>JBBMOI010000003.1:23932500-23945000 GCA_038088405.1 Porites divaricata | reverse complement strand
AAACATACCTGATTCATATGTGAACGATAGTTTCTTATATGGCAATTTGTTTGGGGTTTTACTGTCATCTACAGTTAACTGAAAAGTAAAATTAATAAAACTTAAGAGCGGCTGTCTGTAAATATCGAGAACTTGCCGTCAAATGGAAATTTCGAAATTCTTCATATTCAGTCAGAAAAAACCCTTTGGTGAAACGTTTTCGAAAATCACAATCAAAGTTCCTAAAGAGTTTTCTTTTTCGAGAAAACCGGCAAAAAGTGAAAAGCTGCCCCACGCCATATAGTCGCCGGTCTAAAACCTTTGAATTAGACCATTTTCAAAGCCCTCTGGAAGAAAGACGGTTCGAGGAAACAAGTTCATCCTTGGCAGGTAAGTAAGGCATCCCAGTTACAATAGTCTGTGGTAAAAATATTGCAAGATGAATTTTTTACTCGGTTAAAAAACGCCCGAAGATTCCTATCTTCAGCACTTTCATAAACAATTAAATTTTGCAAAACTTTGAAGGAAAAAGTCACGGCTTGGTACATGGAATTTTAGAAGAATTATTTCACCTCAGAAAAGCCTTACTGTTGTAGTGCAACATATAAAAAATCCAGCTTGGGCAATTAAAAAGCAACCTGCCGAGAGAGGTAAACGCGCAGTTCATTTTCGATGTTTTTTTGCACAAAATTTTCAAACAGTCACGCAACCGAGGGTAACACAAACTCCATAAACTTATATTTAATGTGCCCAGATATGCATATTTTTTCAATGAAGATGAATATAATGTAATATAATGTTCTATAATGTAGCACCTAATGAATATTTAAGTCTTCTATCGCTTTTTTTTTTTAATTTTAACGTATAAATGGAATAAGTGAAAACTGCCGGGTTGAATTTCAAGTGCAGCGTCAATACCTACATATTTCCATACTGGCTTAACGAAAGCAGAAACTTGAAAATTCATACACACTCTCAAATCAGGAATCTTTGATAAAATGCATCTGAAAGTTTGTTTCATTCGATAAAAACCTGTTACTGAGGGGCTGGAAGTTGTTAGAGTTCAAATGGGAAAAAACTGCGTTTGGCGAACCAAACAACAAAGGTCTACAAATGATATCGACACCAACCAAGGTACTAGGTACTCCTTTTTTAATTTATTTTTTATCAGTGACCCAGGGGGAAGGTCGCCCTTAATGCGCTCTTCCCACCTGGTCGATAAAATGTTTTAAATCTATTACAAATTGTTAAATTCTTGACACAAAATGTTCAGTACAAAAGTAATATAGTTAAAACAAACAACTGAAGAGCACTCGCCTCTCATAAAATACGCCATAAAACCGGCCAAGAAAGTAGTCAAAGTTTCCTCTTGTGAACGTTACGGGCAAATTTATCATCAGTGAACTCAGAGGAACAATTTGAAGTACGTCATTACCCGAGTAAAACCTTGCAACTCTTTACAAAGAGTACAGGATCGGCCTCTGAATGGTTCTTTTCTACCATCTATCTCTCACTTGTCGGTCTATTCCCCACCGTAGGGCACACAAAAAAGGCCGTAATTCCCACCCCGAGAATTTTCATCAAGCGCAAAAATGCTGTTTCGTTTAAAAATTTATGTAAAAAATATAGAGAACCTGACTTACATTGCATCAACAAAAAGACGGAATACCCACACTTTAAAAAAGAAAACGAACAGCCGGCGTTATTGTTTCACGCGGCCAGAAATACTTCAGATACACACACATACACACACAAGAAAACAGTACGATGAAAAGTTTGTTTTATTTGCCCACTTTCACTATACCCCCACCCTCACTATACCCCCAGCCCTCGGGCCCGAAGCTCTGGACTTTTCCCGCAGGCTGCCTCGGGGACAGATGGTAGCAGATAAAAAAGAACAAGGTTTTTAGGGTTTTGGTCATTTGGGTAAACCATTTGATAGCCAATTGTGCGTGTGGGACAATTATTTTGTAATTAGCACGGCGTAGAGAGCAAAGTATTCAATACGATATCGTCTCATCGAAGGTAAAAAAAAGGCAAGAAAAGGACTGATGCCAGAGGGTACTAACTCAGGTGTCCGTTAAAGGTATCCAAGTTAGCTGGATAAATTGTTAACGAGAGAAATGGAACTTTTTCGCCTGTAAATCAGCTCGTATTTTTAAATAGATCAAGAACCCACGCTGAAACGAAACATCTGGAGCGAGGGTGAAAAGGAGATTTGCCACGCCCTATGAACGTGTGAGACCCACGCGCGTGCGAAAATCATACAACGGCATAAAAAAGGACCGGCTGTTTTACAGTCTCGGAAATTCTGGTAAATGCTCATCGCATATTCCAACTTCAAAGCGAGTAAATTCGAAAACATCAGGTTTGCGTTTTAATCTGAGGGAAAAGATTTAGAAAATAATATATGCACTTTGCATGTTTACCCATTTTTGACCAAATAAATATTGTGTTTTCCCGTTTTCCAATATACCGGTCCAGCCTGGACAAAAAAATATTTAACACAGCACGTTAATTCAAACTTCTACGTTTTTAATGTGGAAATGGCTTAAGATAAACGTCCACGCGAGAGGGCGGAGAACAGCAAGAGCGGCTGCGAAGGAGACGAAAACCAAGAAAGAATGAGCTAAAACCAAGAGAAGATAATGACTCCGATCAAGTCTCTAGCCAGCCTCGTTGCAGAAAGCGTTCATGTGTAAATGACATTTCATGATCATGATTCATTCCGAATAGTGTCTCCTGTTGTTCACGTGTTTGCTATGGGACGAGCCAGCCATTTATTTTGGGCTTAGGAGGGGTGTTAACAAAAACGGAAAACAAAATCATGCACAAGAAAAGAAGGAGAAAAAATTGGTACACAATGGAGCATGGGAAAACGTTTATGTCTCACCCATTTCTGAGATTTGTTTAACGGGAATGTTAGAAAGGAAATTCTCATATTTTTAATCTTATTCGAATGAAAAGTGTTGAATAGACATAATTTCGTCCTCCCAGCTTTAAATAATATTTCTCACATTGCCGAATCTCCGTAAATCTGCAATGAAAAGATTTCCAGGTTAAGCCCTGGATCAACTCAATTTGTTTTGGCAATGTGTCTAAGCAATGCCTGTTCTTGTAAGTGTCCAGGAGCGTAAACTGACTTCCAGTTTAATAAATCGCAAAAATTGCCAGCTTTTTCGTACGGTATCAGCCCTGTCTTTTATACATTTTGTTGTAGACCAGTGTTCGTATGACAAAAGTTTAGCCCTGTCTTCTTAGCGCTTTGTATCCTTAGTTTTTGTTGAAGTGGTATTTGTCAATGTGCAGTTTAGTTTCGCCGTCTTACCAGCCATTTTTGTTTCATGCATTTATTAGTTTTTTCCTCCTCTGTTTTTCTTGGCAACCTCCATTTCGAAACGTCGGGGTAAATTTTGACCGTTTATTTTTACCGTCATTTAGCCATTTTTCGATTGTACATTTTAAGCATTGCTGGGTAATTTTCCCCTATTTCTCCCGCTTTCCACCCTTTTAGAACTCCCATCACACGCCCTTTCCTCTCCCATCTCCCAAACCCCTCCCAGTGGTCCCACCCCTTATTAGAGAGATTAAAGGAGCTGTGTCACGAAATTCAGCCAAATAAGAAAATTACAAAATGCCCGTTAAATTAAGAGAAACAAAAATAACCGCTTAAAACATTAAGGGAAGGTTAAAATAACATAACAGAAACAACAGATGCTACGGATGGGCAAAACTGAAGAAGATTGAAACGGATTGAAATTAGGGTTTTTGAAAACTGTTCAGCCTAACAGCTTTTCAAAGTTGATCCCTACTGCTTGCAACTTAAAAAATAATGCTCAGGAGACATATTTGTATGTCTCGGATCTCTGATTTTGTCATTTACCTGTAATTTCTTTGCTTACTTTAAGTTCCATAGCGATTTAGGGCGAGTAATTGGTAAAATTAAACAAAATTAACTGGACTACCGTGACACAGCCCCTTTAAGATTCACGTTTACGCCAAACGGCAGGCGTGAATTTTTACCACGTGACCAAGTTTTCCCCTTATTTTCCGTTTACTCTTTATTGTTTCTAGACAAAAATAAGTTGTTTTATGTCAGTTTTAACAATAGGAATCTTTCCGGACTGTTTTTATTTGCTTATTTTCTATTCTGAGAAATTCTCAACTTGAGTCTGACGTTTCCCGTTTGCGGCAAACGTGAATCTTAATCTCTCTATTCTCCCGGGCTTCCACCCCCTTCCACCTCCACTAAATTCTTCGTTCATTTTCGCTCCGCTTGTACCGCAAATCCTTTGTTATTCCATTCTTGCTTAGAAGTTTTATTTTTTAGATTTCAATAGAGAACAGAGAAAGCCAGTTGTTCCATTGTTAATGTTAAGTAACAGAGGCTTGCCTAATTATAACTTGTGAGAAGTTACAGATTTTGAATGAATCTGGAACCAGTTTCAAATTAAAAACCCATGGAGATTAACTCCATATATTAAAATAGAATACAACAACTGTTGCTAGAGGTACTAAGGTCGGTGACTCTGATTTTACTAAACTTATGAAGCGTGGGCTGTGATAAAAGGCTATGAATATAAGTAATATACTTGTACAGTTGTCGCGAAAAAAAAACTTCTGCAAATAAGAGCGGCTGAAAAAAATGAAAGAAATTGCTCAGCCTCTACTCTCCCTCCGCCTCTCCAAATAAAATGCCCCTTTCCTAATAAAGTAGCTATAGCCTGAGATCACACATTTTAAGATTGATACGCATTTGACACGGCAAATGATCTTTCAATCAGCTCGTTTAGGGAACTCATATTATTTACCTTTTCAATTCAATGTTTGTCTGAATCTTAGTCCGTTTTCTTTCCAGCAATTTCTATCTATAAAATACACCCAACCACTCAAAAAATTTATATCAATTAAATTGAATTTCAAAATATATATATTTTGAAACAAGACTCCTTACTTTCCTCAGCATTGTTGACATTTATGGAAACGGCCGTTTGACCTTTCAGAGCTGGTTCATTGCGATCGCCCTCATCTAACTTTCTAACTAGTCAATTCATACCAGAGCAATAAAAGACTCGATCAATCTTTCGATTTTACATGTAAAAACTATTTTTTCCTGATCACCGCGAAAAAATATAAGTCAAGACAAGTTTTTGGAGTTTGTGTTACCCTCGGTTGCGTGACGGTTTTAATGTGCGTTTTATGCAAAAACATCGAAAATGAACTGCGCGTTTACCTCTCTCGGCAGGTTGCTTTTTAATTGCCCAAGCTGGATTTTTTATATGTTGTACTACAACAGTAGGGCTTTTCTGAGGTGTAATAATTCTTCTAAAATTCCATGTACCAAGCCGTGACTTTTTCCTTCAAAGTTTTGCAAAATTTAATTGTTTATGAAAGTGCTGAAGATAGGAATCTTCGTGCGTCTTTTAACCGAGTAAAAAATTCATTATCTTGCAATATTTTTACCACAGACTATTGTAACTGGGATGCCTTACTTACCTGCCAAGGATGAACTTGTTTCCTCGAACCGTCTTTCTTCCCGAGGGCTTTGAAAATGGTCTAATTCAAAGGTTTTAGACCGGCGACTATATGGCGTGGGGCAGCTTTTCACTTTTTGCCGGTTTTCTCGAAAAAGAAAACTCTTTAGGAACTTTGATTGTGATTTTCGAAAACGTTTCACCAAAGGGTTTTTTCTGACTGAATATGAAGAATTTCGAAATTTCCATTTGACGGCAAGTTCTCGATATTTACAGACAGCCGCTCTTAAGGCTTTCAAGTTGTGTTTTATCTTTTTTTTTCTATAATGTGGGGTAAAATAGATAGACAATGTCTTTGTATGCACTATAAATATATTGCTTATCACCTTTGTTTTCTTTGTGTGTGGCACATGTAAAAACAACTGGCAGACTTTTCCATTGCATGCCATTTAAACACCCTCTAGTCTTTGTATGACAATCGTGGATTTTGGATAGTTAGTCCCCAAACAAGTCTTACTCAAACTGGGACTCTTAAAAAGTCAAAACCAATTGCTCTGCTAGAGCACAGTTTCTGGTTGTTAAAGATTCTGTACAACCCATAACTTGGAACAGCCATCTTTGAAGATTAAAGTTGTAACTTTTTGTATTAAAACATAGCTGTAGACATGTTGAATAGTTACGGTGTAGCGATTTCCCGGTTATCATCTTCTGGTACAGTTTTCAGTAGATCTATTACTATCAGATAAGCTACCGAGTCTGAGTAAACAAAATAACTAAAACCCAATCCTGGTGTACCTCTAAATCCCAGTTTTTAAGTTTTCTTTCAGTAGTGTACCAAACTAAATGGTATTGGTATTTTTGTGTTACAAAGCTTTGACCCTCTTATTTTACTCCCCAATTTAGGCAGTAGATTCAAATTTTGTAAAAACTTGGATGGATTACCTAGGCTCACAAGCACGGGCAGCCCAGCTCCTGACAAAAGACCATCCATTTTTTACTGGACTAGAGCAGGTAAAACCATCGATATTTGTAAGAATGAGGTTTGAAAGGGTTCAGCTTTTTAATCATTTTATGATTTAAAAAGAAATTTAAAAAATAGGTTAAACAATAATTATTTGCCTAGTCAAATTTCAAAAAAGGAAGCATGCTTCACATTCCCATTGCGTATACTTATTACTCCAATCAAACAGCGTGTCTGTTTTTCTTTCAGTTAAGGTACATGTAGTTAATTTTTGTAGGTTAAAATTGGCCATGTATTGTCAAGTGCTTTGAAATGCAAGGTCTTTTGAACTTATTTCAGAGTTAAGTGTATTGTGCATGATGTTGCATTGTCCATATATTAACTACATTTCTCTATTTCTTTTCTTTACTTAGAGTTTCTCGAAGTTTGTGAAGGATGTGAAGAGATTCACAGCCAAAGCTGATAGGAGGTGATATATCAGTGTGTGATTTCATTAGTCACTCATTTAGTCTTTGTTGCGGTTAATAATCCGTGTACCAGACAATAAGTCACTCAGGAATTCAGTTTGTCTATGGAGCCAGCCAGTCAGTTAATCACTTTGTCTTTTGGTCAGTCTTTGTTTCTGCCAATGTGTCAACCAACTTGCTACAGAGGCAGAACCATGTTTTTTTTTTGGAGGGGTACACCTCTAAGGAATGGTGTAACTGGCTGCTGACTTAAAGCGAAAACGAAGAAGGCTTTTGACTAGGCAATAAGATAATGTGAACTGTTGCAAATACATATCATACATATCTGCATGTTTTGCAGAGTACCAGCTGTATTAGAAAACCGGAGGTCATCTCGGGGGCGGGGGCACCCCGTTCACCCTCCCCTAGATCTGCCCCTGAGCTAGCCTTTGATCTGTATTCAGACAGTCGTTTGTTTTGTGTCAACTAGGTAGTCAGGCACTTTAAACCCGCCCCGCCCCGCCCCTTGATGATTTTCATCCATCTAATTCATTCTCGTTTTTATCAAATTCACCATTCAATACGTAATACCGAGCGGCATCACAGTTTCTTCCAAACCTTACCCCGCTTCAGCCAGGCCGATAGTAATTTGGTCTGTCAGTGAATCGTTCACTTATTAGCCAACCGGAACCAGTGTAAACAGGTAATTTTTGGGTTTGTAAAACCCCGTCTATCATGATATAGACTTATTCTGTTTCTGTCTTTTTTTTCAGGGACCCTGAATTTGTATTTTATGACAGACCAGACACAACTATGTTTGCTTATAGGTAAGAGCTGTGTACGTATCTGTCAGGGCTTCCTTTTTGGACTTGGGAATAAAAAACTAGCTGTCTCTGGACAAGGTTTCAAAGGGGCTATGTCACGCTATTGGCTATTTTTTAAAAAAAACGCTAAGACGTGTCTTTGCATCAATTGATTTTTTTTTTAAATAATGGTCCAGTTTAGTTATTAAAGACTATGTTTAGGGATTGAAACTGTTCTCTGTCGTCTGTTGCAAGGAATGGCAAGGATGGACATGGACTGAAACTCCGCAAAATACTTGGGCCAACGTTTTCTAGTTTTAATGCTATTCCCGCAAAAATCACCCAAAAAATTATTATGGTCGGTCCTCTCTGGTAAACGTTTACTTGATATCTTCTTCATTACTCAACCGGAACATTTTGTTTATGGGTAAAGGCACTAAGTAAATAACTTCAACACAGAAATGACCCAAAACAGCAATACAAATGTATCCTTGTCACATAGTCCCTTTGACAGTGTTTTTTTATTGAATGTAATACAGTCTAACCTCTCCTTACGGACACTATAATACCTCTATAATACGGACACCTCTTTATTACGAAGTTTCCTACTGTCGATTTAGGGGCTGTACTTTTGGTGTCGGAGAACTAGAGCCTGGGTAGTCTACATTTCGCCCTGTCCAACGCCATGTTGGGCGGGGTGAGGGGTGGGGTTTTGGGGGGTTGTGGAGGGGTCCGGATCCCCTTAACATCGCCGTCAACCCGAGAACTTTCACAAGTACTTTGCTAACTGCTATGAGAATGAAATAATTATAACTAAATGGTTTCTGAATTATCACGTACAAGTTTCGTCTCGTAGCGTTAAAAGAAAAATTGCTTTTCACGTTGTCTTTCAACCATGTGGTTTTATGAATTGGATTGAATCTCGACATTGGACTAAGTCATTAACTTAACCCGAATGACGATTGTTTCAAAGGTCAATCCTTTACGAGTAGAATGTCTGTGCCTATCGTGACGTACCTGGAACGGCAAGGAATGATGGGAATCATTGGCGTCAGCTGGACGCACAGTGGACCCCTCCCCCCGAACAAAAATGCCTGTACCCTCCTTGCGTTCATCGGCGATTCTAGCACAGCAATTCACCGTTGCGATCACATGATCTGGTGGTTACGGAAATCTTAAGAGAGAAATATAAGGACTTGTAAACTTTAACTGGATTTAGCCTGAGTAACAAGCCTCTCCAAACCACTATAAAGAAAGGCTTGTTACTCAGGGTACTCTGAATCGCAAAATGTTTAAGTAGTATTCACCAGAGCAGGGGATCAACATATTCAGTCATACTTTATAGGTGATTGTGAGAACCCCATTCGTCACTTTAAAACGAGAGGGGGACTGCGCCGAGTTAATTTTTGCAAATTTTTGGGACTGTTATCAGGGACAGGGGAAAAAGTTAGCCAATAACAGATCGGCGTGTCCCCGTCAACGATCCCAGAAACAATTGCGGGACAGTTCCCTTCTCTTTGATTGGCAAATTGGTGAATTTGCTATATTATGTGTCATTTCACCTTAACTTGCTATTGCAGACAACCGAACTGATTTCGTTTTTTTTAAAATAATTCAAGTATATGCTTTGCTACTTAACTGAAATGTTATTTTTGTTTAAAAAATACCAAGGATATTCGATTCCCAACTTCTGATTTGGCACTACCAAGAGTTTTGCTAATACGATATGCAACAGCATTAATCAATGGGTTATTTTTATTTGTTTGTGGCAGAGTAAAACCAGCTGTCTTCGACTTATTCCTGGCTCTTGGTATTGCATCGTATCTTGGACTGTTCTACCTAGCGCTTGTGGTAAGTTACCTGTTAAAACAAATCATTGTAAAATAATGATTTATAGTAGAAGTGCATGTAGCTACTCTAACAAGCTTACAGGCACTACATTCAAGTCGCTGTCACAGTGTCATGGGCATTTCCGCGTTTTCGACATCCCCATTGCCAAAACCCTAGTGATATGGGCGTCCACTGTAACCCCAACCCTAACCACAATCCAAATCGATAAGGTAACATAAGAAGGGGATGCCCATATCACTGTGACATCGCCACTTTAGAACTGGATCGAGTTAACTGTTGCAGAGACCTCTGGGACTGTTACTAGGAAAACAGGGAATTAGCCTACGTGTAGCCACACCCTTCCCCCCCCCCCCCCCCCGACAAAGGAAAAATGGTTTTTCCTTTGTCGGGGGGAGGGTGCGGCTACACGTAGACTAACAGGGAATAAACATTAACCAATAGCTGGCCGGCGCGTCCCCAGTAACGATCCCAGAAACAATTGCGGGGCACATTTTGGCCCCAGCTCCCTTCTCGTTTCTGAAGTGGCGAATCACAAACAAATGATCTAAATGAAACACATGATTAAAATACTCGGTTATCCCCACCATACAAACTTCTGTGAAATACAAAACACTCTTTGCCATTTTTGTTATTTCCAGTGGTGTTGACAACAGTCAGTTAGTTAAAAGAACTATGTAAGGGTCTATTACCGCTAGAAAAGACAATAAACTTTAAAAACTCTCAAAATCAAACTTTTCGCTATACTCGAGCCTTGATTACTATGAGGAATGATGCCAGGTTCAATTCCTCTTATTGTCACGTGCTTCGAGAACACGTGACAGTAGAAGATGATCCCACGTAGGGTTGGCAAACGCCGACTGGTCTCGCCTCTCAGACACGTGTTAGAACCTGTATCCACCGAGTGCGAAAGCAATGCACTCTTTGGATATTTTTCGGTGTGCTTCCGAGGTCGAAAACTAACTGGTGTAGGCTGTGATACCAGAAAAGAGTTTTTGACTTTTTATTGTTTTCTTTCTTTCAATTTAACAGAACTTTTCCATCTTATGTGAGCTTCTTCCAAGGCCAGTGTCCAGTATGAAAACTAAGCAACCATAGTCAAATAAACAATGATGGAGATGCAATTCTCCCATATCCCTTTACAAACTAGCCTTTCCCAGACCCTCATTTAGTCTGAACGAGCCAAAAACGACCGGGTGGCAAGAAAAATGGGCGAGGACTGGGGAGAGAGCGGCTGAAGAGGCCCTGAAAAAAATTCTCACTCCCGCCCAGTCTCTCTCTCTCTCTTGTTCTTTTTCTGGGCTCGTTTTTTTCGCTCGTCCTGACCAACTGAGAGCCTGAAACACACTCTTCTTAAGTCCATTTTTTAAGCATAAAAATTAGCAAGTAATGTAAAGCTTGTCTACACTAAGTGCCACGATCATTGTATTCATTGTATATTGGCGTCCTTTCTACAAATAAGTGCAAAATACAATAAATGAGTCAATTTACGATTTCTTTTAGTCAATCGTGTAGGGCGTGATTTACCACCTACGAATCAAACCTGCCTTGAAACAAATCAGCTTGTTGTAGGTTGCGAAAAGTTGTTGCGGAAAAGAGATTGTAAGTCACATTTTCACAAAGTCTGTACATGTTGCGCGTTTTACCGATCCAAGGCAAACTTGTCTTGTAGCAAGAGGCGTAAGTCCCGAGTACGGCGTGACTCCCGCGTAATTTTGGCCAATCAGAAGTCAGTATTCACGCAAAAAGCAATTACAACCTGATTTGACGCGCAACATCGCTTTTCAACTCTTTTTTCAGCAATGTTGCAAAACACGTTGCACGTTTATCTTGCCCGCTTTACCGTAGCTTAACGACACAGCTTTCCGTTAACGACCCTTATTATGTCTACGAAGCTTTGCTTTTTTATTTTTTTTTGTACCCATGCCACCATCCTTGCTCCTACCCGGCGCGCATGGTGTTCCTGCCCCTGCCCTTTCTATGATGCCCTGCGCTTTTTTTTTTTTTTTCACTGAAGGTTTTTATCGATTATCGCCTTTTGCGCTTCTTGATTGCTCAGTTTACCTCATTCGAGTTTTTGTGTGGGTTGTAATGCCATGAAGGCAATATCACTCCGTTCGCTTCATGCGCCGTTTTATTGTCACGGCTTCTGGATTTGTTTGCTTCTCAATTCTATCTAAGAAGTTGTTTTTTCCATGTTATCGCTGGGTCTGGTTAAAACTTGAAGAATACGCGGAGTAATCAGAGATCGATTATTTGATTATTCACAAAACCGTTGATCTCGCAATCTCAGTGTTCCAGCGTCTTGTTGTCGCTAATTCGATGTTTCTGGCCCCGGAGTAGTTTAATGTAGTAGGTAAAGAAATGATTAGTCTTATTTGCAAAGGTTTTAAATACTTCTTGAACGTCTCTTTAAAGGGTTTGGTTTTTAGAGCACAAATAAAAGGGTTTAAAGTTACCGCCAACAGATACAAAATCTTGAGACTCGGAAAAAGAATATACTTGATGTTGATTTGAGTGGGAGTTAGCTCCTTCCCACTTGGTGGATCTAATGCTGTGACGAAATTTACAACAACCAGAGGAGTGAAACACGCTAATGCTGAAAACATGGTGACTGCCACCGTTTTAGCGGCGCGCATTTCACTGGACCGTCGTTTTGATACGGCGTCTTCTAACACGCGGATTCGTCGGAACTGACTGCGAGAGATAGCAAAAATCCACGCATTCGTGAAGAGGATAATACTGCTTGGTAAAAGGACTGTTAACGACATCAAGAAGAGGAAGTGAGGAATTATGGATGTTAATTTACGTTTAGAAGGGATGAAGTTATTTTGAATGCAACCATACACCAGTTGAAGTAGTATTTTGCCTTGTTTTCGATGAATGAGACGAAAAAATCCTGGGACAGCTCCTCCAATTCCGCCAGCAATCCAAACTATTGTTATTATAACTAGGGTCCTCCTCTTTGTCATTATTGTGGAGTATCTGC
>JBBMOI010000003.1:23860000-23927500 GCA_038088405.1 Porites divaricata | reverse complement strand
TTTATTTATTTATTTTATTTTCAAGTTCTTTTTAACCAATCCTCGATCCCTGATTTCTTGATCCTCGATCCTGATTTTCCAGTAAACCTTGAAGTTTTGCTCATTAAGATTATTCTTTTTTTTTCCGACCACTGAAGTGATCAGTTGTTCCAAAATAATCAACACTTTCAAGCTATAGAATTCTTGGACCAACCCGTTCCGGAAAAGCTCGATATGGGATTTCTATTCTGTGGACATGAAGTGCTGCAAGACCCGTATAAACACATCCGTGACACGTTAGGGTGGATTTCCACTGATACGTTTTTGGCTCCGCACGTTAACGCACGTTAATTTTAATCACGTAAATCAAATAGAGGTATGACATAAAGTACTGAGATTAAACGTCAAATTAAGCGAGATTCTACTCTTACGCTTACATAATTGTACGTGCGGCCTTTCATACATTGCCTTTATTTTATTTGCGAACGCACTACGCACGTGCGCACGTAAAAATTACGTGACAGTGGATACTTGATATCTCAAGTATTTATGAAGTGCAGCGCGACTTAACATCTTAACAACTGCGAAAATCTATCAATTAAATACATAAAACAAAGTGAATCTATTTAACTGTACATTTCCTGTAATTGCGACAATATTCTGAGAAACGTAACGCCTTAAAAAGCCACAAAATCCTGAGGATTTCCCAGCTATAATATTTTCTCATCCTGCTTGGGGATATTTCCTCTTTAAAGTGCCTGCATGTCGTGCATAATTACACGAAAATCAAGGACCTCCATTCGAGGATAATTACATCATTGCCAAACTTGTACGCGTCATTTCAGTCATCGCCGAAAATAAACCGCATTCTCATCACGAGATCATTTCCATACAATGAAAGTCGTCACGATTCTTATCCCTAGTTTCCACGGTCTTCGCTAGGAACGCGAGGCCTACAAACTAGGTCCGACAAAAAAAAACTACTGCATTTTAAGATTCTCGCGTTGCTCAAAGCACGCTCGACTAATAATTGGTATTTCTCTACCTTCTCAAGTTCCTTGTCTTTCACCCTGTCATCACCTGGGATGGCAACATCAATTATGACAACCTCTCTCTCCTTTTTATCAATAAAGACAATGTCTGGTCTTCTTGCCTCGATTTTCCGATCACACTGGATTGTGAAATCCAACAGTATCTTGGAGTTTTCACTTTCCACCACTCTCTCCGGCTTTCATTAGTATTATTATTATTATTATTATTATTATTATTATTATTATTATTATTATTATTATTATTATTATTATTATTATTATTATTATCATTATTACTGGTAGAACAAAATTCTAGAAACCCGTTTCTTTGTAGTTCTTTTACACCCAATTCAATAAAGGCTGCTTTGGCTATTGGGCATTGGGAATTTATATAGGCATCCGGAACAATGAGTGACTGCTAAACAATAGCTCCCCGGTACGCAATTGACCACTCCAGAAAATACCATAACATACCATAATACTCTTTGTTTGTCACCCCAAAATTTTGCATAAGTATTGTCGTCAGTTTCTCTTGGGAGTTAAAGAGGCCCCAAGAGAAACTGAAAACAATGCTTATGCAAAATTTTGGGGTGACAAACAAAAAGTATTATGGTATGTTATGGTATTTTCTGGAGTGGTCAATTGCCAATGCCCAAAGCAATCTTAATTGAATCAGGTATAGAGTGTTTTCATTCACGTGACCATCGTCTAAGCAAATTTATGGGAACAAAAGAAAGCATTTACAAAGGAAAAGAGTTGAACTCCCAGAGGATTTGTTTGGTACACCAACATGGTCACCGTTTCATTGTTTTGGAACACCAATATGGCCACCGTGACGTCATGTTTTTGGAACCAGCTGCCGACATGGAGATGAAAGAGAACGTACCTCATGTTTCATCTTTTCTTAGACATTTGAATGAGATCGAATTTTGCGGAGTGTCAAAGCAGTAAATGTCTTGAATAAAATCTTATTTGTTTACACAAATTCCATAAGTGCACATTTTTTAATATCATGTATTTATTTTCTATATATTATCTTATCATATTCTTCTATTGCACCTGCCGTTATAGCTTGTATAAGCAGTTCTCTCTAATCGAGGACAAAAACACTTGAAATTCCATCGAACTTACAAAGTATTCATTAACAAACACAAGAAGTTTAGGTTTCGTTTCATGGAAATGATCCAAGTCGCAGAAAATAACTTGTGATAGCGTGACAGCCTCTTGAGCAAGATCGTCATAAAGAAGGTTCGCTTGATAAATTCTTGAAAAGCTGACATGAACCGATACTGTGGGGAAGTACTGCCAGAGAGTTTCATATAATTATACTTCATCCACAAATTTAAACGTTTTACAAACTTCAACAACAAAAAGGTTAAGGTTTTAAAATTTTAATTTCATTCTGTGATTGAATAGCAGAGCTGGAAATTGTTTTAAAAACATACCTCATTGGTCTTTTGATAGCTAGAAGTCGATCCAAGGAGATCATAGCCAGATGAGCCATGACAACACAGAATAATGCAAAATCCACTTTTGAAGCCCATGAACACAAAAGTGGCATTATTGCATGGCATTCGCTCATTGTTAGCGAAACAGTATAACTCGCCAGAACCGGGACGAACAGTAGACTTGCTAAGGACAGACTAGCAAGTAGGTAGTTAGATGGAGTTCTGAGTGAGTATGTTTTGTACACGGCAAGAAATATCAGAGAGTTTCCCAACATCGCTGTTAATATTCCAGTAACTGAGAGCGTGATAAAGATTCCCGTTACAAAATCAGGCGAACTGTGTCCTAAGCAAGTTTTGTTTTCTTTCGTGGAAGACATCTCTACCCATCAAGTCGCACACATCTCAAGTCCTTTTAATGTTTCTGAATGTTCTCTGCAAAAAAGGAAAATAATAACCACTGTTAATGACATTTTGTAACCTATACCAGTCCCGCTTCGCGCAATTTTTTCTCGAACTACGTGTTCAACTCGGCTCAGCAGTGAAGTCAAGATCGATTAAACCCGTTGTGTTTCCATCTTAAAGGTTACCGAAAAAGAAATCAATCAAATCAAACAGCACAAATGAAAATAACGCACCACGAAAGCATTGGCTTTAATTTTTGTAAGGCAAGACAGAGAAGCAACTGCATCCCTCAAAATCAAAGACAGCTGAAATCAAGCCTAGGTGAAAAGGCCGCCTTTTATGCGATTGCCTCTGTTTAATAGCACAGCAGAAATAATATCACGCACTCCATCGATATCGTCAGCTGTATTTGATTTCTAAGAAGTCTCCGTCATTCCTAAACAAATATAAAGTAATTACTTAGAGTTGAAGAAAAGTGTGTTCTTGAGAGATATATATGTCGTGGTTCAATTTTATTCTTGGTTTAAATTTTATTTTCTTTTGTTTCGAACTCATTGTCATACATTTACCATACCCAAAAACAAAAGAAAATAAAATTTAAACCAAGGAGAAAATTGAACCACAACATATATATTTACCGCGCTGCACGAGAACAGTGTTTTCAGGGTTGGCAGAAACTTAACTCTTATGTGTTAAAATTGTGTATTAAAAATGAGAGGTAGTGAATATATTTTTTTAGATGTACGTCAAGATATTGTACCCTGCTTCGGGGCCTAATAACGGCAAGAGATATAGAGTAATATTCACTGACAGTGACGGACGGACTTGAAGTAATGACGATACCCAACTACGACACTGAATGAAAAGCAATAACAATTATGTTGGCATTAGATTTATTCCGCACTTAGCGATGTTTTTGGTTGTCATAGAAAGTGCCGGGAAATGGACGAAAAGGTGTTTTGGAAATATTATCCTGGCAATGCGCAGTTAATCATGTCATTTGAATGTTTTAAGAGAACAACGATTCTATTTGCCTAATTCTGCATTATAGGGAAGATATTCTTCCAGTTGAGCAATAAGGCACTTATTTACCCTGTTAGTTACCAGAACTTTATATTTCGTCATCACCAATGAATTCGAGCTCATGATAAAACGACCTGATTCGGCCATACTATTACAAATTGAACAAAATTAGCGTTGCCTTTGATATTGATAAGATATTCGTGGCTCTATCCAGCGAATTTTTAAGGCAAATTCAGGACTTGAGCATTGTCATCGCCAAACAACTAAACAAATTCTGCTTGACGGGGATTGTTTGAAAAACAAGTTTCATCAGTGAGTGACGTCAATTCGGTCTCGTACACCCCAAAGTAGAATTTGTTTTGAGTTGGAGCCGTTGTTAACTATAATCTCCAAACATTGAACAACGCCTCCGGGGACGTAACCTCAACTTGAAAGGTAAATTGAAATATTATCGTGTAGATTTCCTAGTCATTATTTATTAAAGCCCTTGGGGCAATCGGAATTAGCGTTATAGGATAATGTTTTCAGTAGACCTGCACCGTTCTAAACCTCTTATTTCACTGGTCCCCTTTAATCTGCACCTCCATTGTTTTCCATTGTTTACCCAGCTAATCAAAAACAATCTTTCAAATAGGTGCACGATCGCCCAATGTTTTATATTAGCTGTGCATTTCCAGTAAGCAGCAAAATTTACTGAGAAACTCTCGTTCTTGTCGTCGGTGATGTTTGGTAGGCAACTACGACGGCCACGGCAATCATTCTTGTTCTTTAAACTTCATTTCTTTTATTCCCACCTTGTCAATTTTGTTTAAAGTATTCTTGGTTTTCACAAGACGTCACAAAAATGCAAACTAAGAAACTATCGCTTCTTCTGAGTTTCTACTTTCATGTGATACTATAAAACCTCAACACCTTTATACAAACAAATTTTCGTTTCAAAAGGGGTTCTTTGTTTTGCGATACAGGACGCTTGAATTTCCAGGCTTTTGCGTGACGCGCAGTTAGCTGGCGGCAGGGAAGCTCTTATGTGGGTTAAAGACATCACGGATTTTTGGAGATTTTGCTATCTAAACATTCCTTGTCTTAGACTAAATATTACTTTAACCTTTATGAGTTCCTCAAGCGAAGAATCCACGCATAAGTAGGAAAACTCCAAAACAGATGTTTCTGTTGGTTTCCGGCGGCCATATTTGTGCCTCTGCAAGGGACACAGACATGGCGTCTCTATACAAAGCTTTATAAATTTGGGTAAAACGTTTTTCGGAATATCTCGCATATGAACTATTGCATAGACCTAATTCTTGGCAAGGCTTTTTGTATATTTATCTTCTTTCATTTCCCAGATTCTAGACTTTCTGTATTAAAAGGTTTCCATTTATATTTCTGCTTTCTCACGTGAGTGAAAACCGAGAATAAAGGGAATTTTGGTGGAGATTAATTGACGACGTCCAACTTCACCTAAAGAACGTTCGTTTTCGCGATAAAATGCCCCAGGAAAGGCCACAGTTGTGCAAGGGTGGGGGGATGGGGGTCAAAGAAATGTATCAAACACTGTTAACGGTCGTGTAGAGTTGTTGTTTAGCTCATTAAACCTACGCCATTGCTATTCTGATGTTCTCATGTTAATTATTGCCTTCGATATCGTGGCTGATTGGTAGTGCTTGTAGACAGACAGTGCATGAACCTCTGGATCGGTGCAATTCCGATATATGACATTTCAGACTAATTTTAACAGGGTAAGGCACTTATATCTGATCTGATGGAACGGCAAATAACAAAATTAGATGGCCATTATCGCCAACATTAAGATGCCAGGCCGATATATATGTTGTGGTTCAATTTTTTCCTTGGTTTAAATTTTTTCCCCTTGTTTTAAACTCAATATCATACATTACCATACCCCAAACAAAGGGAAATAAAATTTAAACCAACAGGCTTTGTTAGGCTACATGCAAACGGACGCAACAACTCTCAACATTGTTGGGACCTACAGTGCATCGTGGGAAGGATACAACCCATAAGTCTTTGTAAACCATGCGTAATGAGCGTGCGTGGCCCCAACAATGTTGGAAGAGCTGCTCAAACGGATCCAACGTTGTTGCGCTACGCTTCGGCGATCACAGAACAAAAGAAATGTTGGGAGTTGTTGGCTGAAAAGTTTGACCGGTTTCAAACTTTGCGCAACAACATGCAACAGGGTGTGCAAACGGACTCAACATGTAACATCCAACAATGTTGGGAGTTGTTGGTCAATAATGTTGCGTCCTTTTGCACGCAGCCTTAGCTTATGAGGCAAGACAAGACCGCAAGGCCATGTGGGTATTGTAATACAGTGCAACCCCGCCCTGCGGACAATCGCTTAATACGGGACCCACTTATACTAACTCCAAGCCGTGTTCACTTAGTGTCCGTATTACCTGGGTTCCAACATACTTCAAGGTTGTCAGTGTCATATGTAATGATAACAGGACTGAGTGGAGTCCAATTCGGTCTGTAATCACACGAGTGATTAACAAAATCGGACGACCGCGTAGCGGGAGTCCGATTTGTTTAATCACGAGTATAATTACAGACCGAATTGGACGACACGAAGTCCTGTTACCAATTAATCATAACTTTAACAAAATTTGTAATATAATAGGCTATTTTTTAAATCAAAACACAAGAAATTCGAAATTTTGTTTTGCCAGCAGTGAAAAAAAAAAAGCCATTTAAGCGCGCGCGTGATGGTGCGTACTGTCCAATTACTTAGGCATGACGCGTACTGTCCGATTAAACTGTCCAATTAAGGCTGAAATCAGGGCAGTTGATAGCCAATCAGATTTGACAATTTTGTTATAGTTATGATTAAGAATGAAATAAGAGATCATACATTTTAGCACTTATGTACGGTAAAACGAGCGACAAAAACGTGCAACTTGTTTTACATGGCTCTAAAACAGGTTGAAAGGCGATGTTCACCCACGTTTAAATCTGTCTTGTGACAAATCAGGTTATTGCAGGCTGCAAGTAAATTGTTACAGAAAATAGAGAGTAGTTCTACTTTTTGCAACAACATTTTTGCATGTTGAGAGTTTTACCAGCCCAAGGCAAACTCGATTTGTAGCCGAAGTGACGTAACTTCAGAGTATGGCGTGACTCCTGCTTGTATCCGATTTTATCCAATCAGAAGTCAACTTTAAAAAGCATGCAACCTGATTTGTACGTGTTGCAGTGGATGGTGAAACGCGGAACATCGCTTTTCAACTCGTTTTGCAGCAATGTTTTGAAACAAGTTGCACGTTTTTGTTGCTTGTTTTACCGAAGCTTTGCTGCTTTGCGGCAGTCTCGTCGCGTAGGCTTTCCGACAACGTTTACTGAAATTAATTTCATAATTGTATCAGCTGTTATTTCAGTATGACTTTAAAGATGAACGGAATTCCACAAAATAGACTTTTTTCGTTTCGGCCCGAAACGGTGAATCTGGACTTCCTTGTTATATCTGGACTGGAGATTTGGCTGAAAGTTAAAGAAGAAAGCCAAGTCAAGAGCGAACAAGGGCAAAAATAATACCCTGTTTAAGGATGAAGACCGCTCAAAAAACCATACCCGTCCGGTCAGCTCATACCTATCTAACCCATATATGGGAGTAACCTCTCACCCCCGGAATTTAGGTCACAAAGATGGTATAATTATGTTAAATCATTGAATTTGAGTTTCTAGTGTTCCAGCATGCTTTTGTGCTGTCGATAATCCATACGTTTGGGAACCACCCTCCGAGCAGAATGACAGCAAGCGTTCTTGATGAGGGGATCCTGTCAGAATTCTAGAAGCTCCGTGTAATATTACCTACATTTTTTAAAAACTTCGTCCATTATCACCACTTGTATGACTTCGTTGAAAGATGTTTCTGACGAGGACTACTAAGCTGAAGCCTTTCCACAAACTAATACAACTTCTTTGACGAAGGACTTTTATTCATTTGTTGATTGTGAGTTACAATTCTTTCTGTATTCTCTATTCACTCAGGCTATGGTAAATTAGTGTTGCATCCATTTTTATAGCAGCCAGAAAAAAAACCATTCGCTTAGTGGAAACTAATGCTGACGTAAGTCTAATCTGATTGGTTGAGACAGCCTTATAAGCATGAAACCTTCGAGATAATTACTTTTTCAAAATGGTTTTTCTACCTAAGCTTTCACTATTAAGCTTAGGTTAACTGGCCAATACAAAACAAGGGGAACACTAAAAAAACTACAAAGTATCTAGTCATACTCAAACTCTTCATAACAACAGATCGGAAAGTACTAAAATTACAGTTTGTTGTCGATTTACAGAAGGTGTTAAACTTGTTCATCGAAGATGATTGGCTAAAACATTCCATAAATCAACCACGGACGTGATCGCAAAACGTGTAAGCGTGAGCAAACGAGGGAGGTCCGAGGGCATGCTCCCCTGGGGAAAATTTCAAAGTTAAGTCATCTGAAATGGCTATAAATGCATCTAAAACTGCCAATAGTAATATAAATTTATAATTATTACATCGGCCCTTAAAACAGCAAGTTACAATCTGGCCCCCAGGTTAGACCAAAATTTTTAAAAATGAATAGACCAGGGCTTTTCCCTTCCCATATTTTAAGGGAAAAAGCCCTAGGGACGAGATTGGTGCGGTTCCTGCGTGACAAAAGCGTGACAAACCATTTCCAAGCACAATTTTCGGTTATATGAGGGTGTCAATGAGGTTAACTGTTTAACGTATAACGGCCTTTTTTTGCTATCGTAAGCGTATAAATTACAAAATATTTACTGACAAGCGTATAAAAGCATGTGATTTTTATGCATACATGGAGCGAAGTAAACACACAAAAGACCTAAAAGTAAGAAATTAATACAAAAAATGAGGCTTTTCTAAGTATAACACGATTATTTAGATTAAGGAATGAAAAGAAGACCTTTTTTGTGAATATTCACTTGCTTCCCGTCTTTCTGTGACATTTCATGGTATTTGCTTTGAGGGAAGAACACTGATCATGAGTATGTGACTGATTCAGCTACAGTATGTGTCAAGCTTGTAACCCCTTTCGACGGTACAGTTGAATTCCTAACACATCTTGGGGACTTGTTCCGTAACTTTGGAATTCATTTGCGAGGCGAGACCGGTGTGGAAGTCTACCTTTGTAGAAGCGCAAACCTGTCTACAGGGTGTTACAAGGTTCCTTAAAGTATGTAGTCTCAGATGTACAATTGATCATGAAGATTGGTTCAGAAAGTCACAAATGACCAGAGGGCACAGTTACCAACAAGACGATGTAATCTTGTGAGCTTGTGTTAAAAAGCGTTACCCGTCTTCTAAAAGCATCAGAATTTATAAGCCCAGATGCTACAAACGCGATCAAGCTACAGTCTAAAAAAAATGTAACGAGAGAATCTATTAAGGGAATAACAAACTGGTCTACCAAATACTTCACCCACTGGAATTCCCATTATCCCTTCCAGAGCTCGCAATGGACCTTTCTGCTATTGCAAAATTCAACCCAAATTCCAGTAGTGCCCAAAAAAAGACAAAGGAATAGGCAAGTGAACATGGGCAGTATGTTCGACAGCTTACTGTTAGGCAGCAAACAACAAAATTTTCATCTGGCACATTGCCCATATCAGCCCGCGTAAGCTATAAACCTACCAATGTAGGAAGAAGTGATCGAAAAAAGGAAGGGGAAGTCATCGAAGAGTATGACTCTAACTTTGATTCCAATTTATGTTCGCCTCAACTAAGAATGAGGAGATGGAGTGTGATGTTGTGGTGCCTTCTACCTTGAAAACGCGAAATGACACACAGATAAAAGCAGTGGTTAGGCTGGATTTGTAAGACCTCTCGTAAGAAACTAATATTCAGGCTGCTTCGATAGGCTCGCGCGCTTTGCGCGCGTAAGACTCTCACGGCACGCTTTACCGATTTTGAGAAAAAACCCGACTGTTTTGCAGTCTTAAGCTTCGATAATAGTGTTCAAGAAAATTGCAAACTGGAAAGTGAGATAAAACTTATTTTTGGAAGTCTTGAAGATAAGTGATTTGTAAAAAATACCCTATAGACGGCCATAACCGTCTGCGGGACTCAAAATAATTTTGCAAATTAACTGACTAAACGTTTTTTTTGCTGCTTACTGACTAAGTGCCGATTTTTGAGCTGCTTACTGACTAAGTAGCATTTTTTTAGTTGTTTACTGACTACAGTTATACCCCATTGACGCCCTCTTATATGGCAACCCCAATTCGTACCTGCTGCCCAAAGAGCCAGAGGGCTCTGGTTACGAGATTGCGACATTATCCCAAACTCAGATAAATCCAAATCACGCGACGTGTAATCCGCCCTTCTCGATCTCCAGCGAAGTGTTCGCGTTTCTCTTGCTTAGGTGCCAAATTGCTCTTTTTTGGGGGTTTCTCACCAGTTTGGTTCCAGATTTTCCACGAATTTTAAAGGCCATGATGTCGAAGGCCTTACGGACACCGGAAATCAAGTTTACAAAGGTAATGTATCGGTCAAATCGAAGCTTCAACATGCCCCCCCCCCCCCGGGCAACCACCCGGGCATTTGACTTTTTTGAAAATTATTGTTCAATTTCCCCCTACCCGGGCCAAAATGCCGTTCAAATGCCCCACACTAGGGTCCATTCAGGTGATCAAATGCCCCCACCCCGGGGACATTTCACAGGCACATAAATGAAAGTAGGACGGCAGAAACGCCTTCAGTTGTCGAAGAAAATCTCATTGAGAGACACTGTTAGCTTATTTACTACGAACAAAAGTCTCGTGAAAAGCAGCGGAAATTGCTGCTGCAAGGTCACTAAATGCTCAGCTTTTCTTTGTGTGTAATGCAACATACAAAGTGTTCTATATATAAAAAAAATCCCACCTATTGAGATTACTACTTCATGACCATTTCACTGACATGCATCATCGCTCACCTTATTAATAAAACTGAGAATAAGCAGTCACAAACTTAGGATTGAGACAGGTAGATGCGACAATATACCACGTGACGAAAGGTTATGCAATCTCTGCAATTGTAACAGAATTGAAGATGAAACTCACTTTTTATTAGATTGTCCAAGTTTTTCTTCGATAAGAGATATGTTCTTCTCTAAACTAGAACCTAAAATACCATTTGTACGACTACAATCACATGAGTCCTTATTATCACATCTGATGAATTCCACTGACTATTTTATTAACATCCAATTAATTTCATTTATATCAACTTGCTTTGAATTGAGAGACAAACTCATCCCCGGAATAATTAATAATAGTGATGGTTAGAAATGAACAATGATTAATACGTTTTCAAATTATTTTGAATATTTGATTTACAAGGAATCAATGATTCATTTCAAGTAGCTTTTGATACGTTTTCAAATTATTTTGAATATTTAATTTACAAGGAATCAATGATTAATTTCAAGTAGCTTTTGCAATGCTGTAATACTTTGTTATGGTCATGCAAATAAAGCTTATTGTTGTTGTTGTAATTAACATAAATGCGACAGGTCAAAGTAATTGACCGGTGTAGGTATTCTGAGGTATTGTATGTCATTGTAAACACATATTCAAAGCCTGAATCCAATATCAAAAATATTAAAATTTAAATACCTTTAAATACGGCACAAAGCTTGTTTAAGCCCTTTCCTCGTAACCAATTGGCCACAAAGGCACAATCTTTTCCACGAAAATCCTCTAACACCGCGTCCCCCATGATAGCTCGCCACACCAGAGATTTCACATGAAATCGAAGGTGCAGTCCAAATTCCCCACCCCTAACGCATGGGGATCAAATTCCCCACCCCCTGAAAGACTCTGATAATCAAATTCCCTCCTCCCCGGGACGGCAAAGGTGTCAAATGCCCGGGTTATGCCCGGGGGGGATGTTGAAGCTTCGATTTGACCGATACAGAAGTTTACCTCCTGCAAATAAGCTTAAATATCAGCGTTTCTAATTACTTTGCTAATTAGGTTCGTAGTTAGGTCCTTTTGAAATGCATTTATCACCACTGATCATGGCTTTGATCGGTGTAGTTACTCCTACTCCTAAAACTTGGGTATAAGTACATTACAGAGATGCCAACTTCTCAGATCCGGGAGATATGGTGACCCGTACAGGAGAGCAGGAGATTAGTGCCGTATCCAGGAGACTTCCGGATCGGATAATCTGGGAGAGTTGGCAGGTATAAGGGACGGACCATTAGAAAACTTATTGGGGGGGGGGGGGAGCGGCGAAGTCCAAAAACAAAAATTCGCGCAAGGGAAAATTTAATTTAAAAAAATTCTTGACTCTAAGAAATATTCATGCAAGGGCCTGAAAAAAATTCATACAAGGAATTTGATAGTAAACGAAAAAAATTCCTTCGGGTCGAAAATTCCCTCCCCCCCCCCCCCCCCCCCATAACTTTTTTAATGGTCCGTCCCTGAAAAGAAAAATACTGTGCCCAAGGTTTTGAGTACGGCTGCCAACCCACAAGATTAATGCTTGCCCGGTGGGGGTTACTCCTGGGAATTCTCGGTGGGGTGTGCCGCTCTACTTCAGAGCAGAAAATGTCATTTTTCATACCCACTTTCAGACCAAGGGCGTAGCTAGGGGGGGTCCTGGGGTGCCCGTGACCCCCCCTTGGTAGGCCTTCTTTTGAGCAAACAACCTACAATATTCTGGTGGCGGAAACGCCATGACAATATCTTGGCCGTAAAAGCCATTGTTGAAAAGCCCACTTTTTTTTAATTTGTTTTTTTGTAAAGGCTCTTGTCTTTAGTTAATAAGGGCCTTCATGCCGTGATAATACGACTGAACCCGCTGATACACGAAGGAAAGCAGCGGTATAAACCATATATATAGGGTGTCCAAAAAGTTCGTTCCTCTACTTTATAAGTCTGTATTTCAGTACGATTGGACTTGGTAAGCAAATCTTTTCAACAAAAGTTGTGTCTTTCAATATAATTCACTATTTCCATACTTGCTGTCCTATCTTTTGACTCGAATATTCGATCTGTGTACTTCCGCACCAAAGGCGCGCGTGCGCGAGTATATTTTGCAGCCACGTATTTGGTATTTCATAGCCCGAATTGCTCAAACTCCTTCCTTTTTTTCTGAATATCACGAAAGATAAACCCCCTTAACGCAAAAACGTTAGCTGCGTGAGAGCACAAGGCTGTATACTTCGATTTACTGGCTTATCTGTTGTAGAAACTGCTAAAAAACTGGAAAAATCCGAATGTTGGGTGGTAGAATGATCGTGATGGAGAAATGAAGGTTTTGAAGGCAAGAAACTAAGGGGAAGACCAAAAGCCCTGAATAAAGCAGCTAAAATAGTTTTAAAGAAGGCTAGATACAAAATAGGAGACTCGACAAGGAAGCTCAGTCTCACATAGTTAGCAAGCCAAATAAAAGGGTCATGAAAAGATCCTTAAAATGTTTAAAATTAGAGGCCCCTGAAATGGCAAAAAAACCTCTCCTTTGTCTGCCAATTAACGCCCAGCTCGTTTCAAATTTGTAAAGAAGTACAAAAGCGTTGCTATGGAAGGGGGCCGGAATGATTATCTTTTTTTGGATGAATGCCTTAGAAAGTATATTTTTCAGCTGCCTAAACTAAACAAATATTGTTTGGGGGTTGAACTGGATCCTGCGCACCAGTGATAAAAAGCTCAAAATAGATTATTTGTGGGTCTACACGCTGTGTCTACTTCATGCCGCAACGGCTACAGAATGTGATAAAAAACAAAAAGGACATGCCAGTCACTGAAATTCTGAATACACGTACTTGATAGAGAAATAAACATCTTCTAAAAATTTCATGTAAAAATAAAGTTTTGATCAAAAGCTATAGTGCATGAAATTAGAGGAACGAAGTTTTGGGACACCCTGTAGTCGGCGATCCCCGGATGGTGATCTGGTGAGTAGCCTCTGCAGAGCTCTCAAGTTTCACGCAAACAAATTCAGTCTTACGCTCTCACGCTGAAAGTATTATTTCTCACGCATTTGAGATTCCTTGCTCCTTTAGTGAAGTTCCTTTATAATAAACTATATTTTATGATATAATTTAAGTCCTTGTTTGGTTTGTACTCGCTTCGAACACTTTATTCTTATGCAGAGCCAGCGTTTCTCTGGCCAGTGGCTTTCATGACTATTGGGCATGCTCACATATGCTGACCCGGTAACGTGTTGAGCATCCACACATAATGGCGGATTCCAGTTCAGAGTCGGACTCCGACTTTTAAAGCATGACATTTCTGAAGGAAAACACGTCTTAGCTACTTCCATTTTTCAAAATTTCCTGGGGGAGCATGCCCCCAGACCCCCCTAGTGGGGTGACGCCTGCGGCGTCACAAGATCTCACTCTTTCCCAACAAATCAACTTGAGAGCTCTGCCTCTGTGACCCCCCCTTTGAAAAATCCTGGCTACGCCCCTGCAGACCTAGCCTCTATAATCGTTCAATTTTTTGAGCAAGGACCAGCTTACGAAAAAGAAGAACCGGATCCTAATAAAGGATCTAATCAGCAATAAGTGAAAATATAAGACAAAAAAGCAAGGCTGATTTTACAGTCGGGAATATATTATCTTTTAACCAATATTTCGGAAGGCACGGCCTTCCTTCTTCAGGGTCTTAAAAATATTGATATGTAAGACCCTGAAGAAGGAAGGCCGTGCCTTCCGAAATATTGGTTAAAAGACAATATATTCCCGACTGTAAAATCAGCCTTGCTTTTTTTTCTTCTATAATCCTTACCTGTTTTCAGACCTGGAGGAGGTCACAAAACGCAACCCAGTCAACCTCAAAAACTATACCCAATTCCAGACCAAAATAGGCGCAAAAGCTGTACTGTTTGGGCGGCACATACCTATATGGCTTGCATAAGGGAGTACCCCTCCTCAAGTTAAGTATGCTTGACGTAAGACGGCATCACCTATTATAAAATAACTAAGATACTACGCACACTCTGATTGGAGGTGTGTTTGCATGAGAGTATGTAAACATGGTTGTGACGTCCAATCGTTTTTAACTCGTGGGTACGCGCGAGCGTACCACGAGTTATTGCAGGGACAGGGACATGCAAATGAGTCACTTGCTCACTCGTAGTAGACGTTTTCGTAATTAATCGGGTCCGAACTCGAGAGCGCGAAGATCTATCGTTTCCGAAAAAGCACGCGCTCGCCAAAGTTCGGTGGCATCAAATTCCTCGCCGAGAGCGTGCATCGTGCGCTACAGCACGGTCAGAGGATAGAGGTCTTACCAAATTTAAGACACGCAGGAATCTTTCACATTAGTACGATTCAAGAGCCTTTGACTCGTCCAGGCGTTAAACTTGACCAGAAGATGAGCATTTGCTCTTCTACTCCTTCAACTTCGACGCTGGCTTGATCTCATACCTTGTAGTAATGTAGTAGGTTATGTGTATGAATGAATGTATAATAAATAAAGGCACTTCTTCTTCTTCTTCTTCTTCTTCTTCTTCTTCTTCTTCTTCTTCTTCTTCTTTACAAGGATTCCTTAAGATCACGAGGGGAAATGGATGTGATTTTGAGCATTAGCTTTAAAATAACAGCAGAAATCGAGAAAAGAAAACATAAGCTTATGTTTTGCGTCCTATTTCGCGGAGGAGTTGTGTCGACTTTGTTTCGCCTATGTTCTTTCATTGCCATGAAATGTGTTTACATTGTTTTTTACTGTCAGTAACCTGATTTCAATTAGCCTTAAATTTCATCCGATTGGTTCGAGTCGTTTTTTCAGTCGGTTAAGCATGGCCACAGGGTCCAGAGGAGATGTGTTTGTCGTTAGAACATCAAAACCCATCGAAAACCTCTGAAAAAATGGGTTATTTTGTTCGCGTTACAGTTTCGTTAGTCGTTTCGTTACACATTCTGTAGACCGCAAACCAAGAGACTGAGGGGTCGCAAGATCGGCTTATGGTATAAAACACGAAAATTGTCCATTTTTTTACTCGGCACTTCGTGCAGCAAGAAAAGTATTGTGTTTCCAGAACAAGGATAGTATATTTATAATCTGAATTTCTATCATTTCCTAAAATTTACTGTGGGAAAAGCAGAGGTGTTAACTAATTGATTATTTTCTAAACAACGCACCCACGAGTTGACGATAGTCTTTCTTTGATTCTCTTCGCACACTAATCACGCAAGCACAAATATTGAAAAAGTTTTTGAGTTGAAAACTCGACAAATTTACTTTATTTACCCATCCCTCAACGGCTGAAACTTGGAAAACCTTTTCAAACAAGCTGTGTCAATTTTTTTCGCTTAAGCTGACACTTAAAGCGAGAAAAACCCTTATTTTAGAAAGCATCTTTATTGCAAAACTCGAACTGATTAGTTCGCGACGGGTAAGAATTTCTCTTTTAATCAGTTTTTTTGACAAAAAAAAAATACAAAGTCGGTTACTTCAACAAAACACCTCTCAAGAAACTCCGCTGCGAAAGGGGTTGGGAGAATTCTCGACAGTTATGCGAACCCTCGACTTCGTCTCGGGTTTGTATAACTGTCTTGAATTCTCGCAACCCCTTTCGCAGCGGAGTTTCTTGAGAGGTGTTTTGTTGAAGTAACCGACTTTGTATTTTTTTTTTGTCAAAAAAACTGACTTTTAATGTAAGCAGAAACAATAGCCTGTAATATGATAAAAAAAACTTCTCCTCAACAGCTTTTCATCAATAATGAATTTGTGGATTCTGTTAGTGGAAAGACATTTCCCACTATAAATCCAGTGACAGAGGAAAAGATCTGTGAAGTGGCTGAGGGTGACAAAGTAAGTAAAATTAATGTACCAACAAAACTTGTAAACCTAAGCCTTAAATTGTAGCCATAATTTAACAGTCAATCTTGCAGTCTTTAGTGATGCTTAAAAAGTCGCAAGGCAGTGAATAAATTGATAAAAAATATATCACAGAAATTAGTGCTCTTAAAAGACTCAATTTTGAATAATGTAGCCTCTGGGACTGATCTATTGGCTTTGAAGGGCCTCAGCAGGAGGAACATATGCCCTGTTAGGGTAAAATTCTGACAAGGAACATGGCCTTGAAACAGCGACATATATATGACAACAGAAATATGGTAGTGAATGACACCAAGACAGATTGAAACTGCAACAGCAACAGAGAAAAGCACAAATACAATAGTAAAATACCAAAAGTGACATGGCCTCCTCTTCAAAATATGAAATGACAGGTTTTAAAATTCAGACTGGGGACATATATAACACCCCTGGGGCCTCTATAACTGGATAAGAGCTTCTTACATCTATTTTAGTTGGTGTAAATTTAAAGTTAATTACCATAAAAGTGTTTTTCATTCATCCTGATTAACTACAGTACGTAGCTCAAAGGTAAATCAACATGTAATATTATAGTTAAATTTCTCGGCCAAGCTTGACTACTGGTACATGTACTTTTACTTTAGTGATAATTAAATATAAAGGCAAATATTAATTAACTGAACATTAAGGGGCTATTCTTAGCCTTCAAATTATTATTAAATAAATTCGCTTTAAATCAACCACAGTTGACTTTCAATTTGTCCATCAGTAGGTAGTGTTTTCTGCAGTTTGCATTAATATTATCATAGTAATAATTTATAAGAAACTCACTTAATTGACCAGTTTGACATGCCACTATAATTATTATATACGTTGTTGGTACAAACAATAACATCCATTTTTATGCTGTTCCAGGCTGATGTAGACAAGGCTGTACAAGCGGCTGCATCAGCTTTTAAACTTGGAAGTCCTTGGAGAACAATGGATGCTTCTCAAAGGGGTCGATTGCTGTACAAACTTGCCGACCTGGTAGAGCGAGATTTGCAGTATTTGGCTGTAAGTGCGATAATGTTACAGTGAGACTACTGTAACCAGGGCCACTTAGACTAGTTGACCAATCAGATTACAAGAAAATCAAGTAACATGAGGATGAAAAAGGGTGGAAAGTAAACTCTGACCTTCTTATAAACAATTGCAAATTTCTCAGCATAATTTAAATATACATTTTATTTTAAATGCATGACAACATATGTCATACAGCTACACTGTGAGATGAATCCTTAAAAATTTCAAAATTTTGTTGCACTTTTGGACAATATTCAAGCCTAAATCAGAACAACTTCAAAGTAGTCACAGGCCTTTGTTTGATGGCTAGTGTTTCATATAGCATTTTCTGAATTAATAATATTATTGACTGTAAGTAACAAATTATATATTGTTAGGCTGAGCGATGCCGCCATAGTTTTTACACAAGATAACGTACCACTCATGTAGAAGTAACAACACTGATTTTATTTGTCTTGGTAAATCATATTTATACACATTATCATTAAGGCGTTTCTTAAGCGGATCTACGTAGCAAACCAAAAGAACATTTTCGGTACATAACACTCTAGCGATAATGAAAGCGGCGGATTACACTGCGGTTTATACTAAGACTATTAAACATGATGGTGATAAGATAATTGTGATATCAGAGCACGTATTCTAACATATATACATAGATGTCAATGTATAACAAAGTGGATAAAGAATGAAACACAAACAACAATGCAATTAAAAACAATGGATTTAGGTATATAAAATTATTTTTACTTTTTTACTTTTTAAGGCACCTCTCTTAGATTGAAAAACTACTTTAAGTTAGTTAAAAGAATTAGTGCAAAATTTGTTTCAAATAATATAGCACTACAAATGAAATATAAAATTAAGTGAAATTAAAGAGTTATCTAATTTTAAGTAAGTACCAAGTTGAAGTAAGTGGCTCAGGTTTATTTGAGCAAATATGCAAATACAGTTTACTTTTTTTAACAAGTTTCTGTTTGTTATTTGCTAGTCTTTGGAAACACTGGACAATGGAAAAATTTTTCCTGAAGCTTTGGGGGATGTCCATGGTGTCATGAAGTGCTTGAGATATTATGCTGGGTGGGCTGATAAGATTACTGGACAGACCATCTCAGCAGGTCAGTAAAAGGGATAAAATGGGAACTGCCAGGGGGGGATTTGCCTACAAAAAGTGACAGGGTAGAAATTAAAAGGAAACATGCTTTTTATCATTAGAAATTGTTATGAACAATTAATTGTCTTGCTAAAATAATTTGTTGTTTGTAGAATTCCCCCTCTCCCCTACAGTTGTTGGTCTCTTATGTCTGTTTGATGTAACCCTAGACCAGGACCAATTTTGGCAGCTTTTGCACATATATATAACTCTCTCTTATGTGTTGCACTTTTCTTTTCGCCTTGTCTGTCAGATGTTTGAGGTAGCCAGCTGTGTGTCGTGAAAAACAGGAAAGGGGGAGGGGGAGGGGGAGAAATGCAAATTCTGCCCCTTTTCCCGTTCCTCCTCTCTGAAAGGTTGTTCCTCCTTGAATCTACTTTTAGAATCCTCCTGGTGCATGCGCGCAAACCATTAGTTTGATTTATTGAATCAGGGTTGTCAGAAAGTTTTGAAGTAGACGGCTGAGTTTTCAAAGTAAGCGGCCTGCAGTCCAGGGATATCGTATTTTAAAAATGCCACCCATAAAGAAATTCTAAGCAGAGTACGTAGCCAGCCAATTGCAATACTAACCAAGTAGGCAGCAATTTTCACCATGCAGCACCTGGCTACTTTTGACAACCCTGTGAATGCATGTTCAAATTTTCTTTTAATAAGAAGTGAGATGTAACAAAAATGTTTGACAATTTGTACTTGAACATGACCTTGATTAATGATAAAAGTTCCCAGCTGTTCAACCTCTTTAAAACCCTAGTATCAGTATGCATATTTTCCAAACTCTTCTCTGAACGTTTCCTATAATATAGATAGGAGAGTTTGTTGAATAAACAATTACCGGTAATACCACTTTTACAAAAGTTGAACTTTTTTTTTTCTCAACCGCTGTATTTGATTGAGCAGTTGACTGTAAGGAGAAGTTAATATTGTTCACTCGCAGGGGTTTTAAAGAGTTAAAACTGTACAATAAATGTCATATTTTAAAAATAATTATTTATTTATTTTATATAATTTGTAGATGGTCCTTTTTTTGTGTACACTCGCCACGAACCAGTTGGTATTGTGGGTGCTATTACACCTTGGAATTTCCCTTTGCTTATGGTTAGCTTAAAGCTTGGTGCTTCCTTGGCTTGTGGCAATGTTGTTGTGCTTAAACCTGCAGAGCAGACTCCTTTAACAGCTCTTTACCTTGGCTCTCTTTTGAAAGAGGTAAGTGAGGATCGGATTACATTACATTTTAATCGTGAATTTCCAAACGAATTCTGCAGATCTGTGTCAATATTAAGTAGCTTTAGCTTTCTTTGTCCAGCTGGTTATTGTCAAACAACCTCTAGGGCAAAAGCACAAAACAGCTTCTAAAATATTCCAAAAGCAACCAAAACAATTAACCAAAGACAAAAGGATGATAGCCAGTTTGTTTGCCTTAGCAAGCTTAAGGTGCCAGCTATACTTCTATTACGTGTAACTTTCCAACAATTTTGGCAGGCCACAGGTCTATAAAAATGCAGCAAGATGAAATGGCTGTGTAATATTATAAGGCTTTAACTCAGACCATCAACTTTAACATTCATGGGGTGACCGTCATGGTTCATTCAAGCACCATTCGCTAGCTATTGAATCCATTGGAAATGCAGAGTTGCAAGTGTAATAAAATATTGTTGTCTTAGATTTTTAGTGTGGACTTATGTTATTTATGAGCTGTAACATATTCTGAATATCTTGTTGTGTTTGCAGGCCGGCTTCCCTCCTGGTGTGGTAAATATCATCCCAGGTTATGGTCCCACTGCAGGTGCTGCCATATCTGAACACATGGACATCAACAAAGTCTCATTCACTGGGTCAACAGAGGTGCACAGAATAATATTCATGTCACAGATACAATGCCATAATCGTTAGTTTCCCTCTTCATTAAGCCTGACTCTCCCTTTTAAACTATTGTAACAGGACGGAGCGGTCAGCAGCAGGAACGAAAAAGGATTCAAGGATTTTACAAAGCAATTTATTTAAAACCCAATTCCATCAGCAAATACAACAAAAATAAAACTAAACATAAACAAAATAAACGGGAACTACTAAAAGATTAAACCTTGCTAGAAGCAATTCTGGTTGTTAACTTTAAAACTGCTGCTGTATCTCCATTGACGACGTCCAAACTCAACTGAACTACGGCTAAAGCTTGCCTCTATTTATACCAGAGTATTAAACAATTTCACCCGCAGCAAAATTGTAAAAGGGGTGTTGCAAACCACAGTAAAATACAACGCCAGGATTTCCTTAGGTTAATCCTACTAACTTAATAAGATAAGGTCCATTAACTGATTAAAATAATCTACCGAAAAGAAAAACGCAAAAAGCTAATATCCGCTGCGGCATTTAGTCAATAATACGTGCGTTTGCGGGTACACGTACAATCATTCTCAATCGATGCGCAAACTTCCTAAATCCAACTGAGAAATTCCTAAGCGCAAAAATATTAAAAGCAAAGTAATGAAAAAGGTACTGCATTTCTTGATTAATTAAAATCAGGGAAATAATAGGTCCAGTGACCCTGTCACACTATGTCAAAATGTATTTAGCATGGCATAAACCCCCAACAAAGAGCTGAACTGTTTGAACTGCCTTTCTAAAAAGAAGATATTTATTTTCATTTTTCTTAATATTAATAATCCTTTCTCCTAAGGGAGCAAAAGGAATAATGAAATAAAGTTAAGAAGACGATAAATTAATTCCAACTGGTCCACTACAGGCAAACAAAGTTGGCTAATTTTAAGAGTGGCTATAAGAAATCCAACTAGGGATGAGAGGGAGGGGCTTGACCTTGGGTTCTATTTAATTGCAAGCACAACTGACTAGCCATGCCGCAGCCAATTTCTACCTCCTGAACTGCTTGGTCACGCTGCTCCTTAAACTCCTTGGCCATGCTGCCCCCTGAACTGTTTGGCTAAACTGCCTCCTGAACTGCTAGAGGCCACTGCACTGTCTTGTGAACGGCTTGAACCTCTGCATCTGGTACTTTCAAATGCAACCGAAAACCCTGTATCTACAGGTTGCAAAAAATCTTTGAAGGTTCATGGATAAAGGCCTTAAGCAAGTCTGGAACCCGTTTCAAATTCCTCCCTTTCCTCACAATATAACACTAGTCAATTTTGTTGGAGAATCTAGTGGTTTATCACTCAAGGCTATTCTTCAAGGTACCCTCTTTTAGTTTTCCATGTTTGTGGAACTGCACACATTTTAGACATTCTACTGATGAACATGCAGTTACGACGTTTAGATGTTTCGAGCAACAACACTTTTCTGTCTACCTTTTTTTGATTTAGCTTAATTTATATTTAATTGTTCAGCTTGATGGCTTATTATTATTGATCATAGCAACTTTTTTCTCAAATACTGCACGTGATAGCTTTTATTTTAGTCAGGCTTATAATCGTGACTAATTACCTTTACAATGATCTTTTCAAAGGTTGGCCAAATCATTGAGACTGCAGCTGCCAAATCCAACTTGAAACGTGTGACCCTTGAACTTGGAGGGAAGAGTCCTATCATAATATTTGCTGACAGTGATATGGACCTTGCTGTGCAGACTGCCCACAGTGGGCTGTTCTTCAATCAGGGACAGTGCTGCCTTGCAGCGAGTCGTACTTTTGTCCAAGACACCATTTATGATGAGTTTGTGAAGAGGAGCGTGGAAAGAGCTAAAAAGCGTACTGTTGGAGATCCGTGTAGTGAAAACATTGAACAGGGTCCACAGGTACAAAACTAATACACTGAAGGGGTTTCATTAGCTAGCCACTAGCCTGCATGACAGGCGCTTTATGAGCCAAGATTTTCTCTTCCCCTCGTCTCGCGCTTCGTGCTCGTGTCGCGCTCCGCGCGTAATATCCCGTTTGCCCCGCTTGGCTCATAAGGCGCCTGTCATGCAGGCTAGCTAGATACGAGCTGTATTTCAGCTTAAACGGCATTGCTGATGTACCAGCAATTGCACGCAGACCTTGAACTATTCACTTTAAATGACTTCAGTTCTGCAAAGCCGTTGCACTTGGTTTTCCTTTAGCAGCGACAACTTAAGCTAATTTTTCAACTAGTACCTTGTAGTAGGCTTTGTTGCGGTTGTTGTGTTTAACAGCTGTATCTAGCCTGAATTTCATTATACTTTCTTTCGTTTACTTTGTAGGTCGACAATGCACAGTTTGATAAAATTCTGGATTTGATTGAAAGTGGAAAAAAAGAAGGTGCAAAGCTGGAATGTGGTGGTGGTCGTCATGGAGACAAGGGATATTTCATACAACCGACTGTTTTTTCAGACGTCAAAGATGACATGAGAATTGCTAAGGAAGAGGTACTTGCTCCCTTGATTCTTAGAGATGTATAAAGTCAAACACCTATTTATCATTCATGTTTGTCTCAGTGATAAATACATGTACAACTTTCGTCATCATCATTTAACAGAGCAAATGAACGGCTTTATTACCCAAGGAGCATACCATTTTTCTTAAGATTTTGGCTTGAATATTTGAATTTGGGCCCGAAAATTTACCAGGATTGTTGAGAAATGGGTCTAAGTTTGCTCGATTTCTTGATAACGTCAAACATGGTGGCAATGGTAAAAGGGCGTAGTTGATATTGTTCTCTGCTTGTCAATTGAAAAATACAAGAGTTATTAAACGGCGTAGAGGACTCTTAGAGATAGTGGGAGAATTCATTAGCGAACAGCCCGTGCGACTGTATAGGAAACTAAATAACATGAGTGTTTTCTAGGGGCGCAAACCTGGAGAAGTCTATCGGCAATGGAATGTTTATTCTCATTTGCAGAGATCAAAGAATTGTGAAAATATGGTGATATAACAAATCTTTTTTGAGTCTGCTTATTAGGACAATCATCACACAAACCCACCTGATATATCATGATTGACACTGATGCTGGGCATAGTTCCGAGATAACCGTTAGATGCCTATACTCTCTAGTAAACGCCTCTTATCTAATAAACTCCCCCTCTACAATGCCGTTAAGTTTGTATTAGACGCCCGTATCTAATAAACACCCCCCTGTGAGAATTACTCCAAACTACTACGAATTAGCAAAAGGAGCAAAATCTTTTAACTGATTCAGTTTCTTGCTTGATTAAAAAGGGTTTGCGTATGTTGTATCTTGTTCAATGTCAAGTTCAAAGTAAAGGTAGATTAACGATGGCAACACAATAACCCCCTGAGCGAGGATTCTGAAATCGATGTTGAGATTTGAAAAAACGACATGGATCTGTAGACGACCCAGACGTATCAACTGATGGAGTGGATATTCCTCTAGCTATTTTAAACACGTTTAACTCTCTTGATTTTTTCGCCGAAAGCACATAACTTTTGTTGAGCTCGTTACAGGTATGATAATAAACGCATCTCTATTTTAAACTCCTCCTATCTGTTGAACGCCCCCTCTTGGACCCCTAAAATTAAATAGACTCCCCGGGAGTCTATTTGATCATTTACGGTATATTTTTATGAAACTCTTTTGATTAAATTGATGGCTGTGCTCTTCCTTCTATTAGATATTTGGTCCAGTACAGCAGATAATAAAATTCAGTGATGTTAATGAGGTTATTGAGAGGGCAAATAAGACGACTTATGGATTGGCAGCAGCAGTATTTACCAAGGACATTGAGAAAGCAACGACCATTTCTCACAGTTTACAGGCTGGAACAGTATGGTAAGTACATCATCATGCAAGTCAAATGTTGGATAGAGGAAGGGTTTCGAATTGGCTCTTTGCATGACTTGATCACGTGATCAACGTTTGGTAAACACGAAAAACAGTTCCCTTTTGAAAAATTTTGTTAGCACAAGCTGAAAGAGCATATTAAAATTAAGTAACCTGAGAATTTTCAGCCGTATATCTCAGAAGTAGCGATTGCAACGGCCGCCGAAAGTTAGAAGAATTTGTATGAAAAAATTGCCCCCCAGTCACGCTTGCATGGTGCCTTGTAATGCTTAAGGAAATATTTCATGACAGTTTTGAAAATTTCGAAATTACAAGGATTTGTATCGAAAACCATGCAAGCGTAACTGAATGGCAAAAGTTGGACCCAAATTCACACCATGTCCCCAGGTTGAAAGGAATAAAGCAAACAAAAGACACAAGAAACCACTTTCGGGCTGAGCATCCGTATAGGTTATTGTAGGAAGTACACTTGCCCCCCTTAGACCCCTCCCCCCCCCCCAGGTTATTATAATAATTGACCACATGCTCGATATGGAATGTTCATTTAAAGGGGCGGTGATTTCAAATTGTCGTCCAAGAACTTTTTTCAGTAACTTGTGCTTTTGAAATTTAGAACGGAGAAGAAGACTGTAACTAATCCCCACCTTGAGGTTTCAAATACTGGCTGATGGGAACAATTTTATTACGTACAGGGTGAACTGTTTTTTTGCCGGCTTCCCTCAGTCACCTTTTGGAGGTTTTAAAATGTCTGGGCAAGGCAGAGAATGGTAAGTCAATCTAGTTCACACACACTCTTCATTGTTTAGCAAAACACCAAGGTTAGTTGGTCTAAAGAAATAAAAGAGGACAGAAGAAGTCAAATTAAATATCTCTAACCTTCACAAAAAGCAAGCCGTCATAAGATTTCCACGGACAATCTCGATGGAAGCACTCAAAAATGGCTCATTTATACTTTACTTAGTACCAAAATAGACTGAATTTGACGTGTATAATTCATCCTATCCGATGAGCTGTAGCGCCGGGAAAACAGACGTGCCGTCAACTTCGGGCTTCTTTTTTACATTCAAAAAGGGAAACTCTATTACAACACACAGTTGACAATAAAGTATCCGCATTAGCGAGGCTGACCTTCTATGAGAATCTGTTGAATTGGTAAGAAAAAGTGTCTGTTACCTGCATTAACGAATGTCCGTACTAAGCGGGTTGAATTTAGAGAAAATGTAGGGGCTTTCCCCGGGGACAAAGAAAACTGTCCGTAATAACGAGATGTCCTCAGGGTTCGACTGTATTTGAGTCAAATCTTCAGTTCATGCATAAATTATACCTTGTCTGAAGAAATTCCAAGATTTTCATAGATTTTTGTGAAACTGCGCGCAGCAGAAGGCCAGCACTCAAAGTATACGTAGCTTAGACCATTTCCAAGGAAAAAGCTTAAAATCCGATTTAGAGCAGAAACAGTTGTGACGTCGTTGTCACGTGGTATTCATTCCGATTGCGAAACAGATAATATCATAATAACGTTCAGTTCATGTATAATCTAATAATAGATCTACAATAAAGATCAAGCTGTTTAGGTACAATAGGTTTAAAGAGGGAAAGTGTGCCTTCCAAAATTCTGGGTCGAGCCATCTTAAAATGTGATGTAGGAAGAACTTGAGCTTGCGAGAGTGTGACCAAAGAATTTTATTCGAATTATTATACCATATATGATTTCAGCCTTTCTTTTATACGAGTAGATGAAATGACTATTACAGATTTCAGTGTAAAATAACTGTTCCCGAGGTAGAGTGCTTTTTTCCTGCAAAAAACGTCAAAGCTTTGTAATAATATTGCATTCTTTTATTTTGATATTGTAAAATTTGATTTAGATGTTTTCCATCAGCTTTTAGTTTAAGTTTAGTACCATTTGTTCAACTGTAGAAGGTAGGTTTTCACAGCCTGCACAACAGGCGTTGTTGAGGACGCTCATGCGCATTATGGGGCGTGCTCGTGCCGACCCTGCGACTAGAACCTTCTTTTGTCTTCTCTTTGTTCGGGGAAGAGCTTGCGCCAAAATCGAGTAATCGAAGGAAATGCACTTCTGGCTGGGTGGCTTAATGGAGCCTCCAAACCTGTCATCAAGTCTCATCACAGGGTCCAGAGGAGTTTCGTGTGAATAAATGAATTACTTATTTAAAGTCTCACCTTGCAAAATGTCTATACCTGTCGCTTAGCACGATTTATTAGCCCATTGGGATCTTTATGAATCTGCTGTCAACGATTTCTTCGCTTCTTATCTGAACCAGATCGACTTTGCTGTTCGCCATTTTGAAAATCAATAACCGCAAGCCATAGCCTCGCTGGCGCACAGCACGTCGCCCGAAGGGCGACCGAGGCACGAACTGCCGAGTAAAAAAAAGGACCAAACAGAACTAGAAAAAAAAAAGGGAACGAAATTGCGAGCCCTCAGTCTCTTGGTTTGCGGTATATAGAATGTGTGAGGAAACTGTAACGCGATCAAAATAACCCATTTTTTCAGAGATTTTCGACGGGTTTTTATGTGCTAACAACAAACACATCTCCTCTGGACCCTGTGGTCTCATCGCGCCAGTTGGCCCAGAAGGCCTCCACGCTGTCTGACCAACTCTTTCTGTCTTGTGCAAACGCTTAGGCTACTTCCCAGCTCTTCCACCCAGCTTTGTTTCGCTCTTTCTCGACTGTCCTTCTCCAAGTAGCTTTTGGTCTTCCTCTTGCCCTCCGACCTTCAGTATCCGTCTCAAGCACTGGCACTGGAAGCTATTTAGCTTCCATTCAGCTTCCGTTCATCGTTAACGCGTTGACACACACACACTATACTTTATTTCATACACATCATTTTGCCATCTCCACCCGCAAATAGCAAAAGCTAGACGAGGCGGGCGGAGAGGAAAGGTTACAGTAGTCATAACAGATAATATAATAATTGTAAAGTAACTAAATAAACTATCTGGATAAATAAGAATTACAGAAAAACAAGCTAAAGTTACAAAATATATAGTCTTACAGAATGATATTACAACCAAATTTACTACTAACAGAACCTATCGATTATTAGTACATTGAGTCGAGGATGCAGAATTTGCCATTTTTTGTAGGAGAATGGGCACTTCGACATAATCGTCCTCTGCTTCCATTATCGAGAGCAAAAAGTCATGAAAATTTTTCTTAAAAGCTCCTTTGGATAGTTGACAAAATTCGTTAGGAATTGCGTTCCAAAGTTTAGCTCCAAACCTGGAAAAAGAATCTTGATTTAGATTCAGTCGTGAAGTTTTGACATAATAATAATAATGACTTTATTAACGTGTCAAGCAAAATTCTAGCAGAGGGGATTCCCCACTGCTAATAGGGGACACTTAACTGTCTAAGATACAATCTAAAAACACAAACCTGTGTAAGCCTCAAATTACGCTAGTTGTCATTATGACTTCTGGTTTTGCTAGATTAGAGATATTTGATACTGATACCTCTAAGGTATTGCTGGTTGACTACAAAGAGGCCCGGAGGAGAGAATTGCCTCCTTCTATGTACCCAAGTAACACAAGACGTGCAAACGTCGGGGGATGTTGCAAATGGAATTGAACTATGTATGAAGCTTATTCGTGCTAACATGCCTCAAGCAAGCGTGCATAAACAATTCGGCTCCATGCTGAGTTCTTTTGCCTACCCTATCTTTAAGTATCGTTTCGCTACTTTCTTTAGGGGTGAACAAGGCCTTCTTCCCTACTTGGAAGTCAAAACAGTAAGTACTTTTATATTCCTAGAGTTTCAGTCAACTATACAGGGATTGTTAGTTAGAGCGATTTTCGTATGACCTTGAAATGAAAGCGCGCGAACAAAACAGAAACGACAAACGAACGGAAATAGAGCGATTTGATTGGTTTATCGAACGGACAGACAAACGCGTCTGGCTTTTCATTGGTTAAGCGAACGCTCAGGTGAAAAAACTTCATGCCCGAGAACTTCCTAGAAATCAACCGATACTTCGCTTTGACGTCATACTACAACACGATTGGCCAATCGAACAATGCCTTCTCCATATTAGGGTTTCTTTGGCGGGAAAACAAAGAGGCCATGTTTTGATCTTTTCATCCATTGGCTGATGAAACAAAGAACGAACACTTACCGAAACCTTTTTTCAAGGTCATACGAAAATCGCTCTATCCCAAACCCCTGTCTCACAGGGAGGCTAAGTGCGAAGCCATGGAAAACAGGAAACAAGGTTTCGCGCTTAGCCTCGTTTTGGAAATGAGAGTTTTAGGAACACGGAAAGGGCCTATTCTGCAATTGTTCCCGGTCCCCGCTCTGGATACAACACTTGATCCAAGCATCGTGCAAAGTAGTGTGAAAAACACTGCCAGTTTTCGCTTTCCTAAATGAACATAACCATACACAAACATGGAGCCTCAAGCTAAAAGCAACGTGTTTCGAAGAGATCTAATTTAAAGATACAGCAGCCGGTAGTAGAAAATCCAAAGCCAAAGCAATCAAAAATACCGTTGCTACTTTTCTAGCGTTCCTCTACGAAGTTAGCCTTAAGAACTAGTGAATTTCGCATCGCACAGCCAGAAAACGTTGAACTTTCACGCAGGGGCATTTTCTGGGAGGAGAAATCTAACGAAAATTTTTCAGAATTCCAAGTGAATTTGCTGTTAGCTAACGTCAAGACTCACAGAAAAACACAACTGTTTATCTCGGGACCTGATCTGACCTGAAACTGCTCTTTCTCCCCAGTAGAACCAGGGTGTTGTCTATAGATAACTTGGTGCTTTGTGCTCGTTTTAGCAGCTCTGATAAAAATTTTCTCCTTTTTATAGGTGACTATGAAAGTCCCAGTAAAGAACTCATAAGAAAAGAACGCAACGGGTCAAAACTGGGTTCGAGCAGGCGAAGAAAGTATTGGTACAAAATAACCTACAATGGATTCGATCACTGATTTATTTTGAAAATAATTCTTAATATAAACCTCAGCCAAAGTGACATTGAAAACGCTGTAAAGAGGGAATATATTGATGATATAAAAAAATATTGTTTTAACGATGGTAGCTTTTTTCGTTGCTCTCCGTTGCTCCTAGTGGCGAAGCGAGTCAGAAAGTGAGACTACCGCTACTAAACCCTACCCTTTGTCAGTTCCTGTTCTACACTACCCCAACTGACCTTTCCCCACCCCAGACGACCGAGTTTTAATCTCCTGGTTTCATTTGGCAATTGCTACTTTAAAAGGAATTGAGTGGAGGGAGGGGAGAGATGTAAGTCCCTTTCAAGTAAGTATCACACAACTTAAAGATTGTTCTATAGGCCGTTTGCACGATGACGTCTCACTGAGACCAGAATTCTTCACGGTTTTACTTTCTTGTGCAAATTAGATCTTTTGTTATTCAAAACTCACTGGGATTATCAAATATAAATATGAAAGGAAAAACGAAAAGAAATCTGGTCGTAGTAGTAAACTGACGCCATCCTGCAAATGGACTATTACACGGATGTTGTTTGAAACCTCCGCCTTGGCCCTTCTCATCTACAGCAATCAATAGAATGCGCGTTAGATCACATGGACATGAATTTTTACGCTATGAAAGTAATGAATTATTTTGGCGAGTGGAATCTATCACTGTCTCCTCCGTAGAGTCATTCCCACTGACTATTCCAATAAAAATAGCAATAATCGAAATATAGCAAGCGAGAAGTGGGCGATGGGAAGAGGGAAGAGGCGAAAGCCTCTCTTTCTCAGTTTTTCTCTTCCTCCTTCCATCGTCCCCGCCCTTTTTACCCTCTACCCAGCCTCCCTACCCCTACGACACAGAGAGGCGCGCGTCTGCGGAGCTCAGAGATAGTGCCATTGGCTTGATAACAGGAAACTGCTTTAGGTCTTATTAACATGGAGAAGACTTGATTAAAGCCTGAGAGCCGGGTAGAGTTTGTAGAAAAAGGTGAGACAACGTTTCTTTACTTACGTTGTATAGCCAGCTATTACGTTCAAGTTACATACAGAAATCATTTCCTCCTTGCAACATATTCATGACAAACTATTGGGCTTAGTTAAATATCGTATTTATTCGATTAAACGCCGCGGCGTTTGTTACATTTTTAGCATTTTCAATGCGATGTTTATTTAAGGCGGTGTCAACACCGCAACCGGACCTTAAGGAAGAACACCAAACATGAGATCACAAAAAATGGCGATTTACAATTCGCATTGGTGATATGAACACACACTCTGTAACATTTACAAAATCAGCTCTTTTTTTACTGTCTTTCTATTTCGGAGAATACCGAATGTTGTCTTGCCGTCTTGTGGTTCTATGAAAGAGAACAAAGAGAAGCCAATTACATTTTTCTATTGAGGAACAATCGAGAAAACACTATCACTAATGCTATGGTCTAAAATTTAAAGGAGATCTACATTTGTCCAGGGTAGGAGTAGAGGCCTTAGAGATTTAGCCCTGTACGCTGTCGAATCTGATTGTCAGTTATGTCTAAAAGTGTTGCAATGTCCAGTGGCGGATCCAGGGGAGAGTCCCGGGGTGGGCCATCCCCCCCCCCCCTATTTTTGGGACCGCTCCCCTTTATCTAAGGGTCTGGGGCCCGCAAAGCTGTTGTTGTTTACGTGCAAGAAAGAGGCTTTAATAGCTTGGCATCTAACATGATAAAACTATCAGTTAATGAAACAAAATGCAGTAGTTTGTTAGTCAGGATCCGCGCTTTTATTCTTTATATTTAGATTTGAATATTTGATTTCGGGCTCGTGAAGTTACCGGGACTTTCGAGAAACGGGCCCCTGGATGACCGGACTCCCCCTTATTCCAAGGTCTGGATCAGCACTGATGTCTATATGTGGTCCAGAGCGATGCCCCCCGAGGGTAGCCTGTGTACAGATCCCCCCCTCCCCTCCCCTCAAGAAAAATCGGAGAAAATCTGCTCCCGCAGGTTAGAATTGCAAGTTTAATCCTGACTGATAACTGTTACTCCCCTCTCTATCAAGCCTATAGATCTCTATAAGAGAGGGGAGGCTTATTTGAGAGTAGGGACTTAATTACGCGAAGATAATGGTATCAATTCTTCATAAAGAACTAGAAAGCAAAGTGGGAAAGGTGAGGCTTGTGAAGTTAGAGGACAGGGCAGCCGAACCTCAAAAACAAATGCGTACTTAAATTCCAGCACATGAATAAACCATACTGGATCAGTCCACGTACTAGTTTATTGGGGCTTTTTTTAAAAAAGACCTTCTTCATATGAAACTAAGAGGGGCTTATTAGAGAGGGGGGCTTAATAGAGGATTTACGGGAAGTTGGTTAGTGCGTGCGTATGATCAAACTAAGACTGTTGTGAAATCCAACAGATTGTTACCCAGGGGCTACTGCCGATGTATCCATGACTAGTTTTCCATCTTTCGACTGGTGGGTAGTCAACTCACTATTGGTTCCGTATTGTTGCTTATTTTAAACATTACCTGTGTAGCTTTCTCTCGTCCATCGCAGAGAATTTGATCAGGTTAAACATGAAGTAAGTAATAACCCATGAAAAACCAATGTACTCTATAGAGTCCTGCCATCCCAAAGGCCACTGCTCAACCACTGAAAACACGTGACCTGCGCGAGTAAAGAAGAGTTTAACGACGTTCGCGCTTAACTTGTGTTCTTGTCGCATGCCCTGGCATTTGCTGTGACTGGTCAGATTTGGTCATAACATAATAAGCAGAATAAGTGTTCCTGAAATATATTTCGGAAGTTCACGGATTTCTGAGTGTTAGAGTAGTAATTCACCTCTCTAACTAATCGGCATCTGTTTCAAATTGCCGCTGTCGGAAAAACTTGAGCCATATTGCTTTTCATATGTTCGCATGAGGTCTGGGTCAAAGTGACCTATAATTGGTCCACGGCCTTGTGCTTATGCTTATGTCACCCGACTTTTCACTAGTCAAAGCCTCGACATGAGCATAAGCACAAGAAAAACGGACAAGTTCGTTCTTCTTGTGCTTGTGCGTATGCTTACGTCGTAGCTTTGACTAGTGAAAAGTCGGGCTACATAAGCATAAGCACAAGGCCGTGGACCAATTATAGGTCACTTTGACCCAGACCTCATGCGAACATATGAAAAGCAATATGGCTGACGAAGCGTCCGCCATCTTGTTTTTCATCTGGTTGAGGAGAGCTGGTATCGAGAATAGAGTCAAATATGCCATTCTGCGTGTGCGTATACCCTTATGCTTATGCTTAAGCGCTAGTGAAAACCACCCTTTTACATATTTCCCACGTCAAAGGAAACGTTTTTTTTAACATGCCTATCCTGACTCTGCCATCATTTACAGGTCAACAGCGTGCTCAATAGATAGATGACAGTCAGTATTTTGAACTTGCAATTTGAACCGGTATCAAGAGTGTTTTTATAGTCCCTTTGATTTTCGCGTAGTCGTCCAGGTCGACAAGCCGCTATCTTGATTTCTCGGTTGCAGTTTTGGGGCGGAACTGAAAAAGAGTCTCCCTCGGGTAATCTCTTCCCTTCCCATGTTCGATAGTGTTCGCTTGAACTTGGACATCTGAGCTTGTGATCAGTCGACTTGGGAGATACAAATGGCCCTGGGTTTGTCAGTCACAAGACCATTAAACGCCATTCACCGAGTTAATCTCATCTTAAATAGTCATAATAGCTTACCGCGGATGACCTGAAGGTTTTTAAAGTAATAAACTACAGCTGGATATTTCTTCAGGAACTCTGCAATCTTAACCTTGGAAAACAAAAAGGAAGTCTGCTTGGATTTAAAACTTCCTTAAATGGAGAGGAGAAACACATTTTTTCAAATGACAGAAAGGCTGAAAAATAGAAATATTTATCTGGTCTTATGTAGCGGTGATCTTCAGTGCTAGAACGTCGCAGGCGGCGACTACGCTATTTTAAGTATTTTTGCATCAAACTTCATCGAAGACGCCTTATCAGACCACTTTGCACCCTTCATTTGCGATTTTTTTTATTTCATTTCTTTCTTTTTTTCCTTTTTATTTTTAGCCACCATCTAGTCAGAAATGTGTGTTCGCGTAAGCATGGAAATAGTTAAAAAATCACCCAAGCAATGTAGTCGTTTTTCTCTTTTTGAAAACGCCAATAGTTGTATGCACATTTAAGGCAGTGAGGAGAGGCATACAGGAATCTTAGTTTGTTGCCTACCTTAGCCTGTTTAATAACCACAGCAATAAAATTACACAGCAACTGTAAAGTTCTCAGAAGAGGTCTGACTGCTGTCCATATCAATTCCAGGACCGTTTCGATCACTGTTATGGGGTGTTCGAGTTTTGGCTTCAAATAACTGTTAATGTTCCCTTCAAACTTATCTATAAGTCTCCTTAGTTGCAACGCGATCATCTTCGCTGTCTTGTCTACCAAATATTCAAAAGAGCTCACTGTTATATTTTTAAGGCTTTTGAATGGCCATGTTATCCAGTCGAGTATTACCAATGCCATCCGTTGGAATGAGTCGCATTTGGCGGAAGTTGAGCTGCCGCACTCGAGATATATTTCAATACCATCCTGAAAAGTAAAAAGGCAAGCAATCACAACTTAGAAAATAATCAATCTGAACAGGCCATATAACGATCGGGCGAAACCTAATTGAGATTTTTCCTATTCGTCAGAAAAAGATCAATAAACCTACCCTAGCCTAATGTGCAAAAAGGACGCAAAACCAATTTCAGTCTTGTAGTTATAGTAACATGATATCATCGTAAAAATCGCTAGCCCGCGAAAATAGTCGTGTCTCCTCGCTGTGGCGAGGAGCCATAGGAGAGACGGCTGTTTTTGCCTATGAAAATTGATGAAAAATTGCCTATTGCGAACAATTCGGTGTTACAACTGTCGTGCCAAAACTCAAACAGCTTTTTTATAATATCATTGCATTGATAACTGGATAAACTTTTATTTTAGTTGCCTTAAGGTCAACGTCGTCCTAAAGCTAAAGCCCCGGGGACGAGGTTTAAAATAGTCTTCTATGAATTCAAGTGAAGCGTAGAAGTAAGTAAAAGCTTTATTAATGTGTCAATGTATTTAGTTTTCACAACTAATTGGGGACACTAGAAACCAGTTCTCTCTTTCTTTTAAACAGGGATAACAGGGTATTTAGATTCTTTTTGTTAGTCATGAATTTGATCGTTTTCATACAGACTGCTGCTTGTTACTAGATAAATCTTTTCTACTCTTTTCTAGCCTCCATTATAGATGTATGCATTACCTTGCTGGTTAATAACTTATTCGTACGACGCCATTCAAATCCGCTACAATTCTCGATTTTACTACAGACATCCACTCTCAACATAAGATGCAGCTTCAGTGATGATAGGAGGAGTCTAATAGAATGCCGTGACCAATCCTGGTTACCCTGTTCGCTGTAAGTAGACTTTTCACTTGGGGTAAAGGTCTCATAACTCATCTGAAAAGAAACGCTTTGAGATGAGTGTCAAACACACGCTTCACGGTTAAACCACGGTAACCCAACAGCCGTCAATAAAACGAAGCTAGGGTTCAGGGACACTGTTAGAACTCTAAGATGAGCTGCTGAACCCAATATAGATAGGTATGTAAAGGGTTTAAATTTTCCATGGATTTTAGGGAAAGGTTATAGTGGCTTAAACCTCCGACTTGCTAGAAACAAAAATTCAGCCCTGTTCGTTATAGGACTCATGTCGAACCGTCTTAGGGAACAAATAAGATAAAAAATGAAAATTATAATGCTTACATTTACGTGCAGATCAATTCTGTTTCCAGGATCTCTAAGAATATCCTCGTTTATCATCTGAACCTGCACCTCATTAATGTCCGGGCACTGCGCAGACTTTCGCACATTTTGTCCTGAAACAAAATTAGATAAACAAAATTACTATTTATTCGTTGACTTGGAGGGTTTAGCAAGTCAGTAATACGCTAAAATGACACTCCAAAGAAAGATTTGACAAAAGTCAAGTGATTTTGCTTTTACTGAAAACGTCTGCATGAGTATTGGAATCGTATTCGTTTCAAATTTCGTCAGCTCTAAGTCAAACATCATTAAACTTGACTTCAAGCCATACCTTCCTTATCAGTTGCAGAAGCCAAAAACCACCTGATCATCAAAACGCAATAAAAGCAGAACAATGACTCTTTCATCTTCCTTCGTGCACAATCCACAAGTTTTTAAGAAGTTTTCACGTTGCACAACTGCTTATCAAACTATGCTCACGAATGAAAATGAATCTCGGGGCTCGCGCATGACGTAATAAATAAGCAAGGTGCGAGCGCGAGTTAGAGCGCGAGCGCCTTTTACTAGCACGTGACCAGCACGTTCGACAACTTCTCGCCCAGCGCTTGACTAACTTGACTGTCTGATCAAATATATGGAATAGGTAAAAAACTAGAAATAGAATGATATCCTCTCTGGCTATAATATACCATTCTAGGTAAACAAAATTAAGGAGTCTTATTTCCTCCTTCTAAAATAGCTGTCTTTTTTTACCCCAGTAGTTTAAAATGTGGATAGTGCTCTCCTGGATCCACTTAATAAATATCTATCTAATAATTAACGTAATTGGTCTACCCTACACTTATCCGCTGGATGGTATAGTAATTTATCCAGTTAATATGGTTTACCAGCTTTTGAACAACCGTGGCGGACAATAGACAATATTTGTATTCCCCGGAGGTCCTGGGACGATCGAGTAGACCTTGAGCATGAATGTTTGTGTTTTCTCCAAGAAGTTCCCCACATTAGCCTTGCAATCATGCTGCATAGTCTCTCGCCCAGGGCCGTCGGGGAATACAAAAATCTTCTATTAAGGCTGCACGCACCTGGCTAAATTTTCGGAGGGTAATTTTTGCAGCCGAGTTCCATGGCAGTGCAAGGGAGTAAACATGCGGAGTTGGGTCATATTCTAGTACCATTGAATCTGACTGAGGAAAAAGTGTACCCCCTCAAGAACGGCTGCTGACATCCGAACTACATTCCTTTCTTATTGTGCTTACTGTTTGTTTGCGGTCTTTTGAACAGACCAATCACTTACCAGAAAATCTGAATGGCGGAAGGTTTCGCGCGAAAATGTGGATGTGGCAGATGATCTCTGTCGGGGGAAGCACCAAAGAAAATTGTCGATGAGAGCTCAAAATGTTTCACATGTTCATCGCTGCGAGGGAGACTACCCTACAACTGATGCCTTTTTTTTACGCTCTTGTTGCCATTGTTGTTGCTTAAGCTCCCTGACTACTACTCCTTTTCACAGTCTACAGATCGTAGACTCATATCAAAGGGGTGACGAATGGTCTATGGGAGCATTCGCGAGCATGCCGAGCACTGCGATTTTTTTGCGAGCACGAGCAGAAATAAAAAATTTGCTTTCCGAGCTTGCGAGCAACGCAAAAATTTGGGGAGCATGAGCAAGCGAGTACTCGTTTAAATTTTGCGAGCAGTTAAAAATTTTAATGGACCATTCATCCCCCCTTATCAAGAAGGAGACGGTGAAATCGAAGTTGCCGGTAAAGACACCCCAACTGAAAAGTGTCAGAAGAGACGAATGCCGGTGACAATTTGTTAGTTACTGGAAGATTTTCGTATACAGAGAGAAAATAACTATAATAACTTAAAACTGAAAAAATTCTTTGTCGCGTGCAACAAATAATATAAAATCCAGCCTTCAATGAGCGCCGCATTCGACTTGCGAAAAAACAGTTTAAGATATGCGCCGCGGCAAGTATTCTAGTAAATAAGATCCACTGGTCCTCCAGGTTGGGGGTTGGGCACAGGAGTAACAATCCTGTTCCGTAAAAACACTCCTGTTGCGAAAACGGCAACAGAAGAAATCGACACTACTGGATGTGATGGGCTTCTAGAGTCATCGGAAGATACTCGGAACCATTCAGAAGCTGGCCCAGAACAGGCACGAGCGGCGATCCTTTGTTGCTACCTTACATGCCTGACAGCATTCACGGGCATGAAGCATGAAGCTTAACGATAGCCTCCATAACAGGCTCTTTGTGAGCCGAGCGAGGCAAACGCGGTATTTTTCTCCTCCCCTCGTCTCGCGATTCGCGCAAAATGCCGCGTTTGCATCGCTTGGCTCATAAAGCGCCTGTTATGCAGGCTACCTCAACGATGGACATCGTTGGGCCTAGTACAGTTACGTCCAAGGGAAAGAAAGTTAAAAACAGCAAGGAACTAGTCGCAAGAATTACTCGCAAAGCGTTCGCGCAAAAGTCAAGGCCACTCCCCACTCCCCTTCGAAACACCCCAACCCCGTACTAGCAGGCGAGGCATTGCGCCTCGCTTGCGTGATGCTACACGTCTTGTTTGCCCTCCTGCCCTCTAACTGCAGCCACAGGTAGCCCAAGCGTAATATTTTACCAAGGAAAAAACTTCACAATGTCGACGGCCATACGGACACCTGAAATCAAATTCACAAAGGTACGTTGTGTGGTTTAATTCCAGCATCCTAATCTCATTTACATTAACACGTATTGGTCGGTAAAATCGTTAAGATATCACACCAACCGTAAAAATGCAAACAATTTAAGAAACGATTTCTTATTTTATGAGAAAATTTAAAACAAATCAAAGGATAAGAACTCTTTTTTCTTTAATTTAAAGAGGTAGTTTGGATTTTCACCAAATCATATCCTATGATTTGTTTTAAATTTTTTTCTTAAAGTAAGAAATCTCGAATTTAGAGTGTTGTTCATACATGTGGTTGGGTCTTATCACAACTGCTGAGTCTGACATGGATCTATGCATGATCCTTGTAGAACCAAGACAATAAGTGCTCGTAAAATCGAGTATTATGCTTTATGGCTTCACCCAACAAGCCATCCAGCAGCAATTTCGAACGAACACGTAGAGAAAACACCCCACAAGAGTCAACCCTCTTCAAAGGCTGAAAGAAAGCGACAGGCTCAACTTTAACTTTAACTAAACTTAATAAACTTTATTGCTTCCACGTGCACTTTTAATACACTAATGTATCAAAAACATTTTACATAATCATTATTTATCTTAGTTATCTTAAAAGTGCATGACCTGCAACAGAGGAGAATAAATTCTAGGGGGGTCTAAAGTACAGGTCACATTCCACAGGTCAAGAGTACAACTCACAGCTTCACACTACACAGATTCTCCTCGATCTAATGGAGCATTTTGTTAAGAGATTAGGGCTAGGAGACACTTTTAATGTTATTCAGTTATCTGTATCATGGTGACCTGTACTCTGACCTGTGGAAAAGTGACCTGCACTTTATTTGCCCCCCCCCCCTCCCCCCCCAAAAAAAACATTGGGGGCCGGGCAAAGAAAGTGCATTATGGGAGATTAGCAAGTGGGGTATTCCATCATTAAGACAATTCTGCTCTGTTGCTGGTTGTGCTCTGTTAAGATTATTAAGATAATCATGATGCCATACTGAAATAACACTCCTTAATTAAGCTTATTAATTGAAGGTACCATATTTCCTCGAGCAAGCCAGGGCAATTCAAAATAGAAGAGACACGTAAAAATGTCCCATTATACTAGACACTAAACTGTCCAATGAGAGATTCTTTAAATATTCAACTCGAGGAGTATAAAATAGAACTCAGTATAAATGTGCACACTTTCCTACTAAATGACAAGAATGTGTGACAGACTAATGGGAGTCAAGATTTCGTGTGCTTTCATCAACACTGTTGCTCATTGGTCAGAAATGAAAACTTGTTGAACTAGTCTGCTCAATTGGTAAATCAATTTTTTTCAAGTTTTTGTTGGTGCTTCAAGGTTTTATTTTTCAAACATTTGGTAGAAAAACACAGATGGATCTATGACAAAATTAATAATCGTGAGGCTTATGATGGTAATTGATTATGTATAATGGACTGCAGAGTAAATTGCGATGGAAAGATGAAAACTCTTCTACAAATTCAAGGAGTTTCAAAGAGCTACTACATCTCCCATAATGCACTTTATTTGCCCCCCAAAATTTTGCATAACCTTTGTTTTTCATTCCCCTGGGTTAAATTACAGGAGAAACGTAAAAAGGTCTCAACCAGGAGCCTGGTCTCGACCTTGTACTCTGGCACAAAAGTGGGCACCAGGTCCCTGTGTGCACACAATTTTTGTAAGTTCCGGGCAGTCCACTGCTTTGTTCTCGCTGTTAAGCTCATGTTTGAAAATGTAAAATGGATTGCACCGCAAATTGCAATGGAAAGATGAAAACTCTTGTACAAATTCAAGGAGTTTCAAAGAGCTCCTTGAGGAAATATGGTATGCCTGTAAGCAGGGGTAGAGGGTAGGGGTGGGTATAGCAACAAGGTTCAGGACCAAGAAACAATTTTCTCACAACTTACATTGTGGTCAGCAGACTTCACAGCACCTTTTCTTGGGAGATCTTTTTTAGGTAGCTAAAGACAAAAGAATAGTGGGAGGACAATAACTAATGCTTTCAAAATCTCTCCTTTTTCTAAATAAAATGCAAGGGCTCCTTCTTTTTTTTTTTTTTTTTTTTTTTTTAAGGGCTCCTTCTTAAACTCCCTTAATATTGCCAAATTTTTTAAAGTAGGTATATTTCTTATAATGTAATGTTCAAGAAACAGGAATTTTTTAATGTTAATTTAAAGGGCAAAGGATTGAATCTTCACAGGGTGTGCTAAAACCTATACATGTCTGATTGTCTGGGACATAGAAATTTAGTTCAGACAGGTAAACCTTTGACATGACTTGTCCATGGGACAAGCACATTTTTAATGTAGAAAAAATACAGAATCAGTTGAAAATTGACTTCAAATTACAGCAGAATTAAAATTTACCTTATAGTCATAAATCCAAACTTCATATTTGACAAAATAAGTCAAAATATTCCTTGTAACTTTGCCATCCCGAAGCCATTTCATTATTGTTCTTACAAGCTCCATTTGGCTTAGGAATCTGGCAAAACGTTTTGGACAACCAAATTTAATAAAGTGCTTGGATAAGAAAATAATTATTTTTCTCTTACTCTGTCTTCAGATTAGGCAACTGCTATACATATGTATGTATGAAATTCGCTTAATGGTTACTTCTCTTGCTTTCTGTATCTACAGTGTGACTACTGTAACCTGTATATAATTGGTGCACTAATATTCAACTGTTTCTTTACCTGTTATTACTAATAAGACAACTTCTCCCCAAACAGCTTTTCATCAATAATGAATTTGTGGACTCTGTTAGTGGAAAGACATTCCCACTATAAATCCGGTGACAGAGGAAAAGATCTGTGATGTAGCTGAGGGTGACAAGGTAAGTTGTGAGTAAGCATGGCTAATCTTGCATTCTGATTGGCTAGCATACTTGCTATGTACCTGTCTGTAGATAGCAAGGAGAGAAAAGTTGGTTGTAAGGGAAAATAGAAATGTTAAAAATGCAATTAGATGGTTCTCTCTCGATTTCTGTTGACTGTCATTGTGAATGTTGCATTGGGGCTTTTTTGCCCATTTAATAACTGACCTAAATAAAATATAAAATAATAAGTAAAATTAATAGAAATAATGATTTGGAGGTAGCTCACATGCACAAAGTGGTTCTTTGCTTTGTCTACCTGACTCCTGGTCGAATTGGAATTTGGAAATGTTGGTTTTTGAAGAGAAGATAAAACCAGAGTACCCGGAGAAAAACCTGTAGGAGCAAAGGAGAGAACCAAAAATAAACTCAACCCATGGCTAAATAAACTCACATATGGCGTTGATGCCTTGATTTGAACCCAGGCCACATTGGTATCAAGGCAAGCACTCTCACCACTGCTCCATCCATTGCTCCCCAAAATCTCAATTTCTTCTTCTATAACAGTGTTAAATGAAACTGGCTTACAACTTATTATATTTTCGGTTAAGAATATGAAATTTATACAGTAATATAAGTGATTTCCATTAGTTGTAAAAGAGTGAAGTTATTAAGAAACTTGTTGTCTCGATCTGCCAAGCTGGTATTTTCAACTCATTAATTTTTTACAAAAGTGGCGGATATATATATACTACCGGTAAGTAGTTAGACTATATACCTATGATCATTGCTGCTTTACCTGTCAACCACGTTGACTTTCCCTTTGCTTTGTCACGAAGTGTCTTCTGCAGTTCTCTTCAAAGTCACATTAATTATTATGTTTTCTATAAGAAACTCACGGGTCATATTATAATTAGCTAAATATTTACCTCCAAAACTGATGTGCTGTTTACATTGAACTTTTACAGACCATGCAGCTTACATGCCACACTTTTTTGGTATATGTATTAACTGAATTAGATTAACCAATGTTTTTCCTGTTCCAGGCTGATGTAGACAAGGCTGTACAAGCAGCTGCATCAGCTTTTAAACTTGGAAGTCCTTGGAGAACAATGGATGCTTCTCAAAGGGGTAGATTGTTGTACAAACTTGCCGACCTGGTAGAGCGAGATTTGCAGTATTTGGCTGTAAGTGCAATTTGGATCTCATTTATTTCGTAGCATGCTAAATTAAGAATAAATAAACATTGAGGTATCAGCTTAGCCAGGATATATACTGGGTTGGAAAGGAAAAATATAGAGAGAACAACACCAGTGTAAGCATATGTCGATAGGTATAAAAAAGGCAAGGTGACTCGACTGTATTTTTTAGGGAGTATACTTTCCCAATTTGAGTGCGTACTATGTCAGCATTGAAAAAGATATTGGAAAAAGGTAATTACCACAGCTGTACTGGTCCATGTTATATTAACACCGCAGTAGCCAATGTAGTGACGCCATTACGTTTTTTACTTGCCTTTGTGTTTCTTTGCACCATAGGAGTTTTTTCAGAAATCGCTTAAGGGAGCTTGTACTTCCCATAGTTGCATTTATGGCAAAGTTTGAACAAAATCTGTGAGAGCGTTTTAAAAATACTTTGAAACAAAGTTTTAAGGGTCATAAACACACTGAATAAACATGTTATCAACATAATTAGCTAGTATCTTAGGAAAATGGTGAGGTCTAAAAATACAGTTTCATGTCATAGTGGTTTAATTGATGATCTGAACCTTTGGACAAAAAATGAAGGAGATTGTTTGGACCGATTGCAAAAAAGAAGAATTTGATTAACCTATGTTTGGCTGCTTTCTTTACCATTTTGTACTAATCTATGTAATTTGGTCCACGCCTACAAATTTCACATTAATTTAAAAACCACTTGTTTTATTTTTTTTTTTGAAAAAAAAAAACCTGACAACCCCAAGGTTAATCATCAATTTACATCTCCTCCAAGTTTCAAGGACATTTAACAAACAAGGAAGGCAATTAGATGGGGCATGAAATGGCACAAATGTTTCCCCCAGATTTTATGTTTACTAGTTGTCCTCATTATTCACTGGCACTGTTTCCAAGTTTCATTAAACAAGTGCACACAATTAACATTAAGGAGCGCAGTCTCTTGTTGTTGGTCAGTGATCAGTGTGACGCAAGCCAGTCAGCAGCCTTGCTTCAGTATCGGTTCCATGTGCTAAGCACAGCCCTTTTCATATGGTGGCCACTCACTTCATTTAGCCTTTGGATTGTGTCTTTTCCCCACCCCTTCCCTGGTTCTATTGATGTGGGGGCTCATGGCTGGGAGGCATTGGTTTTCCAGATGTTTACAGCAGTTAAAAGGGATGCAAAGTTAGTTGAACTCATCGCTAATGATGAGCTTGGGAGCAGGTGCCTTAAAGGTTAGTGGGGAGCCAAATGCAATAAGCAGAGGAGGTATCCATGGCAACCCTGAAAGCTGGAACCATCCCAAGAGTGGCCACTTACCAGCGATGTCACACTGAATAAATTCAGTGGAGATACTTACCTGAGAAAATACTTACAAAACCGGCCCCAGGGAGGGAGGGATGACGACTACGATGTGAAAATGCCTAATTTCGCGTTTTCCGTAAACAAGCAACAGCGAAACCCTATTCCTCTTTCTGATCTTGGATATGGTCCCTAGGAATTCAACTCCAGAAGGGTTCGCCTATATTTGATAAAGTAAGTGGGTAGGAATTTTTGCGATAAAGCTGCTGAAAGAATGCAAATTCACTTTTTAAGCAACGGTCTCTCTGCCGTCGCATCGTTGAATCTTAAAGTCCCTAGTATTAGTAAATAGAAGGTATACGACAGGGGTGGCTTTTCTGTCACACAGGGTAAAAGAGTAAGGAGCCTCTGCATACAAACCTCTGTTAAGTACGTTTTTGCCTCTTCTAAAGTACATGGTCCGGCCTTGGCAGTAAATTAATCTACCCTGTTCAATAAAAATAATGTTGTATCCACAAGGGTTTCAATAATAATTGAAGTAGCCAGCAGGTTTGAATAGAGCACCCAACTGTATCAACATAGCTGTCAACAAGGGGCCGTTAATCCCGTGTCTCTAGAGGAGTCTGGCGGCATAGCCCCTCAGAAAATTTTGACATTTCTAAGACCTAAAATGCGATTTTCAGCATTCTGGGGACTAAAATGAGTGCAAAAGAGTGTGTTTTTCATTCAAGAAAATGTAGCTTCCATTCAGGTTTCGATTTGTCAGCCACAGAACTTACAAGCATTGTATGAGCAAACATACATTTGAACAAAAACAAATTCTGTGTAAACCTCAAAAGAAACATATGAAAAACTGTCTGAAATACAGCATTTGCATAACTAAAGCATAACTCAAAACCAGTGTGCCTTAACATTTTCATTCAGGTTTTGTATGTTTTTTGTTTACGACATTGTAAGTACTTCTTTCGGGGAGAAAAGTAGCTGACTTCTCTGAGCAAAATAACCGACGCGTTTGGTCGGTCATCAGTGCTCATTGAATTCTTGTATCTAACAAGTGCTCTTTAAATAGTTTCTATGAGTAAATTGTACAACAGGTCTTGTTTCTTATAAACTTAGATGTGTTATTTTTGTTATTCAACAGTCTTTGGAGTCACTGGATAATGGAAAAGTTTTTCGTGATGCTTTGGGGGATATTGGTGCTGTGGTGAGGTGCTTGAGATATTATGCTGGTTGGGCTGATAAGATCACAGGACAGACCATCTCAGCAGGTCAGTAAAAGGGATAAAATGGAAATATTAATGATTAAATATGTTTAATTATAATCTGCTGTCACTGATTTTAAAAGTATGATTTTGAGATAGACTTGCTCTGACCTTGAATAGAAGATGCATCAGAAACACTAAAAATTAATTTTAATAACTTTTATTCAAACCGATATGGCTAGTTTTCTTGATCCTTTTAACCTTTTAAACCCAAAGTATGCTCTTTTCATTTCAAATAATATGTATGAGGAGAGTTCAGCAATTGAGACCTATTTTGTTTGTTCATTCTTTTTATAACTCCTAAATGCCTGCCTTAGTCCCCGATCCAGAAAACTGTCTTATATCACTTTTAAAGTAGTTCTTGCCTTCCATGGTCAGCCCATCAGGATTTAAATCACACAAAGATGGATTGTTGACAGTTGGAGAGTCAGGTTGTTCTTTAATATAGTGAAAGATTTTTCTGGACTTGTTATATACTACTTAAAGTAAAACCTTTCCAGGGCTTTCCATAGAAAAATAATAAGTCGTGTTGTCGCTGTTGTCACTGCTGTCACTGTTGTCACAATATTATTGTTGCTGTTGTCACCATTCTCACTGTTGTCATAGTTGTCACTAAATAAACTGTTGTCGCTGTTGTCGATCTTCTCAATGTTGTCATTATTATCACTTTTGTAGCTGTTATCACTGTTGTCGCTATCAGTCATTGTTGTCACTCTTGTCGCTGTTCTCAAATTTGTCACTGTTGTTGCTGATGTTGCTGTTCTCACTGTTGTCCAGTTGTAGCTGTTACCCCTTTTGTCACTCTTGTCTCTCTTGTTGCTGTTGTCACTGATGTCACCACTCCCACTGTTGTCGACATTGTCACTTGTTGTCACAGTTGTCACTGTTGTCACTGTTGTCACTGTTGTTGCTCTTCTCACTGTTGTCGCTGTTCTCACCATTGTCACTGTTCTCTGTGTTGTCATTGAATTAACTGTTGTCGCTGTTGTCACTTTTGTCGCTGTTGTCAGTGTTGTCACTTTTGTCACTGTTGCCACTTTTTCACTGTTGTCACTGTGGTCACTGTTGTTGTTGTTGTCAGTCTGTTGTCATTGTTTTTGCTGTTATTGCTATTAATTGTTACTATTTTCAATGTTTTAATAGTTGTCGCTGTTGTCACTGTTTTGATTATCAGTCACTGTTGTCGCTGTTATTACTCTTGCCACTGTTGTCACTGTTTTTGCTGTTGTCACTGTTGTCGCTGTTATCACTGTTGTCACTGTTGCCGGTGTTATCGCTGTTATCACTGTTGTTACTGTTGTTACTGTTGTCGCAGTTGTTACCGTTGTCGCTGTTGTCGCTGTTATCACTGCTGTTACTGTTGTCGCAGTTGTTACCGTTGTCGCTGCTGTTACTGTTGTCGCAGTTGTTACCGTTGTCGCTGTTGTCACTGTTGTCGCTGTTATCACTGTTGTCACTGTTGCCGGTGTTATCGCTGTTATCACTGTTGTTACTGTTGTTACTGTTGTCGCAGATGTTACCGTTGTCGCTGTTGTCGCTGTTATCACTGTTGTCACTGTTGCCGGTGTTGACGGTGTTATCACTGTTGTTACTGTTGTAGCTGTTGTTACTGTTGTCGCTGTTGCCGGTGTTATCGCTGTTATCACTGTTGTCACTGTTGTCGCAGTTGTTACCGTTGTCACTATCGCCGGTGTTGTCGGTGTTATCACTGTTGTTACTGTTGTAGCTGTTGTTACTGTTGTTACTGTTGTCGCAGTTGTTACCGTTGTCGCTGTTTTCACTGTTGTCGCTGTTATCACTGTTGTTACTGTTGTCGCAGTTGTTATTGTTGTCGCTGTTGTCACTGTTGTCGCTGTTGTCACTGTTGTCGCTGTTGTCACTGTTGTCGCTGTTATCACTGTTGTTACTAGGGACTTTAAGATAGGTCACTACGGTCGCCTGGGACGGTTGGATAGATGTCGCGTCACGCAAAACACGACTTTTTCTTGATTGGTATACTTCGTATAAAATAAGAAACTCTTCTTCAGTAATTGAGCCTTCTGCGAAAGAAATTACAATCAGTTTCGCACATGACCTCACCGTCCTCTGTTTTGTTGTGCGATCTTAACTTGAAAATTTTCGCGCCTTCTTACCGTCATGGCCCCAGGCCGCCCCTATACGCATCCAACCGTCCCAGCCTACCGTAGTGAACTATCTTAAATTCCCTACTGTTGTCGCAGTTGTTACCGTTGTTTTACTATTGTAGTGGTTGTCACTGTTGTCACTTGTCACTGTTATCACTTTTGTAGCTGATGTCACTGTTGTTATTGTTGTCACTGCTTTCTCTGTTCTTACGGTTTTCACTTTTGTAATTGTTGTAGCTGATGTCACTGTTGTCACTTTTTTCACTGTTTTCATAGTTGTCGGTGTCTTTACTTTTGTGACTGTTGTGCTGTTGTCACTTGTCACTTTTTTTTTACCTTTGTCACTGTTTTCATTGTTTTCACTGTTGTCTTGGTTGTCAGTGTTCTCACTGTTGTCGCTGTTGTCACTATTTCACTGGTATGAAAAATACACAAGAGGCATTAACGTAGCGTTTGAGAAACAAAGATATCAAACAATCTTCATCAGGGAAAACATTTCACTGCTACGTCCACAGGGGAAACGTCAACACTCGCTGTCAATTCTATACATTGTACATTACGAGTGTTTTAACCTTAAGCACTGCTGGGACAATTAAATTTGCGATATTAACGTGATTATTTACACCCGAAATTACTGAAGCTTCGTTGTGTGGTGTCTAGAGGGGTTCTAGCAATGATTTGAGTAATGGATTACAGTGTGTTACAAATAGTCGTCTTTAAAGCCGTTTAACGCTAAAAATCCAGCTGATTATGCCTAAACTGCTGGATAAATTTAAAGACAGTGATGCTTTTTCTCAACTGACCGTCTAAATTAGCATATTATGTTATCTCTTGCTTTGGCTGCAAAATTGAATTAAAATTACTGTTGTGCATAATATTATGTTATTTTTCACTTGTTTTTCAATGAAATCGTATCTGCAATAGTAGTAGTCGAACGGTTAGAGCGTTGGACTTGTACTTCGGAGGCCAGAGTTCAAGTCCCGCCCTGCCGGCTAGCTGGATTTGTTCTAATTAGTCCTGAGTTCAAATCCTCTCATTGAATGCTTGTAAATAACCAGCTGGTAAATGCCTCCGGTCACTTGGGTTTCTTAACCCTGTTAAATTTGATTTAACTTATTCTTTTAGACATTTGCTAGGCCCCACAAGCATCAATGATGTAAAAACTGCTGATGATAAAACCAAGATCAGACCCAATGTTAGCAGCTTCCACTCTCTAACATGTCTTCTTTCAGTCTCTAACATCTCTCTCCATGCATCGGAGTTTTGTTTACCGAGTGAAACGAAAATTGAGCCTGATCTCAGGTTACGCGAAAGCTGAACTGAGGTGAACAATTAGGGAGTGGGTGGGGGGAGGGGAAGAAGGCAGAAAACCTTGGTTTCGCTTATCTGTATATCTTTCTTTACAACTACAAACAAAAACCCCAAAACCATTTGTCTGGGGCAAGTGGACACCGTTTTTGTCGCACCCTGACCCCGGAGTGGCTATTTTTCTTGCAAAGAAAATGAACTCGTGATTACGCGAAGGGTGTTTTGACATGGACAGGCACATGATCATTTGAACTATTTTATTTGCATGAATTCTTTTTCAAAAATAAAATGCATTCACCAGTTCACCACAGTTTTTAACTTTGATTTATTTTCTCATTACCATTACCTGTATTTTCGATTCAGCCATTAATATTGCCATAAGCTGGAGAAATTTAATGTTGGTCACTCTCAGGTGTTAAAGAGTGCAAATGTCAATTTCAAATTTGCAGATGGTCCTTTTTTTGTGTACACTCGACGTGAACCAGTTGGTATTGTGGGTGCTATTACACCTTGGAATTTCCCTTTGGCCTTGTGTAGCTTTAAGCTTAGTCCTGCCTTGGCTTGTGGCAATGTTGTTGTGCTTAAACCTGCAGAGCAGACTCCATTAACAGCTCTTTACCTCGGCTCTCTTGTGAAGGAGGTAAAGTAGGGGTTATTCTGCTGAATTTTATAGTTGTTCCAGGTTACAACGAGCCCCGCTATTAAGCAGCCTAAGGGGGTGTTTACACGAGAAAACTCGCACCGGCGCGAGTTTGATACCGGGATGACTTTTTGATTTCGTATCGCGTTTACATGATGACTGGGTCATTTCATATCTCGTTATTTGAAGGTAGACTTCATGTTGATAAAATACACGTGTGATTCAAAATCGCAAACATTACGCATGGGCTACTCGTTCCAGTCTACCGGCAGACCGATTTTCCACCGGAACGGGTGGACGTTTCGCGTTTACATGATACCGTTGCGAAATCTCGTACCGGAGTGAAATTCTTGCCCCGGTGCGACAACCGGGGCGACTCGCGCCGGCATGACATTTGTGGTGGTATCATGTAAACAAATGTAGAGCCATGACAGGGAACCGGAGTGAACTCGCCCCGGCGCGAAAGTCGCCCCGGTGTCATGTAAGCACCCCCTAAGTAATCAAAGTTTCAAAATAATTGTAGCAGCCATACAACCCAATAAGAGTTCTCCTATTTTAAATAAATATGATAAAGGAAAATACAGTTCAAGAAAGCGAAGGTGACAACTGATTTTGGACCATTAGTGCCACTCCTGTCACATGTTTGTTTTAAAATAAAGCAATATGCTAATGATTATGCTTATATTATACAATTGAAATGAAAAACCTCTATTATTAAGCAGCCAGCCTCCATCAAGCCGCCACTTGCTGGTAACTCAAGGGTGGCAACGGAGGAAGAAGTTCAACTGCGTAGCGAGCAACTCCCATACTAAGCCTATTTCACGGCGTTTTTACGGACAAGTTTGTCACAATTTAGGTTTTTCTTTCCGCTTAAATAGGGCTCGGCCATGTCTATGAGCGCAGTCGAAGTTAAGATATCAAAAAAGAAACCTAAACGTTATTAAAAGGCAAAAAATATCATTTTGGGTCTGTAGGTTTTGCTGCCTGGTTTGTAGAATTTAAAAGATATTGAAATTTACGCCAAAACCGTTCTAAAAATAAACTGGTCCTTGAAAACGCCGTGACACGAGCGCATGGAAGTTGCTTGCCTCCGGATTATGGGATCCTGATAGCACCTTTTTACTAGGAATGCAAAGTTGCAAGTCTAATAAAATAGGTTTGTCTTAATATTTTAGTGTGGATTATGTTATGAACTGTGATGTCTTCTGAATATCTTGTTGTGTTTGCAGGCTGGCTTCCCCCCTGGTGTGATAAATATCATCCCAGGTTATGGTCCCACTGCAGGTGCTGCCATATCTGAACACATGGACATCAACAAAGTCTCATTCACTGGGTCAACAGAGGTGCCTGAAGCTAAATGTTTATGTTACTTTACCAAATACTAACCTCTCTACAGACGTTTTCTTTTTTTTAAAGGTGTTAATAATAATTGAACATCCATCGCATAATTTGGCAATTGTCATCTTGTTCTCATTTACCCACCCCTACCCCTTCAGCTTGAGTATCAACGATTTCTTTGGGAAAGAGAGAAGGAGAAAGCAAACAGGAGAAACCAAGGAACGCCTGATACCACCTCTTGCGCTAGCAGTCAATAAATCCTCCACAGGTTTAATTGTAATGCATGATCTTGACTTTATCTAAAGAGGAAATCAGAAGATCTGTAGACAAGCTATTCAGATCCCATTTTAAAATTATCTTTGTAATAAGTCACCCTCTTTTTATATATTCTGCGGTCAAAATGTATCAAGCATCCCACCCCTGCCCTACTGTTGAATGAGTTGAACTGTTCTGTTACACTAAACAATGACTTAATCAAAAACCAAACTACTTCACCATTGATTTAATGATTATCTAGAGACTGCCAAAACCTAATGAAACACCAATGGCTTGGGGAATTAGGCTCTGATCCTACGTCCAACTCTCTCTTTTTTCCTAAGAAAACGCAAGGCGATTTTGAGGGAAATCTCGCTGAAACTAGCAGTTTATCAAAAACTACTGAAGGCTATTTTTCAGGCGCCCCTCAATTTGTATGTAATGATCGGAGTTAATTGTTACGTACATATAGCTTACGAACTAAGGTCTTATATTGCGCTGTTAGATGATTTGTTGTTATAATAACAATAAATTTTTGTCACAAATACTTATGCATTGGTAGGTCTTAGTGTTGCATGTACATTGATTTACTTTTACAATGATTCTTAAGGTTGGACATATCATCCAGGCTGCAGCTGCGAAATCCAATTTGAAGCGTGTGACCCTAGAACTCGGAGGAAAAAGCCCTTTCATAGTATTTGCGGACAGCGATATAGACTTTGCTGTGCAGACTGCCCACCGTGCTCTGTTCTTCAACCAAGGACAGTGCTGCAATGCAGGAAGTCGTACATTTGTACAAGACACCATTTATGATGAGTTTGTGAAGAGAAGCGTGGAAAGAGCTAAGAAGCGTACTGTTGGAGATCCGTTTGGCGAGAACGTTGAACAGGGTCCACAGGTGAATGTAGTAAAGAAATCTGGTATCACCATTCACTTTTAGCCTGCAAAACAGGTTTTATTGGCAGCACTTGAGGACAAAGCGCGAGACAGTACGCGAGAGGGAACCTAAATAACCTTAGAAGCGCCCCTTCTCCTCATACAAAATCATGGAGTGTGTCTCTAGCCCTGATTTTGTTTGAGCGGAAGTGAGCGTCTTTACACAGGCTAAAATAACGCCTGTTACACAAGCTTTCTTAATGATCAGTTTCTAATCTTCCCATGATTTCGCCTGCTATGTGATTCCAGATTGAGGCCCCTCGAATTTGGACATTTTAACAGTCTTGGCGCGTGACCATGAGTTACTATCTGAACAATGATCATTTGACCATAAATGTAAATTAACTTTACAGACTGTTGTTCAGCTTATATTGTGACATTGCTCATTTACTGCTGGGTACGAGATTACATTCACTGACATTTTAACCAGACCTTGAACTATTTACTTAAACTAACTTCAGTACCCTGTTTCCTCCATAGCAGTTGAAACTTTAGCTTGTAAACTAGTACCTTTTGCGTAGCCTCCCTATCAATATACCCAAAATTGGTGTATCACAGCTGGACCAGCATTGTACCCTCTATATTATTTTTTGACTGTAGGTGGATAAAGAACAGTTTGATAAAATTCTGGATTTGATTGAAAGTGGAAAAAAAGAAGGTGCAAAGCTGGAATGTGGTGGTCGTCGTCATGGAGACAAGGGATATTTCATACAACCGACTGTTTTTTCAGACGTCAAAGATGACATGAGAATTGCTAAGGAAGAGGTACTTGCTCCCTTGATCCTTAGAGATGTATAAAAATCAAACTCCTATTTAGTTTGTTTGCAGCAATGAATGACTTATACAAATTTCTGCTATGAAATTCACAGAAATTTACAGAAATGCCAAGCATATACACCAAGTCAGAAAAAAGTGGAAACTTCCTCCTAGTGAAACCCAGCCGTTATATCATGCTACGTTCACGTGAAACGTCATCCTTGGAGACCCAGGGGCAGATAAAGGGGGCGAGGGAAAGTTTAAACGGGCGGAAAAATATATATGGAACGAAGAAAAGTAAAGAACGGCGAGAAGAGCTCTTGGGGACAATGTCTTACCAGACCAGTTCCAAACGGTCGCCGCCGTTCTGGCTTCTGATTGGTGCCAGAAAAACACAAGTTTTCTGGCACCAATCAGAAGCCAGAACGGCGGCGACCGTTTGGAACTTGTCTGGTAAGACATTGTCCCCAGGGGCTCTTCTCGCCGTTCTTTACTTTTCTTCGTTCCATATATTTTTCCGCCCGTTTAGACTTTTCCTCGTCCCCACTATCTGCCCCTGGGTCTCCGAGGATGGTGAAACGTGTAAAATACAAAACTTTGTTGTTTACGTGTTGTGTAATAAAGTGTACTTGTAAGTGATTAAATTTATTATCTTGCTCTTCCTTCTACAAGATATTTGGCCCAGTGCAGCAGATAATAAAATTCAGTGATATAAACGAGGTTATTGAGAGGGCAAACAATACAACTTATGGGCTGGCAGCAGCAGTAATCACCAAAGACATGGATAAAGCAATGACCATTTCTCACAGTTTACAGGCTGGAACAGTATGGTCAGTAAGAACACTTATAACACCCTTTCTTTGTTTTCTGTAAGTTTTAGTATTCCTTGTGAGTGGAAAGCCTGGGAAAAAAAGGTTTATAATTGGTTGTATCGAGGAGCCCGGCCTATCACCTCCGATCTGCTGCCTATCCCTTTAAACCCTAAGGTCAAAATTGAGATTCTCATTTGCTGTCCCAATACTTTTTCAATAGAAGTAGTGGGGAGAATTTGTTGAATTATCAATTAGACTCATCTTCCCTGATCAATTCTCATGACCACTCTGTTTTCTAAAGCATTGATATTGTAAGGAGAAATTTCATGCTGATCACTCTTAGGGCTTAAAGGGTTATACGTGTCAAATTAAACAGGCATTCTCGACCCCAATGCTTACGTGTTTGGGAATGCGCGCGTAAGCTCTGGGAAACTCTGCGCCGGTGTAGCCAAAATCTGGCTATTTGGGCCTCACAGCGCATGCTCATTGATCCAACCAAAACCTTTTGCTTCTTTTATATCTGCTTCATCGCGAAGTAGTGTGCTGTTTCGGTATTAGAACTGAAGAAATTCAGTTAACAGCCGTGAAGGATTTTAAGCTATCCAAGGCTCTTGTGGTAGCTTGAGAAAATGCCGTTAAACGTTCCCAATCTCAGATTTGAGACTTGAAGTTTGCATATGCTCAGTTGACAGTTGATTTAGTATTTGTGTGGACTACTTCACGAGGCGGTAAGTGAAACCCGGCGAATGGCTTGTTAAAATAAACGTGTCGAAATTCCAATAAAACTTTCCAAAATATGAATTTAGCGTTCTTTTATATGTTTGTTCATGAACATTAACACGTCAGCGAAGCTGCTTTGAAATGCGATATCGTGGCAAAAGAAGACAACTATAAATATATAGTTACATTGTACACGGATCACTTTAGGGAACGATTTACTTTTCCTGTTTTTTTTTTTTCTTCTTGTAAGTCTGTTTTTGGGCAATTTACGACAAGAAGCTCCAGTTATCATTCATACTCGGCTAATTCGTGTGAATGCTATAACGTAGAAGTCAAAAAAAAATCAGTAATGTGTCATGCTACTGCAAAGATGTCGGCGTATTTTTATTTTATTTTTTCGCATTCAAATCTTTTTCTGGTTCAGTTTTCCATGCGCAGCTAAGCCATTTTATTAGAAAATTGGAAAATCCAGTAATTCTGCCTAATTAAGTCGCGCAAATGTTGTTTTGGAATCGCTAAAATCAAGAATCGGCCGGTCGTGTTTACTTCAACATGTCTATGGAAAAACTCGCCCACACGTCAGACACGCCGCACGTTCAACCGCTCTCGTGCAAACTTGAATGAACCAATCAGAAACACTTTTATTGTTTTTTGCTGAAACCAATCAGAGACAATCTTGCTCCAGGGTTCCCCAGAGCTCTTGATCTCTCTTCTACATGCGCAGAAGAGCTCTGGGTCGATATTTATTGAACAGGGTTCTTTTTGCATGAGCATGCGCGACTGCTGAACAAGCGATGTGCATGGAGGCTCACCACAGGGTCTGCCTTCATCAAAATGGCGCGTCTCAAAGCTATCATCGCGATTATTTTGCTCGTTGGTCTTGGCGAATGTGCTCGTGATTTAGCAAAATGTGTAGTTTGCAAAAAAACTCTAACATACCACGAGCTTCTATCAAATTTCATCTCCCGACTTGACCTGGACAACAGCTCGCGTATATGTAGTGCTTGTAGGATTGCACTGACCTTATCAAAGTCTAAACAAAGTGCCGAAACGTTTGTTGATATAAGTAAACCCTTTCAATTTTCTTTGTTTTGAAATGGGAAAGGCACACAAATATTAAAAAAACAACAACAACAAATTTTAGCGAGTGAGTTTAAGAGCACACGAGACGTAGATTAGTCACCTGGTGAAATGTCGGTGGTAATCACTCTGTATGTCTCGAACAATAAAAAAAATGAATATCAATGAGACAGTCAAAAGTGCATTCAATAGGACCGATTTTAATGAAACAAACGGTTAGGTTTCCCAAGAAGTACAGTAAACATGTGATGCCGACCAGAAGTTAAAAATTATTAGAGCACTCAAGTTCTGGGTAAAAGGAAAATTCCTGTAAATGATGCGTTACAATGTTAGTCCACGCAAAAAAAAACTTTGTATCGGTAAAATACTTAAGGGAACAACTTTCTATTCCAACTGATAAGGGCGTAGTAGTCGCCCGCTGATCGTTATTAATCCACTCCCGAAATAAAAAAAATCAGCTATCCACAAATTATTGACAGAAATCCTCCACGGCAACACTAAATAAAATACATTTTTCGCAATAGCTTCCCATCAGCAATGCATTCTATGCCAAGCTTTGCGGTTCTTGATGGGGAATCAAGACACGAGTCGAGCGCCAAACAACAACAAGCAGCCATGTTCGTGTCAGACATCCTTGAGAAACTTGCTCTTTCAACTAGTTCAGCGCGTCAGTCTCTACTTTAAATCACCATATCTTTACTTATTTTGTACAACGTAGGTCTTTCCTAAGTTCCTGCTACCATTTGAATCTCAAGCAAGCTTTTAAAGTGAACTGAGAATTTTTGTTGCTATGACTAGGCACCACGGTCGCTGTCACTGGTCGTGTGCTCTTTATCAAGTCTTAGTGCGCATGCTCATGCAAAAAAAAGACCCCTGTTGTCAAATTGCGATTGTTTTTCTGTGAATTTTTCAACAATACTCATGAACGTCTTCACTATTTATTAAAGAGCTTTAGCAACGACGACGGCGACGGAAGCGACAACGGCAAATAAGCCAATAGCTTTGTTTATATTAACAGGGTTCGTACAGAGTCTTGAATTCTTGAAAAAGTCTTGAAAGTTGCCCAGCAATTTTCCAGACGTGGAAAAAGTCTGGAAAATAGAGGTAAAGTTTTGAAAAATGGTAAACAGTCTTGTTTTTTTGTTGTTGTTGGAGGTTCAACAAGTGCTTTAATCATGAGTAAAACTTTATTGTTTTGTTCTGTCTTATTCAACCTCACTCGTACGTTTGCAACGCATCATGAAAAAAGCTTTGTTCCTGTGTTTTTAAGATCTCTAGTGATTACCTATTTGATAACCTTGTGTCTGGAAAAAGAAGTGTTTGTTTTTGGGAAAAAAAAGTCTGGAAAAGTTTTGGATTTTGAATTTTGGATCCAAAAATCTGTACGAACCCTTTAATAAGCAAAACAACAGCTTTGCACGTGCTTCGCGCTTTTTTGTACATTTCTTTGATGTCACTGCACGACTACGACGTGAAAATGCCTTATTTAGTGTTTTATAGAGGACGTCAACTATCACTGACATATTTTTCTTTTTCTTTGCCCAAGAAATAAACTCCAGGCCCCGGTTGTTCGAAAGCTGCATAGCGCTGTCCACCGGATAAATCGCTATCCAGAGGATAAGTATTACGTCGAAATCCAATTGCGCTATCCACCTTTCGAACAACTGGGGCCAGGAATATTCGCCTACATTTGATATTTCCAAGAAATAGGAGCCTAAAGCGACTATTTAAAAAAAAAACAGGAATTCCGCTGTCAATGCTAAAGCTCCCTATTTATATGTATTATTAAAACGTCTAAAAACACAACACAACGTTTAAGTTTTAAAAAAAGTGTTTCGGATACAGCAGTAGCTTTCGTCAGTTCATGGATTTTTACTAAATATTGATAATATGAAGTTGGATATCAAAGAGTGCTAACTGCATTTATTATTATTTGGGAGTCGCCCAAATAGAGTAATCGAGTTCACTTGTTTTGATTCAAAGTTGCGATAGGCACGCAATACGTGCGAACGTAAACAAGCCAACCGACGCGAATGTCTACCGCGCGATGTGTCACGACACAGCATTTGTCCTCGTTACGTACGCCCCACAGATATCGCTCAAACAAATTGGCAATAGAAAACAAACGTATTGAAAAAACAAGGTAAACTGAGTGAAACAAACTGTTAAATAATTGCCCTTTGGAAAGTAATTGTTCTCGCACCACAAGGCGGGAATGTTTTTTCCTTCGGACCATAGCTTCCGGTCTTTGCCCTTTGCACGGGCTTGGCTTCTTGCCATGAGGTTGGCAATATTTTTTCCCTACCCAAAGAAGATGTCACGGAAAATTCCGTGATCGTGCATAAGACAAATAAGGGTAAAATTGAATGATGCATAATTTCATTGCAGATTTTCGGAAAGGAGGTGGTATCTTAAAATCGTATTGAGCAAAATGATCTCGTAAACAAGTTGCATTATTTCACTTTCGAACCATAAAAGGGACAGAGTTCAACATCTTCACGTGCAAACTGCGTGCGTGACAGTTATTCTTAAAACCCTTGGGTTAATTAGACTAGGTATACCTATCATGGAGTGCTAACGAGCAAATCATGCGTATTTTGTATAGGAATGGATTCCTTTTTTACAACATTTCACAGTTTCTTGGTCCCCTCCTTATGCAAGGATAATTTTCTTTACTGTCATTGAAAAGGTGTTATGCATGTATCAAGGTTCCGGAGAAGAGTCAGTCCTCATACTCCTGTGACTTTACAAACCTGCTATATAAAAGTTTGTAGTGCCATGAGGGATCTTTTTTGAAGAATAAAATCGGCTTTGCAGAGGAAGCGATCGGCAATATTTCATGGGAAATAAGAATGATCGTTTCTCTTACCAGTCCAGCTACAAGATTACTGTCGGTTCGGTTTCACTTTGTAGATAAATATTTGTGCAGTTTAATCATTTAAACTTCCTTTCAAATTTCCCGAGGCTTTTTGATACCCGATTGAAACTTAAAATGATTCGCTGCGCTATTTGAAATGTTTTGTAGGACATGTTAACTTACTTTTCTCTGATCAATCTATGAATTTGTAAATAGTGAATGATCTATTGTATTTCACTTATTTTTTTTTTTTTTTTTTTGAACGTATATTTATTATCTTAGTCATTTGGTAATTTATTTAGCTATTTTAGGTGATTAGTTGATTAGTAGCTTTGTAACTGAAAAACCCTCTTTAGGGAGTTGCAATAAAGTATGTGTGTATGTATGTATATACAGCATCTCGGTATTTTATTTTCATTTCATAACTCAGCTAGGTTTCGAAAAAGATAGCGTTGTTTCGTTCTCTTTAGGCTTGTAATTCTTTCTTTGTTTTTTTTTTTTTCATAATTTTTCGTTTGCTGGTGAACTTTTTTCCCAGACATCAGATTTTCCAACAGTAGCGACTGTATTCTTCGTATCAAGCTTTCCTTATCTCCTCGTGTAATCTGATCCTTTTTAGTGTGGTGAGAATTGCTTGTTTCACATAGAACACTTTTGCTGTTTTACAAGCTTCTCTTCGTTAAAACTTTACATTAATGGCCCCCAAAATTAATACAATTCATCAAGTACTCATTTGTCTTGACTGCCGGGGCCAGGTTTGACAAATAAATTAAGTTAAATAAACACAGGAAGCTTGTGTGAAATTTTGTATTTTTAAAAGCTTACCACATTCAACGTGAGCCCGTGCGCCAGGTACCGCCTTTTGATTGGTTGACTACTGTCACACAATTGGTCTCAGGGGAATCTACATTACGTCAGGTTACGGGTTACGAATTACGGGTTACACTTTTTGAAGCTCGATCGAGAATTTTTCTGCCTATTGCCAAGTCTTGCATGGCTCTATTCTGCTGCCGCCTCGCCATCCTCGTGTCTTCGCTCAGATGGCTCGTTGGCAATTAAGTCGTATTCTCTCATACACGAACACACATACACGTATTTAGTAGAAGATTTCCTTTAGCTCTGCCATTAATTTGTAATTATGATATATTTTGTTCTAATTATTTTTTCTGAGGGAGCCCATTCCTTATAAGCCTGGTGGCTTCTCTTGGGCTTCCTCGCCATGACATCTTAAATAATTTTTTTCCCCTTTACTTTGTACATTTTTATGGCAAACAAACCAATAAACCAATAAAACAAACCTCGAAAGCGGCAAATTTCAAAGCTTTCACTTGCAAGCTGCGTGACAATATAACTCAGAGTAAGGGCCTGATCACCTGAGCCGGGCTGGCTAGCTCTGCCAAGGTGACTTTTATCCCTGTAAAGAGCGTTTTCACTGACGTGACCAGCATCTATTCAAATTTCTGGAAAAAAAGAAAGCGTTTACATAAGAAAAGAGGATTGGTTTGGAACACCAATATGGCCGTCGTGACGTCATGTGAAATTGCTCTATTACATGAAAATGACCTTCCCGGAGCCGCCATTTTTATATAGAGATTGGAAGTAATGCGCATGAGCAGTGTGTCACCCGCCGTCCTGTTTCTCGCTTGGTTCATTCGCTGGGCCACCCGGCAAGCGTGATTACATGGAATCCTGGGATTCCGATATCACAATACTGGGTTTCCCAGCCAACCGGTATGGCTGACTGGCTCGGTTGTCATGTAATCGCAAAGTTGATTTTTGTTGCGTTTAGCCAAGGTGCCGAGATCTTTACAAAGCGAGCCAGCCCAGCTCATGTAATCAGGCCCTTAGTTCTATAGCCAGATTTTGGTCTCCTCCCCTTGACCTCACCGAAAGCCCTCCGAACAAACACACAAAATTTCAGCCCCCTTCAAAATCATACCCACTTCTCTATATTAAATGAAATTTCCCTTATCCACGTTCTCTCCGTAAAAATCTTATCAAAAATAAACGAAAAACAATCCAAAACAGGAAAGCCTAACAACGTTTAAAATAAGTACAAGTATGTTTTCGACTATTGATAAGATCTCTTACAACCACCACTTCATTATTCAACAAACTTAAACTACACTATTCCTTCGTAACCAAATAAGCACTTCCACAACTACCTCACTGCAACACTTAAAATCAGTTGTGTAGGAGCTGCTCGTAAGGTCTCTCCTAATTGGTCACTGGAAACAATGACATGTCATTCTTCCCATTGTTTTGGTATTGTTTGGGGTTAGGGAAACGCACCATTGGTGACTTCTCTTCCGAGCAGCTGCTACATGACCCCCTAAAATCACCTTTACATGTGCATTTTTTAGGTCGTGTAGTTGTATATTTTTGCTGCCTATCGTTGTATCGAAGAAGATAAGTTTGAATGTAAACTTCAAGCATTGCCTCTCCTCATCGCTTTCGTTTCGAATTCTATTGTCTTTAAGCGTCGGCAGTTGGTGATCCCTCTCTTCATTGGTTTCGTTTGCAGTGTAATTGTATTTTGTCGCTGCCTCTGTAAATGTTTGTAGTCGCTGTAGCCTCTGTCTCTCAGTTGACAGCGTTACCTTCGCTGCCGTTGACGTTGCTCGGACTAGATTTCAAGTCGACGTTCTCTCTTCAGAGGAATTTCAGTGGAAAATCTTCCCCGGCGGGGATTTCCAGCCACTTGGTGAATCCAGCGTTGTTATGCTTGCTTTTGTGTGTCATTTGCATGAAAAATTGCCCGTGATTCACTGCCAGTAATTGAGTAAACCTTCGCAATAGGCTGTTTATGAATAAAACATGAGAGTGCCATGTGCCAGGGAACTCAATGTTCCGTGACGTCATTTGCGTGACGTCAGGGCGGACACCAAAAGATATTTTCATAGTCAGATTTATGGGCCATCCGATTTTGCAGTTTCCTAAGACCACGCGCGGTTCACGCGCGACGAGACTATAAACCTCTTGGAGAGGGCGCGACGCTTCGCGAGGAATTAAAGTGGAATGGTTATGAAACCCGTTAGACTCTTTTGTTATATGTTTTTGCTGCTTGTTTAAACCTGACCGTGCACAACGTTCAATAGTATTCCTATCATTTTGAACTTACTGACCAATAGAAACATCGCATTAATTTATACAGTCACACAATTTGAGAACAAAAACAAAGGATTGTTCATGGTCAGGGAGCTTCCAACACAAACTACAGCACCGTTGTTTTCAACTTTGATGTTTGCCGGCTTTCCTATCCAGTCTCCTTTACTAACTATGCACTGATTAACAAACTACAGCCATTATCTTACCAAATCCACGTCCAATATAACTCCACGCCTCCCACTTCACTCATCTCAACCAACCCCTAAAATATACAACGCTACTGCACCACTCACGCATCCCTAATACGCATAAAAAACTTCACACACGAGTAGTACATCGACGCCTAAATATACGCTCCCACAGGGTCTTGTTAATAGAGACGTTGGTTTTTTTGCTTACGATGTTACAGAATTGACCAATATTGTTCCAGTTGAGATAAAACTAATTCCTCGACAGGTTAATTAAGTAATGTTGTCTTGTAAAGGCAGTGGTCTCATGTTGACTTCCCGTTGCGTGATCAGTAACTTGTTGTGGGTTGGAACTATAAAAAAGAAAATAGAATCGTAACTAATCCCCACCTTGAGTTTGGAGGTACTGTGTGATGGAAAATTAAACACTTTAATTATCTTTAGGGTGAACTGCTTTATGGCCGGTTTTCCTCAGTCACCTTTTGGAGGTTTTAAAATGTCTGGGCAAGGCAGAGAATGGTAAGTCAGTCCAGTTCAAACGCATATTAAAATATAGAGATTTAACCAGTGCTAAAAACTTAGCTCCAGTTAATAAATAAGTTAACTGGGCAGATTCATATGACTTTTAAAGGTGGGGCTGGGTGATTTTAGAGAAAAAATAATTTGCAAAGAGTGCAAGAATGAAACAGCATCTAAAATATTACATCGAGTAAATAGTCTTATATGTACACCTAATAAATAGCAATCACCCTTGACCATAGTCGATTAGGCGTGAAAAACAAATTCTTCCCAAACAAAATGACCTATTTGCCCACCTACACCACCTTTATTTTATACGGGTAATTGGACAGTCCCAAAATATAGTGTTATGCTATAAAGGCCGTTAAGACACGAATAACTTATCGGTTGTATGTCTCTGTTTAAAGGAAAGGCCAAAATAAAATATCAGGCCCGAATTTGTTTTGTCTGGCTCGCTGCAAGTTTACTTTACGAATCTGGTGGCGCGTAAACTAGTCTTTTTGCATCACTTCTGAGGTAAACTGAACTATCAGGCGTTGTTTGTTTATCGTTCAGACTTCGCACAGGATTTATGTCTTTTTTGCCCTATTTTACTTATAATTCTGCAGTTTTTTTCAGGACGATCATCCCGAAACACGCGCTTCCCCTCCGCAACAAATTTTAAAAATGACAACGTAAAACGTTTTTGTAGAGAGAATTCACTATTAGACGAGATTGTTCAGTCAGTTCATTCTGCTCTTATGTTAGTATGCAGGGTAATAGTGGGCCTTAGGCAATAACTTTCGAAAAAATATATTTTAATTCAATTGCTAAAGTCACCCGTCCGCCCAGCCACTTCTGAATTTTGCGAGCGCCAAACTTGCAGTGCGAGCTGTTGTGAATGAACACCAGGAGGAAGAGATCTCAGAATCATTTTCGTTTGCATTTTACTTTTAAAGAAACACATAAATTTGATACACGCGGCATTTTGAGTACTCTTGCATGCGATGTTCATATGCGACTGAAAACAAAAACTGGCAAAGCGCTAAGCACAATAAGAAAGAGATCTTGACAAACAATCAAGACAAGGAATATAATTCAATGAACATTTAAAAGGACAACAATTTTTATTCACGAAGTCATGTATTAAGGGTGAACTGAAAATCCGCGAATAAAACCTTGCAGATTTAATCTTAAATTTTAATCCGGCTTCGCCGTGTCTGCCATTGTTCAAGATCTGAACTCGAGGCAAGAATATCGGCCAAAGTTTTTTTTTTTTTTTTACATTATTCAGAACGTTTTCTTTCTAGTCGCGGTCAGACAAAAGTCTAAAGACTTTCTAAGTTCTGTACTACTACTAAGGTCAGATCATTGTCTCTAATCTTACCAAAGTGCGTAAAGTGACGGCGTGATAAGGCTTAACAATACTCAACTTATGAAACCAGAAAAAAAAAACATCAAATGCAATATAATTATTCAAGCTTCCAAGCGAGATGCGGTTCGTGAAAGCCATCAAGAAAGGCCAGAATCGCTTAAGATTTTCCAACCCTCTTACGCATCCAGGGCCCATCGAGCAAGGCGAAGTACCAAGAGTAGCTTATTTTTGAAAACGATGATTTCTGATAACTTTTTGTCAAGCGGCGCATTTCACAACCAAAAACCCAATAAACAAGCCAGCCAAGAATAATAAAAGAACCTTGATAGCAGCTTTATTTCATTTTGTAGCTGCAGTGCTAAAGACTGTTAAACCATAAGAAGATGACTCAAAACTCTGTGAACTTCAGCTATCAGGAAACAAGTCTCTAGATGCTGCATAAATGTTTCACATGAATCCTTTTCGCTAGCTCTTCGCCTGTTAATTCTTGCTCTTGCCTTTCTTTTCTTTCTCTTTTTCGTCGCTCTTCACTTATAAGCAAATAGGTTTAATTCAGTCCGCTACGGTTTGTTGTCATAACATTTTTTTTCGAAACTGACACAACGATCACAAAATCCTTATGCTATGATCATGAAATACTTGAAAACGATTTAAAAACAAGTTCGTAAAGTAAACATGTTTTTGAACGCGACGACAATGGCCACGCCATTTCTTGCGCGATTTCCTGCCAAGAAAAATGTGGGTTGAACAAATGCATCGCACGATTTCCCGCTGAGAAAATATGACATTGACCCCCCCCCCCCCCCCACCCCTGACAGGCTGACACCAGATTTTCTCCCCTTCCCCCAAAGAGTGTACTGGTGGGCGTACGCTAACGTCACAACCAAAATTTCCCAGATAAATGTATACTTGCCTACAAGTCGAGCTCAAATTTTTTTCACGAGCGCGAAGGGGGAGCGGTAGATTTTTTTTTATCTTTTCTGCAGCAAAAGCGAGCAAGAGAGCGGGAGCTGGGACCAACTACCGGAACCGGAAATGAGAAGCGAAGGACTTTAAGAAAATCTAGGATGGATGGTTTACCAAATTTTCTCAGCTATGGGGCTCCGCTCCCGCGCGTGCTTCGCGCGCGCGAGTAGCTCCTCTATAATTACTCAGTGTGGGCGGCCTCTCGCGCGCTTATTGGTCGAGAGCTATATGGTCGACGAAAGCATGGATAATTGTTGTCGATTTGCTTTTTACGATTGTGCTCAAATTAGAATTCTAGATAGATTCTAGATTAAATAGGATTAGCTTGCGAAAATGTTTCAAAGAAGTTTTATTTTAATGGTTAAACCGTAGATGATTTCATGCCCTGTTGAAATGAACCATTGACAAAGCTTCATTATTCGTGCTAAGATGCCTCAAGCTCGGCCCCATGCTGTTTTGTTTCACTTACCCTATCTTTAAGTACCGTTTCTTTGCTTTTTTTAGGGGTGAACAAGGCCTTCTGCCCTACTTGGAGGTCAAAACAGTAAGTCGTCATCATATCTTTCTATATTTTTCCCTCAGTAGAACTAGCGTCACAGCGGGTCCAGAAATGTCTTTGAAAGGGGGCGCCGGGACACTTGTCATTTATATAGATACTTTAATGTAGACAGCTGTTTCGTCCTTTTTGGGGCTCGTCAGGGCGAAACAGCTGTCTATGGCTACAATCCCGCTCTGTTTTGAGTTCTTTCGGTGTCTTGTTGATGTCTCGCAGAGTTAAATTTTACGTAGTACGATCAGCATTGCAGTATTCTGCTTGCAGAATTTAATATGTCTGCATTATTATTTTTGCTGATCAGGTCTTTATAGATCCTACGTTCTTCGGCATATTTATTTGCGGTCCTTTGCAGTCCCCTGTGGTTAATGTTTGTAACTATATAGATACTATTTTTTTCTACTAAGAATTCTTTAAATAATACAAAATTCTGATCGAGAGAGGGAGGGTCCCTGTACCCTCGGACCACCCCTAAATCCGCTTATGGGCGTTGACCGTAAAGTTCTTTTTACCGAGTCCTTGCTTTTGCAGCTTTATTGACACCTCTTTTTTCTTTTCTTAGGTCGCAACAAAAGTTCCAGTAAAAAACTCATAAGAACTTAACTGAAGACAGTTCAAACTGGCTCGTGCAAGCGAATAAATAGTGATACCTAAAAGTAAAGGAGGCATAGCCTACAATGGATTAGATAATTTCTGTCTTTTAAAAATGTTTCATAATATAAACGTCACCAAAGTGACACAGTCAGCTACGTTGAGAGAGACATTACTGTTTATAAATAAGTAGTTCTGTTTTAACAATAGTGGTTTGTTTCTGTTGTCCGTTGTTCCTAGAAAGTGTGAGAGAGAGAGACTATCGCTACCAACCGTTACTCTTACCCTTTGTCAGTTCCTGTTCTACATGAGATAGGGGTGATGAATGGTCCATTATAATTTTTAACTGCTCGCAAAATTTTACCTTTGCTCGATTTGCTCGCAAAGTTTAAACGAGTGCTCGCTTGCTCGTGCTCCTCAAATTTTTGCGTTGCTCGCAAGCTCGCAAAGCAATTTTTTTATTTCTGCTCGTGCTCGCAAAAAACTCACAGTGCTCGGCATGCTCGCGAATGCTCGCAAAGACCATTCGTCACCCCTATGAGATACCAACTATACCTTCCCTATCGTCAAAGAAATCGTTAAAAGGGACGGGAAAATATTAACACAACACAAACACACGATAGGCAACACATGGTGAGTCATTTTTGTTTCGAATCTTTTCAAAAAGCGGAATTTAGAACGTATTTTGTTTATTATCATATCTAGCCGAATTTTGAATACGTGCCTCAAAAAGGCTTGCTGTCTTGGTCGATCTTATCGTCAAGCTCAGTCCCTGAGCTAACTTGTCATGGGGGGGGGGGGGGGGGGGGAAGGGCCTCCATGTCAATCCCTAGGTCGGGAGGATGACTTCAGAGTGATATGTTCCCTCGTGATGTGAGTTCCTCCTGAACACATCCAGACAGCATTTTCTTGCATCGTTAATGATGGTGTTTTTAGAATAATCTTCGGATGTTTCTCACACACAACTGGGAGCCATGCCAAGCCGACCATGCAGCCCGACCTTTGTTATATTGACACTACGAATCATGAGTGTTACAGCACCAAAAGAGAACTAACAAAACAGCTGAAACCGAGCCTAGATACAATAGATTCACGTGTGTGAGAAAAACGTTTTCCGCTTCTTTCGTTCCTCAGCCTGCGGAAAACCATACTTCTCAAAACAGTATCAGCGTGAGTGTCCATCCTAAATTGAGTTAGATACAAGGAGAAGTGAACTCAACGACTCCTTTACATAATAGTTCCGTGCTTTCTCACTGCGCCAGCCCCCATGTCTCTGAAAAAGTCTCTCTGGCACACCGAGTGCAGCAGCTGATGAAGCCCCTCCGGCGCGCAAGCTGTGAATTCCAAATTTTGCTGGGTCCAACCCTTCTTTGAGAAGCTCCTTCTTAAGGAACTCGTTAGCAAGACTGTAAGACATCCGCTCTTTCCTCAGACGGACTCACCTCTTTGGTTTCTGCACACGTCGAATCAATGGTGGGGCTTTAGCGTGGTTTCCAACTGATAAGAACTTCTCCAATACTGCAACTGGACATGGTCCGGGCGTAATGCAACAGGCTACAAAAACCCATGGTCCCTCACGGAACTGATCATTCTTTCGCTTCTCCAGAAAAATGGCCGCATGGGACTTCTCAAAATGCAAACTGTTCACTTTCAAACGGTGCAGGTCATCCCAACGGAGAAAACCAGAATATCCCAGGGAGAACAACACAGCCAACTGGATGTCAGCAACACTACCCTTCTCTATGCGACTGACAACTCTTCGTACTAAGTCGGCAGACAAAAGCTCCTTATGATTTGGTGGATGAGCAAGAATACGCCGGGCAGCCTCGACTGCCTGTTTCACCATAGGATACTCACTTGGTTCCGGGTAGCCACTTTTCTTATGGACCCAACACACTCCACACACCGCTGTATTCACTGAGGACACCGAACGGGACTGCTGGATAAGAGACAATATAAAGCGTAAACACCACAAAGTCTGCAGGCAAATAAGAGTCAACTTCCCTGACTGGACTGGTACACACTGGCTTTTCTCTTCATTTGCCACAAAGCCACTACGCTGTACATCTTTCGTTATCAAATTTGAAACCCTCTGCCCTTCATAAAAATCAAAATCTGCACCTGCACCATCATCCAAATAAGTAAATATACGAATGCCTTGACTCCCCCAGTGTTTTGTTAGGGCTTTCTGGATTTTCGTAAAGACAAAGGGACCCACTGAGAGACCAAAAGGAAGAACGGTAAACTTGAAGAATTGGAGGGAACCATTAACCATCCAGGAGCAACCGAGGAATTTCCACATGGTGATAACCACTGGTGTAGTCAAACTTAAAGAACCAACCACCCGATGGAACAAGTATTTAAACTTGCAAGATCTGAGATGTTGATTAACAAAACGCAAATCCACAATGTGCCTACGTTTTCCCGAACCGTTTGTAGCGACACCCAATGGGTTACACACAAGCAAGTCTGTAGCACTAACTTCAATCAGAGCACCTGACAACAGCAACTTAGAGATCTCGGAAGACACGAACTGCATATTACATAACGTACTATCATGATTACGAAAAAAAACCTCTTGGAAGGTAAATCAACAAACGGCAGACAATAACCTTCGCGAATCACTTTCAAGAACCAGTTACTTACTCCGGTACCACGCCAAAAATCAATGTGTGTACGTAAACGACCTTTAACAACAACTCAACTGTAAACAATGTTCTCAAATATCCCAATTTCGCTGGTAATATACAAGGAATCCATACTCGCTTCACATGCGAATAAACGATCATCCATCCCATAAAAAGGAA
>JBBMOI010000003.1:23577500-23855000 GCA_038088405.1 Porites divaricata | reverse complement strand
TTTTTTTTTTTTTCAAGAAAACGAAATAATATAATAGGGAAGCTGGTTTTTAAGGGAAATATTAACTCCGGGTAGTAAAAACAATGCGTTAAAAATATCTTGTAAGAGTATATGGAGTAATGGAAATTCTCCACGAAGAGCATAATTCACACAACTCACTCAGAAGGTTAACATGCAGTAAATTGAAGTGTTACACAACGCTCATCCGGAGAGAAACATAGGTTCCGCAAAAAGAGGTAAGCCATCAGAAGCTAAGTCAGGCAAGCCCGTTAATGTCGTAAATATGTGAAGTACGTTCGCGCCTTCATTGACCACTGCAATTATTTTCAAACGTACAGGATCCCATGATCGTTATAGAAAAAGAGGTCTTCATTTGCCAATGGACGAAAACAAACTAGTCAAGGTTCAGGGTTGTTCTCACAAAAGAAATGCAAGGAGGCAATATAAACGCTTTAGACTACAGGGCGATTAATCTACTTATTCATCTTACCAAGAAATGAAGGGCTGCCGCAGAAAATACAAAATGAACACACAAAGACACTGAACTAAATCTGAGATTCGCTACAAGAAGATAAAAAATGACCAATCACACTGCGCCTAGTTTTCTGGATTTCCCTCACAATAGATTTGGCCAGGTGTGACGAAAAGCTCAGAGCTAGCAAAAACCAAATAGACCGACTCCTTAGCAGAATATTTATTCACTCACAATGTAAAGTAGGGAGTCATAATCCTAAAGGAGGTTGCGCATGTCGCGAGAAAAAAAAAGAATCCCTGATTTCGATCACACATATTGTGTCCAAGGTATGAACTCAAGATAACTACCTCACAAAACTCGATTTCATAAAATGGGAATAGGTTAAACAGTTTGTACTGATAGAAAGCTATCGTCCGTTGCACACATTTAGCAGCATGTATCCTTCAGCATCGATGCAAATTTGGCAGCTGACTGATGGTGAACAAAATATCAAATCAGACTTTTCACCATCGATCAGCTACTAAATCTGCATCCATGTTGCAGGATATAAAAAATTACCAGTCTGTAAAGCAGCTAAAATACTTACTGAATTTCTGATATTGCGCAAAAAAACAATTACTAATATTTTTAATCATGTTAACACAGACTGATTGATAATTTTCCTTTTAAATACCGTCATAGAAAAAAAAAACAGAATGTGACGACAGACGAGTGGCTGGGTAGCCTGTGCAAAGCCGCCAAGACGAAACACTGGCCCAGGTGTTTCTCACAAATTTAGTCGGCGTTTTTCAAAACAAAGCTACGCAAAATACATTAGCGATGTTGTATCGAAAATTCGTGAGAAAAAAAACTCAATTATCCGATGTTTTGTCTGAATTTGTGATCTTCCTGAAAATTGGGTTTCCTGTGATGAAAGTTGAAAATCTTTATTGCCAATTTTTGTCATGTTTCACAGAACCGATTTTGGCGGATTTTTAGAATGTTGCTAAACAGCCATCCAACAATTAACTGGCGCTGAAAAATATTCTGTTGCAATTAGTTTGATGCTAAACGACAATTTGACTGGACTACGAGGTCATTGCCACTGCCGGATCCAGACAATAGGGAGCTTTAGCAACGACGACGGCGACGGCAGCGAGAACGTCAAAAAAGCAATAGGTTTATTAAGCAAAACAACAACTTTGCACGTGCATCACGCTTTTTTGTGCATTTCTCTACCGCCTCTGCAAGACTACAACGTGAAAATGCCCAATTTCACGTTTTATGGAGGACGTAACCAAGCGACGACGAATTTTTCTTTCTCATTCTAAACTTTAGTGCAGTCACCAACAAATCAACTTCAGGGAAATTCGCCCACTTTTGACATTTCAAGCGAATTGGAGTAAACAAGAAAAAGTTTGAAAAAGCGAGAACTCATTTTTAAAGTGACGTTTTCACTGCCTTTGCCGTCGTCGGTGCTATAAAAGCTCCCTATTGAGATAAAGGGGGGGCGGAGTCCAAAAAACTTTCGGCCCTTCGGGCCTCAGTTTCAAGGGGGGCGGAACCCTCCCCTGGTCCCACCACTGATAGCCCCAATCGTTCGAATTCTAGTTTTCAGCTGTACAAAGAGGTCTATCCCCAAGACGAGCCTACAAGTTGAGCTCAAAATTTTTCTCGAGCACAAGCTAAAAATTCTTTTTGTTTTTGGCGGCAAAGCGAGCGACTGAGAGAGCGGCAGCTAATGCCGAAACCAGAAACGAGAAGCGAATGAATTGGAGAAAGTCTGGTTTTTCGCCCAAGTGCAAAGAACTCATTTGAAATGTTTTAAGTTAACCTTACAAGTCCCAAATGCCCTGAGGTGTAGTGTGGTAAACAGCCCTTGTTCTTGCTACATAGACACGTGCAGTAAGCAAATCCAATCAGAAAGCTTCATAAATTAGCATTCAATTCAAAACGTTGCTCCGAGCAGCTCCGATCACATTCAAAAATTCATAACTTAATAGGTGCAAGCGAAGGTTGCTCATGAAAGAAGGAGGAACAAGGCGCTCTCACACATAAACTGGCTATTCGTTTTCTCAGTTTAACTACGTTCCTCAGTTACTGCAAGAAAGAAAAACTATCAAAGCACTCAGCCTGGGATGCTAAAACCTTCTGACGAGGTAAATTATAATATTTTGAAGTTGTCGTCAGTGGTTGAAATTTGAAATTCTGGCAAGTCCAACTTAAAATTAAGCTATTTCAGTGTTGAATATTCTGGTTTTGATGTAAATTCATTTGTTGTCAGAAGGGAAATAGCGAGTAGAAATGTAACCTACCGCTCAAGCATAATTAGTGTATGATTTGAAAAGCCCTTCATAGCTGGCACAAGGTCTTACACGTGGCTCAGTTAATGAAACTACAAGCGAAACTCGGAGGAGACATTCCAGATAAAAGTAGCCCAGCTATATTAGTGACCAGGAAAGAATTTGCAAAAACAATGACAAATTTGCTTAATTTTTTTCGCGGTGTACAACAGCGAGATTTTGGCCAAGTTAATATCACAAAATGAGGCCACTGCACCTTCAAATAAAGTCAGGATGTCCAAAGCTCGCTATTTTTCTGGCTATTATTATGCGGAAAGTCTTGAAGTTTGCAAAAGATGTTTTTTGTTAATTTCTTGTCATTTAACTAATAGTTCAATTTTGATAACAGAATGTTAAACTAAACTGTTGAAGATGTCAAATGCGAAGGGCCGTGGCGGTCAAAGCTTTAATAGGCAATCTCGAACATCTTTTTCTTAAACTGCTGCTCACTTGGTTTTCGCTTCCGCCAAACACTTGGTTAGAATGTCTGAAATTTACTGAGGTTATACGGCTTTTGTGCGTTAGATGAGACTCCTCTTTAAAACATTTGAACGAACCTTGGCTGAATTAATGGAATAAATGATACATACATGTAACCAATATAGTTTAAAATGGCTACAAGCAGTTGAGGTTTACAATTAGACTATTGATGATTTAATTATTAGATTGATGTTGAATCGTAGACTGACTTCAACTGCAATATAGTTGTAAATTATTGATCAGTTTTCGCATTTTTCAGATAGTTTCCATTATTTTTGGCAAGACTTCGGTTTACTTGCTGTAAAAAAAAACAAGCAACTGCAATCAAACCTTAGATGATATCACCACATCACGCGCGAACTCTCGCGCGAAATCTCGCTTGAATAGATTGCGACAGAGCCTGTGTGGTTACGATAATGTTGAAGAATGCAATTTATGATATTACTGAGTTAGGAAAGGATAAGAGTAGCAAAGATCGTCACCAGAAGCAGACCCCATATGATGACTACGCCGCGCTCGACCTCTCGCGTGAACTCTCTCGTAAAATAAATTGCGATAGAACCTGTTCTGCAATTTATGATACTTATTAAGAAAAAATAAGATCTTCACCAGAGACATGGACTACTGAGTTTGGTAGGGTTTCTTCTCCGGGTCAAAGAGCTTTACAAAGTGTTTCCGTACAGTCAAACCTGTACTAAGCGGACCTCTATTACGCAGTCACCCTCCATATTAAGCGATCCCTTACCAAAGTCCCCGAAATCAGTCACCTTCATTTACCGTAAAACTGACCTGCAACGACTTATTTTTTATCGTCTTCAACTTTATTAAACAGTCACTTTAAGAACACGTACCGTACCGTACTAATGCAACAGGACGCACCGTATACGATGTCAAGTGGTCTTTAACTTTTTTATTTTGGCCTAAATAGAGGAGGAAACAAGTGGAAGTCAATTTGTCGTAGGAGAGATATTTCGCTCTTTGACTACCTTCATTTTCTTGAATGTTTAACTCTTGCTTTTGTCAAACCGGCATTAATAAGTCGATCCGTATTAAGCGGTCCGTAAGCCACTCCCACTGGGTGAGGGCTTAATTTAGGTTTGACTATTTTTTTCTCCGTTTCTCTTCACGTAACTCTCTATACTTTATGCTTTTTAATACACTATCACCTCAGCTTGTTATGTTTAAAATTTGCAGCACTCAGACCAGACCATATCAGGAGTCGGCTCATGACCATATTCCTTTGGCGGACCTCCAGATTATTGACCATCAAACTAGTCTATCAGACCACCCCAGACCATCAGATCCTACCCAAGATCAGACTACAACAGACCATCGTCAGTTCCGACCACCAAATCAGATCACTCGACCAGATCACAGACCACCAGCCTTGACTACTCAGCTTCCAATAAGCACAGCATACCCAAGCCCTTGAACTGGACAGGTCAGGTGCATTCTTTATGGGTTGGGATGAGGGGGGTATATAGAGCTCTGGGTGAACCTTGCAAAGCATACTTTCCACACACTTTCGGCCTAAAGACTCCGGAATTCCTTTTTTTCGGCTTTACTTAACTGTAGTTAGATTAGTTAGCGGGGTTCCCCGGGTTGGTAAGGGTCTCCCCTGCCCTTTTTCATTAGTTGGGTTCCTTTGCAGGTGTTCGGTGTTCGGTAAGCGACGAGAGTTCGGCTTTTAGGAATAGGTTCGGCTTTTTGGATTCGGTTTGGCATTCGGCTGCATCTTTTCGCGCCTTTTTTCAGATGGACTTCGTCACCACCGCCGTTGTCGTCGTCGTCGTTGTCGTCTTCACTTCCGGTTCCCGCTTAGTTGCGCCAATTGAATTGATCCATCACACTTCACTTGACAGTCAATGCGCTGGGCAATTGAAGCTTTTATCCGCAAGGTTCAACCAGACTATGATTATTCTAAGACATAACTTAGAAAACTAGAGACTTCAGATCATTCAGCTATTGTGAGAGGACCTCATTTGGTCACTGCTTACAAGCTTAGTGGTCTCTCTGGTTACAAGTAGATAGTTAGTTTAGCCTCGCAAATTTGGGTCTGCTCCAACTAATTTGGCTTTTGATGTTACACAGTACAATGTGAAGTGGAATTTTTCATGCGCATTTGCAGACTTCGAACTTGTGATGGTAGATCAGTTGACAGGTTTAGTCGTACAACAAAGGTAATCTGCTACCAGGCCTTTCTTCCCGCAAAGAGCCAACGCCTTGTTGCAGGTTACCAGGGCAACAAATGGGACAATTCACACACCATAGGCTAGAACGTTTACAAATGGTAAGCGCAGGAAGTCTTCAAAACCAATCTACGACGCAGTTTCTTCGTTGGAGGACCAAGAACAAGCGCGGATATGCTTTTAGAACAGTTATTATCCTGCGAAGTAATCACGAGAATGCTATTAGGCCGAATATTCGGGGACACGCATGTGGAGGCCCACCATACCTTGATATGCGTGTCCCTGAATGGCATTCATGTGAAAACCTCGCTGGTTATAGATAGTCTTTCAGAGGAAACAGGGAAGTAGCAGGAGAGGATACTCTGGTTGCTGAGGCATCATTGACACTAAGACGATTTGAATTGTCGTCTTGTTAATTTTGCCTTGCTGGAGGGTTTTCTTCTTAGGGAGTCCTGCATTGCACTACGCAGGCGCAGATCGTCTACAAATAGTAGGCGTACGTAGTCTTCACACCGACCGTTCGTGGTTTTTGGATTCGTCGCTTTTCATTCTCCGGGAGTCGTCAGCGCACTGTTCTACCTCCGACAGCTCGTGAAGTACGCCATGACTGGGACTGAATCCTACGCAGCACGTATTCAACTTAGTTCTGAATCTTGTAACAAATTGTTGGAAATTTGAATAAAATGTATTTGTTTGAACTGTGTTATAGTGTATTTTGGGTCCACTGTAACAACAAGGAAAGATACCGGCCGAAGAAAGAAGAACAAAGAACCTCCAGAGCCATAGAGAGATAGTCCAGTAGTCCAGTTACTTAAGTAGACAAGTTAGCTTCCTTTGCAGCCATGAACGGAGAAGAAACATCACGTCGAAGCAAACCGAATAATAACGATGATGTTGATGATGATGACGATGGGGATGATGGAGACAATGGTGTTGATCGTTTACACTAAGACGTCATTCAGCTTCTATGCAAACAGAAGTCGATGACATCATAGTGTAAAAGACTCCATGATTAGGAAGGCAAGGTAACACTAGAGAAGACAGCATATAGAAATAACTTTAAAGACCTGTCTTAACTAACGTTGAGATTTCCACAATTAAGTCCCTATATTTTGCCCTATCGTCCTATATTCGTCGGAATTCAAACGAATTTGAAAGATTTGAAACGAATTAAATCGAATTTTCTGGGAATTAAGCAATTGGAGAGTGCAATTCCGAAAACTGTTCCGCGCAGAAGTTGAATTTCATCTTACCTTAGATCCCATGTTCAGATAGACCAGTGTTAATTAAGACAGTTATCAATGTTAAATATTTTTAACTTTAATTGGCCGGCCGGAATTCATCTTTGGAGCAACTCCAAGTCATCAACAACGTCATGGAGTATACATATCTTCGCCTTTGGTCTCAGTATTGGATTGTGGGTGCCAGTATCATTGGTCCTTTGGTGGAGGAACATGACGACAAATTACAGCTGCCCAGATAAGGTAGGGCTGATTGATGTTGGTACAAAGTTTGCGCAAAGCAGACTCGCTTGGTCTGAAATAGCGTACGGCAAATGGAATCTCCACGGCAACGTTGTTTTCGTAAGAAGGTTCGTTGCTAACGCAACTTTGCACCACATCAATCAGCCCAAGTAAGAATTCATTGTGGCACAAGGTACGTGGAATTTTTTTCTTTGTTAGGCGGTTAGATTTTCGGATCGGTTCATTCGGCTCTTTCCGGTTTTCGATTCGATTTTGAATTTGATTCCGGATCCGGCTTCGAATAACGTGAAGGCTCGGTATCAAAGATGTTTCGATAGCAAGCTGCCAAATATCCCTGCATACCGTCCGGGGGACCCTGGTGTGTCTCATTCGCGGTGTCAAAGATATATGGACACATGTCACACTCCTTGGTCTCATTCAGACGCCAAATTCTTGTAAGAGCGCACCCCATATATATAGATTACTTTTGTAATCGGCGAACTGGATAAAATAAAAAGACTTTAACTGATATGTTGTCTGTGTGATTTTTTCTTTTCGTTCAATTCTAAATTTATAGAGTAATTAGTTGTAAGTACTAATGATGATTTGATTTGCAGGTTTTTTACAAAGTACTTGTTGTAATAACGCCAATAAAAATAAAATAACAGCAACAAAAAACACTAAGTTGTGAGTGTGGTCATTTTATAGAGTAAGTAATTATAAGCACTAATGATGATTTGATTTGCAGGTTTCTTATAAAGTACTTGTTGTAATAATACCAATAAAAATAAAAGAACAACAAAAAAAAAACACTGAGTTGTGAGTGTGGTCATTTTATAGAGTAATTAGCTGCAAGTACTAATGATGATTTGATTTGCAGGCTTCCTATAAAGTGCTTGTTGTAATAACGCCAATAAAAATAAAATAACAGCAACAAAAAACAGAGTTGTGAGTGTGGTCATTTAACGCAACTACGAGCATTTACTGATGTTAAGTGTCTAGTCAGTGTTTCTTCCGTAAGACACGAACAACTACTAAATTTTTTCATTTCAGGTACTAGAACGTCAAAAGTCATATATTTTTACGGTTTTTTGGCTCTACTTCCACTTTTTTCTAGACGGTTAATGGAAACATCTGTTTTGGGCGCGCCCTCTCAAGATCTCTAGTGGCTCATAGCTTTTTTCGACGTATTTTGTACTACTTTTTGGATGCGTTCTTAAAGAAACGCATGGTGCTACCTTTTTGGACGTCGGATGGGAAGAGATGATTGCAGAGCATGAAAATTTTTATTAAGGTTATTGTAACTGAGTCGTGCGTAATTAAAAATTGATGAAAAATAAAGTTTAACAAACAAAAGAAATTCATCAACTGTTTTTTCTCCTTAAACCTGTAATAATTGTTGTTATAGAGTGGCTTTTCAAGAATAAACAAAGGTTGATCAACAAAATGCCGCTTCATCTGTGTATATTTTCTATTAGAGCAATAAGATTTAACAAGTTTTATTTCAGGAACTTTGGACGTCATCTTTCAAAACATTTTTTTCCTCGAACATCGCCGTTTCGAAGACATCTTTTTTGGGCGCGCCCTTTCAAGACCAAATTGATTATTTGACGTATGCTTTCAAGAAGCTCGGTATTTTGTTAGATGCACTTCTGGTTGCGTTCCTGAAGAAACGCATGGCGACACTAATTAGTACTGAAAACCAGCTCCAAGTTCTTAAGGTAAGGGAGATATTTGTTTCTTTTTTGATTTTGTTTTAACTGTTGCATTATCTTTTTTTGTTCCAGATTTAGTTCGTGAAGGTAGCGTTTGCCAGCGCCAAAGGGGTAAGGACGAATGAAAAGGACCACGAGAACACGAAATCCGATTGTGCTGCTACATGCACCTCTCAGTCAGATAGTAAAAGTAATTCCTTCAGGCTTAAGTGGGATTCAAACCCACGATCTTTGTTTAGTTACTGGTGCTCCTAGTCTACCAAAGAGTGACTTTTTCAGAACGTAGGTTCTCAAACGATCCACTGAATCTCTCTGATGATAGTTGACAGAAATAAGTATGGATGTCAGCAGTCAATTCCAAGGCCTTTAAAAGTAACTGGACTCTGCAATCGGTTATTTGTAGCTCAACAAATTAAAGCAGTGTTTTGATGTTACTTACTCTGTTTTTAAGAAGTATTTCATTTAGGTCAGAGATGTTATGGCAGTTCTGGAGTCCAATCCGCAGCGATCTATAACCTGTAAGTACCAGAATATACGAATTTAAAGTCTTCGTTATCAATAGGATAATCATTTGAACCCAAAGAGTGGGTGTTTTCGTTAAAGGAAATAATTTTACAGTAACTTGTGCTCTTACTGAATCAAAAGTCGTAATTTTCTAGGTAAACTGGCCTCTCTTTAAGTGGGATTCCAACCTGTGGATATTGGTTCATTAACGAGAAAAATGACTGATGTGAAATATTTTTATGAGATGCAAACTCCAGGGCCTCTGAAATAATGTGATGGTGCAACGTTTGCTTTGATAATCTGCTTTTAGAAACTTTCCATTCAATCAGGTCTGTGCAATTCCCGTTGTCTGTACATACAAGATCCGGGGATTCAAGGTATGTACCATAAAGCAAGAATTAAACTGTTCACCCAAATATTTTAAAACGACTATAAAAAACTCATTAATAACTCCTAAAGAAAAGAACAAAACGGAAATTAATGTTTAATGATTGTCTTTATGTCTGATAAAGACACGACTAAACCTGATTCTTCTGCTCGTTTTTTAAAGAGTACCTAAAAGCCTTTACCCCCTGATTATTTCAAGGCATGACTTTAATTCCAGTTATCATCTAATTGAGATCAACGAAGATGACTGTCGTGTCTTCAGAACGAAATGCAAATCAAAGAGTCATATCGAAAAAACGTTTAGGACCTACTGTAATTCAGTTGCCGAAAGCTAAATGTCTTGTTCTTGAGATGTATTTTATTTAGAACCTCAAGACTTTACATATGACGCCTTCCCACTGATAGCTGTTGTCATGAAATCTTAGCCATTGACTGGAAAACGGTATGTTGGATCTTGCTTAACTCAGCATGAGGTAAGTAGAAGAAAAATATTTAATCCCAATCTTTCACCAAATGTAATATGGAAGCCCTTATCTGAAATGTAATTGGGCTCGGATCGAAGGAGTTGGCGGAAAATTCTTTATAAACGTTTTGTATCAAATTAAATGGACTAAATAATCATGAGTTAAAACTGCAAACATCGAGGACAAAAAAGGGGAATAGCTTCACCTTTATTCTGTCAGAACCTTTACTCAATTTGCTTGCAGCCTTGTCCCTTTTTTCTAGAGAGATGAGCCACTGTCACGAGTAGAACCGGAAAAATGGTTGACATGACAACCTGTTGTATCGAGTATCGCGAGATGAGAACGATAAAGTAATGATGATGTCAGCGGGAAAGGACAACGGTGGTGGTGGTGATGAAGCCGATTCAATGACCAGCAGGTGAAACGTGCATTGAAACTTTATTTACAAATACGTGAATCGCAGAACCTCGGGAGGCTTTGGGCAACCTCGTTCCCAGGGCTCCCTAAGGAGATGAGTCGGAGAAGGCCCTGGGAACGTTGTTGGTTTCGGGGTTTTGTTGGCCCGTAAGATAATATTGATGGGAGGGTGGGTAAAAATAAAGTAAACTGATAAGCTTAAGATCTATAATGACACAACAGCAAAGGCAGGGGGGTCCTGAGCTTTCCCGATAATTCGGACTGGTCTTGGCGTTCTTCTCGGAGGATTTAAAAACGGCCAGTAGGAGTTAGTAGGGATAAAACGAAAGATAATAACATCCAAATGAAGCACATGATGGACTCATTTGAAGAACAAAAGAAATGAACAATGTCAAAAAAGTAAATAAATGATCAGAAGAAAATGGAACAAAAATGAACTTAAAAATAATAAATAAATTAAAGCATCGAAAGATAAAAACAAAACTGGTAAAATAATAATACATGATAAATTTGATATGAAAATAAAGTCAAATAAATAGTATATAATAAATTATTGATAATAATAATAATGATAATAATGATAAAGATGATGATAATAATAATAGAAAAGGAAAAGGAATTAACAACAACGAAAAATACTTCATTGGTTTTTGAAAACGTAACTGCACGAACTAAGGCAGTCACGTTGCAAAAACGCAGCTAGAAGTATTATTTATTTTTAAAAAGTCACTTTCAACTCTTTTCCTTTTCTATTTTATCATTTAATAATCATTATTATCTTGGTTATATGTTGTATTAAATGTACAGATATTATTTTAAAGTTCTTTTTTGTTACACTCTTTAGATTTATTTACCTTTTTATCTTTATTCTTTTGTGCGTAAGTCGTTATTTTTTTTTGTTTTATCCCACTGACCTATATTATTTTGAGCTAGTTTAAACCGTTGAATCAAATTTCCAGCTGTGCCGTTTTCATGCTATGTAAGGACGGTTTGATCATCCGAAATATCTGGAAACTCTTTGCCGCTTTTTTCCTTGCTGTTCTGTAATTATAATGTTATTATTTGTTACACGAATTGACCCAATGTAGGAGTGAGTGTAAGTTCAGTTGAAAGTTTGGTCTTTACATCTTGAGTGATTTAGGAGCAGTAGATGTTAACAAGCTGGGCTGCCTAAAGAGGCACTTGGATGTGAAAAGGTCAGAAGCCTGATGCAGGGATGATAATGATGATGATAATGACCATGATGCTGACAATAATGCTGATGATGATGGTGAGGATGATATTGACCATGATGCCGACGACAATGTAAACGATAATGCTGACAATGTTGATGACGATTATGACAGTGATGGTGATGCTGATCATGCTGATGATGATAACAATCTTGACGACGAAGATAATGATGATGACGATGATGCAGACGATACGGCAAACGATAGTGCTGACGATGATAATGACGATTATGATAATAATGCTGATGTTGATGATCATGCTGTCGATCAAGACAATGATGATGATGATGCCGACGACGATGATGATAACAAGGTTGACGACGAGGAAGATAATGATGATGACGATGATGCAGACGATACGGCAAACGATAATGCTGACGATGATAATAACGATTATGATAATGATGCTGATGTTGATGATCATGCTGTCGATCAAGACAATGATGATGATGATGCCGACGACGATGATGATAACAAGGTTGACGACGAGGAAGATAATGATGATGACGATGATGCAGACGATACGGCAAACGATAATGCTGACGATGATAATAACGATTATGATAATAATGCTGATGTTGATGATCATGCTGTCGATCAAGACAATGATGATGATGATGCCGACGACGATGATGATAACAAGGTTGACGACGAGGAAGATAATGATGATGACGATGATGCAGACGATACGGCAAACGATAATGCTGACGATGATAATAACGATTATGATAATGATGCTGATGTTGATGATCATGCTGTCGATCAAGACAATGATGATGATGATGGCGACGACGATGATGATAACAAGGTTGACGACGAGGAAGATAATGATGTTGACGATAATGCAGATGATAATGCAAACGATAATGCTGACGATGATAATAACGATTATGGTAATGATGCTGATGCTGATGATCATGCTGCCGACCATAATAATAATGATGATGATGATGACAATGATGGTAATGACGATGGTGGTGAGGATGATGATGATGATGATGAAATGTCTATGAAAACATTTACTCAGATGAAGGGAACCCCGTAGCTTATGATCAGATAATGGCCACGGCGTCTTTACCTGGTAAGTGTCAGAAAACTAATTCAATAGCTTCTTCATCAATAGCTTCTTCAATAGCTCCAGAGTCGAAAGACAAGAGAGAGCTGGAACAAGAGAGAACGGAACAAGTCAGCTTCATATAATTAACGCAATTGTCTAAAAATCGCAGAAACTAAAGGTATTGATTCTACACGATCGTTTGCTTCCTCTGCTTACCTATTAAACTGCAAAACAAAGATCAGAAAACTCGATTCTAGACTTTATTTAATTCAAGACGCCTTGGGATTCAAAATTCCATCAAACGAATTTACTTACATGTAATTTGATTGAAAAAGGCTATTAATAATTTCTCAAATACACGACCAAAATATTCTGCAGCAATAACGAAATAAACCTGGGAGATCCTTATTTAATATATTAAACATTCAATTGCATGTATGTTCTGTTTTCGTCCAAACAGCTTCCAGGAAGAGAGTCCTGTTGGGTGTGCCTGTATATCATGTTGGAGGAGGCTTGCGGATGTTCGCTACCCAACTTTCCTTTGTGCAGCACGAGAAAACAAGCGCAGATGAACTTGACACTACGATAGACTTTTAACATTTAAGTAAGGCCCATGATAAATCAACCTTCTTTTAGCATCGCTCGTGTTCAAACTTTGTTAACCGGCCATTCCAAAACCGCAGTGAGTTTGAACTTAGCCCTATGCACCGAATACTGAAGTAGTAATTTTTTTTTTCTCGGCCGATAAATCAAACATGTAATTGATAACGGTTTATCGGGGTGTATACTAAATAAGGTCTTTCATTGCATTAACAGAAAAATTAATTCTCGCCATAGAGTTTGTGGAGAAAATCCTATGGGGTCACGTTTTAGGATTTTACGAAATAAAGACAGAAAATAGATAATTATGCATGAGGTTTTAAGACGCTTCGTGTTATAAGTCATGCAAACCATAAAAAGACATATTTTATTTGTTTACATTATCAGTTTCGCGCTTAGACAACGAGCAGTCCCTCTTTTCTCTTTGTCGTTTGGGCGAAACGCGCGAGACACGCAAATGATCAGGCGCGTGACCTAAAGCGCGAGACGGGAGAGCCACGAAACACTTGTCGCTCCACACGCGTGCACTCCCTTCACTAAATTTGAAGAAAAAATGGAGACTGCTCTCAGTCTATTTTTTCGTGCTAGATGAACATGGCCGAATTTCTAGAAAATGAGGGAGCCATTATGTAAAGGAAGAAAGCTATTTTATGATAATGGAAGGCTTTTTTGCGTACATTTATGTTATATTTATCAATTCGGCTGCGAAAATTAGAGCGTAACTTGGAACTTCTGAATTCTTCTTAATTAATGCCACAAACGCTTATTTGCTTAATGCTTTGTAACATAAGCAGCAATAACCTTCTAATGCATGAAGATTTTCAGAGATTCTAAGTGAACGTTTTGCCTGAATCTGAACTGCGTGTGCAAAAAAACACGTAGCGGCTATCTGCTGAGTAACAGGTAGGGAATCATAGCTTTCAGTCCTTTACATTGGTTCAAACTTCTACTGATTTAATATCTATTGCGAGCGAAAAGCGCTCAGATATCATTGCTCGAGCAGTTTGCAGATATTCAAGTCCACTATATTCCGAAGCAAATCGTCCTTCCGACAGATCTTACTAATAAACAAAGAACAGTCTTTTTAACAAAAGAGGTTATGTTGTTAAGCAAAGATTTTTTTGAGTGACATATGCTAGACAAAATTTTACAGAGACATTGCAAAATAATAGAAGTTTAGGCCACGTCAGGAGCCCATAACCCGGAGCGTCTAACTTCCATACTGCGCCTATGCAACGGCGTTTTCACAAGTAGGTTTATTTTTAGATAAGCTTTTCCCGCGAATTGCTTTCAAAAAGCTAATCACTAGCAATTGCGTCATCAATGACAAACTTTTAATACGTAACTAGGACAACTCCTTCACATTGAGAAAAACATAGCGGACACACCTGAGGAATCTTCAGAGGAGTCTTCTGACAGTACTTCAAACGACAATTTCAGTATTTACACGGAAACTAGCAGTTCAGAAGAAGATTTGCAAAACCTAGCCAGGACGTCTACGTCGTCGACGACAACGCATAATTCACGCAAAGGGAATTAAATCGAAATCATCTTCGAAATAGCCGACTGTGAAAAGGTCCAAGCGAGCTACTAACAGTCAAAGCGCCGATCAAATGCAGGAACTGACCTCGTGGAACAGTTATTTTCCGCGGGAAAAGCTTATCTAAAAATAAACTCACTTGTAAAAACGCCGTTGCACGAATTTATGGCAGTTGAACGCTCCGGGTAATGGGCTCCTGGCCACGTACAGTTCTACCAGTTTGGGAAATCGTGATTTTGTGTCCCAAGTTTTCCGAAAGAATAGAAGACAGCACTCTGTGATTTTATTAATAAATGATATTATTAAATAAATAACTTAGTGTGCTGTGCTTTGAGCAAATTTTCCAATTTAAAGTTTTTCAGCAAGATGTAATCGTATAAATGAGCAAAATCTGTCATCCCTGAAATGAACGCCTTTTGATATCTTTTTAAAAAGCTCTAGAAATCCGCCCAAGACATAACACACAACACTCTACCCCTCTGCAGTGCCAGCTCGTGAAGTTTTGTATCTGCGCAGAATTTTTGGATACAGATTTTGTGACTCCTAAAGATGTCCCAACTATTAAAAGCACGATTTCCAAGCAAGATAATTAATAAATTATGGTTAACTACATTAAATTATAAGCCGCCATGTGTTCAGCGATTTTTGAGGCGAAAAAAAAGTGCACAGAGTTTTGGTATTAAATTTGAATGAAATTTCTAAAGAGTTAATTATTTTTATTGATTTTTGAAAGATCACTGAGGTGGGCTCCTTTCTCGACCGAACAGTGGCCGGCAACTGTGCAATTTTAAATTTTTTGTGTTTACCATCTAATATTAAATTTTTAATGTAAACGTCACCAAGGTGACATGGACAGCTATGTTAAGAGAGATATATATTGTCAATAAATAGGTAGTATTGTTTTCAAGATGTTGGCTGTTTTTGTTGCCGTCTAATGCTCCCAGTGGCTAAGCAAGCCTTTGTTATCGCTACAAACCCGTACCCTTTAACACATCCCGTTCTACAATAAACACCACGTTAGAGTAAGATCAATTCCTACCCTACTCCAGATTGCCGATTTTATAATCTCCTGGCTCCTGACTATCGCTACTTTAAAAGTAGGTGGAGGACGGGGGTAAGTGCCTTTTAAGTTATTACTAAAGTGACTGGAAGTTGTTCTTTTACACACATTTTAAACATTTTATATAAATTGCTTTGATACAACTCAAAACGGCTTCAAACTGACTCTAAAAGGAAAGAGACAGTATAGGACTCTAAAGAAGGTGTGTCATTTTTGGTTTCGAATCTTTTCAAAAAGCGGAATTCAGAACGTATTTTGTCTATTTTCATACGTTCTCTTATAAATTCCAACAAACTAGAGTGCCTGTGGTCTTGGGTGACGCACCTGGTGACGTCATGAGTTGGCGCCAAAAGTTTTCATGCGAAACAACTGGTTTTTAACTTGGTTTTATCCGAATATGCATGGGGAGAAAAATAATGAACTTTAGTGGTAGGACTCGCAGATCAGAAAAGGTAAGTTTGTTTTGAAGGTTAACACTTTATATAGCGAGCTGGTGAGCTTACTTTGAGGTCAAATTGGTAAAGATATTTAGGGTTGTTCTTTAGATAAAAATGGCAAAACGTGTCTGGCATCAAACTCAATAACAAAGATATAAGCTTAAGCTATGATGAAGACAAGTTAAACTGTTTTGCCATCGGCCCAGTACACCAGATCGGAGCTGCACATGTATGAAAATTCTGAGTTTTCTTTGCTAAACAGAATTAGACCATCAGACAAATCTGAGTTCAGTTATATTGCCGCACAGAATAGGCCATTTGCACTATTAAAGAGGTCATGTGACATCATTTTTAAGAAAATGAAAGTTACACGATTTTGCCTTCCAAAAACGATTAGTGGGTCATATCTTAAACAAAATAATAACGATTTGGTTTTTCATACCTGCCCCATTTTCTTAAAAAGAGCAAGTTCATAGCAGGTCACATAACCGAAATGCGATATTCAAAATTATGAATTACCTCCTTCTGAACACAAACTTTGCACTTAAATGTCAAGGAAAATGTTGAAAAGATGATGTGGTAACATTTACAGTACATCTAAGCGTAAATATCAAACGTTTGACAAGGTACAAGCAGAAAGTAGTTTTGGCCACCATCTTGGAGGGTCAGAGTATGCCCTTCAACATGGTGGTCTATACAAGTCTTACTACTTTGTTGAAATACAATGTCTCCCTTAAATGGGCTTCCTCCCAAATTTCGGTTGTAAGATAATTTTTATACGCTCTGTCAATTTTTGGCATCAGCAACATTCCAACTCTTTGTTTAAAGGAAGCATTGGTCACGTGACCTCTTGGTGCAAGTGGCCAGCTATCACACAAGTCTAATGCCCCATTTACACCAAGGCTTGAACATGTTTAAAAGCTGTTTAGTTTTAAACATTGTTTAAAATGATGTTTCCTCTACAAAAGCTGCCTATTGACATTTCTCAACTACAAATTTGGCAAAAAAGGAGCAGAAGTCAACAGTTTCTTGAACTCTGTGTGTCGGGGGTGGGGGGTGGGGGAATTGGGTAGGGAATAATTTGGGAATTTTGCACATCACATCTGAATCACTGATGTCCCATTGGTCATTGCATACTGTTCCCCCAGGGGGGGGCACTTGGGTATTTTTTGGGTGGGTATGTGCTGCCTGGGACCCCAAATTGGCACCCCGTTCTGAACAAAATTTCCCCTAAAATTGATACCCTGTTTTAGAAATGGGCCAATTTTTTATACCCTGTTCTAGAATTCGCCCTAAAACTGATACCCCGTTCTAGAAATAGAAAATACGCCCGCCCTGCACACTAAAACACAGGGTGCAACGCATTGAAGTGTATTTTTAAAAGCAATCTGTCCTTGAACAATTTCAAATGGCTGCTTACAAAACTGGAGCTTTCGTGCATTTGAAATATTATACCCTGTTCTAGAAAACGCCTCTGAAATGGATACCCCTTTCTAAATCAGGAGCTTCAAAATTATGACCCTGTTGGGTGGCACATACTCATATAGGTAATGTATGGGAGTACCCCCCCACCCCCGGGACTGTTCCTCAGCGACCATCACAGAATACTAATACAGCACTCTTCCTTTACTTTCACTCACTCTGTCTTCCAGTCGTACAATGTGACCTTTAGGGGGAAAATAAGAAATATAGAGTATTATATGCATCTTATCGTTACTCCAGTGCTATGATATAGAAAGACAGCTATATCAGTTCAGATCTTTAAACTGGGTACTCCAGATTTCAAGTGGCCATGCAGGCTGATCGAATAGAGGCAAAAATCAAAACCCCACAAAAAAAGTAAACCCCAAGAAAATTCCATGCCAAAATTCTGAGCCTTAAAAATTTCCAGAAACCATTTATTGATATAACACGAAAAATAAAAACGTTAGAAACTGGAACGTCTTTGTTCATTTCATCATACCATGCAAAGTTATCTTTTCTGCATCTGATAGCCCTTCTAAGAACACTCGAGACACCCAAAAATATCCCTTCTTAATCAAGCCATCCAAAAGATAATAATTTGTTAAATTTTCCTACGCAAATAATCCAGAATCAAAAATTACAAACCTAAAATAATTGTTTGATCATCCCCTTCACATAAAATCCAGAGTACCCCCCTGGGGTAAAAGCCAGTCATCTAGTTTTCTTTTACTGGTTTTCATTTGATTATATTGGGTCTGAACTGAACATTTTTTTGTTGGTGTGAATTAGGCTTAAGTTAACTTTGCAACATTTTCATTTTCCAGAAATCCTACTCAGCTCCGATTTGCTAAGAATGAATTTGGTGCGAAAGATGACTCTACATGTATTACATTATTTATAGATATAATGGCCTAAAATTCGAATTCTGTCTTCAAGTTGTTGGGCTATATTCCTCCCCTACCTTCTTAACAATGTTGCTGTGGGTTATTAGGAGAAAAAAAACTTTCCTCAGCCCCCCTGGCTCTATTGTCCCTGTGATATGCTGTAATATATACAGCTATTTCGAGAAAGGTTGTCGGAAAAAGTGCACGCGACAACCCCGAAAGGTATTGTGGGTGGTTTTGAGTTCACTGTTCTTTCAAAGAAATTTGAAAGAATGGCACAAGAGGCCATGGACATATGTTTGCGAGTGCTATAGGAAAGCAGTAAAAATAGGTTTGACAGCTACAGTGTCAGGAACATCGTACTGCTAATATCCCATACTACCTTTCGGGATTGTCGAGTGCACATTTTTCCCGACAACCTTTCTCGAAATAGCTGTATGCATTTGCGACCAAGGTTGGGATGGCTGGGTGTTGGCCAAGTTTGAACCCTTTTGTGGACTGAGACGAAGTCGACTTCAATCAAAGTGCAGAAAAGAACCAGGCCAATATCCATGCAGCAACCTTGACCACACAAGTTTAGTTAATAAGAGATCTGTTACAGTATATAATTTGCCAAAAACAGAACTTTTTCTAGTGGGACAAACTCCAGAAATCCTGAGCGCCCATCTTACCCACTCAGGTAGGGAATTACAACTCAAGATTTTCTTCAACCACAGGCAGCCCAAGCTCAGTGTGTGTGAGTTTAATCATTAATACATGTAGTTTCATATTGCATAATTTAATTAAAATGGCCATGAATATAAAGGAATTGTATGGGAATTCGGGTAAAAGATTCAAGTAGATAAATGCTTGATAGAATGTTCAATATTAAATTACTTGCTTGCTTGCTGTGTGGTTATTTTCCCGATTCATTGTGATCGGGAAAATAACCACACAGCAAGCAAAAGCAAGCAAAGTAAATACGGTAAGCTGTAATTTATTGAACATTCTAGCGAGTATTTATCTACATGAATCTTTTACCTGAATTCCCATACAAATCCTTTATATTATGGCCATTTTAAATTAGCTAGCTAAGGCAGTATGAAACTACATGTACCGTAAATCCTCTATTAAGCCCTCCAGGGAGCTCATTTTTTTCAAGCACTTTTCAGGGGGGTGGGCTTATTTGTGGTGAAAGGCATCAATGGGAGCAAGGTTTCTCAAGGATGGACTTGTGGTTCCCGGGCGTTATACAATAAGAAAATGGTAACAATAATCTCCACAGACCGTAAAGTTGACAACCTCGTCCCCAGGGCGCTTTGCCCTTGTAAATTTGAAAAAGTTAAGCACAGGAGTTTGGGGGTCATGTGGGCAAAGACCAAAAACAAAATGAATTTCTAGCCTGAATAAAGCATAACTGATCAGTCCATGTTAATTGTTGTTTGTAATTATAGTTATTTGGAATTATAGTCTATACTATTTACTGCACAAGACTCGGACCAAATAAACATCATATATGTATGTATTGTTTGTGAAGCGGAGGGGCTTATTGACTTTCCTCCTCTTATTATTATTAGAGAGGGGGGCTTATTTGAGCGGGGGGCTCAATAGAGGATTTATGGTATTAATGATTAAACTCACACACTGAGCTTGGGCCGCCTGCGCTTCTACTTGCCCACTCACGGATTGAGCCAATAATAAATGGCCTTAAAACAAGATATGGAACCTCAGGAGTATTGAGTATTGGTCTGACCTGAATATTGTTCTTGATTCCCACAATCTTGACCCTATTACTTTTTCCTCAATCCCATAATCCTGATGGTTTTTAGCATGAGCATCTTGTATCCTGTGCATACTTTCAATCCCAAATTTTGCCCTCACTCTGCTTTGAAATCCCTAAAAAAAACCCTTGTACTCTGGCCAGATAAGCTCAGGACTACAAAGCAGAATTTCATGGGTTCGATTCCTGGGACCGGACCAATACTAAGGGTCATAAAAAAATTGAGCAATGAAGGAACGCAGTGCCCAGGGCCCAGTTGTTCGAAGGCCGATCAGCGCTTAACACAAGGTTAAATTTAACCCGGGTTTCTATTTCTTTTGTTCAAAAGCATTTTCTCGGATAATTTTCCCTGTTATTTTTAAGAGCATCCAATCATCAACTTGTTGACAAAAAGAACAAAACTGTAACTACTTTGTAAGCTTTCACTTTTGAATTCAAATTTCGCACTAACTCTGGGTTATCTTAACCCAGCTTTGGACAACTCGGCCCAGATGGCCAACTAAAATGGCAGTCCAATCTCTAGAAGAAGACCTAAACAAATAGTGTCCTCAATTAGTACATACTTGCTTAATACATTTTAAAACACTCGAGTCAAGTCTTTTAAAAAAAATTATTGGGGACCCTTGTGATAGGCAATTTAACACACACTGGGAAAAAAGGGCTAAACATCAGCCACAAAGTTGTTCAAACTGTTCTTTAAAATATGAATGGAATGTTGCCGATATAAAAAAATTCGCAATCGTTGAAAATTTAATAACTTCGCTTAGTGTGACATTTTTTAGTTCATCTATTTTAATATTTTCTCATTTTTAGGACCGTAGTTTTTAGTTTTTATGCAGTGCCCTATTGAAAACCACATTATGTGACAGGCCATGTGTAAAAAGAACTCTCTTATTATTAAATCCGCTCAAGCTAAGGGCCTACTGTGTATATTGTAATTACCTTCCCTTTATCTTTTTATTTGGCAGCGGTTTGAACACAGGAACCCCAACTATGCAGCGAGATTCCTTACATAGAGATGCAAGGTATGTAATCCATTCAGAGTGTTGAGAATTTTGGGGCGCTCACTCCATGGTATATAAGAAAAAGTTTGTGCTCCGCTCTACTTGTCAGGTAATTGTCAAAACAGCTGGAAGTTCAAACACTTGTGCGCATTCACAATGGTAATTTATTTTCTCATCGTTAATTTATGTTGGTAATGTGAGAAGGGAAGGCAAGAAAAATAAAAACGATAAGAAAGAAAGCAGATAGTATTCTTCAGGCGGTTATTGCTTTTTTTTAATGTGGTGGCTCCTAAAAGAGCCGTTTGTTTGAATAGAAGAGTCGCGCTTTACTTCTTCTTGGTTGGAGATTTTTTGGCGGCAGGTTTCTTGGCGGGCTTTTTGGCGGCAGGTTTCTTTGCGGCTGGCTTCTTCGCAGCTTTCTTGGCCGCTGGTTTCTTTGCTGCCGGCTTTTTAGCTGCCGACTTCTTGGACTTTTTAGCTGCTGGCTTCTTTGCTGCCGGTTTTTTAGCCGCCGGTTTCTTTGCTGCCTTCTTGGCGGCAGGCTTCTTGGCGGCGGGCTTTTTCTTTGGCTTCGCCGCTGCTGGTTTCTTCCGGGGTTTCTTCTCTTTCTTTTCCTCCTTGGCCAACTTAAAGGAGCCAGATGCGCCAACACCTTTGGTGTGTAGCAACTTACCACTAGCAGCACCTCTCTTGAGCGCCATCTTCAAGTGTGAGCCGACCTCACCAATCTTGTAGTTGGCTTTGATGTACTTCTCAATGGCTTGGCGAGAAGAACCGTTCCGCTCTTTCAGAGCTGCGATAGCTGCCTTGATCATATCAAGGTATGGTGGATGCTCAGCTGGCTTCTTTTTAGGTGCAGCTGGCTTCTTTTTAGCTGGTGACTTTGGTGGTTCAACCATGTTGCAAGACTGAAGGATACCCTCGTAACAAGGAATTCAAAATGTGAATTTTAAGCTAGATGATCGACCTTTATTAGCACAATGCGGACCACCGTGGAAACAGCAGATCAAGATGGCGTGTGCACTTCTGTGTTAGTTTCGCCAAACTTTTGTGACATGAAATGAGTAATTCATTCAATACTTCCGCGTAAACTGTAAAATTTAGCTGTTAAGTGATCCAAGCATCAGGACTAGAAACATATTTCGATAAACGCGATTGTGCGGTGGGATATTCAACGTTTTATCTCTGAGTCAGTCCAAGCGTCGAAGAACTATTTTAACTTAATAAGCGATAAACTTACTGTCGAAACGACTTTACTTCGTAAATCACCATTCAGACTATAGAAGAACTCCACTACTTCGAGTTTTTACCTAGATTTTTGACATTTAACTGTATTTTATATATTTTAACTTCTCTTCTTTAGAAGCAATTAGGACAACATCTATGCACCATGAGCAGTCTATCAAGAGTCAAGTACAGTGCACTGTCAGCTCTCGTAGGCGGGCACCCTCTGGTCGCGAAAAAGGTTCCCGTAACTGGAGCTGGCAGCTTACGAGAATGAAAAAATACAGCGTTTTTGTGTGAGTTGAGTAAAACGGGGTTTATGAAGGCGGCCGTAAGTAGAGCTGTCCGCTTACGTGTACCGACTGTATTCAAAAGAGCTCACTGGGAAAGCTGGTGCCTTCTGCGCCCTTCTTTTTATTTGCCTTTTCAATTTTAAGCTCCTCAAGAGAAGATTTACGGCCTGGCAGGTAGACTGAGAAAAATTTTTAAAACAAAAGTCGTTGAGCCAAACATCTTAAGACAAACTCAATAATATATTAACTCTACCAGTAGCTTGCGAATGTATATAAATGTGATGTATACATATCTTAAAATTTAGCCTGCTTGCAGTCCACCTTTTCTCTTAAAATCCGTCCAGTTCTTATCCCAGCAGGCGCGATTGCGAAAAACAGGCAAAGAAGGACGTCACAGTAGTCTACAGACACTTTACAGACAGAACAAAAGAGTCGGCAGCCTCTTATTTTTTCTTCTTATTGTCGCTCGTGGCTTCACCTTTCGCAGTTCGCCTCCATAGGTTACGCGTCGCGTGGAGTGACTTTGCAAAGACAAATTAGAGACTGCTCGCAATTTACCGAAAACGGCTTATTGTACGCTTCGTCTTTTAAAGCAATAGACATTATCTACAAAATTAAAATGAAATGTTTGACATCATACTCTGAAATGCACATTCAAAGTTATACAAAGTTACTTCATTTGTAAGTCTGTTGTAAAATCTGCATGTCTTGTTCAACTCCTAGATGTTGACATTTGCATAATTTTTGCGCCAAATTTATTTCCGTGAATTTCCTAGCCGGGGCTTATAGTAGTCAGTTTCTAGCAATTATTTTTGCCTTATCTTATATTTTGTAAAAGTGGGCCTTCGGAAGGACATGTATGTTCCAACCCAAGCTGTTTTTTCATGTAGAGTACTTTGTTTCCGTGGTGGGAAACCAAACAGAGTCGAGCGGGAACTGAACGGCGTGTTGCCGTCGCGCCCGCAACTAGAACTAAGCAAGAAAAGAAGAGAGAAAAGGCTTCACATTTGCTCTTCTTGCTCAGTCCAACATTTCTCTCAAAACCATTCCCGAAAAAGAAAAAATAAGATATTGAAAGGCGAATAATCTTTTATTGCCAATTGTATCGTGCTCAGCATGATGGTTAAATAGGGGTGTTTATGCATCTAATGCCCGGTTCAGGTGGCCCGGCCGGGAACCGATTTCGCCTTTAGAGGGACTTTGGTTGTGTTTTCACCAAACCGATTTACTAACTTGATATTCTGTCTAGCTGCTCCTTTTTAGACCGAGATTAAGAAGTTAATTTTTCACAAATTTTCCACTCGGAAATTTTTACCGGAATCCAAATGCCGCTAACTTGGTGGATTAAAAGCAAACGCGCGCCACATTGAAAAATGGTAGGAGACGAGGCGCCTAGACTAGAAGTTCACATTCTTTTCTCTAAAATGAAAAAAAGTTGATGACTTTACATACTTAATTCTTGGTTATTGCTTTTATTGATGTGGTGGCTCCTAAAAGAGCCGTTTGTTTTGTAGTGCAAGCAATTTACTTATGCTCGCTCTCCGCGGATTCGGCGGGCCAACTGAATGTCCTTGGGCATGATGGTGACGCGCTTGGCATGGATGGCGCACAAGTTGGTGTCTTCAAAGAGACCAACGAGGTAAGCCTCGCTAGCTTCTTGAAGAGCCATCACAGCAGAGCTCTGAAAACGCAGATCGGTCTTGAAGTCTTGAGCGATTTCTCGCACAAGACGCTGGAAGGGAAGCTTGCGGATGAGCAGCTCGGTAGATTTCTGGTAACGACGAATCTCACGAAGAGCGACTGTACCAGGCCTGTAACGATGAGGTTTCTTGACTCCACCAGTGGCCGGCGCGCTCTTGCGAGCTGCCTTTGTGGCGAGCTGTTTTCGAGGAGCTTTTCCACCAGTTGATTTACGAGCAGTTTGCTTTGTACGTGCCATCTTCGCGATTCGATGCTACAGTAACTCGGGGTTAACGGATAATAATGCATATGTTTTGCAATACAATTTATACATGGCGGGCTACTCCATGATTGGACAAAAACTAAGCGATTTCATTGGATAAGAAAGTAGTGCGCTTCTCTTATTGAAGATGTTCGATCCGAAGTTACGTTTAGGTCAGTTTCTGTATGAATTTGCGTTATCTGTGATTCCTTTCCTTTAAGATAAAAATGGAAGTAAAAAGAGTTTGACAGGAGAGCTTTTATGTAGTATTTTTGTGGTTGTGATTAAATCTGTTTTTATTTATTTGTTCACTAAACATGTTCTCACAAGAACTACGAAAGAGGAACATGAATGAAATATGGTAATCAATAACGTGACCCTTGTCTCTGCTATCGTAACTAACCAATAGAGAGCAAGCAACGTGTCTTGTTTTCGGAGAGGTCATTCTTTTCCATATAAAACCAAAGAAATCTTGATATTTAGTTATTTTTCAGTATCACTGAGAAGATATCATCATGTCTGGTCGAGGCAAAGGAGGCAAAGGTCTAGGAAAAGGAGGCGCCAAGCGTCACCGAAAGATCCTTCGTGACAACATCCAAGGCATCACCAAGCCAGCTATCCGTCGTCTTGCTCGCCGTGGCGGTGTCAAGCGAATCTCTGGCCTGATCTACGAAGAGACTCGAGGTGTTCTCAAAGTTTTCCTTGAGAATGTGATCCGTGATGCTGTGACCTACACCGAGCACGCCAAGCGCAAGACTGTGACCGCCATGGATGTGGTGTACGCACTTAAACGCCAGGGACGTACTCTGTACGGATTTGGCGGTTAGATCTTCACGCTACATACTCAAACCAACGGCTCTTTTAGGAGCCACCACACCTTAAAAAGTCATTGCCAATAAAGTTTGCTCTATTCCATGTGGACCCATATATTACCGCTTTCTACCCTAACCAAGCTGTCGGAAGTGCGGAATTTTTTTCTGTTGTGTGTGTGTGTTTGCCGCATACACGCCTGTTTCTTCAGTAAAGCAGTAAATGTCGGGTGGTTAGGTTTAATAGCGAGCTTTTCAGGCCGCGAAGTGGCACAAACCTCGCGGCACATCTTTGCACAAAGCGTCGAAAAGCGCGATATTCGAAAAAACAGCCTGTGGCTAAATGGGGGCATGAGTTATGAAATCGCAATGGATCGGGAAAATAACCACACAGCAAGCAAAATCAAGGAAAGTAAATACAGTAAGCTGTAATTTATTGAACATTCTAGCGAGTATTTATCTACGTGAATCTTTTACCTGAATTCCCATACAAATCCTTTATATTCACGGCCATTTTTTAAACTATATTTAATAATGATTAAACTCACGCACTGAGCTTGGGCCACCTGTGGGTAGGGGGAGAAGGGCCGTCTTTTGGTCTTCCTTTGCACAAAAATAAATTCAATGCGTATGCCACCTATTTATCTGTTGTTCTTGCGTCGACCGTTTGGCCGTCTTACATTTGCATCATTTTTACTCTTTTCAGTCTAAAATATTTTATGCGTAGCGTGTCCAGCAAGCGCGACGTATGTAGCTCACTGATGCGTTAACCGCCAAGAGTAACGCCATTTTAATCTAAACGAAATTGTACCGTCAAAGAGCGCCCAAAAGGTATTCCTTCAGTTTTCATACTTAAACCCCGATCTTCCTAAATTTAACTTGTATTTAATGAGCGGCTACGTCAGAGAATATGTTCCTTACAGACTAGGAGACTAGAAAGAAACTTCCATCGTAGATTAACTGAGTGGTCATGACTTTTAGATTATGTGGTGGCTCCTAAAAGAGCCGTTTTGTTTGTAATGCCGGAAGGATCTGTTCAAGCTTTTGGCTTCTTCTCGGTCTTCTTGGGTAGAAGAACAGCCTGGATGTTGGGCAGAACACCTCCTTGAGCGATGGTGACACCGGCGAGCAGTTTGTTCAACTCTTCGTCGTTGCGGACTGCAAGCTGAAGGTGACGGGGAATGATTCTGGTCTTCTTGTTGTCACGAGCAGCGTTCCCCGCCAACTCGAGGATCTCAGCGCTCAAATACTCGAGCACCGCAGCCAAGTAGACTGGAGCACCAGCGCCAACACGCTCAGCATAGTTGCCTTTGCGAAGAAGGCGGTGGATACGACCAACAGGGAACTGAAGCCCTGCTCGAGATGATCGGCTCTTGGACTTGGTGCCCTTTGCCTTTCCTTTACCGCGACCAGACATGTTAACGAAGCTAGAGAAGATAGAAAAATATTTTTCACGATTCTGTTAGGATATCTCAAGAACTTGCTCGTTTGGAAATTACTTGGTAATCAAGAGATGTCAGAGTTTATACGCGCGGCAAGATTTGACTAAGATCGAAATGCATCAATCAGATCTAATGATATTTGATATTTCTAAACAAATATGATGATGCATGGGGAGGCAGCAGGCGACCTTTGAAATTACCTAGAGCGAACTAACCAATGAAAAATGAAAGATTTCGATCCGTATGTTAATTGATCCCCTGTTGGTTTTGTTATAAATACAGTATTCAGCGAGTGCGGTTCAATCTCGTTCATTCTGATCAACAGATATGGCACCCAAAGTTGCAGGAAAGAAAGGTGAGAAGAGAGCTGGAAAGGCAAAGGCTCCATCTGATGGAAAGAAGAAGAGGAGAGGAAAGAGAAAGGAAAGCTATGCGATCTACATCTACAAGGTGTTGAAGCAAGTTCACCCTGATACTGGTATCTCCAGCAAAGCCATGGGCATCATGAACTCGTTTGTCAACGACATCTTCGAGCGCATCGCTACCGAAGCTTCCCGCCTTGCCCACTACAACAAGAAATCAACCATCAGTTCTCGCGAGATCCAGACCGCCATCAGGCTGCTTTTGCCCGGTGAACTGGCCAAACACGCTGTCAGTGAAGGAACCAAGGCTGTGACCAAATACACCAGCAGCAAGTAAACTCACTTAGTGGGTTTACCGCCAAAACAAACGGCTCTCTTAGGAGCCACCAAATGTCATTAAAGTCATGACCACTTCGTGCAACGCATACCGCCCTCTATCAAACTTTCAGGTTCTTTCGTTCTGAAGTTCATTCTGTGCTTTATGATATTCCTGGATATTGTCAGTTTTCTCTTTAAAATCGATTTTTTACGGCTTCATCATATAGCCATGTGAAAATTGTATGCCAAACCTCGAAATTAGAGCCAAAGCTCGATCGTATCCCCCTCTATATGTCCTTATTGACGCCCTATGAAAGATTATAAAATAGTACGATTCGAACCGTATTTTCCATCCTTCGATCTGTTTATTCTTTATTTTTCTTTTTGACACCACGTTCACATAAGTCCGGACAAAATTCTGAACGGACGAAAACTTGCAGAGACTGTGTATCCCGCATTTCGTGTACACGGGGTCTTCGATCTTGATCTGTGTTGCGCAAATATAAGTTTTGCACGGCAAAAATGTTTTTACCGTTACGATTCCACTTTGCGCGAACGCGTGTAAACACATGAACTTAGCCTGCGCGCGAGCAATGGTATCTGTTTTAAAAGTATTGTACAGAACAAGAGCTTGCTCGCAGGCTAACATGAACTGGGCAAGTTTCAGCACAATTTGCGAGGCAAAAAGCCTGTAACCGATTTGCGTACTTTTTTTCTAAAAGTGTGGCAAGGTCTCCCTGTCCCCGAAAATCACGTTCCTCGTCGTCGTCGCGGGCTGGAGGAGAGGGAGAGGGGAATATATGTCCAAAAGTTCCGTGCGTACTGTATTTTCCGAGATTTCTTTCTCGGTTGACTAACCACTCGACGGGATATCAAACACATGAAACCACAGGCAGACCACCCTCTGTTCGTATTGCAGAAGAAATTCAAATGGACATTGCATTCCAGACCAAAATGCGGATTTAAACCTAGTAAATGTGTCAAAAAAAGTTTAAGCGAAATGTTAACTTTGTCATTTGCCGTATTTTTCTTTTTTTTTTCGCCGTACCCAGCTCAGGTTCTGGAACTTGGACTCCTGATCCCGCATTCCCCCTGTTTTGTGAAAATCTCGCATCGTTCTCGCATCCCGTTTTTTGTTTCCTCATAACAATATCTTTTGATAAATTCAAAATGGCATAAAACTCGCTTTTGTTATAAAAGCTATCATGATATCTCTCAATTTTGCGATATTACTCTATTACGCCCAAACCCCCCGTGACGTAGTAGGCCTAGGTATGGAATATACGACAAAAAAGCAAGGCTGATTTTACAGTCGGGAATATATTATTATCTTTTAACCAATATTTCGGAAGGCACGGCCTTCCTTCTTCAGGGTCTTACATATACTGAGACGTTACAATTTGAAAATAAGAATTAGCGTGCAATATGATACTATGATAGCAAATGAACTTTGAAAACAAAAACCGTTGAAGTGGTGATTGAAAGGGAGTGGGAGGGGAGTTTTCGTACCGCATGAATTACAAAGTACAGCATTCGAGCAGAAACTGGTGAGCCGAGCGTAGAAAGCGGAAATTATTAAGAGGGAATGTCCACTCAGATCGAGCCAAATCGAAAATTCGTGGCACGAGATGAAAAATCATGTTTGGTTTGTTTCGTTTTCGTTATGTTTTGTTTCGATTTGGCGGTCTCGTTTCGTTTCGCAAACTACAGTAGGTTCGGTTCCGTTTCGTTTTGGTTTCGTTTCGCCTGGTTTGGTTTGGTTTTGGTTTGGTGTCGTTTTGGTTTCGTTTCGCAAAGTACAGTAAGCCAACTTGCCTCCTCTCGAGGTTCGCAGCTGTGCTTCAAAACAGTGTGGACATTTTTAAATCTTATAAATTATAAACGTTTTAAAACGCGGCGACTTTAAAATCATTTTTTCGAACCGAACCGATCGACCTTTTTTTTCCTCTGTGTGCTATTAAACAGTTTTGTGATTTTGTAAGAATTTAAACAGCGCAACCATGACTTTGCTTTGACTCTACTTCAAACTTCTATTTTCCCGCAGTTTTTTCCGCCCCTTGTGGTGTGAGCCTGCAAACACTAAGCCATTTTGGGCCATCGGAGTATGCTCTTTAACCGAAGCAGGAAAAATTTTCCATCCGGTAGGGTAGGGTCTTGGGAAACGACGAATTCAATGAACCTTCTGTTCAGACTGTTTTGAAATGTTTTGAAACCTCGCAAAGATAAATGTTATATTTCGAGTACAATATCGTTCCAAAATCAACTTAATCGGAGGTTGAAGTTCGGGTTCGTCATCACGTAGCATTGGAGAGCTACTTATCAGGGTAGGCTGGGGCTTTTCCTTTCATGTAATTCTCTCTTATAACTTCCGGTGTTTCCAGGAAGATGTTAGAAACTTGGGGCCTTCCCGACGCTTTCAAATTTACTTTATGACACACAGTTGGTTTTCCTATAATTTGAAAGTGATACTCTCAGAATATATATGTGCAAAGTTTTCATTCAGAGGAAACGGAACCTTTAAACGTAGGAGTGAATTCCGTGAGGTTTTGAAGTGGACAGAAATTTCATTCATCAAACGTCTTCCTGCTTTGTCGATTTCCCGCTTCTGTACGATCAAGCTTTATTTCTCGTCCGAAGCGCTTTAGGTTACAAGATAAAGTTTGTTTTAAGGTGAGTTTTAAATCTTGATTTCCATCATATTATAAAACTAAGCTAATGAACATGAGGAAGTATTTTGTTTTTTTCTTCATATTCCATGATCGTTTTGAGCTTATAAGATACAGACAGTCTTCGACTCACTTGGTTATAAAGAAATCGTGTAAGAATTTTGTATTTCGAAAAATTATGGCAGGTAATTGTCTTGTTTTTCAGTTTCCTGTCGTAGACTACCTGAAAGTCGAAACGGTGAGACGTTTAATTATGAGCTAAGGCTTCAATGAAGAGAGAATTAGCCAAGACTGTAGTCGTTTAAACATGTTAGTTTACATGCTTTTCAGAGCCATTTAGGTGACTCTCAAAAGTTCAGGATGTATTTTGCATGTGGCTAAAATGGTAGATCTATATTTATGACATTTAATAGCCATCTGGAAAGTATTTGCTTAATAGGATACACAATTCATATTTTAAACGTGATCTCCTTCAACATAACTTTTACAAAAATAATTAGCAATTATTGGACGAGGTTGAGCAAAATATCGTGATTTGTCAGTGACGAGCAGATCAATTATTTGCCGAAGCCATCACGATATTTTGCTCAACCTCGTCCAATAATTGTTTTATCATTCGATCCCTGAGTTTGTTTTTTAATAAATAATATCTTCGGAAAGCGGTTAGCGCGTGCTGCCTTCCAGGAGTAATGACAGAGATCACATAAACGAGCAAGGAGCAACCGTGGTTTCATCTACGCATGAGCAGAATAGTATTTGCAGCCCAAAAAAGTTGAACGGCATTGCGCATGAGCACACCATTATTTGTAGGCAGTTATTTGCAGGTCACGTGGTGGGCTCTCGGCCAATGAAAAGGAAGAAACATTTGCATCGAATGATAATGTCTATTGACATTCCCAAATCTATATCCTTGTAACTCAGGCTATATGCGAGTTCACGCTAGTATACCAGATGTACTGTTCACACACAAGAACAGTGATTTCAACACAGTTTCTGTGGCACAGCAAAGCTAGCCACACCAATCTCGAAAGTGGAGCTTCACATATTGGCTATCATATGTTCTGCACTTTGATGCACTGCAAGACTTCTGGTTTAGACAGTCAGCTCATGGTCTCATGATTTAGCTTCCAAACCTCACAGTGAATCAGAGAATCTGTCAATTCAATTATGGTAGGAACTGTGTAATATCAAAAAACTGTCTTCATAATAGACAAATATTGTATCAATCAAATTTTGGAGGGAAACCTGAGTCCAATTCCAACCTCATTCCAGCAAAACATAGGTTCACCAAGGTTGGTGAGAAAACCCTTAAAGTATACTCACTTCTACTTGCTGTCCTTTTCGACCTGGATAATAAAACAGAATCTTTTCATCACTGCAAAAAGAGCAACAAGACAGAACAATGGAGACCATTAACAGGGTAAAGAGTACCATGAAAAAAAATCTGCCTTTTTGGTTTTGTTTGACACCAGCTATTTTCGAAATCTCTGGGTTTGAGGTCCCATCTCCAGGTTTTTCGGGGCTTTTTCGAAAACAAACCAGATTTACATGGTTTGGGGGTTAGAAGGTCTGCAGTGTGAAAAAAAAAAAACACCAGACTGTTGTGGAAGTGAATAAGTAGGAGTGAAGACTGAGAATCAACTGAGATGGAAGTAAATATTCAGGAAGGAACTAGGATTTAGTGCACCAAACCCTCTCCGCCAACCACTCCGGCACAAGGTTCAATGTGTGTAAACGACTTGCTCCAGACCTGGGCGATTGCTGTTCACGAATACTTTACTGGATGTCTAGATGTGCCGGCATGAATAGCTGTCCAGTATAATGTGGACATCGATTCTGAACAGTACAGGGAACCTGAATGCTGTATTAGTGATTCCTGAGTCTTTATGAGTTGTTTTGGAATTGATATGAGTCTGATCAGAGATGGTTTAACATTACTGGCCTCAAATTTTGTCTTGTCTGGCATAAACTTTTTCAAAGTCAACACTGAAGAAAAACAGTCAAGGTGACAAAGCAATTAGCAGGTGTTCCAATGTATTATTTGTGATGAAGTCTGAGCTCAGGAGATGTGTACAAACAGTCAACTGTATTTTGTGAACATGGCTGCACTGTTTTAATTTGTAGACTTCATAATGATCATCACTCAATTTTAATCTTATAAACTTGAGGTTTGAGACAAAGAGAATGTCAGTTTATCCCATTGTTATTGTTGTTTTTGTTGTAGTTGTTTATAATTCTTACTTGTATAGTTGCTCAAAAACACTGACCAACCTCATATAGCAATAGGTCAAATGCATGAGATTATTGCATCTGTATTGCTGTATTTTCCAATGGCTTCCAAGATATTGCAACAACTTCAAAGCTCCTTGGAAGAACACAGAGGACTTTTCAGTGATTACTAAAGATAGCCATGCTCAAAGTCTTTGTTCCATCTTGCAGAGGTCACATATACCATACTAGATTTCCCTAAATCAATACTAAGATATCATAAAATAGGACCTGTACGCAACATCTAATGCTGTTCACTGGACCGACATAATGGATATTGTATACAATGAGTGTTGACAACCGGTTTTCATAACACATAATTATGAAATGCCCCTCTCCCTTGATAGATACTGGTGATAATTTCTCTTATTATACATTGTACCGATTATCTGTCTTCTCGTCAGCTATTAAAGAGCCTACAGCTAACTTTGGAAATCAGTGCAACGTATAGATTAGTTATCTGCTAGCAGATAACTGACTAATCTTTAGGTTGCGTGTGCAATGCATGATTTCCAATAACAATTATTATTGTATCAATTCAGCTTCCTTGCAATGGTGTGTTTAACACCACAGGTAACCCAGGCTCACTGTTTGTGTCACGTACAGGTTTCATAACATGAGTAAAATATAGAGAACATATGGGGCGACATTTAGGTATGTCACTATACTATGTAGGAAAGATGAAGCAGACTATTTTTCTCAAAACTTTGTGTGCTTATTAAGAACAACAACAACTCACCACATGGTAAGTTTCATCGATTTTTATTTCCATTTTCCAGCAAATTTCCAGACCTAAACTTCGCCCCGTACATGTCTGTTCTCTATATTTACTCATGTTATGAAACCCGTACGTGACACAAACAGTGAGCCTGGGTTACCTGTGATAACACTTACCTCAGCCTAGAATATTCCGGATATCACAAGCACCCAATCCAGTACTGTTTATTATTTTCTGTTAAGATAGCATGCATGTTTTTTGTTTATAGTTGGATGTATTGAACATGGCGTACATGGAAATGCAAATAAGAAAGCTCCCGTACGGCATTCTCAAGAAATTAGCAGATCAGCTTGACATGGAGTTGGATAGTCCTCGTGACTGGAAGGCCCTCATCAGTGTGATGCCAAGTACTATGTATTCAAGAGAACAGGCACGTAGTATAGTTTAATAATATATATATTTATTACATAAACTTGATTTTCAGATGTGGTGGATGCTCTTGTAAATGGTCTACCAAGCTGCAGTCCCAGCAATTTCACCTACTTTTAATGTCTTCTAAGCTGTCATGGACATCCTCAGAAGCTGAAATAAACTTCCTTAAGCAGACCACCACGAGTAACATTAGCTAAAAAATGTCCAAATTTCTATTCCACTTAGTGGTGAAAATTGGAATAATTGAAACAAGAAATTATTTCCACTTTGCTTGATTTGCTTTAATTAGCTTATCATATTTTATATTAAACTAATGTTTAGTGACCCAGGCTTTGTGCCCTGCATTAGTTCATTTACAAAAAAAAATATGCAAGGGAGTTGATGTTTGGGAATTTAAGCACTGATCATGAGGCTTATGTTTGCTTATTGTAAAGATTTCACTGACGAAACTTAAGTATAACTTTAAAACCGTTTGAACTTACTTGATCTCTCAGGAAACAATCTTCAAATTTATTAATGTTATTGGTCTGTTTACAAAAACTTGAGAATCTTTTGTTTTTAAAAAATATTTTGATTGGATAATCTTCTTCCAAGTGCTCTAGTTTGAGTAGTCACACTGTAAGTAACACAGAAATGTAAAGAAAAATAAACGTTTAAAATTATTTACCATTTAGGTGTCATCATTTGAAAATCAAAGAGCAAGAATGGTAGGCAGTCCTTCCATGTCTTTGCTAACAGACTTGGGTCAAAGGTGTAAGACTGTCAGACAGTTGGTTGGCTGGCTAAAAAAAATTCACCATGATACAGCATTAGACATCTTGGAATATCGGGGTAATGGCAATCTAAATGTATAATGATTATTAGTAATAATTAAAGTGGAATATTTTTTGTTTATGTGTAACATTAAAAATATTGGTTATGCACCCTTTTACATCCAACAAGAAACCAAGTGATCTGTTGTGTAAATTTCATTACTCATTTCAGGAAAATTTGCTTTAATTTAAGGTTTGCAAAGTTCTACGGTAATTTTTTCTCTCTAACATGTTCAAGGTCACCCAACTTTGTAAGGGTCTTTGCTTTGTTTTTTTTCCTTCCCGTGTTATTTTATTTTGGTTCATTGCTTTTAACTGCAAAATATATTCTTTAGCAATTTGTAAATTTGTTTTATTTTAGCAAAGTTGCAGGCGTAATTGATGTATGTGTTATGAAGGGCATGTTGAGACTTTACATGTACTTCCCATATTTTTGTTCTAGAGGGTAATTCTGAGAGTATTAAAATTACACCATTCACATTCATGTACTTTGTTGTTTATCTATAATGTGTGACAAATGCCTGTGTTGATGTTTATCAATTTTATAATGTTTGCACAATTTACAGAAGAGGTGCAAATCACTGAGCAACCCAAGTCACAGCCAGTCCGTGTTGGTTCAACTGTGACCTTGAGATGCAAGGCCACAGGCTATCCAGCTCCACAATATCAGTGGGTGAAGGATGGAATAGAGCTTCCTGATGGGATTGATGAAGAACTTACCTTTGATCCGGTTACTTTGCAAGACAGTGGCAAATATGTATGCATTGTGTCCAACAGAATAAATGCAGAAAAAAGCAACAAAGTGGAGTTACAAGTTTTGCCATCACCAGGTACGTTAATGGAGGTTTTGCAGGTCATGCTACATCTTCAATGTACATGTCATCTAAATTGCATATCCCCTCTTTCATGACATATTGTGAGGCCGAGTTGCTAGGGGCTTGATTACAGAAACTGTAAACCTGGGTTTAACTGCAAATTTCCATGGATTTGCACTAATTGTTTGTTGAGCAGTTATTGACCCAGACTGATATTCATGGGTTGGGGAAAGCAGTAAATCTCTGGAATGTAAATTGCTTTACTTAAGTTGGTGTCTGTGACTTTACAATATTATTTTATTTTATTAAGTCCCCACTCCAGTCCTTCCAATTGAAAACAGTGTTGTGAATTTTCCCCTCCCCAGGGTCAGAGAATCCAATTTATTCCCTTGTATTAACTGAGATATTCCCCTGCAGGTTTGTCCAGGATCTTGCCCTGGGGCAAGCCAATCACGTGTGCATAAATAAGGATTAAGACATATTTGTAAAATTACCGTATTTAGTCGACTATAAGCCGAGCGATTTTTACACAAATTAAAACTAAAGTGAATTAAAATTTGGGCTCTAGAGGAGGTCTCAGCTTACAGCCGAAAGTTTTTGAAAAAAATTTTTTTCCAGCACATGGAAACTCTACTAAATCGGGATGTATTTACTTATAAGCTGAGCTAAAGTAAAGAAACACAATATGCAATTGTTGCTGAATTCGAGAGTGTGACTGGATGGTAGTTCGAACTGCATCGGTGTCTCGTCCATGTTAAAGATTCTTGATAGGGAATAACTGTGACGCTGATGGGATGTGATTACAAATCGATGGAACATGAGTGTTTGCTGCTCCAAATCTTCTGGGAGACGCTGAGCGAGTGTTGTTTTGATGCGAAGGCTGACGGAATGGCGGCGCTTCCATTTCTGGTACCAACCAAGGGACGCTTTAAACTCAGGATCATCGCTGAATTCTTTTGCCTTTAGACGTAGCATCAATCCACTAACAGCTATTCCTATGCGAAACGAAGTAAGAACGTTTAGGATAAAAATTTGATGATGTGATGAATTTGTCCTGACACTTGTGATAACTGGCCAATGAGAATCTTTCACACACAATATGTTGTCACATGATACTGCGATAGTTTTGAGAGTCACACATTCAACTCACAGTCACTCTGCAATCAGCTGATTGATTTATTTTGTGATCGTGTTTCTGTTGTTCGACAGAAAGCTTACCCTGTCTTCTCTGCTCTGTAAACCATTCCAGTATTCTTTGATCGAGCTCCGGATACTTCGGCATGAAGCATCCCATCGTCTTCCGTTTCGCTGACAATTTAATCTCGCCGTTAAAAAGGTTCGCTTGATCTTCCTCCAGCGACAGACCATGGACTCACTGATGCCATATTCTCTGGCAATTTCAAAGTTATTTTCAACAGCTTCTGCTTCGGCGACTATTTTAAGTTTAAACGCGAGGTTGTATGACGTGCGACGAACCTTGGGCATGATGACAATTTGACTTGAAATAAAGGATTGCGAACACGAGATTGTTTGGTAGACACTACAGATTTGTAGATACTGGTGATGCCGCTTACCTTAACAACACAGTTAGTTTTAAATTGATTTTTTGGATCACATTAATTCATCTGAGTTACATACATCCCAGGCATCCTATATTTCCTATTTTTCCTATTTATTTTATAGGATCCTGTAAAACTCCTATAATAGGCCAAAAACTCTTATATTTCCTATAAATACTGCTTAAGTTATAAGTAAGAAAATAAAGCGAGCGTGTCCAACAGGTCAGATAGAGTTTGAATTTAGTGCACTCTACTACAGGCTGTGTTATGCTGTCACCTGTGGTTTGATATTATTCTTTAACGTTAAATCCGTGAGCCCCAAAATAAAACATTGCACATTCGCAGGATTTTAGTCATATCCTGTACGCAAATCTGAAGGTGTTTTTTGCAGTTCACACCCTAGTTGGAACGTGATTTGTACTCTATAGCATAGGTATAAAATAAGTTCCTTTATGTATCTTGTTCAAACTCCCTGATGAAGTCTGTATGATCAGACGAAACCGGTCGGAGAAAGTAAAGGAAGTTGACAAGATCTGTTGCTGTGTGCTGCTCACTAGTATTTTTTAAAAAAATTGCAAAAAATTACAAAAATTTTAAAAAAATTACAAAAATAATTAAAAAAGTTTTAAGTGATCACTGTGACCATTGAAAAATGCTGTTCATATTTGTAAACCGTCTAGTTAATGAGTGAATTGCAAACACATGTATATGCACAAAGTACAGTTGGAATTAAAGTGAGACATTTTCAATATCATCGCATCTGTGTGTACCTGAAAATCATCCTATAAAACTCCTATATTTGGGATTTAAATCCTATAAACCTCCTATATTTTTGCTCCTGTGATCCTATTTTTCCTATAATTTTTTTTGGAAAATGGCTGGGATGTATGGAGTTATGATTTGTTGCTTTTCAATTGAATAGCTAGTTACGGGTAATATTTATTAATTCGCGTGTGTTTTCTAAGAGGGAAGCTTTCTCGTCCTTTGCATATTAAATCACCATTGTATCTCTTGTATACGCGCATGTGTGTTATCGTCTAAGCCTCATTTATGACAATCAGTGTGATTTTTTTCCGAAAATGTTAGGTTTTCCCGTAGTTAACAATTCAGTCTTGTAATAATGAATGGGTCTCGGCTTATAGCCGGGTGTTTTCGATTTATTTTTGGTTCTCGTTATGCCGATTGTACACGTTCAAAGTTTGGGGTCTCGGCTTATAGCCGAATAAATACTAAACGTGCAACCCCAAAAATGTTTGTTGTGGTTTAAATTATTTTATCCTTGGTTTAAATTTTATTTTCATTTGTTTTGGGTATGGTAATGTATGATAATGAGTTTTAAACAAAGGAAATAAAATTTAAACCAAGGATAAAATTGAACCACAGCATATATTTTGAGATGTTGATGCTTTGAGATGAAATCAGTGCCCAAAAGCTGCATACTCCAAAGATCTAAATCTCCATCTTAATTATTAATGTAGAAGTATTTTTAATGATCTACAATCTTGGACAAAAAGTGTTAAGAATTTTACACTTTGTTATACACGGGAGACACACCCAGTGAATGTAGCATCAGGGTGGCCCCTCTCCTCACCCCTCCCTGATCAGTGTTGTTACGTCTGGACCAGAAATGTTCCAGTGACCCTTCAACATTGTTTTTTTGGGGGGAGGGGGAAGTATCTTGACTGTACCGGTCTTTGGGGTGAAGTATTCTAAAATGAAACATAGGAGGTGTATTTTTCTTAACATTTTTGTCCAAGATTATATATAGCTCCTTTCATGGGCCAATCATTTACAAGGGAACCAAAAAATTTAATTTTATTATTGATAGAGAGTAAAATTTGCATTCATTTATGGTATGTTTTTGCCTTTTTTAGTGCCAAATGGTGATTCCCCTCAAATAAAACCTCCATATGGTATGTAATGACACAAAAAATTGAAGCAGTAGCAGTCTTTATTGATACATTGTACAATCAAGTTAATACTATGATCAAATGGAGTATTAGATTAAAAATAGGTATTGCTAAATTCCATTGCCAAATTTTTAACAGCATTGGTAGCACAGCAACATCCAACCTCGTTCCCAGGTTCTCTCTCCTACCTGTCGAGAGACCCTGGTTGGGTCTGGTCACGTGACTCCCAGAATCTGGGAGATTACAAACAAACGACTTGGGGGAGGGGCGGGTAAGTGTGAGATTTGTCTCTACAAAGCGTAGACGTCGAGATCAGTGAAAACTGCGTATCCGACCTTGTCTAAAGGGTCCTGTTTTTTATAGTTCCTGGACTAATCAAGACAAAACCTCGAACGCCGAATCCTTTGACAGCGAAAGCGTAACTTCCTGCAGAATATCTGGATGTTTATCGGATGTTGCAAAGGAAATCATGGATTCACCAGTTGTGCAGTCAAAAATATTTTGGGCGGTTGTATTCATACCGAAACGCAGTAGGCTTAAATTGCCATTTCTATGTTATGGAGGCCACCTTTAGAAAGCAAATGCATGTATTTTGAAAAGTATGATTATGCAGTTCGAAGGGGGGCCGAAAAGATGTATCAAGCGTTGCCGTCCTCACCGACCTCGAAAATATTAAAATCAAACAAGCAACAGGAAAAGAGAATACGCCGCCCGGACTCAGTTTAATTGTTCAAATGAAAAGAGGTAAACAGAATCTTAGAAGAGTATATTTTTATCCAACGGCTCTGTGTTGTATTTTTGTCTCTCGTTTAAAATCAACAGAATAGCCGGATAAGTTTCTTTGTTAAGAAATATGGCTTGCACGACTGCCAACCGTTTATTGTTCCTTGTTTAATTTTCTGGAAGGTTAGGTATATGCTTTAGAGGATTCAAAAAAATCACTGAGCTACATTTGTTTTTTAAATAAAGCTTTCATTTGGACCATATACAAGAAATCCTTTCGCTTTGGAAGGTTATTACTGGGTTATGTTGTCTGTTTCGTCTCTTACTATTTCTGACTATTTCCTGTTGTCTTCAGTGTCTTTGCTTATGCACGTACTATATTATATTTTTTACCCCTATTTACCACTAAAAGCGATACGTTTTTTCTGTTGCCGCATCATAAAAAAGGTTAGCGGTAGGAGAAAGCTGACATTTCAGACTACAGCTTTCCGTTCAGTCATTAGAGCTAAAATATTATTTTGACTGTGAATGTAAAATGAATCCTCTGCTCTCAACGTAACTTAACTGCTTTGTTTTGTCACCGCTAATGGTTTAGGTTTTGCATGTACTGATTCGGGCCGATTACCAGCCGCTGTCACCGACAAACATTGATTCTTTCAATGCAAGTTCAACGAACAGGGATTTTCCCTTCAATGCGGATAAACACGCGCTTGTGTCTTACTCAGGATCGTAGATTTTAGATATGCACATTTGATCATATTCACATGTATTTTGCGCAATATAAATGTTAAATTATTATTATTATTATTATCTAATTGTTGTCATCGGTTCAACTGCGATAACACGAGTTTTTTTACTTCTCCGCTGTAATTCGCTTGTTTATCTGGTGTTAGCTCTGTTTAGGCAGAAATTTCCCGAATTTCAGTTATAGTTGGAGGCTTAGCAAATCTGTCTTGCCCTTTCGATCATTGCGTGAACGGTGAAAACGAACCAGACAAAAAAATTGAGAGACAAAGGACTCCTCCCTCGGAATTAATTTTGTTCTGGGACCACGTGACCAGACCCAACCAGGGTCTCTCGACGAGTAGGAGAGAGAACCTGGGAACGAGGTTGAGCAACATCATCATCAACAACAAAATTAACAAAAAAATTCTAGTTAACCCAAAACAAGATATTAAAGTTAATTTACAAGTTGTGATATCAGTTAATCAAGGAAAGGATACTGACTTCCTGAAACGACTAATAAGTCAAAAATGCCTGGAACCAGATTCAGTAAGATAATTAAAAAATATTCAAAGATTGAAACTGTTTTAGTATCACAAATTATGCAATATCAACATGATTGAAAGTTACACACTGTGAATTTTATTCTTCACAGTTGATAAAAGAAGGTCATCTTTGCTTATTAGTTTTGATCCTCAGTGCTTATGAACTACTCAGTTCGTTGATGTTATAGGATGAGAATTATTCTGGGGCCATTTGTGTGAAACTGTTGTATTATGTAACAGCTAAATGCCTGCATGGTGTTGAGCCCAGTCATTAAGTTTTAAATAGTCTTATGCATCCAGTACCTGAAGACAATAAATTAGGGCCTATAATGTACAGTGTACCGAATGAAAGCTGGAATTACAGTTACTGTAGCTGTTAAAGAAGTATGATTTGATTCTTTATATATGTACAGGGGGGGGACAAGGGGGTCACAATCTCCCACCTCCCGTACCCTGTTCTCCCGCCTCCCATACGTTTTTGTCCCTTTGTTTCCCGACTCCCGCCCTTTATTTGTTTCTCCCGTTATCATGTAAATCACGCTGTTTGACTCCCTATTCAGATTCTAATAGGGAGTGCTTTGGCCTTGTCCAAAATAAAAAATTGTGTGGTAAATTGAACCACTCTGCACTTTCCAGCGCGATCATTGAATCAGCATTCCTTCGACACAAGCAGGGCGGATAAATGTTGGGCGGTGAAACGAGCGCTCCGCTCTTCATTTAATATGTGATGCGGAGTAGGACTGGCACGAGCGCTCTTTCCGCACTTCCGGTGCGCTTGAAGGCCGGCGAAATTTTCCTTTTTACAAACCGGAAATCCTATTTTCTTTCTGAAATTTCAGGCTACAATTTTAAATTTTTACATATGTTAAAGGGGGGTAACATAACAAAAAATTAGATTGATATGTTTTGATATAGTGGCGTTGTACTGCTTCAAACTTTGTTTCTCGGGTGCAATGCGCCATGGCGATTTGCGCAATGCGTCGCAACTTCGGCAACCGCATGTAAACAAAATTTATTGAGGTTAGTTTTAAGGTTTTTTCTCCGTTTTTCTCTCTAAAACAAACAAGGTAAACATTAAAACTGAGGAGAAACTAATTTTGAAGTTTCGAAGAAACAGAAAGACGTATGAGATAATTATTTTTCAAAATAAAAAGAAGGATGATGGTGATTGAAATTAGCGTAATATCACAGGTAGCCCTGTGCGTAATATGAGAGTTTGTATGGGAGAAATAGAGTTTGAAACTTAGACAAAATAAATGAAGTAAAAGTTATCAACAAAGTGTAAATATTGTTACCTGGAGTCGTTGTCTTTGTTTGTACGAAGTTTCAGCGCGATTTGAGTGCTTTTACATCATCTAACCTGACAGTGTAATAATAAGAGGCAAAACTCCATAAGCTAAACTCAACTAATCACAGTTAGAAGCTAATACTTGTAATCATTTGTACCGCTTTAGAGAAGATTCTGCTTCATCTTCTTGCCTGTTATACGTCTTGCTACGGATTGATTGAAATGCTGAATTGGCCCCCGTTCCGTGAGTACACAGCACACGCCCTGACACAAGTTTACACCATGGGCAAAATCTTCACAGTGTTTTGTGAACTACAGTCGTAAGGAGCGAGCTCCAAGGAAGGTCTTCCATGGACGGATTTTTCCCCACCGAACCGAAAAATACTAAGACCGATCTAAATGGTCTCTGACGACATTTGACCTGACTCGCTTTGTCGTTCTTAGTCTTCTTACGGAGAATTTCGACAGCTAGCAAGACAGACGAGACACTGACACGACTGACACAGTCGACACACGTGTACATATGTCATGCTATCTCATTCGTGTCCTATGATGTATAAAGCGACTTGGAAAGGTTTCCAATTTCACAGGAAGTAATGCCGTTTTTTTTATCCCGAGTACGAATTTTCGTTTTTTGACTTTTCTCGTGTATAAAATTTTGCTGTAAGCCTCAGAAAACGTTAAGTAATGGTCCAGCTAAGAAGCAGGCAGAAAAACAATAGCCCGCAGCAATAGCGTCAGTTATTTTTCAGGCGCTAATTTCTCTAATCAAATTAAATCTGAATGCTCTTATTGGTCAATGCAGCGAAAAGCACGAAATTTGAATTTTAGAGTTGAATTAAGATAGCTTAAGACTCATTCGAACAACTTTTTATTTCGTCTATTGCTTTGTTATGTTGAAAAATATAACATATCTAATATTTAAAAGATTTCTATGCGCCAAACCCGAGGAAGTTAAACTGATATGAAATTACATGAAGATGAGCACAGTGTTACATCAATCAGCGACGATGTGAACAACATTTTGTCGGCTCTCACAAAAGAAATGTCAAAACCATGATCGTAAACAGCAGCAATTCACCCTCACGTGGCGAATCTGGCGAATGCACCAATGTCACGCGTTCATATTTGCCCACCATACAGAACAACAACAAGTACACAAAATCAAATCTAAATGTTATCTAAATGTTCTGCATTTGCAAAAAAAGATGATGTTGCCCAGATAGAAAAAATTCCTGCATGTTCGGAGAATCGGGTCTCAGAAAAAGTTCTCCTACAGTTTATCTGTTTTCAAGGTTTTGATATTTACCCTATAAAAATCCTTCTTACAATCTCTCTTGTCCTTGGAAAAAATAAAGGCAAGCTACAGTCATACTTGCCAGATCTTGCGTACCAAGAGAAACTCAAATATGGGTGACAGCTATTTATATGATACCTAAGCGGCTTTCGTCTCAGAACTCAAGGGTACAAAATGCAAACTTGTGTCACAAATTTCTATTTGGTCATTTTAATTTAAGGTGCACGGTGAACTTCCATTGATGAAGCAGTCTAGAGAGAAGAAAAAAATCGAATGAGAGATGGGTAAGATACACGGAATATGGAAGTTTCCAAAAGGGCAAACACAAATGAATAACACATAATGCGTGCGGAGGTGCGAAAATCCATTGAGTTCAGCTTACCTCAAGCCCAAGTATTGTACATCTCTTCGAGAAATAAATTCGTCCTTGTAAAAACAACAGATCTTTCGCTTTCTTCTTTTATACCCAGCTGTACTCCAATTTCTAGCGCCACAATTATTCCGATCTTCTCCTGATCCGACCTGACAACGAAAACAAATACACCGGGACCCAAATTTCCACATGGCGACTCGACATGTTGAGGATGGCAGCAAACCATGTTGAAAAGCAGTTTGACGATCACTCCGATGATAAAATACAATAAATTTGAAATAAATATTCATTAGAGAAAAAATGCAGATTTTCAACAAAGAAATTGACGAGATTTCTTCGGGTGAAAGACAAATTTCCTAACATGTCAAGTGTCACATCTGAGATGGGGTCACAACAAGGTCATGCGTGTGTTGCACGTTTTCAGCTCTAACTTTGATTGGCGCATAGAACAATGCTGAAACTTGGCTGTGAGGTACAAGACAGGGGAATGAGGAAAATAAATCTAAAAAAAGTTGTTTTTGTCACGTTTCTCACTGTTTTTTCGGCAATTTTTGGATTTCAGCCAATCAGAACGCTTAATTTAATTGGAATTAATGATTAAAAGTTCGCACCTTTTAATTACTTTTGCCATTCACCTGCCTACCTCTTACACAGACCATTACTTAAATGGAAGTCAAGAAACGTTCTTGGGTTCTTTTCTTTGACTGGAAGTAAGCAGTAACAAATAGCAAAAACTTGCCTTTTTGAATTTCTATTCCGCTTCCCGCCATCGTAGAGATCCGGCCTCCCGCCCTTTCTTCTCCCATCTCCCGTACCCCTCCTGCCCCCTGTTCTCCCGGGCTCCCGCCCCCCTGTCTCCCTCCACTGTACAGGGTTCTCATTAAATTTTGAAGTAGACAGCTGGGAAATGTAGGCAGCTTGGTAACTGACTGCTGAAGGCAATTTCAGGCTTGCATTCTCTCACTTTACCGTTTTTCAATCTCCAAGAAAACAGACGGCTCAAACCTCCAAGTAGTCAGGTTTTTAGCTAGCTGCCGGCACTTAATGAGGACCCTGTACATATATTTTTTCTTGCCATTCCTTCATCAGCTAAAAATCCACCTGTTATTATACATCATCCTCGATCCTATATTGTTCCTGATGGATACCCACTAAGCCTCAGAGTTGAAGTCCTGGAGCAACCTGTGACATATCAGTGGTATAAAGATGGATTTGTGCTTGTACAACAGACCAGGCCAGAGTTGAATTTCCAACCATTTCATTACAGAGATGAAGGCAATTATTGTTGCCGAGTTGAAAACAGTGCTGGCGATGCACTCAGTAATGTTGCCACCTTGCAAGGAGCTCATGGTAGGTCTCAGGATATTGAAAGTTATTTGGGAATTGATCTTCGCGCAAGTTTAAATCACTGGGCAATTTCCATTTGAACAATTAAATTCTGAAAAAAAGAGAATGTCTTGAAATAGTTTGCAAATTAATTTTGTTAGGGAGGTTCTCTAAATTCTCTCAAAACTTGCTATGTTTTCTTAGCAAATTTTGATTTAACAAAAACAATGCAGAAGTTCTGGACGAAATTGAGTGAAACAAATTCCTGTGGATATTTTTGATTCAGTGGTTTGAACAGGTGTGTTGAAATACCGAACCATATTTTACTAATTTTATATGTTGTCGGTAAAATCTAGTGCAGTCTGTCAACTCTGTCATAGCGACCACCACTTTGTAAATAACCGTTTTGTTTCCCACTCAAATACCATTTTATACACCGTAAACTCTCTCGTAGACAACCACTTCCCAGATTTCTTAAATGACCATCACCACTTTTTAAGGCCAGAAATATGCGTTTGCTTGTTTTTGGTTTCTTGTAAGTGACCACTGGATACGATAACCTATGAAAACCATTGTTGAATGTCACAAACGTTCAGTTTCTAGTCACACAGACCCAGAGTGCTAACAAATACATAGTAATGACAGTGTACTTCCAAGAAGAAAGAGAAGTTCGCTGACTATCATAGTTGCAAAGAGTTGTCCTTTGCAGTCACACAAGTTTCTGATATTCTTGTTGACTCACAGTTCAAAATACAAATTAAAGTAACCGAACATTCAAGACTTCGTGGAGAAGCTTTCGAATGAGAGTGATTGATAGTAAATTGTTAATTACAGGTATGCACCTCATGTTTCACATTATGCCCAGGTTTTGTACATACATACGGGTGTAGACAAAACGTGGACCCCCCCTTCAGGATCCCCTTCTGGACCCCTCTTTTTTTTAAATAAAAAAATTAATAAATAAATATATTTTAAAACACAAGCAAACAAATAAGAAAGTCCCCTACCATCACTCCATCTTGCACATTTTAACATGAAGCTCGGAAGGTGACCGGTTAAAATGCTTCCAAGATACAAATAAAATTTCTATGCTTGTACTATAAAGACTAATATATCGCCAGTATCCGCAAAACTTTGCATGCTGCTAAACAAGACAACTGCGTGAACAACAAACTCCCACCATTCTTCCACCATCTTGGTTTTACTGCTGCCCGATACCAACGGGGTCACATAGCCCGAGTGTCGCAGATTGTAAAAATGGCGTCGGCGTGTGCGTGGGATGGTAAGTTGCATAGAAGCCATTTGCATCCTATTATTTTGCTTTGTCATGGCTTTCAAAAGGCCTCCGGTACATTGTAGTTGCGCAGCTTAAGAATACTGATTAGGGTTAAGCACTTAGAATACTGATCAGGGTTAGTGGTTAGCTTCTATTTAGGGTTAGGGTTTTCGATACGGTACTTAAATCAACCAGAATCCTGCAGCGAATCCTCGGTGGTCTACTGGTTAGGGCAGGACACTGCAGATCCGATGCTCCGGGATCGAATCCTGCTCATATTTCTTAACTTTCTTACCTACAATGATCTACAATGACCTACAGTGTGCGACTATGAGCTGCTACGAGCTAAAATGAGTTAAAATAAGCCCTACAATGAGCTACAAAATGACAGACAATGATGTTTGTCGTGTGTCACGCTTGGACGTGACACTAGGCTCATGGTATTAAATTGCTAAGCACATTTTGAAAAGGCTAAACAAAAATAAAGCCTGATCTCAGGTAACTTAAGAAACTTGAATATAAATTATTGCAATCACGTTTTTACTGGTAACACTATTATACCCTGTATAATAGTGTATTGATGGAAGTCATCCAGGCACTCTCTTAGTTGGCCTAGATGGGTATGGGCCACTGAGCAGGATATGGATTTTACTATTTAGCGTTACAAACAGAGCATCTGGTTGGACCGGAAGCCACTTAAAGGGTCTTATGATGTCTTATGCAGGTCAGGGTACTTAAATAAACAATTTTTCTCTTAAACAGGGTCAGAATTTGAAGGTCTCGTTTGTTCATCTATACCCAAACGTCCCTCGAAGATCCCCCGGGATCGACTGTTGGGGTTACTGCATGTGTTTGTTTAATTTGTTTAAAAAAAGACAACACAAAACATAACTAACGGGAAAGGTTGCAAAGGATGCTTTGGACAAAAGTCACAGTACTGTGACAATACACTGGATTCACGCAGGCGCAGGTGCATTTTAGTCTCGCGTGATGACTGGAACCAGTTTTGTGATGTGCACTTGATAAAATGGACAAAAAACACAATATAATTTTCTTTGTAATTTATTTAATTAATTTTAAACCATAACAAGCTGAAACAAAATTAACATTAATACGAAGTAACCACCATTAAAAAGAAATCACTGTTCATTTTTGCGCACATCTTCAGCATGGTAGCAGAAACTCCCTACGCTTATATTAACATACTACTCGATTCTTAAGTAAGTCACACCTACTACTGACTTGTCATAGACTGGGTCAGTTGTACGTTGACGTAATATAAATGGAACCACACTAACAATTAAAAATGTAACCTCATGAACTAAAACAAGGCAGGATAGTCAAATTTGCACCTCGATGGCCACTTTGGCAAAATAGCCACCTCCGAGGAACGTTGCATTTAAGTTTACGAATTTATGGATCATCTTTACAATGCAACCTACTTATCTTGAATTCCGTTAGATCCATAAAAATGCATAACAGCACCATTTTCGATACACGATACATTTTACAGTGGGCTGGTAATTTTTTTGGTAAATAGACTTTTTATATGCGTGTCGTTAAATACATTACATTAGGTGTTTTTGTCATGTAACACAGGAAAATAATCCAAAGGCTTTTTTTGCGATTTTTTTTTCATTATCATCATACATGCATTATTACACTGTAAATTTATCTCCAAGCATAACAATTAGAGATGCGGTCATCATTTGGGCTGTCATGCAGTAGACTAAACGCGTTACGTTTATGCACACATGTCCTCGATGTTTTTTTTTTGTCTTTTTCTAAACTCTTCATTTTAGCTTATTACAGGGATCTTTGGCATATTTTCAGGTCCCCTCGTTCGGTCATTGTAGATCATTGTAGGTCATTGTAGGTCATTCCTTGTTTTAGTAACTATGGCACCAAGCTAAAGGGTGGTCGCTTGTGAGAGAGTTGACTTTATTCAACCGTTTAGTTAGCTTGTTTCAGATTTTCTTTTGTTTGCTCACTTCAATTATTATATGAGGAGATGAAGGAAATTCTGATTTCACCTGAAATGTTAAAGGCCAGTTATAGTGAAGAAGAGAGGGGGAAAGGACACAGGTGAAATTCTAAACCCTTTTAAATCTGTGTATGATCTGGCTATCTAATAATAAAGGTGGAAGATGAAGGTGTAAATAGGTGCTTAAAAGTGTGCTCCCTCCTGTTAAGGCCAAACAAAAAATATCTGTAATGGTACATAAAGGTAGAACTAATCAGTGGCGGATGGGTAGATCGTGAATAGACATTTGTGGTTAGTTGCTACTATGATTAGCTCCCTCTTGCACTCTCACTCTGTCATTATAATGCTATGCTCAAAATAATTTGCTGGTGATGTACGTGAGGTAAGTCTCCCTTTCTCTCTATCCACTGAAACATCATCTTGGCATCCAGGAGTCAATCAGGATCATTTCGTAGTGAAGGTTGCATTTTGCTTGATTCCTCATCGTTATCACCAGTGTAATGTAACCAAGGTTCATACAGAGTCCTGAATCCTTGAACAAGTCTTGAAATTTGTCCAGCAATTTTCCAGACCTTGGAAAGTCTGGAAAATGGAGATAGTGTGGAAAAAATTAATGGTAAAAAGTCTTGAGCCTTTTCTTTTTCCAAAGCTACAACAAGTGCTTTATAAGTGATTTTTTTTTTCATTTTGGTTAAATCTTGTTCAGTCTTGCCTGTACGTTTGCAGCGCATAGTGAAAAAAGGTTTGGTCCTGCAATTTTTAGGTCTCTATCGAGGCATTTGATAACCTATTCGATAAGCTTGAGTGGAAAAAGAAATTGCTCTTTTGGTAAAAAGTCTGGAAAGAGTCTTGAATTTTGGATCTAATAATCTGTACGAACCCTGTGTAACCTTCCAAGTGGAGTGATTGTTAAATAAATGTAGCTAACAGGAGCTTGGGAATTTAAGACCCCAGATCACAGTGGAGTCTAGAATTGTTGGTTCTTGTGGAGGGTGATCAACTGGAAACCCCAGAGAAAACCTCTCCAAATAAGGACAAGAACCAACTGCCACAAACTGTATTCACATGTCACTGTGACATCTTCAACTCCAGAATTCAAATCCAGGCTACATTGAAAAGGGGTGAGTGCACGTACCGTCAGGGATGGACTTTGTTTCTTTGAGTGTATCTTCTGGTTCATGCAAGGTAGTGGATATTAATTCGGGGTGTTACAGTGGTGTCAAAAAGAAAGATTCCAAAGATCTTCAAAAGGCATTTTGATTGGCCATACTTGAAAAGAATTAGAAATAGATTATTCAGGTATCTATGGCACTGAAAATCATTCCACTGAAATAAAAAGTTCACTTATGTGGAATGTTTCAGTGAATCCACTATTCCTATAGGGAAGGGTTTTGCATCATGTTTTGGTGTGTTCTTCTTGTTCTAGAATGTAACATACCTAACACTATAATTCTTGTTAGATGCCATGTAAAAGGGCAGAATTTGTCCTTTTACAAAGCAGGCTCTTTTCTTGTCACCTGCCTCCTCTCTTTCCTGCCCTTAATAATTACCTATAAACCTTCATTATCACGAAAAAATTTTCATTAGTGAAGGTAAAAGGTGCTAGTAATAACCTCCCTGAAGGTAGCCCTGGTAATTCAGCTTTTTCGGCTTGTAAGGTGGTTTCTTACAGGTACCATGTTATTGGAGTGAAACAAAGAGAAACTTTCAATTGGTGCATTAATAACTGAAAATGTTTACCTTGTATTAATTCAGTTTAATATAATGTTGAGATTCAATTTTTTTCTCTGGTGTAAATTATGGTTTCCTGTGTGGTGGAGCATGGTAATGCATATAGTCAGTTTGGTATAAAGGAAAACAGAAATTGAACCAAGGAAAGCATTGAACCTCATCATATTATTGACAAGGTTATTTAACAGAAATAGAAGGCAGAGGTACATATCAACAGGATTGTAATTTATTTTTTGTCAAACTGCTCTTTAATTCCTGTTCTTTCAATTTTTTCAGCCCCAGCTCCTGATGATGGGCAAAATTCTCCCCTTGGCCGATCAGGTAGGATTTTAAACTCCTTTACTTTTGTTATTTTATATCTACTTTTGATCTTAAAGATTTGTTCAACTGTAATATCAACAATTGTTCAGTTGGACTATATATAAGTACAGTCAAACCTGTATACACGTATAATGGCCCCTGTAGTGGATACCCTGTATAAAAGTCACCGTACAATTTCCCAAAAATGTTTCCTCATGTTTTCTGTAAAGTTGTACCTGTGTATGGGAGTCACCTGAGTGAAACAAATGCAGTCGGCGCACTTTGGAATTCCTAAATACACAATTTCATTATTTTTTACTTGTATATGACAATCACCAAAATTAAGTGGATTTTTATCAAACAATTAGTGAATCATTACAAACTTTATTCAAAAGCTGTCACTCTGTCACCAGCCTTTTCCCTAGGGTGAACAGTGTATACAGGTTTGACTGTTTTAATAACATCATTAAATAATGCCCTGTTTGCTTTCCTTCACCTCACAAGAAATGTCTTGCACTATAAAAAACAGAATCACAACTGACATTATTTGACCCTCTCCTCCTTTTGTAGATTATGTTTCTCTGTTGACTTAGGTAAGGGTAGTGCCATGAACTTACAATGTTAATTTATTTTGCGTAGCCCAAATTCACTGAAAACTGTGTGGTACTGTATTCCCGGGGGTGGGGGGGGGGGGGGGTACTCCAGATTTTAAGTGACAGGGATGATCAAAGGATCTTTTTGGGGGTTTGAAATTTTCAATTTCAGGATTTTTTGGGGTAGAAAAAGTTTGGAAAGTATTTTTTGGGTTTGGCTTGATTTAAGTATGGATTTTTTGGGTGTTTAAAACTAATGTTTCTATGTTTCATGTAATATCATTTAATGCTTTCTGGAAATTTTTGTGGCTCAACATGGGAGTTTTGGGGTGTTAAATTTTGGTACAGGGATTTTTTTGAGTTTTGTTGGAAGCCCTAGGGAATTGTTGGGCTTTGATTTTTGCCCCCATTCAATCATCCCTGATGCTTGAAATCCAGAGTACCCCCCCCCCCCCCCCCCCCTTCCCCTGGGCCTACTGTATTTTCTCAGAATGTTACTTTTTTAGAGAAAGAATTAATTATTTTTTTAAGTTGACAAAATAGGGCCTGAAAAGTCCCCTATTATCATACATGCTCTGCAGTATTACTGATCATTATCATGTTGATTAATTAGGTTATGAGATCATTTTGAACAATATTATATTATTTAAACATTTAAACAATATTTTTTATTTGGAAATATAATTTACATACATTTCCTTCCCTTGACAGTGCCAGGTGGAAGATCACCTCAACTAACTCAAAAAGGTAACCATGAATTATATTACTATTATTATTTTTATAATGACCTGGCAGTCTTATTGTGAGTGGGTAACTATGTAACTATGTGTGATGTTGACTGGAAGAATAATATTATTGATTAAATTCTTATCAAAAAATTCTACAACAAACTAGACTGATCCTAATTCAGCTTCTATCTACTAGACAATGTCTGCTTTTTATACTTCTAATAGTTAAGTGAGGATATTCAGGTCTCTGGGAAGAGAACACTTTTAGGTGCACTTTCCAATAATTTATTTTTCAATGAATTATTTATCTGTCATTGTTTCACGTACATCTCTGCATAGTTGTCCTCACGTAGAATAATTGGCTGCACTGACTGATCAACTGTTAAATAATTGTGCTTTTGTGTCCTTTGCATTTTTTTAGCCACAGATAAAGTTGCCCTCGTCATTGGCAACCGAGACTATGTCAGCTTACCAGTAGATGAAAGTCCTCTGGTACACACATGCAGTGATGCAAAGACGATTGCGTCAATTTTACGGAAGCCTGAGATGGGTTTTAAAGTCATCTCACTCATGAACCTGACAAACTATGAAATGTATCAAGCCCTGGATATCTTTTATAAACTCCTTGGTGAAGGTGTATATGGCCTAGTGTACTTTGCCGGCCATGGATTTGAGGAGGGAGGGCAGAATTATTTGGTTCCTGTCGATACCATGGGGGCTTGGGTACCAGAGCAGGCTGTTTGCGCTCAGAAGATGCTTGATGAGATGAACAGATGTCGCACAGAATTGATTGTATTTCTTTTGGACATTTGTCGGAAAAGGTAGGAAGATAATGTTAATGCTACAATGGTTACGCTCTTTAACCCTTTGAGCCCTAAGAGTGATCAGCATCAAATTTCTCCTTGTAATATCAATGCTTTGTAAGACAGAGTCGTCATGAGAATTGCAGACATGATCACACAAGATGAATTTGCTTGATATTTTATCAACTTCTCCCCACTACTTCTTTAGGAAATGAATAGTGGCAACAAATGAGAATTCAAATTTTGATCTTAGGGTTTAAAGGGTTAACCTAACTGGCTGCACCCAAAGCATTAGTGTTAATGACACTATCTCTGAACCTATGCCGATTGGGGTCCCTCAAGGTACATGTAGTGTCTTAGGCCAATCTTACGTATAATTTATATCAATGATCTAACACTTGCTGTACAAGCATGCTGTGTGGAGCTCTATGCCGATGACATGCTTATTTTTTTGCTGGTAAATCTGTTAGCGAAATTGGGTCGAGGCTTTTGTCAGATCTGGATAGATTAATAAGTTGGTTTCAGTCTACATTTTTGTAACTTCTTGATGCTTAATGTTTCCAAGACTAAAATAATGCTAATGGGTACCCACCAGAAGCTTGATGCAGTTGACAGTTTTTTGGTTGCGGCAGACAACACTAGTTTAGAGAAAATGGATACTTTAAATATCTTGGTGTAACTGTGGATGAAACCCTATCCTGGAAAGAACAAGTTAGCTTATTTGGGCAAGAAGATTTCCTCTAGGCTAGCATTAACTTGGCTGCAGTCAGAACGTCTTACCTAAGCCTGTGTGTTACATTATAATGATATGATGGTAGTGCCTTCATTTGACTATTGTACGTTCATTTGGGATAGCTGTGGCCAGGGTAGTAAATCCTCCTTAGACAAGCTTAATTGCCATGCTGCATGTATAATTGCAGGCTGTGCAGTTAAGGCTGACAAACTATCTACTGTATTACTGGTCCTATCTGTAAGCATGCCATAATTTCCTTAAATCTGTCCTTGTCTATAAGTGTATCAACAGATTAGCACCTTCTTATCTGCTGAGTGAATTTAGGCATGCTCACCAAATCTGCCGTTAATTCATCAGACAACATGATCAGTTTCACCTACCTTTGGCTAAAACCCCTAAATACCAGGGCAGTTTTAGGATCAATGGGGCACATGCCCATAATTCCCTCCCATCTAATACATGTATATTATCTGCAACAGACTTAAATACCTAATTTCAAGTCCTTGGCAAAACAGCATTTCGAGCACCAGGCTATCTCTTCAATCCTTTAGTGTGCAACTAGAACTCTTTGTAATTATATTGTTTCTCCTTGTATTATTTTTCTACAGGACCTCTGTTTAAATTAGCTTCATGCTAAGCCAGTTGCTCCTGTGTAAATAATTCCCCCCGCAGGGATTTCGCCCAGAGACGAAACCCCGAGGAGGCACCCTAGTAACTCGCGTGTATATTAAGGAGAGTAGTTTCAGTTCAAATATACAGTCCGTATACTAGAAAAAATCTTGATTTGCTTGAACAGGGGCCGCGAGGAATTGTTAGGTAATGATGACGTTTCTGTTGTTTGCGCCCGCAAGTACGAAATGGTTAGGATGACGTAAAGAGAGAAAATCCCGAAGGGACCACTTAGGTAGATTTTGTGACATTTATTGTGCAGTCATACTTCGTTACGTGTTATCAGTGACATTCTTTGGACTAGTTGTTTTGAAAGTTATGGACCAAAAGACACTCGTTAAGCGCAGATGAAGTTAGAAGGTGCGTATTTCTGTGTATATATAAACACTTGGAGAGTTTGCGAGACACTAGTTCACAAAATTATCTTTGATTAAAAACCTTGTCATGCACTCTTTCTCTCTCTTTGACCGGAATAAGACTCGGCCCCAAACAAGCAAGACGAGTGAGCAATGGCTAGCTTATCACTAGAAGAACCATGGACGATTACAGAAGTTCGCCGACAATCAAATTCTGTGCTGACTTATTCCCTGCTCACACATGTCCTTCTGCTATAAAGTTTAAAATATTAGACTAGAATGTGCAAGCGTGAATTGACTGGGTCCAAACGTCCTTTTAATTTCTAAGGCTTACTTTCCGGCAAATAAAATGAACTGAATGTAAAAAGTGAATGAGAAATAGTGAAAAATTCAACTTCTACATGTAATTAAATCTTTTTTTATGGTTTAGAATAAACTATTCTCGAAACTGAGAATGTTTAGATCAAAGCTGTGTAAATCGAACTGAAACTGTGCATGGAACGTTGCGTTTCCTGTATCTATCTCACCTATTGTATGGAATATGTGTGAAAATCTTCATTATGAATCGGTATATTTCAAAGAGCTACACAACGAGCAAACATACTACTGACCGACAATATACAGAGCGGGGGCAGCTGTAGTGTCAACTTTTACTAGTTAAGTATATTAGTAAATAAATGCTCAAACTATAGGACCCAGCTTTCAATAATAATTGGTTCATGCGTCAGCTTGGGTGTGTCTAGATATGAAGCACACAGGAAGAGTATGAAAGAGGTTTAAGAGTTGCTCAAGGCACAGGCGAGAGATGCAACTCTAGCCTCTTAAATGCTCTCCAAACTATCCCATAATTTCTTCATATCTCAACATACTCACAGCAGAAGCATGACCTATTTGTTTTACATCATTATAAATGCAATCAATGCACCAGTTGACTTAAAGTTTTAATATTGTAGCATGTTCAAAGCAGTATGCGTCAATGTCTACGTCACCGTATTTTTTTACCTCACCACTAATATGTTTTTATCTTGAAACTGAGAAAGTTTATCCATGTCACTTAGGATAACATTAAAAAAAAGGTTTTAAAAGCCATATATTTAGGTGGAAAGCTATTAATTCATGAAAAAGCTTTGCAAAGAATGATTTGCACACACCATAGCCTGCAGAGCTTGTGCAGATGAAAACAACAACAACAACAACATTCACCTGCTATGGTTTACAAATTCAAAACTTTTTTCTTAAATTTACCTCGAGTTATGGATGCACTTAGTAGGATTGCTAAGCTCACAAGAACTCGAAGTATTAGTTTATTGATGTTATCAGCTTTCTCAATGGGAATATGAAGCACACTCATGCTATGAATTTGATTAAGCGAATATTCTAGTTATGTTATAATGCCCCCTCAGACCAATAATGTTATTCAGACTGAGTTTTGCCAGCAGTCCAAGTGCAAAGGCTATAAGTCACTGACTTTATAATTACGTTGCTTTCTCACTGGATACGTACAGTACATTGTATGGAATCATTTTCTGTGTAAACTGAAATTTGACTTGACTGTTGTATAATATAATAGTGGTAACTGTACTTAAATCTTTTGCTGTTGGTGGTAAGTAAGACAAAAGTTAACCACACATACAACTAACGGGTTTAAAACCAAATTCTTGTTTGCAGGTCAAATGTAGAGACAAGTTTTGCTTTCAAAAGCTATGAGTTCCCATACAATGCCCAAGCAGTTTTGGGATTTGCCACGTAAGTTAATATTATAAGCGTAACATTTTCAAGGACATATAAAGGTCTCATTTGAAGACCCTGGTGCTTTGAAAACTGCTCGTTATGAGAATTGTCATAAGTGTTTACATGTGACTTTGAGATAGAACTGTATGCATGTTGCCTTATTCTTGTGTGTGCAGTTATTAGACTAGATTTAGTGCATAAGGATTTCACAAGTTGAAGCATACATGCATCTGTATAATGTTCTGCGAAAATCTGTCATTTAGGTACAGGTACATGTATTTACATGTATAAGGGCTTCCTTTGAACTCTGAACTTTAAGAGGGACATTAGGAAAGTTGACCTTTCAACCCTTGTAAATATTTAGAAGTGTTTTATCATTATTATTATTATTATTTTATTATTACTATTTTATTTTTCATAGGCTTTTTAGGCTTTTTTAACAAATTTAGTAAATGATTATATAATCTACACGCAATTTTTTATTTTTACTTTTTAGTGATATGTATCTGGTATTTAACCTTTTAATTTACAGTGTCCCCCATTAGCTTATAGCTAAAAACATAGACACTTAAATAAAGTTTTCATTCATTCATTCCATAGTAAGCTGAATGAAAACATAGTTATAACACCTGATGTTTTTCTCTTATGCCATTCGTTAACTTCATTCCGAGGGTTTAGAAATGAGTTTCAATGTTCTTAAGTACAATGTGTTAGGTACGTGGCACGAGATCTTTTGTGTGAAACAATATTCTTTGCTTTGTTGAGATAGTGGAGGGTATGGGGAGACCATGGATTGTGCCCTGGTTAAGGTGAACTAGAGCAGCATCTTCTGTGACTGAGTAGCAGTGTTCTCCTTAGTGCCTGCAGATACTGAATTCATGTCTCTTCTGTTCAGCCTATCTTAGCCAATATAGTAGTTATAAGAGGATGCCTTGCCCCTAACTTTTACCACCGATTATTTCTGTCATTTCTCTGATTAACTTCATACTAACTTCATCAGTACAAAAAATGACAAACTTAATGGGAAATTTTGCCCCGTCAAGTACCCACTTTTTATTTCAAGTTTAACTCTGTCATATTTTGATACTAAAAGAAATTTTTGAAATATTTTAAATTTCCCATTAACTCTGTCATTTTTGTGTTTATTTGACACTTTATGACATTAATGGCTCGCCCTGCGGGCTCGCGGAAATGACAGAAATAATCGGTGGTAAAAGTTACGGGCAAGGCATCCTCTTATAACTACTCAGAAAGAATTCAATCGCGAAAAATATTATTACAAAATATATTTAGAAAAGATTAATTATATATATAAAAATAATTTTGAAATAAATATATTGTAGAAATGTTTATCAGATTTGGATGAAGGGGGTGGGGTGGGTTGGTTGGATGAGATTGAAAGATAAAGATTATTACAAAATATAAATAGAAAAGATTAATTATATATATAAAAATAATTTTGAAATAAATATATTGTAGAAATGTTTATCAAAAATTATTTTTATCGGTTTGGGGGTGGGTTGGGGATAGCTTTTTGAAAGTTCTGAAAAAATTAATCTAAAAAATAAAAACTTGAAATAAAAGATGCCCTTTTATTCTTATACTAGGTCTAGAGTAAGAAACGGAATGTTACCTTTTGTTTACAATAGAGGCATAACTAAAGAAAAAGAATATTATAAAATGATAGGTAATAGATTTTGTTCACCAGCAAAAATAATAAAAAGATATCTTAAATGTATTTTTGAGTCTGTTTATGGCGAACTAAAAAATAAGAGACTCGAAGATCCCAGTGCTTTAGAAGAATTAGATATTTTTTTTGGTAGTAGCGATTATAATTGTATATTTAATCCTGTTGTATACTCAGAAGTTTTAGATTTGTATTTAGTTTATTTATCGCTGTATAAAAAGTATGGATTTACCAAAGATTATTTAGACAAAGTTATTTTAAAAGACACAGATTCTAAAACAAATTTAAAACCCAAATTTAATTATTTTGACACAAGTGGGGTTAAATGGAAAAAAAGAATCAAATTATCTCCCACAGATAGAAATATAATACTTTTGAGAGAAATTCCTTTTTTTATTGAAGATTATTTCATCGAAGCATTAGAAAATCCACTAAGGCAAGAAATTGTTTATATGTTTTCTTTTTTTTATTTGTATTGTTTAGTTGATTATGAATTTATGTTAAGTAATAATGAAACAATATCTGGCCAAGAAAGTCTTTTTGTTAACAAAAAAAATTTGATTTTTAAATATATTTTTGATTTTATAATAGAAAAAAATCATAAAGATTGTTTAAAAAAATATACAGTAAATGAAGAAATTATGCCTATTTTGAAAAATAAATTTTATTGTTTTGAACCATTTTTAAGTAAAGATATTTATTTAGATTATGTAGATTATAATATGGTAAAAGAAGTATTTAAAAAGTACAATATTGATAATTTTAATTATAACAAAAAAATGGAATTAGGGTTAACTAGTTTTGTTTGTGAAACTGTTGAAGAAAAGTTTGGAAAAAAAGAATATAAAATAATTAGTAAAATATTAAGAGATTTTAAAGATTTTATAGATTTAGAAAAAATAATTGACTTAACATATACAAAAGATAGATCTTGTGATTTTTTGGGTTTTATGTGGGTATATGATAAATTTAAAGGTTTTAGCGAATATAGATTTTCACGTTTAAGAGATCAAGACAATCAACTAAAAAAAAGAAGATTTGAAGATATTAAATTAACAAGGTTATACCTAACTTTTTGTAAAAAATAAGTCTTGTATCAAGTGGGGTGGTTATGAAGAACAAAAAAAATTAAATGAAAAAATAATTTTGATTTAAAAAATAATATATTTATAATAATAAAAATGCAGTTATCAAGTTACGATCGTCTCACACCAGAAAATATTATTTTCAATGAAGCCAAAGAATTCAAAGTAAAAGATAGCAAAATCAAATACAAACGAATCCCAATTGAAGTAAAGTACCCAAATGGAAAGAAAGGTGCTCTCGTAATTGAAACTCCGTTTCTTTTCTCTTTTGGAGTAAATGAAAAGAAAAACCAAGAGAATAACAAACTTGTTGGTTATAGTATTCCAGTTTGCCTCTGGGGAAAAGATAGCGAACCAAACACAGAGGAAAAAGCATTTTTTGATGCATTGAGTAATATCAGGGAAATATGCTGCAAACATCTTGAAACTGAATACGGATCTGATATGGCATCAAGTTTGTCTTCTCCCCTTTACTACAAACAGGTTGAATTTGTTGATAAAAAAGGAAAGAAGAAAACAAAAAAAGATGAGTCAGCTGCTCCGGTTCTTTACGCAAAACTTATTTACTCTGAGAAGTCAAAGAAAATACTTTCTCTATTCAAGACCAGGGGGAAGAAAGATTTGAATCCTTTTAATTATATTGATCAGTATTGCAATGTCAAAATGGCGTTGATAGTAGAAGGAATATTTTTGAGCAAAACTGTAACATCTATTCAAATAAAAGTACATGAGTGCTATGTAAGACCATTGAAACCTCGAGAATCTCTTTTGACAATAAATGAGGAAGAAGTTGAAAGTGATGATGATGTGACTGTTGAGGTTGGTGATGTTGAAGATTTAATTATTTCTGACACTGAGGAATAAACATGAGATTTTTAATACAAAATTTGTATTAAAAATTAACCAAGTCCTTGAAACTCACCCATGAGTTAAATTTATCAGGGTATCCACTCCATTTTACCAATGCCATCTTTTTCTTGTTATCTCTTCTGATAACTTTTTCTATTCTAAAAGTCTGCTGTTTTGCTTTCTGAAGTTCTTGTTCGTAAAAAGATCCTTTTATCGATTCCGACATCAGATCAACAATTGAATATGTAACAGGTTTTGTTGGATTAATCTGTTCAATCACAAATATCTCCTCTGTCCAGTTTGGTGTGTAACCTTTATCAAATACATTTCTTTTATACTTTGAAATTCTAACATGGTCACCAATCTCGAACTTTGGTTTCTCAGGTTTCAAGTAAATAGATTCGCCATACAAATAAAACCAAACTTTTTTTTCATTCTTCTTTTTACTCGCTTCAACAGGAGTCATTTTAATACTAGAATGTCTCGTATTATTATAATCATTAACCAATTTATCTATCTTATCCGCGTAAACAGTGTTGTTATTCACAGTAAACATCTTCCACATCTTGTTTTTCATTGTCCTGTTCCATCTTTCAACAACACTAGATTTTTCTTCATTTTCAGTGTGATATAGTTTAATATCTTTGCTTTTCAAAAAATCTTTGAAATGTTTACTGATAAACTCAGAACCTTTATCAGTCCACAACATCTTTGGTTGTCGCCCTCTTTCAAAAATATCATAAAATGCTTTTTTCACAGTTTCAGTTTTCTTGTCTTTCAGACCTCTTATCCAACCATACTTGCTAAACACATCAATGACCATCAGCAAATATTTAATCCCTTTGTTCCACTTGGCAAACTTTTGCATTTCTACCAAATCAGCAGCCCAGATATCATCAATTCCATTTGTGATTACTAGTCTCTTTTGAAAGTTTCTTGTGATTGGTTTGTGAAGTTCGTCGGCAAGTTGTTGAGACCAATCACTCCTCAACGCCGACGCGCGTTTTTTTGAAGACCAAGTCCAAGTTTCTGTTTTGTATTAATCAAGAATCGAGCAGTTGATCCCCATTTTGGCATTTCACCAAAAGGAATCTGATTCAAAGATTCTACCATTTCTCTGTCGCAATCACCTTTGTTTTTTCCCATATCATAACAAATATCATGATAAGCTGCAATTTCATCAACTTTGTTGAAAGGTTTGACGTGCCACTCAGTTACTTCTCCGGTATTTGGATCGTAAGTTACTTGTTTTTCAAGAGGATTATAAGGCCCCATATACTTGTATTTACCTGGAGTCCATCCTGCTTTTGGTTTTGGGAGTTTTCCTATCCATTTGTGAATGTCAACTCCAGTTCCAAAACTAAGGAGAGGATTATTTTCCCAGAAGTATTCGTCAATAATAATCTGATATTTGGTTCTCAGGATCTGAGGCCATGTGTCAGGATTGGATGAAATGATATTATTCATATCTGCCAGTGCTTCTGGATTGTTCTCAAAAAATCTTGTCTTTTTCATTCTTCTAGAAGGTTTTTCAAACCTGAAAAATAATTCAGGATTGGAACCTTTTTTTATTATTCCCATCTTGGCTTCTTCAGCGGTTGTGGGTCGTCTCCAAAATTTACCAGAAGTCACACCATGTTCCGATCCAAAAGCTGATTTCATGATATCCCCAGATTTATATCGATCAAAAACTGGTTTCAAAGACGGAATCAATTCTTGAGTTGTTTTCATAGCAATATCCGGTGCTTTTTTTACAACAGTCACCGGATCAATTCCAGATCCATCCAAATCGCGTCTGTTGGTTTTATACCTTTTTTTTGGTCTGACTTTGATAGAAAGTTGATCCATTGCTGATCCAACAGAATCTTGAATAAAAGGAGACAATTTATTGATTCCGTAATTTACAGCCTTTTTTTGCAAATTTTTATTTCTCATTAATTCACTTGCTCCATACCGACCCATTTCGACTGCCTTTTTCCCCATCCAAGGAAGAGCATGTTCAGTAAATGCTTCTGCAGCTGTTCCAACAACAGTGTCAAATAAATCTCCTCCAGATTGCTTGCCCGCCTTCTCAGACGGGCTATTTAGTTTTTTGTCTTCTTTGTTTTTCTTTTCTTTCCTCCAGTTCCAGTTTGGGTCATTTTAACATATCTGACTTTTTTAATTCCACAAACAGCACAATGACAAAAGAATTGTTTTCTTCCTCTTTTATCAGTTTGGTAACCACTTGGTTCGGTACAAGGTGTTACCATTTTATCTTTGATGCAATATGATTCTTTCATTTATATAATGTTTAGATAAATGTCGGCAAGGGCTAATTTTGTAAAAAGTGAACTTGAGAAGATTTATAATAAGTTAAATGAGAGTTATGAATATGTTAATATAACAAGATTGGAGAATAATAATCGGTTTATAAAAATATTTGAGTTGATTGTGGAGTTAAGTGAGAAATCAAATCTCAAACAAGTTGTAAGGGGAAGTTTAGTATAAGCTAAAGATAAATGGAAGCCAAATTCTTTTCAGAGATAGAGAAAAATATGGATGTTGAAACACTCAAAGATTTTGAGAAAGAAGTAAGAACAAAGATAATTGAAGAGTTTGAGATTCTTCGGAGTAAAAATGCTGATCTTTCACGAGTATTAATGGCTGGTGAATGTGAGATGTGGGAAAAAATAAGAAAAGGAGAGTATTCTTGGTTGAAAATCAAATCCGAGAAAAAAAAGAAACTTTTTAGATTGATTGATATTTACACAAAATTTGATTCTATTGTTGATACTGTAAAAGAATTGGAAAGAAAAGTTGAAAAGGTCAGAAAGTTGAAGGATACACCGGTGGATTCAGATTAAATATAAATTTTATATTTAATCTTGAAAAATATTATTACAAATTATTTTATCAAAATCTTTTTTTATATTAAAAATAAAATTTTCTTTTTATATTTTGTAATAATCTTTATCCTCCAAAGTATTCTTTTATAAAATCACTGTTATCATTATCAAAATGAGGATTATGTATTACATCCAAAATACTTTTTCCATTCTGTCTTTCAAACAAGTAGTAAAGGCACCAATAGCCGCAAAGAACAGTGTTTCGATTTTGTATTTCATCCAAGGAATAAACTATTTGTTTTCCAGAAGACCTGAAATACTTCAAAGCCTCATTCGGCATTATAAGACCAAATGGATCAAAATACTCAACAACTGAATCCAAGTTTCTGTAACAAACCCAATGAGTGCCAGGTCCTTGCATATCATCAAGATTTATTATTCCACATTCTTTTTTTATCTTTTGAGGAAGGTTGTCTCGACTGTAAATTCCTCTGAAATGTTTCAGGTTAAGTTTTTTTACCCAATCCATCAAGTCAAAGTTTGAAAGGGGTTTAATTACAAAATGTCTCCTATTATGGGAATTGAGTTGAATGGGCTGTTTTTTCCAAGCAACAGACCTTTGCCTTTGGACTTTTTTTTTGCCTTTTTTTTTACCCCCATTCCTATTGGATTTTCCCAAGTACCATTAAAGGGGGGTGGATAGTAACCCTCTCCTTGTGTGGGTGGAACATAAACACTTCTTGTGTTAGTTGAAGATCCCTTGTCAACCTGAAGACCAGATCCAAACAACTTTGGAAGCAGACTAATTGCCATTGGAATTCCGATTGATGCAAGTGTTCCCAGGAATCCTCCTTCTATTTGTTTTTGAGTCGGCTTGATAACCAATCGTCCTCCTGTCTTGAAAACTTTGTTAATTTGATCTATTTGTGCTTTGGTAAACTCACTTGCAAAAGGAGGAAGAAATGGGAAAAACTTTTTTGGAATTGTAATACCTCGTCCAAACAGTTTTTTTAATCCTATTTCTCCAAGTGCATTTGCAGCTCCAGTAGCAAGTGCAGGAGCAACTTTTGAAACTCCCTTTACTGCAAGGGGAAGAAGTTTAGCACCAATTCTTGCCAGACTTGTGAAAAGGTTTCCTCCATGTTTTACTGATCGTGTAATCTGTGTTTTACTTATTTTCAAGTCTGATCCTGTTCCATTTGCAAGTGATTTTTTTATTTTTGCTAACTGTCTTTGTGTCAACATTAACTCATCAGGCCCCCTGAGATGAGAATGTTTTAATCGAAGTGTTAGTGGTGATCTTTTTTTAATTGCTTTTAACAGTTTTGATTTTTGACCATCTGAAAGTTTTATCCCGTATTCAATATAAGTTGTCATTTTATATAATATGTTATATTATTTTTTTCTTAAGCTCTAAGAAGTAGTTTTCCACTTTTCTGTTCTATTTCTGCTTCTCTCTCATGTAGTACAAGAGCGTAAATATTATAATTTGCAGCAGTCGCTCCAGATAACTCATAATGAAAAGATAGTTTTGTAACACCGTCCTTTATATCTAGTTTCTGCTTTGTCAAATCAAAATACACAAATGGGAAAATATTCTCAAAATTCTGTCTATTAAGAAGTGTTCCACCTTGAAAATCATTGTTGGCAAAAACATAAGACATTACATCTCTAAAAACTCTTGAAGGATCTTCTGAAGGTTTGTAATGAATATCAGGGTATTCATTTCCATTTCCAACTTCAAGATAGCATCTATTCAAAGTTCGAGGATCTGTGGAAACGCTGAAAGTATTGTATAAAAATGGATTTGCTGTCTGTGATTCAATATTTGGAGTGTTGATAAAGAAAACAAATACATGCCGAGGTTTTGAAATTCCGTTTGTAATTCTAAAGTTACCAACAGCTTGGTTGCCAGCGACGTTAGGTTGAATAACTTCATTGAGATAAGTCCATTTGTAAGGTTTGAGATACTCACTCATATAAATCTTACTTCCTTCTGAATTGAATATTAATCGAGGCACAAACAGTTGAAGACGGGTGATGATTACTCGGCAACGATTTCCTCCGGTTCTCCATATAAGATTATCATCTTTTTCAATCTCAAAGTTTATTTCGATTTTAGTGTTTGGAAGTAATTTGTCTTCAAGTGCCTCAAAGAAAGAATATCTATTGAGAGGAATTTCACAGCGTACTGTGCTTGAAGTTCCAAGCAGAGCTTTTCGTTTTGCAAATCCTTCATTAAAAGATGCAGGAGTGTTATCTAACATAAGACCAGCTTCATCTGCACCATTAGCTGCATTTCGTCGATGTTCAACATTTCTTCTTGTAAATCTATTTTTATTAGCACTTGTGGATGTGTCAAGAAAATAAAATTCATTTGTTGCAACACTATCAGCGTAAGATTTATTATATTCAAGCAAATTTTTTATATTTACACTATGATTGGCGTAATTACACTGATAAAGTTCCTTTCCATTCGCCAGCACAGATAATCTTGAAATAAAAGAATTAGAGCCATTTACTATTCCCATTTGGTCAGCTTCGTAAGTAGTAATTTGCGTTCTATTAGCAGCAAGAATACTATCATCATTTACATTAGCACCAATAACAAAATCAGTTCCATCATGTTGTTCAACTTTAAAGTCCAGTGCTATTCTAGCATTATACCAATCAAATGGAGTTACTTCACCTGTATTGTCGGCGGTAAATTTAAGATTATTTCTAACTTGAACGATGTTGTTTTCTGGGGCAATATTAATAGGGTTTTCAAGGTCAAAAACAACATCTTCATATCTTTCAAGATATTTTGGGTTTCTAAAAGACTTCATTTTAATAATTAGATTATATTATTTTTTTCTTTCCAGATCCAGTCATAATTTGTAACACTCTATTATTGTTTTCTTGCTGTGTCGTTTTACGAGATGGAGGATTTTTACCAGAAAGCATTTTTACTATTTTGTCACCAGCCTTTTTAGTTGCAGTGGGAGTTGGTTTGGGAGGCGGAGCAAATGTTACCTTTTTTTTGGTTGGTTTTTTACCAAGAAAAGATTTTACTGAATCCATTATTCCTTCTCCATAAATATGTTTTCTTGAAAACTTTCCTGTATCAGGATCATATTTTTTTTTAAACTCTGATTGTCGCATCATTTTATTTATATAATTATACAACATTGCTATCTTCTGTATGGCGAAGTAGTAATGTCATAAACCAATCAATTCCATTCAAGTCAACAGGTTGACTGACAGAATCAGTTATTTTTATATGCATTTCAGAAATTGTATTAGAACTTACAGGACAATAAAGAGGCCTAAATGGTTCAAATGTGAAAGGATACGACCTTGTTAAATTATCCGTTGGAATAACTGCTATCGTGTTTGTATTAACACCATTTACAACGGAGTCTTTTATAGCACTCACATTAATATTGAGAGAATCAATAGATTTTGTGATATTTGGAAGTTTAGTTCCATATTCAGTTTTAGTCACGAGTTTCTTCTCAAATCCAATGAGTTCTCCAAAATCTGTTCCTCCAAATCGAGTTGATAACTACCCTCAAGTGTTACCAGGACTCGATAAGTGGAGAGAATGAAAGACAGATTTATTGAGTAATTTTTAACACCCTTTGCATCTGTTGTGTGATGATTCTTTTGTTCCATGTATTGATGAATGTAATCATTAATGTCTGAGTAAGAATACATTCCGTCTGTAAAGGTGATAGTTTGCCATGTAGATCCGTTGTGGGTATATTTAATTGTGTTGTTTTTGTAACTACTCCGGATGTTATACCAAGAGTAAGTCATCGATAACCTATCCAAGGCGAGAAAATGCCTGAATTGAGGGTCAAGTTTCAAAGGAGGATTAAATTTAACCAAGAAATCGTGTGATTTGTTTACACCTATTTTTTCTCTTTTAACAGATGAAATATGAATAGCACTTTCATTCATTTATAATATACCTAGATAACTTTTCTAAGCAGTTTATTAAGTTGACTATTAGACAGGACCCTGAGATCTCGGAGACGATGAGCTATTTGAATGAATTCAGGCAGCACACCATTGTTTCCTGCGGTAAGAGATCCATTGAGTAATTCAAATCTATGAAGTAGTTCCTGGGGGGAGAAGTAAAGACCCTGCCCTACTTTATAATTAAGTGAATCTAAGTAAAATTTCAGAATGTCTCTATAATCTTTTTGTGTTTTCTGATGAATTTTGTATAATTCAAGATCTAATTCTTGTTCCTCAGTTTTATTTTTTGTTCTTTTCAAAGCTCCAATTTGAATACCTATTGTTTTTACATCATTCTTTACCATGTCATAAATTTCGTTTATTTCATCAATGTCTTTATTTAAAAGTTCATTTGGTTGTGGATAACCTAACAAGTCTAAATTCTGTTTATCTATTTCATCTAAATTTTTTTCAAGATTATATTTTAAGATTTCTTTTTGTTTAATTGGATCTAAATCTGGATCTATTTCATCTTTATTTCCTTCTATTTTTGGTAATTCTTTAATACCAGCTAGTGGGTCCAATAGATTAAAACCTTCAGTAATAGCTTGTTGATTGTCTTTGAGTCCTTTTGTAAGAGCTAATTGATTTTTCAACATTTCCTTGTTTTGAGTAAATATATTTTGTTTTTTAGAATTTTCTCCAGGATCTTCAAACTGAGAAATCAGAGGTTTGAATGTTTCAGTAAATCCTTCTCTCAGATTCTGTTTTTCCCAAGTAGTTTCTTTTATTCGTTTTCTCACCTGTTTAATAAGATCATCAGCTTCAATCTTATTCTTTGAGTATTTTTTCATTTCTTCAATATCCATTTATATATTTATTATATAAAATGGAGATACCAAATTATGATAGCAAAGATAATAGAGATAAAAAATTCAAGCAGTTGTTTCCTTTCATGCCATCGGATACATTTCGAATGTTAATTTGTGGAAATAGTGGAAGTGGTAAAACTAATTTGCTTTATCACATGTTAATGAAACCTCTGCTATATTACGACGAGATTTATCTTTACGCTCGAAATTTGGAGCAGGATAAGTACAAGAGATTGATGCAAAAAATGAGAGAGATGTCACATAAATTCGGTTATGAAATCCTTTCTGTGAGTAATGATGAAATAACTCCTGTAACAGAAATGGGATATGAAGATAATCAAAAACTTGTGATATTTGATGATTATGTCTGTGATAAAAATCAGAGACAAATCGTTGATTATTTTATTCAAGGTCGACATAAGAATTGTTCGGTGATTTATCTGAGTCAATCATTTTACAAAACTCCAAAAGATATTCGATTGAACTGTTCTCATTATTGTTTGTATGAATTTCCATCTTCCAGAGAAGCAAATAGAATATCATCCGAATTGGGAGTTGATAAAAATGTGTATAAAGAGGCAACGCGAAAACCATTCTCATTTCTTTATGTAAATAAACCAAAAAAAACCATTTCAAAAAACTTCACTGATTATCTAAATATTAAATAAGATGGGAATATTTAACGAACACTCTTCTAATCATTATCAATTTGCCAAAGGAGTTCAAGGAGCTCCAGGTGTTGGGTTTAATCTCACCGCAGATGGAAATTATGACATGGTTGGAAAAAAATTGACAAATGTTGGAGCACCAACATCAGATACCGATTCAGCAACCAAGAAATATGTTGATACCAATTCTGGCGGTGGAAAAACATCACTTTTGACAGTGGATTCCAATATTGACATGAAAAGTCAATTCTCAATTACAAAACTCAAAACACCATCAAACAATGATGATGCTGCAAATAAAAAATATGTTGACGATTCTAAAGTCGATGGCAGTGTATTTTTGAGACTGGATGGAACAAGATCAATGACTGGAAATTTGGATATGAATAACAAAAGAATTTTTAATCTTCCAAATCCAACTGGTAGCAAACAACCAATACCATTGGCTTACGGTGATCTTGCTTTTCTTCACGTTAATGGATCAAATATGATGACAAATCATTTGAACATGAATAATAAAAAAATAATCAATCTTGTTACGCCAACAAATAACTCAGATGCTTCCTCAAAAAAGTACGTGGATGATAGCCTTTCTAACCAAGATTTCAGTTCTTTCTTTAAAAAAGATGGGAGTAGGGTCATGACTTCAGATCTTAATATCGGTGGACATAAAATAATTAATCTTGAAGATCCAACTTCAGATTCGGATGCAGTCACCAAAAAGTATGTTGATGGTAATTTACACCAAACTCAAGTTCAACCAAGTCATTACAAAGATGAGTTTGCTTTTCTGATGTCAAGTCCATCTCAATGGACAGATGAAATAGATAATAGAACTAGTTTTATTCCAAAAAAGATAACTTTCCTTCCAACTCTTAAAGGAAACTTTCACGAATACAATACAAGAGTTCTTTATACAACTATACTAAAGAATTTTCAAGGTGGTTATAAGTACAAGATTGGGCTTAATTTCTTTAGACTGGTTGGAGGTGCTGATTATACCCTTTGTCTTGAAATACTTAACATTGATTATCTTCTTTGGCATAAAACTCAGATAAGCGTTGACAACAACACGTCACAAGGATTGCAGCTTGGAAATGTTAGTGTAAAAAAACTTCAACATAGTTTCATCGATTCAAAAAAACAAACACAATTTATGTATTACCACAGAGTCATTATCAATTTCAAGAAGTTGACAACTGGAAGCAGATTCTTTATTCACATTTTGGTTAGTATTCCAAATAATGGAAATGATCTGGCTGTGTATCCACTTCAGTTTTCTGGAGTTTACATGATAGCTTATGGTATTATGAGTAAAGTTAGCAATATCGACCCGGATAAAGTTTATGACTATCATAAATCATTTGAAATTTATAGAACACAAGTAAAGTTCAATGTTGACATTAACGCAAATAATACAAGTATATTGAACCTTGCTCTCAATAGAAATCTGAATAGTAGTGCTGCAACAGTTGGAATGGTAAAAGAGCTGATTCCTTTTACGGTAAACCATGTTTATAGTCGATTCTTTGAACAAATTTATGATTTTACAGATGCGAATAATTACGAATTAAAAAGAGGTGCATCTGGTATTGTAATTAATGGTCTGAATGACTTTCATAGTTTAAATGGTATTAGTATCCCAGATAAAGACTTGAGTAATATCAAAAAGGAAGGATTAAATATTAATAATTACACTATTAGTTTGAACCCCTCTGATAATTTCAAAAATTATACCCTGTGCCTGGTTTTTTATCACTGGGATAACAGAGATTTTGCTTTAGTTAAGAAAAATAAACAAAATAACCAACATCTTATGAATTTAACTTATTCTAAAGCTGCTGGTTATTTAACTTTACTTACCTCTAGTAAAAGACAATTTTTTAGTTTACCAAGTGGTTTTAATGGAAAAAAAATTGTTTTATGGTTGGCGCATAGTGTTGATACAATTGTTACAAAAGTTAACTTGAGTAATTACAGCTCAACACTAACTATAGATAGCGCTAATTACATACCCGATCAAGATTTTGACTTTACAACTGAAGATGGAATTATGAATAAAATTATATTTTCTCCAAATTTTTATGACTTTGACTCTGAAGCATTTAAAAGGATAATGATTCAAGAGAAAATAAATGGTAGTTATATACTTTAATAATAAATGAAGGACTTGTTTGAATTTAATCATATTGATAACAGACTATCAGAATCAGAGATCAAAACTCTCAAAGATTTCTATAAACATTATCACAAGAAATTCTGGTGTTTCAAGAAATCTTTCAAAAGATATAAAATTCTTGATGAAACACTTACTCTGTCTGGAGGAGGACTGGTTGTAATTGGCACAATTGCTGGAGGAATAACACTCAATCCAATAATCCTGGGTGTTATCAATGGTCTTGGAGTCTTGGTGAGTTCGGTTTCAAAAATGAAGAATTACAAGAAAAAGATTGAAATGTCTCAAATTGCATTTACGACCTATGAGAAAGTATTGGTTGAACTGCGAACGGCTTTGAGAGGAGATGAATTCAATAAACAAGAGTTTATTGATCGAATGAAATTAATAGATGAAATGATTATCGATCAATCACCTGTTGCAGACAGATTTTCAAAAAGATACAATAAGAAATATTTGTAAAAGATTATTACAATTAATATAAAAAGAATTTTATTTTTATTATAAAAATAAAATTGATTTAATTTTAATTGTAATAATCTTTTTCATCATGGCAAAGTATTTTCATCCTTCTTATTCAAGATTCTTCACAACTGATAACGGAGGTGTTTATAATTCAAGAACAGGAAGAGAACTTGGTAATAAACCATCCAAGAACGGTTTTATTAGAATATCGATTAGACCAAAAGGTTCAAACCCGATTAGCCTGTTGAAACACGAGTTTATTTGGGAAGCCTTTAATAACGAGGAAACAAATAAATACTTCAGGATAATTCACATTGACGGAGATAAGCAAAATAACAGGCCAGATAATTTGAAACGTGTCTTAAACGAATCCTCTAATCCAGAAGGACAAAACAGAAAAATATTGGCAACTAATCTGACTACTGGTGAAAACAGATTTTTTATCTCAATATATCAGGCTTCTAAATCACTTCAGATTAACGCTGGATCTATTAAACTAATCTCGGATGGAAAGAGAAAAACAGCAAAGTCGAAATTAAACGGAAATAAATACTCTTTCAAATATGCTAATCCAAACGACTTGAATATTGTAAAAATAATCAAAGATAAAATAAAAAATAATATTGAAAAAGGTTTGTACAAAATATAATTTTTAAAAGTATTTTTATATTATAAAAAAGATTTTAATTTAAATAATTTGTAATAATATTTTTCATCTTTCTTTCTCAAATAGAATATGTTAATTTAAGTAGATAAAGATTATTACAAAATATAATTTAAGAAAAGTATTTTTATATTATAAAAAGAATTTATTTAAAATAATTTGTAATATTATTTTTCATCTAAAACTTGGATAGAAGATGTTAGAATCCAATCCAAATATAGATAAAGATTATTACAAAATATAATTTAAGAAAAGTATTTTTATATTATAAAAAGAATTTATTTAAAATAATTTGTAATATTATTTTTCATCTTTTATCTGTCTTTTAGATAAAAGATGTTAGATTCAATTGTATCATATGTGAATTTCTATTTTCCTTCTCATAAAACAAAGTTTTACGACGACAACTTTATTAAGGCCTGTTTGGTTTATCAGTACTTATATATAAAATATTTCACTCAAAGATTAAACTTTAATCAAATTCTTTACAAACTATCTGACTTTAGACACAGTTGTAGAACAAACTCATCAATACTATCCAATCATCTTATATTCAATCTCGCTTTTCGCGAATTTCGGAAACATTTCAATCTTGGACGAGGTTGTGTTTATACTTTTAACTCACCTGTTAAGTCTGAAGTACTTAGCTATTTAACAGGTATCATTTACTGGTGTTTTTACAGAGGCGTTATTTGAGTGATTTGTAACTGTGCCACCACTTCTCATAATTTTCCAGAGTTTGTTCTCCAATGTTAATTTCAACAAGACTGTGTTTTGGATTTCTCATTTCTTCAAGAATTTTTTTTATAAGGAATATGATGCTAATAGTTCTTTTTCTTTTGAATTGTTTATTTAATTCTTCCATGATTCTGTTGTCTATTTCCATCAATTTTGAATACAAACTGTATTTCTCATCTTCGGAGAGATTTAATCTTTGTGAAATTTGATTGATTTTCTTTTCAAAATGGTACTTGCGCTGGTAAATGCTTTTCTTTCGGAAAAGCAGCCGATCTTGATCTCGTTTGTCTAAGTAACCAAGAACAGCCTCATTTTGGCAACCGCAATTCTCACAAATTTTGAAACCTTTATCAATTTCAAAATCAGTATCTTGGCAGTTCCAACAATGGGTCTTTCGATCAGTTTCCTTTTTTGGAGATTTTGTGTATTTTTGAATAATTTCAAAGTATTTTTGAATTTCTTCTTCAGAGTAACTCATTTTATTTATAATTTAAATAAATAAATTTATAAATAAAAAAACTGATATTTCTTGTTATCTTTTTTAGATTTTGTGATTTTATTTTTTTTCTGGCAATTCTTAGTAACTGTGGAAATACTAATTTGATAAAATTTAGCAGTTTCTGTAACACTTCCAAATATCTTTTCTTCCTTTGTTTTTAAGTTTAAAGAAAAAACTTTTTTAAATTTTGATTTTTGTATATTTTCTTTTGGAGAAAGTAGTTGTAAATTCTTAATTGAATTATTTTTTTTATTAAAGTCCCAATGGTCTATATGCATACCTTCTGGAATCTTTCCCTTAAATACCTCATAAATATATCTATGAACAGAATAATCCTTATAAGTGTTATTTTCAAATAATTGAAATCCTAAATATCCATTGCTTTTTTGGCGTAATTTCAAAATTCTTTTTTTATTTCTTTTCAAACTAAGTATTTGACCGCAACGACTAGCTAAATAATATTTGTATTTTGGATGCCAAAAAAATTTAATATCTTGATATTTAACATATTCTCGATTACTCATGATTTTATATTTTTAATATAAAATCCTTAAACCTTTTTATCTTAGCGCCTTCGTATTCACTTTATCTTTACATAAAATCCTTTTATCATCATCTGAACTCAAAGCTAATTTATTTACTTCCTTACTATAAATATCATGGTTCTCGCTTCTAATAATATTCATACTACGCATCTGTTTTTTTCCTGTTTTCAAACAATCAACGTAATCTTCAAACTCAATCTGTTTTTTCACCACGTTTTTCTTTATTCCTTTTAATTTCTTAGCAGTAATTGATTCTTCGATTTTGAAAGAATACATTTTAGGCCTAAGACCGACAAAATGAGTAATTTGACGACCAGCCACCTCATCTTTGAACATCCCAATCACTTTCTTATTTAATCCTGTCTGTATCCCAGACTCATGCCCCTGCTTATAATCCGACGTATCGAACCTGGTTTTGATATCATCTTTTATGTCTTTATAAAAATCTTCTGTTCTTATTTGGTACATAAGTGAATCAGTATCTGTAAATAACAACCTGGCTTTTTTGTAAGAATATTTCTTTTGGATGAAATTATAGTGAAAATCGAACATCAACAGTTTTGACAAATCCAATATCGCCTGACCGACATAAACAGGTTTGTTAAAATAAATTTCAGTCTTCTTTAAATGTATCGCTAATAATTTTTTATCAAATATTGTTAATCTTTCGAAATTAGGTCGACTTGTTAATTTTGCGGCTTTTTCTCGATTATCAATCAGAAACACATTTTGTCTCTTCCGAATATTCTCTATAGTCTTTCCAAACACAGAATTATTCATCAACTTAAAAAAGTCTTTCTCAAATCCATTGGCCGCTGTTTTCCTGAGTTCAGTATTTTTCCTGATATAAGGCCCCATCCAAGAACTCTGTTTAAAAGAAATTCCTCGATGAACAGCAGTAATTTTCAAACCCAGTTCAAGACACTGCCTCAAATTACGATAATGGATAACATATTTTTTATGAGGTTTAAAGTGAGAAATAAGTTTTTCAACACCGTTAACTTTTATCTTCTCTGGAGCAAGAGGGTAATCATTGTGTGACTTCCACAATTCCTTTGGATATTCCAAGTCTACCTCGAATATAAAACCTTTCTTTCCCATATTATTCATGCTGCTATTTGTTTTCTCAAGAATTTCCAAAACTTTTTCTTTTGTGAGATTTGTCATCCATCGAAATCCACCCACAGGAAGTGATTGACTCATGGCCCAACCGTATAAATTGTTTGCATCAAGATATTGAATGAATTTTGAAGGCTTGTCTGGGTCATAATCTTTCATATATTTGTTATTGGCTTCTGAGTATCTTTTTGCTATGTGAGTCATTCCACCTCTGATACCTCTCTCAAACATCATCAACATATCATAATCATGAAGCAATTCAAGTTTTTGGCCCGTTTCTTTCAAACATGCATCCCAAGCCAATCCAGGAGATGTATAATAATGCGCCGGATCCAGTTTGTAATGCTTCAGGCATGTTTTACGAAAGTTTTCAAAAACATCCGCCAGAAGCAATACATCAGACTTGAGATAAAGATCGTGATAATCTCTGATTGTTTGGCATTTGAATGTATTCCAAACATTTTGAGCGTGTTGGTAATCTTCATCTGAAATGTCTTCATCATTCAATCTTGAATAGAATTTCTCTTTGGTTGGAAGTTGTGTTTCAGTCAACTTTTCAAGAGATGAAACATAATCATAGGGATAAACTCCCTTTCGAGTAAGTAGATTGATATTATCTTTCATTATCTCTTTTGTATTTTGAAAATCATCCGGTTGCAGATTTCCAACAAGATTCGCAAGACTCGTCTGAAGAAACTTAAACGAATCGATGAATCTTATCTCAAAATTCAAAGAAACCATTTCTCCAGTTTTCCGTGATTTATATTCGTCGACTTTAATCTTCTTTGAAAACGATATATACTTCTCCTCAGTCGATGGAATACAATTCAACTCACCCTTCAAACCTGAAAGTTTTTTTATAAACAAATGCGCGTCATATCCTTGAAGATTATGAAATATGACAGGCAGTATCAATGGTTTTCTACACTGGAGATTGCAGCTGTTATGCGCAGCTCCTCGATATTCCCCGGTAAAATGACAATGATCTCGGACTTTATCATCTTTTAATTCTTTGTTGCAAATATGACAGATACTGGCTTCTTTGAAAGATTTCTGTTCTTCCTCAGTTAATCTGAGAGGTTTTGGATGTCGATAAAAATCATCATATAATTTTCTTGTTATCATTGCAAGTTTTGAAACAAATATTTCTGCGACATTATCACTTTCTTTCTGTTTTGTAAAACAGATTGGTTTAAAAATATTTGGGACTATTCCCTTTATATAAAAACAAAACCCCGACGGTTCATGCTTCTGGTAACCAAGTGTATATGAACCTGTTGGATTGGGTTTGCACGTTTCCAAGGATTTGGTAAAACATTCAAAATCAGCGTAAACCACAAAAGGGATTGGAAGCTTTTTAAAATAATTTTTAAAACCAAGATTCGTATTTTTCGCTGGCATTTTTACAACAACTGATTCATTGGAAGAACAATATTCAATATGACGCTGAAATAATTCCTCCTTTGAAAAATGAGAGAAGCATCTTTTGCAAATGTGTATTCGACCATTCGTTCTCGATGTTATTTGAGATCTGAATAATCTTGAAAAATTTCTGATAAGTAAATAATGATATCTTCCTTCTTCCTCAAAGAGAAAAAGATCGATTGTTTTCTGAGGATCTCTCTGTGCCATTCGGAGAGGGTAAAACTTGTTTCTCTCATTGACTGAAAACACATTTATCCCTGGGAGATCTGGATTGAGTTTTTCGAATTTTGAAATGTCTTTTATTCCAACAGGAAATTTTATTCCTTTTGTATTCAAGCTATTTTCTTTTTGCTTCAAATCTGTTAATAACTCCGCATTCTTTCCCTTTGGATGAAGGTATCTAAGGACGCACCAGAGAAAACATTTATTATCCTTATTTTTAATATTTAATAAAGCTTTCTTTCGCATTATCCAATCTGGAAGAGGAATATAAGTCGAACCCCTCATTGGATTGTATTCAACAGTATGAATTTCGAGATGAACTATTTCCCTGAAATACCAACCACTTCCATTCTTCTGATATATTGCAATCTTTTCAAGAATAGAATGAAAAACCTTGAAGAGTATTTCTTTTACATCGGATGATTCAAGATTGATATGTGTTTCAGAATTAAAATAAGCTTTATCTTGAATGGGAAGACTTGTCTTTCCATCGCTTGTCTTTCCCATTTGTTCCATCATGCAAACAAGAACAAATCTGACTTTAATATTTCGATGATTTCTGAGAAACTCTTTAAGATAAGCAGCCTTGGATTTGAAAAACTCGAATGGCGTAATATCAGTTTCACCTTTTACTAAATATTTATTAGTGAATCCTTCCAAAGATGATTTCTCTTTCTCTATTCCTTGCTCATATTCTCTGAGAGCTCTCTCAAGTGCTTTGCGCAGATAAGGTGGAGTATCAGGCGGAATTGTTTTATTCTTTATACACTCCTGGAAATACTCTTCAAATGTTTTGGGTTTTGGTTTTGGTTTGATTTTATCTCTTGCTTTTTGTAGTTTATTTATATCATCAATCAACTTTTGTTTATATTCCTCCTTGAGTTTTTGCTTATTATCTTTTTTTATTTGTTTTAATTCAGCAATAGAAAGCTTACTTAGATCAGTCATCTTTATTTATAATTATTTAATTCTTTAATTTTCTATTTTATTTTTCTGGCTTAAAGATAGTTTTATATCAGATTTGATATAAAACAATAATCTATAGCTCAATATATTTAAATTTTGAAAAAAACTTAACAGCAAATTTATAACACTTTTCTAAATAATTACTTGTTCCATAAAATTCATAACATAAAAATCCTGTTATATTAAAAAACAAACCATCCATCTCTTCTCTTGCTTCAGGGTACGTTTCAATAACTTTTATCGGGTTAATTTTATTAACAAAATCTTGAATATCTTTCTCATCATTGAAATCTAAAATAATATTTTCAGCATCATCATCATCTATTCTTTTCAAATCTTCATAACAATATTTGCTTGGAAATATAAGCCCACCAACTTTAAATGGAGTTATATCACCTGGCAATGTTGACTTGAATCCCATTTTTATTATTATTTTGAAACCTTTAAATTTTATTTTTCTGCCTCAAAACTCTACTTCCCTGACCAAAGCAGATTAACACTCCAAAAATTAGCTGATTCAGGATTTTCATAAGTCAACTCACCCTTCTTATTCTTTATCTTCATCGCCCGAGAAAGATATTTTTCTTTTCGCTCGTTATCTTTGTGAATTAAAAAGTCTGGATATTGCGACGAGCCAAAATGCAAATTCTTTCCACTTGACAGCTTGACTACGTATTTGTTATTTTTTCGCTTTGAATAATCAAGAGATTCGGCACCGAGTTTTTTAGCCTTTTTGCTTAACTTCTGAAAATCTTTTCCTTTTACAACATATTTATCATCATCAGATGATGATTCCTCTTCCTCAGGAACATAATCAGGATCTTTATCATGTTTATAGCCATCATCAACAACAAAATCTTGGTCCTCAGGGCTTAGATATTCCATTTTAGTATTTGTTTAGATTATTTTAAAAGGAAATCCCCCACTACTTCTAATAATCAAAAATGAGACAAGTCTAGACATGTTTGGTAAACAGAATATGAGTCATAACTTTTTAGCTATTGTTTGGTGTCATGAGACAGTCATACGTTTTTTTTCATCCAATCAAATTCAACACATTTTTCTATTTATAATAATGAAACTTTTTCATTTTAACGCAATTTCACATTTGTGAAGGTAATTTCTCTTGCAAGATAAAGATGCCTTACACTTTGCTACAAGTGGAATCACAATATAAAGCTGCTTGTGAGAAAATAACAGACTGTAAGGAGTACACAGTACAGAATTTGTTGCCAAGTGCAAGTGAGGGGAAACATACTTTAGTTGAAGACCAAAAATAGTTTATGCTGGCACTATGCTGTATTGACGACATTATTATTTTTAGCGATAAGAGTGACACACATGATTTCCTTCTCAACCAATGAAAAACTACAGATTTTCTCTTCAGATTTTTATAATTTTTACAATAAAAAACATTTCATTTCTGTAATTAATTTTGTGAAGTTGTAAATAACTTTCAATCCAGATTCCGATAAACATTTCTACAATATATTTATTTCAAAATTATTTTTATATATATAATTAATCTTTTCTATTTATATTTTGTAATAATCTTTATCTTTCAATCTCATCCAACCAACCCACCCCACCCCCTTCATCCAAATCTGATAAACATTTCTACAATATATTTATTTCAAAATTATTTTTATATATATAATTAATCTTTTCTAAATATATTTTGTAATAATCTTTATCATAATTCTTTAATCCAACCCACCCCTCCCCCCCCCTTCATCCAAATCTGATAAACATTTCTACAATATATTTATTTCAAAATTATTTTTATATATATAATTAATCTTTTCTAAATATATTTTGTAATAATATTTTTCGCGATTGAATTCTTTCTGAGTAGTTATAAGAGGATGCCTTGCCCGTAACTTTTACCACCGATTATTTCTGTCATTTCCGCGAGCCCGCAGGGCGAGCCATTAATGTCATAAAGTGTCAAATAAACACAAAAATGACAGAGTTAATGGGAAATTTAAAATATTTCAAAAATTTCTTTTAGTATCAAAATATGACAGAGTTAAACTTGAAATAAAAAGTGGGTACTTGACGGGGCAAAATTTCCCATTAAGTTTGTCATTTTTTGTACTGATGAAGTTAGTATGAAGTTAATCAGAGAAATGACAGAAATAATCGGTGGTAAAAGTTAGGGGCAAGGCATCCTCTTATAACTACTCAATATGTCGCATCAAAATTCTTGAGCTCTTGATTCACAGTCTCTCGCCATTGTTAGCATCAGTCAGATAAAGAAATTATGAGAAGTATACCCCTTCAGAGGATATACGGTGTATTACAGCTTTAGAACTAAAAGTTTTTTGTTAGTACTGACATGGGGTGGGAGGATGAAAATACCTCTAATTCACCTCAAACAATGCCACTTTTTGCCTGGGTATCAGCACTTTGTAACAATAGTGTTAACTTCACAGATTTTCTTGCCATATTACCAAGATGTTAGGTTGTGCTCAGGCAAACCACCTCTGATATTCCTTAAATCTACAGGATGTCACTCCAGCAATCAGTAATATTGTGACACTAAGTCACACAATGTAAGGGATGAAGGGTCTATGTACGCCTTTTTTAGTCAAGATATGGAATATTTCCTACAAACTATAAATTGTATCTTTTTTCACTCACTAAAATAATATTTATTCCTGATAACTAGTATAACCCTTTAACTTGTGTCTGTAGAAGTCCTCAGTCTGAAGCTTATGAAAGAAGACAGGACCCCAATGGGATTTACATGAAACACCTGCTCAAGCATGCCATGAATGATGCTAAGGTCGAGGATGTTTTACACGAGGTGGCAGCAGGTATAAGGCGATTGAAATACTTTTATAAAGTAACTAAGATAGTATGTGCACTCTGTTTGGATGAGAGTATGTAAACGTGGTTGTGACGTCAAGATGCTTTGCTTTTCGCACTCTAATCACGCAAGCACGAATTTGAAAAAGATTTTGAGTTGAAAAACTTGATAAGTTTACATTATTTACCCCTTTCCTCGTCGAACTTGGAAAATCTTTAGAAACATGCTGTCAATTTTTTTCGCTTGAGCTGACATTTTAAGTGAGAAAAACCCGTATTTTGGAAAGCATCTTTTTTGCAAAACAAGGACTGATTACACGTACAAGCTTCGTGTACAAGACTTCGTGACTGGTAAGAATTTGTCTTTTAATCAGCGCTCTAAACAAGAGAGTTTTGCTTTTCTTTTCAGGAAAGTTATTTCATAAAAGTAATAGAAAACTTTTTTCCTGTGATTGCATATCCTGATATAAACATGAGAGTGTTTGGAAGAATTCTTGACAGTTATGCAAACTCGAGACTTCGTCTCGGGTTTGCGTAACTGTCTCGAATTCTCCCAACCCCTCTTGTGTTTATATCAGGCTATGCAAACACGGAAAACGTTTTCTGTTGGTTAAATGTAAATATAATGCTGAGAAAACAGTCTATAATTATGCTACTAAACAGTATGCATGTGCTTTCACGTTAGATTCCAGCCCCCCAGACGGGTTAATTATTAAAGTACTATTATACTATTATTATTAAATATTACAGTCAAACCCTGCCTCATGGACACCCACTTAATATGAACACCTCATTATTCCAGACAGTATGATTTGCCCCTGGCATGGGGAAAGAAGGTCATTACATGTTCTCTAAATTCAATTCAACCCACTTGATATGGGCAGCCCTGTTGATACAGAAGCTTTCTTTGATCACCTCAGTGACTGTATAACAACATCTACATTTAGCCAAGGCAAAAAGCAGAGCTTTTTTACAAACCAGGGGCTTAAATAATTTCCTTCCTGGCACAGGTCAAATTGTGTAGTCAAACCTATCTATCTTAGACACAATCCGTTTTATGTTGAAAAAATGTCAAATTTTTGCACCAGTAATGTCCAGCCTTACTCAAAATCTGGAGTTCTTGATTTAGCTTTCCATTGGAAGCAATAGAAACAATAGACTTAAAAACATTAAGCCTACTCACCACCCATTCCACCCGGGTGACCTGGGTGCTTATGTCAATAAATTCATTTTCCTTAATATGTTAAAGGTGTCATTTGCTGAAATTTGGAAAGACAAGACTCACTGAAACACTTATTCATGTAAAAATGATATATAATTTTTTAAGACCCCAGCGGAATTTAAATTAGTCACATTCTGGAAATAATTGCTGGCCCCTGCATGCACTGCTTGTGTTTACATAGCGAATCAATTTTGGGTAAATTGATCAGCAAATGATCTTATTTATAGTTCATGTATTTCCAACTTTTTCCCTAGATGTTGAAGCAGAGGTAAAAAGAAACCAGTGGTTAGAGCGGCAGCGTCCAGAGTACCGAACCACAACAACCAAGTGTTACAGTTTGCGTGATCCCATTGTCCCTGATGAACATTCTAAAGCACGGCAAAAGCTGTGGCTTGACATACACAGTAAGCTGGCACACCTTATTTCCTTTAGCCTGTTCCAGGCGTTCAGATCATAGAGCACACTGTTCGATGGTTGGGAGCTAGTTAAATACTTGAATTAAATCATTCAGAGGGAAAAACTAGGAGAGACTGGGTATCTGAACACTTGTAACAGGCTTTATCTCCTAGAATGAAACAGCCTTTGCGGCCTTGGCCCCTATGGCCAAGGCAATATTTGATAAAGAGTAATCACTTATTGTGTACTCCATAACTACCACGTATATTACAGCATCTTGTGAATGTCAGATTATGAAGGTATCTTGGACAGTTGCTGTGGCTTTCAATCATTTTCGATCTTTCTCATTCCAAAACAATAATGTATTTTTCTTCCATAAGTATTCCTTTTGTGTTTTTTACCCCTCCTCCTCGCCATTTTCCACTTGCCTGGCATGCTGCTTGCATTGTATAAAATGGACAAGTGATTTAAAAATAGAAGCATAATATTTATTACATTGTAACACCTAGTGTCGATCTCCTTTAGTAACACGAGACATGTTTTGTCCTATAAAGCTATCTGCGCAAATAAATTGTTGGTTTTTTAGCAACGTTAAAGAATACTGTTGTGTAGTTACTTAAACCCTTTGTATTAACAGTCAACTGTAAATGTGTTTGCCCATTTTAGAGTTGCCACAGAAGCGAGATGTCAAAATTGATTCAGGCATAAGATTAGAGATTAGCTTCGAACACCTAAACTGGCTGTCAAATGCAATTGTTCTGTGTTTAAGAGTCACTGATCTGGGGGATGCAACATTCTGTGATCCCAGCTTAATGCTGGATAAATTGCCAATGGTATGTGTTTATTATTAGAGTATTTTTTGTTTGTAATGTATTGTAGCCTATAGTCACTAGTCCAACTACGACTGGTATGCAAATTAACACTCTTAAAAGACCCTTGTGTGATCTTTCAGGGTCTAGCTGGAGAAAAGAACCATTGATGCTATTAGAGGTTGATGTTCTGTTTCGTGTCTTGTCACCATGGTGAACAAGTTGTTGACATGTATGTTGATGTATCTATGATTTTCATTCAGACAATTTAATGAGTGGATTGGTTTCAATTTGCAGGATGTTCAAACTGTTCACTTCCACCCAGCTACAACCAACATACTGAGACAAGTTGTACAGGTGAGCCCAATTTATCAGCTAGCTTGACAAAATATACATCAACAACGACAGTGTAGACTACACAATGAGGACCTTTCTGAAAACTTCAGTGATGTGATGAAAGTTTCCTAATAAAAGATTATTATTATTATTATGAAACTTATGGTGTAACCATTTGGATGAAACCTTAGTCTTAAGTAGTACTTTTGTATGTTGGTATTCGTTTGTAGCATCGTGGAAAATGAGACAATTTTAGACTTTCCTGGAGCTAGAGAGGGAAGGGGTAAACCCCGCTCATTTCTAGAATCATAACATAATAGTAATAATAATAACAATAGTAATATTTTATTACTTTTATAGCACAAAATAGTCATGAATATGATCTAATGAAGCTAAACTAAATTGATTAAAAAACTGAACGAACTGTGAAATACCGCAAAGAATTTACAGTATGACTTGGGATACTTAATTGAAGTAATCAACAGTAAAATATGAAAATCATATAAACGATTAAAATAATATATCTAACAATAAATGTAGTCAGGTTAAATGACTGAGTTAGTTTTGACATAAAAATGTCTGTCCAAAACGATGTGTTTTAAGAAGATATTTTCTCAGCATTTTCCCAAGTTAGCGTAAACAGGTACTTACATAAATGACAAGTAGTACAAATTTGGGCTATTTAGGTTCTTAAATAGGTTCTTATTTCCTGAAGGGAAAAATACATTATAGCTAAGACTATTTTCAGTAGTGGTATCCAGCTTATTCGTTATCATGATATTGTCTGCAATTGCAGTTGGAGGGATAAGACCGATGTATCCAAAAAGGATCCTGAATGTTGACGTAGCTTATTTGCCCAAGTGTACAGACCATTTTTAAAAAAAGATTTAGAAAAAAAAGAACCTGATTCAACTTTAAGCTACACAGGTTCTTCTATACAGAGGGGGCCTAACTGGCAAATTTTGGCTTAACAGGTTCTTAAAAAAACAGGTTCTTAGTCGTGGGTTTTACTGTATCGCCATACCCAAATAAGGGACAGTGCTTTGTATATTAATTATTTGACATGTCACGTACTTGCGATTTACCAGGAGCGTGTAGGGGTGCAAAATGGAGTAGTTGCACGGTGCATGAAGATGGATCAGGACAGTCCGTCACAAACCCCTGTGGAGAGCATCAGTGATATTTACAATATTCAGAGACTGAAGGTAATTCCTTGCAAAGCAAGGTTTATGAATTTTTCAGAATTCGCCTGTTACATCTAAATTCTGAACACATTCCCAAAGTGATTCTTCACGTCTGTCAAGTCTCTGTCCTCTTTTTATGCAAGAAATATCCAGACAGAAGAAACAAATTGGTAGAATTTTAGGAACATTAATGAAGTCACTCACTTGATCCTTGTTTCAGTTATCGAAGGGAAGGGTGGGTAAAGAATTTCTTTATAACCTCTGCAGGAATATAATTATGCTACCGCAGACACTATAGGGTTGATTGACCCTTCGTTTCCATCTTACGTGGGCGTCCACTATACAAAGGGTCAAAGAAAACTACTGAAGAACAACAGGAAGCATCTATTAGTATCCATGCTTTAGAGGTGACCCGGACACCTCTTAACGGTTAAGAGAGAGTTGGTTGTGTTGGATGAAATTAAATGGTGTTATTATGTATTCAAAAATTTCCTTGGTTTTTGACTTGTTTTTAATCCCCCATTTACATATAACTGTTTATAACCAGCTGACACTGACAAACTTGGTCAATGTTAAGGTTATACCTTAGCACTCAGTCTCTCAGACGTCATTGATTGTATATTGCAAATTACCCAAACTTTGCCATCACTCAAGACAGTGGTATGGCAACTTAGCTCTTTTGGCATGAGTGCGAAGCTCAAGAAAATAGCAGAAGAGTTCACGGCTCTGGTATGATATGATTTATTTTCAGGTCTCGGTTGGTGTTATTCACCTTGGCCGGCAACATCCTCCCCGAACTGCATAATTTTTTATATCATACTCAGCCTCATTCATTTTCATATATAGATAATTGGGAATTAATTGGTATATTGGTTTATTCCAGACTCCACTTGCACTGACCATAACCACCAAGTATGTCTTAAAAGGATCTCATGAAGAGAGAACCAAACATTTCGTGGAGGTGTTCAACGTCAAAGAGTTTGGAATTAACACAGCATTCTTTAATGACTGAGAACGTCAGGATCACCACATGTAAAAAAAGACTTGTTAATGAGAGACCTGTATAGTCAAGCAATACATTATAATCAGGTTCGCCATGAATTAAGACGGAATCCACCAGAAAATTGAGTAATTTTAATTTTCGGTGGACAAAAACTTTGTACTAGAATGACTTAAACAATATTGCATTCTTTTAACTCTTTTTAAGGGCTATATATGTAATTAGTTATCAGTAATAACACTAAAGACAATTTCTCATGGGAACCCGAGAAAATCAATGTCAAATTTCACAAGAATTGTGAAAACACAGGTAAAATTCTGAAAATTTCATGTGTAAAATGTCATTTTGTGAAATTTGACATTTATTTTCTCAGGCTCCCATAAGAAATTTTCTTTGGTGTTATTACAGATTACTAATTACATCTATAGCCCTTGAAAATGTAAAAAAGAATGCAGTATGCCTTAAATTATTCTGGTACAAGGTTTTTGTCCACTGAAAATTAAAATTACTCAAGGTCTATACATGAAATGTCTAAAAATATTTGGGTGTTCCTTGGTGTTGCGGAAACCATTGCTGGTTCGTCTCTGTGTGGTGGTGTGGGTATAGGCGAATCTTTCCTGATGTCAGTGTTTACATTTTTCCTCAGTAGCATAAGACTTAACTCATAGAGGCCGTGGCCGTATGAATGAACTAAATGCAAAAGCTGAAAGAGCTGATTAAGTTGAGCAATTTGTGCAATTTTCAGTTCTTTGCATGCAGTATTGAAGGAAATATCAGCCATCAAAAACTGCGAAATTGCTGTGTGGCGAAAAAGTTAATGGGCCATACATTCTCTGTAAAATTCCGAGTTTTTAGAAGAGAATTTCTCAGAAACCATTCGGTGTATTGGGCTCAAATTTTCAGAGATAACTGAAACTTATGCCATTTCAATATTCAGAGTTTTCATTTTATCAGCGTCATCATACAGTGATAAGCATAAGTTAATGAGGCAAAAAGTGTAAAGAAAGATTCGCCTATTGTGCAGTGTCTTTTCAATCTTTTGTATTACGTCATTTGGTGATGGCACCCGTCTGCAACACCAAGAAACTACCAAAATGTTTCAAGGTCTAGAAGTATATTTCTTAGTTGAGTCATGTACGCCCTACCAAAGAAGGTAAAGGTGGGGTGAAATGTGTGGTCAGTGAAAGCTGTTTAAAGTGAGGGCAAAGGTAGTTTTGTTCTCGTAAGTGGCAAGCCTTAAATATTGTGCCATGTAAGTATAGCAAAGTGGATAATAATACGCAGTATAAAGCAGTTAGATATGAGAGACGTTTGTTGGATATTTGAGCATATCTGTTGCTTTGAACATCTAACCTGAGGCCAGGCTCTTTCTTCGCTATTTTCTTTGGTAAGCAACTAAAAAACAAGTAACTTACGACCTAATAGTGTACGCAGTAAAAAACCTAATCGTCTCAGGCCAATTATCATTATCTCAATTTTATCAAAATTGATAACCCTAGTGTAGTCTAGATAGTATCAGAATATTAATTTGGTTGCAAGTTGATCAGAATAAAATGTTAAGAAAAGTTAGGGAGACAACCAGAGAAAAACATCAAGAATGTACTCTTTTAAAAAGTTGCTGAAGATATTTTTTTAAGGTACTGTATTTACTTTTGTTAACTTGTTAGTGTTTCACCAATCAAATGTCCCCCCTTGCAGGGGCAACTTCCTCTTGCAAGTAACCATCTACTATGACAATTACCAAATTGTAAGCCCAATATCCACAGAAAAACTCTCCATACTAATCTCCATACATTTCCTTGAAATTGTTGAGAGAATTGGCTTCAAGATCAATGTATTTTCCCTCAGGTGATCATTTGATTAATTCTCACCTTTTGTCTTGATTATCTATTGATATTGTAGAGAGAAAATTGATGTTGGTCACTCTTGAGACTTAAAGGGTTAAGGTGATATTACAACGGACTATTTGCAATGAAGATTTTTAGCTCAACACAGTGTTGCAATGTTGGAACAATGTTGTAACCATTCGAAACAACGTTGCAACGCTGTGTTACTCTAAAAATCGTCGTTGCGAATCGTCTCGTGTAACATCACCTTTTTATAGACAATGTTCCTAAGCATTACTTTGGATTTATTTATGGTTTATGTAATCAGGTGGTTAGTTTTGTTAATTGTAGTATTTGGCTTTGATATTATTTTACCTGACATGAAAAGAAGGTAGAAAACACAAGGCGTTATCTTCAGTAGAAGGTCGTGTTATTCCCGATTGAACTGATTTAAAGGTTTAATAAAAGAAACTTAGGTTTAACAATAGTAAATAGCAAATCTGTTGTTCGAGCGTGGTAGATGATACATATGATCCTTATACTTATCGTTTACCATTTCCCTTACATCTGAGAGACTAAGATGACTGAACAGCTCTTAGTAATAGGTGCGCATATTATCTACCAAGTATGGTTGGCAACAACGCGGAATTTATAATGTAACCTTAGCGTAGTTTTTCATTTTAAATAATCATATAGTAAATAAAGATTGTTGTTTCCAGCTACTTTATAACTTTCTTGTGACATTTATTCCTATAAGAAAAGTGTTTTGTAATGTTCTATATAGAAAAAGAGCCTTTCTAGGCTATAAAGGTGTCGATTTGTTAATAGTGGGAAAACAGGACTTTCTTGTAGTCAAAAATGGAAAATTTTAAAGTGTTTCTTTATGGACAAAAAAGGTGAAGGAAATTTGTTTGGTAATATTCTATATGAAAAAGTCAATGGTAGCAAAGGTGGTCGAGGAAATCTTTGGACATTTGGTAATCTTCTATATAGAAAACGAGCCTTTTAACAGTATTGATAAATTGTTTCCTTTTGGGCAAAATTCTTCGAGAAATGTGTTTGGAAATGTTCTATAAAAAAAAACAAGCCTTTCTAAACTACAAAAGTAGTTTAGAAAAGTAGTTTATGAATATTTGAAAAAAGGAATTTTCTAAAGGCTTTGGTTAAAAATTGGAAAATTGGCCAAAACAGATCAACAAAATGTGTTTGGTAATCTTTAATATGGAAAACAAGCTTTCCTAGACCATAAAAAAGTCGATTTTTGAATGGTCTTAAAATCGGAATTTTTCAAATTCTTCCTTTTACGACAAAATATGTCAAAGTAAACTGTTTCGTTTTGGACAAAATAGTTAAAAGGAATGTATTTGGTGATTTTTAATGATAAACAACCTATTTTAGACAATGAAATTGGTGATTTTTGAAAAATCCCGAAATTAAAATTTTTTAAAGGGGGCTTACCAATGGTTTTAGCCAAAAATTTTAAATCCTTTCTTTATGGAAAAAGTAGGTCAAAAAACAAGCTTTTTTAGACCATAATTAAAATAGTAGATTTTTGAATGGTCGCAAAGTTGGAATCTTTTAAAGGGGTTAACGCATAATTTTTCTCAGAAATTAGAAGTTTTTTTAAATTATATCTTTTTGAACAAAATAGTTCTAGGAAATGAGTTTGGTATTGTTCTATATAGAAAAGAAAGATTTCTAGACTTTAAAAGTATTGATTTTTTTAGTCGAAAATAGGAATTTCTCAAAGGGGTTAACCCATGGTTCAGCCGAAAATTGGAAACTTTAAAATGTTTGTTTTTCGACATAAGTCAAGGAAATGTGTTTGGTAATATTCTATATGAAAAACAAACTTTTTAAATTAAGAAAAGTCGATTTTTGAATAGTTGCAAACTTGGAATTTTTTTCAAAGGGGTTAACGTTAAAACTTGGAAACTTTTAAACTGTTTCTTTTTTTAAAAAAGTATTTTTAAGTGACATGTATTTGGTATTGCTTAATATGATAAACAACCTACTTTAGAATGCAACATTGGTGATTTTTTTTGATATGTCGCAAAATTGAAACGAATGAAAAAATGAAATTTTTGAAATTTTTAACCAAAAATTGGAAAATTTTAAATTCTATCTTTTTGGACAAAATAGGCCAAGGAAATTTGTTTGGTAATGTTCTATACCAAAAGCAAGCTATTTTAGACTATAAAAAGTCGATTTCTTAAGGTCGCAAACTTGGAATTTTTTAAAGGGGTTAACCCATGATTTTTTTCAAAAGTGAACTTTTTTTTCAAATTATTCTTTTTTTTGGACGGAATAGGTCAGAGAAATGTTTTTGGTAATACTCTATACGGAAAACAAGCTTTTTAGACTATAGAAAAGTCGATTTCCTATGGCCGCAAAATTGGATTCTTTTTAAGGCTTTTTCGACAACCTAGTTCGAGGAAATGTATTTAGTATTGTTTAGACTATGTAAGTATTGATTTCTTATAGCCGAAAGAGTTAACCCATAGTTTTAGCCAAAAAATAGAAAATTAAAAATTATTTCTTTTTGGACAAAATAAATCAAGGAACTGTGTTTGGTAATGTTCTACATGAAAAACAAGCTATTTTAGACTAAAAAAGTCGAGTGAATGGTCGTAAGCAGGCTGTCGTAAGACTGGAATTTTTTCAAAGGGGTTAAACCATGGTTTTAGCCAAAAATTGGGAAATTCTACAATATTTCTTTTTGGACAAAATAGGTCAAGGAAATGTGTTTGGTAATGTTTTATATAAAAAGGAAACCTTATTAGAAAAAGAGTCAATTTTTGAATGGTCGCAAAATTGGAATTTTTTAAAGGGTTAACCTATGATTTTGGTCAAAATTTGGGTAATTTTAGAATCTTTCGATTTGGATAAAATAGTTAAAGGAAATGTGTTTGGTAATGTTTCATATGATAAACTACCTATTTTAGACTAGAAATTAGTGATTTTTTAAAAGGTCGAAAAATTGAAATTTTTTATGGTTTTAGCCAAAAACTGGTAAGTTTTAAATTCTTTCCTTTTGGACAAAATATGACAAAGAAATGTGTTGGGTGTTGTTCTATATGAAAAACAAGCTGTTTTAGACTATAAAAAAGTCGATTTAGACTATAAAAAGGTAGATTTTTGGATAAAATAATTAAAAGAAATGAATTTGTTTATGTTTCGTATGATAAAGAACCTATTTAAGACTAAAAAAATGATTTTTGAAGGGTCGCAAAATTGAAATTTTCAAAGGGATAGACCCATGATTTTGGTGAAAAATTGGACATTTTTCAAATTTTCTGCTTTTGGACAGAATAGCGTAGGGAAATCTGTTTATGGGAAATCTCTATATGGAAAACAAACGTTATTAGACTATAAAAACGTTTATTTTGGAATGGTCGCAAAATTGACATCTTTCAAACAGGTTAGTTCGTGATTGTTGTTAAAAATCGGAAGTTTCTTAAATGACGTCTGTTTGGACAAAATAGTTCGAGGAAATATGTTTGGTATTGTTCTATATAGAAAAGAAGCATTTCTAGACATTAAAAGTATTGATTTTTTATAGTAGAAAATAGGAAGTTTTAGCACAAAATTGGAAAATTGTAAAGTATATTTCTTCTTGGACAAAATAGATTAAGGAAATGTTTGGTAATATTCAATTTGAGAAAAAAAGTTTTTTTGACTTTTAAAAGTCGATTTTCGAATTGTGGCAGAATTGGAATTTTCAAAGGGGTTAACCCATAATTTTGGTCAAAATTGGACATTTTTCAAAGGTGTGAACCCATGATTTTGGTTTAAGAACTGGAAATTTTTAAATTTATATCTTTTTGGACAAAATAGTTCGAGGAAATGAGTTTGGTATTGTTCTATATCGAATAGACTGATTTTTTTAGTCGAAAATATGGAATCTTTCAAGGGGTTTGACCCATGATTTTGGTCAAAAATTGTACATTTTTCAAGTTGTTTCTTTTTGGACCGAATAGGTCAGGGAAATGTGTTTTGGTTAGAAATTATTGTTGCCTTTTGGGAAAACAGAGTTTAAATCGTTAATTGGTAATGTTCTAGATACACAACAAGCTTTTATAGACCATAACAATATGGATATTACATATTTGTTAAGTTTTAATTTTTCTAAAGGGGTTAGTCCATGGGTTTAGTCGCGTTTTAGTTTGTTTTCTACCTAGAACCCCCTCATCACTCGATTTGCATCACTCATCACTTACACGTCATTCCGCTTGTGTCCGCCACAAAACTCAAATGATGGTACGCCTTTGTTTGCACATGACACCTTTTAAAGGGCTTTGTCACGCTATATGTTATCTTTTTAAAAGCTAAAACCTGTCTTCAACGTATGACTGGTACCAAATATACACAATTAATTTATTTACAACAACCTAACTTACAATAATTAAGTGGCTTTCATACTGAATTTTATATCACAATCAAAAATAATTTATAAAACATTGAATCTAACTGAAAAAGTATAAAAGGTTGTGCTGCAGGAGGTTGCCCAATGTACCTCACTCGTGTGCAAACATATACATTTTATGTTAATGACCTACTTTTAAATCTTTCTAATAAACCTGAGAAAAGAGCCGTCATTTTGCGAAGCCACCACTAGTTTCCCAGCAAAATGACTTCTGAGGAACGAGCGCTGAATTTCCATACTGATGACGTATCAGTGCTTAGATCTGGGTAGTGGTAGTTCTGATTGGTCGTACAGTGAGGACATTTGATTCAATCAATTGCAAGCACTATCCAGATCTGCAGGGAAAACAGTGGTAGAATGGCGAAATGACGGCTGTTTTCTCAGGGTAGCTAATGATCTACTTTGAAATCATTCTAATTTACAATAAGGTAGTCATATCTGACCCCATTCATCAAAATGCTTTGCCGTCCAGATGACAACCCCCAGGAAGTAGTATCATCACCCAGGGTTTACAGTCATCTCACCACCAACAATTTCGCCACAAAGAAGTTGACTCGCCACCAACAAATAACTCTTAATTGAAAGAATTTAATTTACCCAGACTGTTTAACTAGGATTTTTTCTTTCTCACCAAGCTTCTTCGAATTTGAAGTTGATTTTTACAAATCTATCGATCCTAGTTGACGATCCTCGCGTCGTTTGACAACCACCCGTCAATTCTTTGAAAAAATGTTAAAATGCCGGTTAAGAGAAACTTCATGTTCATGAAAGTTTTTCCAATTGTTTTGTGTATTCTTGGTGGCGAGATGGACTGGTAGTGAGGTGACCAGATACCTTACCCACTAGGATTGAAAGAGAATCCACTCTTCCAACTGCTCAGCTGATGCCACAGGCATAACACTGTTCGTCCTTTACACTTAGTTTTCTACTGTAACCAGCACAAAACAACAATTTTTGCTAATTAATTACCGTCGATAACAAAAAAGGCATAAAAAATATCTTTTCTGGAATGTTATTGTCTTGACATGGCAAAAACCGATCAAGCATGACAAAACTAAAATGCAAACAGCATCAGTAATTAGTTAGTAGTTTTGAAGTTTGAAAGTAATTGTGACTGGTCATTACAAAAACACAATTTCTGAAATATTTCAGGTGCTCTCGTTTTTCTTAGATATACTGTAAAGTTGTATGGCACAGACCCATGTTAGACAGTCCCTCCCAAGCAGACACAAGTCCCACTGTTGAGGTCCTACACCGCCCTACCCATATTTTCAGTAAAAGCAACGTATTAACACACCCACAGGAATCCTGTTAGTGTCATCCATTCTTGTGCTGTCTACTCACAACAATGGTGACTGTAGGGGTGACTGTGGGCATTAACCAAGGAAAATACAATGTTTACCGGTATGTCAACAACTAAAAAGCAAGCAAATACCCTGCATGTAAATGTAATAAAAAGAGAACTGGTAAAATGACAAGTTGTTTTTTCCTGGGAAATACAAAACTAGGCTCTAAGAAAAATTTAGGGGGACCTGAATCCATGAAAACTGGGTGTCCAGCATATAACTTTGACTGGAAAAGCTAAGGAAATTTTCAAGAAAAGAGTTTGTTATAAAATAGTGATTAGTCTATTTAATAGTCATCAAGCGCGCCCGCCTGATTAACCCATTTTCTCAGCCTGTACTACAAGATAGGAATCCTCATCACTTGATTTAAGGCCTGTGCAAACTCATTCCACTCCTTGCAGTACAGACTCCAAACTTGGCTAGTAAGAGGTATTTATAAACTGTGAGTCTAATAAATTAGCAAGAGAAAGCAGACCACATTTCGCAGTGCTACCGGTGGTTTCCCCGCAAAATAACATTTGAGAAATGATTGCAGAAATTTCATACCGATGACCCGTCACTACCCAGATCTGGGTAGTACTTCTGATTGGTAGTGCCTCATGGGAAATCTACTTCAACCAATCAGATGCACTACTCATATCTGGGTAGTAAAGTGTCATCAGCGCTCATTTCTCAGACGTTATTTCGAGGGGAAACCACCGGTAGAATCACAAAATGTGGTCTGTTTTCTCAGGCTACCAGTAAATATGATTGCATATAATGCCAGTTTTGTTTAATTGTGCATAAAATAAATCCCCAAGTGACTTCTGATTAACAAATGATTAACTAGTAGATTCTCCTTTCAATTTGCTTTGTTTGTGCTTGTAAATCGGAAGAGGAATTTGATACTAAATCAAGAGTCACTTGAAGCCTTATTCCACACACCCCCTAATTATAATATATAAATTCCCGCTGGCTGCATTTCAGACAGTACTGTGTATTGATACCCTGATTCCATATTTAGCCTTTAAGGCTCGTAAAATTTCATTGATAATTTCTTCAACAGTCTGATCCACTGATACCTTTTTGACGGAGTACATTTCACAGTTATCTGGTTCCTCGAGACTTTCAAACTGCGAGTCCAATAAATTAGAAGGCATAAAATGTTCTTGTCGCTTCTCCATTCTCTCCTTTATCAAGTCCTTTGAGCCATGAAGAAGGACAACAAGACAACAGAAAGGCAATGGTCTGGACAGCTTTTGTCTCTTGTCACCATTTGAGCAGTAGTGTTTATTTTCAGAGGTTGCTTCTGCTCCAAGAAGAATTGTTTGTCTATACTGTTCCTTGAGGGCTGAGCAAGCAAGTACTCCTGATTCAGATCGCTTGTTCCACCTAAGAGTTGATGGCACCCAAAAGTTAACAATTTACAGTAAATCTAACACCAAAATCCATATTCTGTGCACTGTTCTTTACATATTTCCCTTGGTAATGTAGAGGAGAATGGGGAGGGGTTACTGCCATATAAGGGCTAAATAGGATGTGTCATTGTCCAAGCAACTATTCTACAGGGTATGGAAATTTGGAGGGAAACAGATCAATTTACCGACATTGCATGGTTGAAGATTTTATTCTACACTAGAGAAACCAGGGACTGACAATCAAAAGATTTAAATCTGCAAATTCAAATTTCTCTGCTTCTCAGTTTAATAGCAAAGAAAGTTTTGACCTTGGTAGTTTGTTTCTAGAAAGTAGAGAAATAGGGAGGGCTTTTAGGAGTTTTGTCTCATATAGGTTAGAAAAAGTTAGCTGAACTAAGTCTGCTTTAGCAGGCAAGGGAACTGGGGTCCAAGTGGCATATCCCACCAAAAATTCCAAAAGTATCCCCTCCAGGAATTTGTTTAACAATTAGTCGCCGAACTAATTGTTTTAATATAATTACATTAATGATTATTCGAGAAAATAAAATTATTGATCAATTTCCGACCCCGAAACATCAAAAAATCTGGCTGCCATTTTGAAAACTGCTAGCCTTCAATGCTATAATCACCGCATGGTGATTATAGCGGGATAGTGCGAAGCTCCTAGCCAATCACAGCGCTCTATTTTCGATAGTCATCGATGTAATTATACTAAAGATCTTTATCACTGGTTTTTGCTTCTATTTCACTCCAATTAAAGCCAATTTCAAAACAGGGTATACCTATGTAAATGCTCAAATACATGTAAATTAAATATCTGCATGTAAGAGTGAACAATACCCTGCGAGCAGTGGTTTCTCCAGGCCGGACGCTATGGGAGAGAAACCACTGCGAGCAACCGTTTGATTCTTTGATTGAGCTGCCGTCCAGCGCTGTGGACGAATAAATTAATTTTGAACAGGTAAAACCTGTTTCGAAACAAGTTTAGGCTCTCGCGCATTTGCTTACGTTTATAATTGCTGTCCTTAAAACGAGCCCGCTGTATCCAAAGAGGAATGGAAAAAGCGTTGTCTTCCGTCCTGCAGGGCTTAAATTCTTTGGGCATAAGTAAGTTGACAAAGGAACAGTGACAGGCACTTTTTCTTTTTTCGAAAGGTAAAGACACATTCGCCGTACTCCCTACGGGGCATGGTAAATCCTTGATCTATCAAATGGCTGTTCTTTTGGCTAAGGAAATGAACAAAGACCGACCAGTTATCATTGTTATTTCTCCTCTGAAGTCATTAGTCGCGGACCAGATAAGAGAGTGTGGACGTTTTGGTCTTTCATCTTGCAAACTAGAAGCTGAAAACATTGAGTCATTGAAAAAGGAATGCAATTTCGACATTATTTTTGCAAGTCCAGAAGTTTTTGAATCGTTCGCTTTGAATCGCTTTTGAATCAAGAGGAAGTGACGTCATTTGACATTTGACGTAGGCGTCACGTGCACGCTCGATGGAAAATCAAACGGTTGCTCGCAGTGGTTTCTCTCCCATGGCGTCCGGCCTGGAGAAACCACTGCTCGCAGGGTAAGTGAACAATGAATTGTGCTGTGGTATGACAATATAGACTGAGGTATATATTACCTTTCAATCACTTTGTTTAAGGCAAGTAGCCAAGGTTGCCTGTCCTGTCAAATATACAAATGGATAATGAAATTTAGTGAAGCTCATATTACTGGTGGTGAACTCAAAAGTGCTGGTGAGAAAAAAAAATGAGACCCCAACAAAGACTGAGGCCTTTCTAGGGCAAAACAAGACCTATGACAAGCACTTAGACAGTATAAAAAGAGCGCACAAACAACACAAAATGTAAATGTCAATATCCACTCTGCTACTCTCGCGGCGCTAAGGAGGCTTAAATCACACAAGACTTTACCCTAATACCATCAACAGAGACAGTGAAATGGGCCATTTGCACTAAGAGGTCATGTGACATTGTTTTTATAAAAATGAAAGTTATATGATTTTGTCATCAACAAACGATTAGTGGGTCATATCTTAAACAAAAAAAGGAATTTGGTTCTTCAAACCCACACCATAACTCTTAAAATGAGTAAGTTTGTAGCTGGTCACGTGACCAGAGTGTGATTTTTAAAATTATGAATTACCTCTTTCTGAACACAAATTTTGTACTTAAGCTTCAAAGCTTTTTTGTATTTTGTGTCCTGAAGTGCTCGCATTATCTTTCCTTGTTGTTGTGAATATCATGAAAGATGCATCCTGAGAACCCAAGCGTCTATACTTATCTGTCAGTTAAAGAAATTTCCAAAAAGCTGAAAAAATCTGAATGTTGGGTAGTGAAATGGTCATCAAGAAAAGAGAGGTTTGATGACAAGAAAAGAACGGGAAGACCGAAAATCCTTAATGAGGCAGCTAAAAGAATTCTGAACAAAGCTAAGTACAGAAGGGGAAATTCGAGCACGCAGCTTTCACAACAATTAGCAAGCAAAGACCATGATGGGAGAAAAAACACCATCTGGAGGTTTATGAAAAGCGAATGTTGGAGACTGCTGAGAACGCAAACTTAAAGAAACCTCTGCTCACAGCCAAGCAACGTGTAGCTAGACTGAAATTTGCTAAGCAGTACAAAAACCTCACTGTGGAAGAATGAGATAACTTTCTTTTTTCAAACAAATGTCCCAAATATTTGTTTCAGCTGCGCAATCCAAAAAATGATATTGTTTGGGGTTCTCAGGAGAGCCAAGTTCCTCCAGCATATCAGGTTAAAAAAAGTTCAAAATGGATCATATGGAGTGGAATGACAGGCTGCGATCTCGCTGGGATACATTTTTTACCCTAAGGACAGACTTTGACTGCCAATTACTACAACAACAACATATTAGAAAAAGAAGTGAAGCCTGTCCTTCACTGTAAAAATGTGAATGAAGCATCAGACAAGCGAAAATTGTTCAGTTCCAATCGCCACATGATGTTCATCCAAGACGGGGTGCCAGCACATGCGGCTAAGTCCACCCGAGCATGGTGCAAAAAAAATCTGCCAAATTTTATAGAGAGAACATGCTGGCCCCCAAATTCCCCAGATACACGTGTATCAACCCTATAGAGAATCTTTGGAGCATAATGGATGAAGTTGTCTATAAAGACCCAACTCCTAAAACCATGAAGGATCCGAAAAGACGGTTCAAACAAGTGCAACAGCTTCAGAACGTGATAACAAACAATGGAGGGCATACTGGATATTGACTGTCCAAATATAAATTATGTACTCAGTAAAGCAAGAAGTGTAGTTTTGCATGTAATAAGAGGAGCGAACTTTTAGGACACTCTATATGTGCTGTTTATGCTTTTCACTTCCCTTTCCCCCTCTGCCTGCCCTTCTTGATCATGTTGGCTTTCATTACTTTTAAGGGACCGTCGCTCTCTCGAGGAAGAACTTAGCAACCAAATGCACGAGTAATATGACGAGTTTATACAACGTGATGAATGTATATGCCAAATGTAGAATGTACAACAAAAGAAAAAACCTGAATCTTTTTTAGTTATTTACTCTATTATTCTGCCTTGAATCTAGAGTAAATTGGCTAACCTCCAACCCCCCCCCCCCAAAAAAAAAAATTAGAAATGAGTATACATATCCCAAATGGGATTTTCGTGGCTAAAAGATATAGATGCATTAAGAAATGACCAGTATTTGCACTTTTTTCATTCTTAGTTGTTGAGCATATGACATTATTTTTGTTGCATAAACTTGTAATTTTGCTTGCGCACTTTTACTTGTTTGCCTCTGTAGAAGAACAGCCCCCTAAAAGTAACGAAAGCCGTTATGTCTACCTCATCAGTCAGGGGAGTTCCCTGTTTCATCTTTGTGATATTCCCTGCTGAATGGAAATGATCAGCATCCACATAGGGACATGACAACTGTCAAAAAGGAGTGAATGCAGATTAGCAAGACTCAAACATTATCAATTTCAAAAGGTTTGTTTCTTTGAGAAAATCCCAATCTGGATTCTTGAAACTTAGAAAAGACTTTGCACTTCTTTACTTAAGTCTGAAAAAGGTTTTGAATCTGAAGAATCCACACAGCAGGAAGATTCATTGGTCAGATCAAATCTACATCCACATTTTTAAGATTAAGGATCCGTGCATTTCATTGGAAGGCTACCTGGCAAGCTGATTTCCAGTGAAAATAAGTTATGAGGTCCACTGCTAGGCTCTCATTACTATTAGCACATATACAAACCACAGAGCTGTAGCTAGCGGGGGAGCAAGGGCAGCCACTGCCCTCGCCCCCCCCCCCCCCCCCGCACCTGCTGAGCCAGACAAATCAAGTCTGTGGATGGAGACATATTGCATGACAAGTGCTGAAAAAAGCATTTGGGAGCCTCCAAATTAAAAAACTTTCTGGGGAAGGATACCCCCAGACCCCTCTACAAGGCTCTTGCCTTCTACACCCACTATAATGCCCCCCCCCCCCCTCGCATTACAAAAACCTATCTATGCCCTAGTCACACCCTGTTAATACAGACACTGAGGGGCCATAGAAAGTTTCCCTATTAAGTTGGCTGAAATTAGAGAAAATGTAAGGGCTCTCTTTCCTCAGGTACAAAGCAAACTGTCCGTAATATAGTGGAACCTCGCCTTTTGGCTACCTCAGTAATACAATCACCTTGTTATTATGGCCCCTTTTTTTCAGCCTGGCAAAAAGGCCATACATTTTCTTATAAACAACCCTCATCAATGAGGTCACCTGTTAATATGGCCAATGGCCAGGTTTTTTAAATCCCAAAAAGTAGAATCTTTTATAATTTGACCTCATTATTACGGTCACTCATTCGAAATTTAGAAAATCAAAAGCCTGTGACATGTCAATTTCATTGACCTAGTAAGCTCAGCCTGTTCTTGTTTTGTTTTTAGACTAAAATGCATTTGTGGCAGTTTAATAGCCAATGTTTAAAAGTGTTCTATGTTCTGAAGGAATGTTCCAAGTAGTTTTTACAGAACTTACTGTACGCAATATCTACATTCTGGCTGCTTATTAAAGAGAACAGTTGTCTCAAGAAGCGCAAGTGCGATGCATGGTGTATTTGTCATAATGGTCTCAGGTCATGAAATTTAACCCTGCCCCGGTAATATGGCCACCCGTAAATACGGCCAAACTTTTTTTACCCATTGACGACCTTAGTAACGGGGTTCCACTGCAATGAGGTGTTGGTATTAAGTGTGTGACTGTACAGCAGTACATTTTTAATTTTATGTCGTTTTGCTCCACGACCAGAAAAATTCCATTTTGAATTTTGCCCCCATGGAGAGTTTATTGGATTGACCCCACCCCCCCCCCCCCCCACCCTCCCCCTCACCCTCATCCCCTCTGAAAATTCTTCTTTGCATAAATGTTGGTTTAACATATACCGGTCAGTCCAATCTTGGAGTAACCCTCTATAGGATGGGGTGGATAATATCTTCATTTTTGGAGTTCTTTTGTCACAGCAAATCTAAACCATCTGCGGTTAAATTTAAATCTATTGTAGGCCTTGGACTCTCCCAATTAACAAATAAAAGACTTGACAATTTACTTCCAAATTTGTCAGGAGTGCAGTGAGGAATTACTAAATATGTCATTCAGAAATGAATGTATTGGCAACATCAAACTTGCCTGTTGTAAAATATACATGTCATCTGACAAGGCAATATTATTTGCATGTGGTTAATTTCAATAGTGTAAAGCAGGAAAATTAATAAGCATAGTTCCAAACAATGACTGTCAGCAAGAGTACTTTTAACTTATCCACTGGCAAGAATGTAACAAAACCCAGCTGCATCCACCACTGATATGAATGACGGCCTTTAATATAAAGCTACTAATATGCCCAAAGAAAAAAATAACCAAGAAAATACGTAGACACCCACCTTTTTTGCCAAGGCACGAGCTACTGTTGTTCTGTAGAGTAGAAAAAAAGTAGATTATTCATGCACATCAGGCTTTTTTGGAAGAAAAAGAGGACAGAATATTCCACCCCTTGCATTACACCTAAGATTGTTAAAATAAAATAGAATAGTGCTGTGTTTTCTTTTACATCCCTTGTAAATGGATAACTGAAGATGAAGGAGACAATGCCAAAAGCTTGACATCACTGCTCAGTGAACTGGGAACTATGAACTACATGTAAGAGAAGGTGTTAAATCACAACTAGCATATCCTGATCAGATTTTTGAGACCTTTGTTCATTGTACTAGCAAGAGTTTGAACCTAGTAGACTGACACTCTTCCAGCTGAACTAACTGAGTGGTCAGAGTTGTAATCCAAGTCGTGTGTGTATTGTAGGGTTTTCAAGCAGTTTAGTTTGAGATAGGGTATAGAAATCGAAGCATTTTGGTGTAGGATAGCATGTCATTTATTTTTAATTGATCAGTAGTATGAAAAAGTCAAGTTTCTGGTTCTTAGTGAGCCTGAACTATGACAAGCCATACGATTTCAATTCCCATGGAAAACAATTTTTCGTTTCTGTGCCCAGAGATCATGGGAAACCATTTGTACCAATATTTTGGTTCTGATCGGAAATTCATGGGAATTAACCCACTGCTTAAGTGTTTTCAGTTTTCGGAAGTCACATATTTCTTTCTTGGTCCTGGAAGCTATAAATCAGTAATGTTCAAAGCACTTTTGAAACAATAAATTCAAGATGGCGAACAGCAGAAAGATAATAGATGCTAATTAACGTTTTAGTTTCGTACATAACCCGAGTCATAACTAAGAATTGTTCCTCTAGTTAAGAATCTGAGTGCAAAAATAGAGAATTTTGGTAAATTGATCCCTAAGGCTGAAAATGCCACTGGGAAACATTTTTCGGTTTGGTTATTTTAAGACCACATTAACAACACAGTACCAGAAACAGTCGTTACCGTGAAATCCTAGGACTTGCTATGATAAGAACTTTAATTTGTAACTTTGGGTCTAAGATATGGTACCTAAATTGCAATTCGAAATGGTCTGGTATAGGGGCTCAGCAGCTTAAGTTCACCTAAAAATTCCTAGAGAACTCCCACCTTGCCCCACCCCCACTTCTTGCACCCCCGGTGGTAGTAAGGTATAAGGGTTGAAAATGAAATTAAATTCAAGTCATCGCTTACTTTCCACTTCCACAAACACCAGTCACCAACACAACAACCATGATTGGGCAGGGTGAAAAAATTGTGTCTTGGATTGAGTACACCTCATTCAACCTGCAAAGAAGACATGCACAGGTTGTGGGTCAATTTTATCACACATTTTTTGGGCAAAATTTCAAACTTTGTTTTCAAACTGTTTACCAGTATTTCATATCTTTACATGAACACCATGTGCACCCAAGAATAAATGGATGTGAGTTTTGATCGAGGACAAAAAAAGAACCTTTCATTACCTGTCTTCCATAACACAAAATAACTACTTACATACTTTTAATAGTGGCTGATACCACTACCGTCAGTTGCATCTAAGCATGAACAAGAGACAGAAAAACCCTGTTCTGATAGAGTTGCGTGGGACGGGGGGGACAGGGGGTCAGGAGCCCAGAAGATTAGGGGTGGGAGTGGTACGGGAGAAGGGAGAAGAAAGGGTGGGAAGTGGATCTCTACATTGGTGGAAAGCGGGAGGGAATTCAAAAAGGCAAGCTTTCGTTATTTGTTACTGCTTATCATTCAGTCAAAGAAACGAACCCAACAATGCATTTTGACTTCCATTTAACATTCTCCACGGCTTAAAGCAAAATCTTATGTGCGAGAAAAGTCAAAAAATGAAAATTCGTACTCGGGAATAAAAAAATACACAGAATTACTTCTGGTGAAATTGGAAACCTTTCTGAGTCGCTTACATCATAGGTCATAGGTCTATGTCAAGTAATTGGAAACCAAACAAACCCAAAGGCAGGAGTATTCGTTATTTCAAATACTTCTTGTTAAAATCGGACATAGCTGTATCATTCCGATGTCAGGAATATGTATGTATAACCATTAAACCTCCCTGCCGAGGTTTGATGAAATATACAACTTCTTGAGCAAATATGAATGAATGGGTTTGAAATTTGATAACCGACTGAACAATAATACTCCACCAGCACTAAACTGAACACTTGAAAATGCATTGGCTCTTTGACTTCATTTTTAAATAGCATGATCCCGGTAATTTCTGGATTCCTAAAGGCAAGTTAATGCATCATTGATAACTGCAATAGCTATTAGTACACTGCACAGTGGACTGAGACTATTGTTGCTGTCTTTGGATGTCAGCCCTGTGCCAAAGGGTATGGTTTTTAGCCGTTTTGGTCTGAAATAGTGTATAACCATTTCGGTATGAAATAGGGTATAGCTTGTGCATTCTAGTCTTGATTAAGGTATGTTTTTTAGAAGAAGCTACTACTTCATTATAAGGCAATAAGACCATTTCCCTTTTAATGAAGGAAGGCTAATTTTGTTAGCCGAAATGTTGGCCTATAATAAATCAGCCCTTTGATGTAGTGCCAGCCCTGCATTCAGATTTGTTCTCTTTTAATGTTTACCCCAACTGTGTAGTCAGGGGTCAGGTCTGAAAAACGGTAGGGAAAATCACAGATTTTGGTCTGAAATAGGGTAAGGGGTTAGTGTTTCAGGAAGCCTGCGACACAACCCACCCAGTTTTTCTGGAAGTACTTTCCCGGGGATGTCAGGTTAGTGAAAATTCAGTTTAACTAAAAAAACTGACCTGTAACAATTTTCATCTTTGGCAAATTACACCACAGCTTTAACGCTAAACCCAGGCTTCTGATCTTTTTAATTTATGTACATGATAACGGGAGAAACACAATAAAGGGCGGGAGTCTGGAGACAAAGGGACAAAAAGGTACGGGAGCTGGGAGAACGGGGTAGGGGAAGCGGGAGGTTGTGACCCCCCTGTTCCCCCCCACAGTGCAAAACATGACAGGTTTTGCCAACAAACACTAGAAAATTGACACCTGTTAAAGCAAACTGTCACGCCAAAGGTTTAAGTTGTTGGCGAAGTTTGACAGCCGTTAAAGCAAACTGTTGCGCCAAAGGTTTAGGTGGTTGTCATTGTTTTTGATCTATTAGTTCTGCTCACATTTAGGAATGACTTTGTTTATCTGGAACTGATTACATTATTATTGGAGTCAAAATTCCTCTTTCAAATTAAAAGATTGTATTTTCTAATAGCAGCCTCTAATGAATGCTGATTGACACACCCTAAGTGTCCAATTTCACTTTCAAAAAAATGTAGTTAAAGCATTTTTGGTCTTAAGTGTCAGCCATCTCTTCACTTCAACCTCGCACCAGGCGACCAGGTTTGGGGTTGAAAATACTGACTCTAGAGACAGCTGTCACTGCAGACTACAGGTATACATGGAGCATTTGGTCAAGAAAAAAAAAGATTAAAAAAAGGAAAAAATAATGCAATTTCCTCTTTTTTTCGGTCTTAAAGGGAATACAATCCATGGCCACAAGCATCAACAATTTTTAAAGTCATGTTTGGGGTTGGAGGGAAAAGCAGATGTTCCGTTCCTAAGGCATCTACATTAAGTTTCAATGTACAGGTGGAGATGTGTTCTTAAGATTTTGGTTTCACACCTGCTTTTTATAATTGTTTGACATTGTAGTTCCCTAGGCAACAAAACATATAAAAAATGAAAAATAAGATTATCATTTGTCTTAAAGAATATTTAAGCAGTGAAAAAGAAATTTGGCTTGATTTATGGTGGTCAAAACCAAAACTTTAACCAAAACATTCCAAACTATGATATGAAGTATTTTTAACCGACAGAAATATATTTGCCAAGCCACATGATTTACATAATCCATAATTCATAACTTCTTGTTGTTGTTTTTTTATATATTGGCAACTGCCAAAAATGTCACACACATGGCATTTTTATAATGATTAAGAGTCATACCTCTGGCCTTCCATCTTTGAACTCAAGTTAAATATATTTAAATGTAAAACGTTTATTAAACACACTTTGTATAGATCGCTAACATTTTAGAGTTGACATGAAGGTAAACTTAAATTATTGATCTGTATGAATATCGCGCCAAGTGGAATAAATGCGTCATTCATTTGTAATAAATCATTATTTCATAAAAAATTAAACACCAAGTTTAAAACGACCTCATTTAGACGTTCCAAAATAAACTTCCTCGTTAACTGAAATATAGGCTTACTATAAAATCATTGATGGGAGAAGATCTATACGGAGTGCACGATTTTGAATAATTTTTCACATCCAGTGTGCAGACGACGTGTGACAATTTCGAGTACAAATTGTCTACCCTTAACTCTAGCACAAGACATCTGTGTTGCTGATAAAATCACTTTGTTGTTTGATTATCAAGATCACTGCCACATACATAACCTCAGACAAAACCCTGTTAGGGGTACGATTTCAAAGCAATTTAAGTTTATATAAAATTGTCAATTGGCGGTCTCTCAAAGGTGAAACTACGTTAATCTCGCAGCCTGTCAGCTCCCATCGACGTACGACTCAAGATAAAAGCTAGTCTAACTAGAGAAAACACCTCCGCTTATAAGAAAATAAAGTTGGAAAGCTTACCTGGTAAGGAAATGCTGAACGGAGAAAAGGATCAAGAGGAGAAGTCAGGGCCCAAATCGTATTGAGAGGCTGTCGTACAATCGCTACAGCTGATGAAGTAGGAAACGATTGGGTGATAAAACTAGGAATTTGCTGACGAGTCAACTTTTATGCAGTTCAGTTACCAGCTAGGTTTCTCCTATGTTTCTTCTGAAGAAGTCTAAGCGTGGTAAACAGGAGGCAAAACGACGAAAAGTTGAAATGACGATCAACACTGAGTAATAGACTTCAAAATCCGCCCCAGGGCCCCAATTATTCCCACCGCATTCTTGTTGAAAACCGCTGATTGGCTAAAATTACCCTGTGTTTTACACTAGTTAAACAACGTCAATTTTCAAGGAGTCCTTTACATCCGAAAGCGACGTGCAATTTTGGAAAATCACATCTTTTCCTGAGCACCTGAAAGCGAAATAAAACAATAACGTGATACAAATACTGAAATAGAAATGAAACACTTTTAAGGTCACAAACAATTCAGGCTGCTTCCTTGTACACTGTACAACCCCAAAACATGACAAAATGACAAAAATGTATGGCGTTGTTTGCAACTTTGAGGTCATGGTTTTGATTAGATTCCCGTAAGGATTAGAGCGACTAGCATTTTTCTGTTTAAATCGCTCGGAGTATTAAGTTTTGTTTTTTTCTGGCCCTGAAAGACTTGTCCACATATATATTGATTCTTTTGGCTCCTGTTTTTTCCGACTGCCTGTACAGTTCAGTTTTGTTAAGAACTTGTTGAGGTAATATGAATAATCTGTTCAACTTGAACAACCACAGACAACCGCAATATTCCTTGTGGCGCATATATGTTGTAGCTAATTTTTAGCTCAGATAATTTTTATTTTTCTTTTGTTACAACTTCATTAGGCATACATTACCATACCCAAAAACAAAAATTACCTGAGATAAAAATTAAAGTACAACATATATAACAAACTAGCAATTCTTGTCATTGTTCAAGGGACAGCCCTGCGTGATATAAACTTGCTTTGGGTAGCGACTACTTCAAGAACTTTGCCGCAAAATCAATACTAGGGTTGATATTTTTAGAACTGTTAACGTCGAGTTAAAGGGTAACCCATATCACCAGAGAAGATAACGTAATGATTTATGGGGGGTTTCAAATACGAATATAAAGATTAAAAAAAGCGCTGTCAGAGGGGCAGTCTGGTCAATAAAAGCCTTTTTTTCATTTATATTCGCCTTTTTTCTTAAATATCTGGCAAGCTGGCCAAGATTTTTTTTCAATCAAAAAATAACTCACCTTGGTCAGAGTCAGGTTCAATAATTGTTTGAGAATTATTTGATTTTTCGCACTTTTTTATGAATAAAGATGGAGTGTTCCAAAATTTTGAAAAAAAAAATGAAAATTATTGGATTTGGGGGTTCAGGGTTGAACATTCAAGTATGAAGTGAATAGCTCAATTGAAGACAAAGACCAGATCACGGTTCACAACCAAAACAAGATGCCCCTGTACCCCTTAGCAGACTAACTACTTTCAACACCCCATTTCCCCCCAAAAAAGGAACCAGACTTCCCCCTTGATCTGATACAGCTTCTTCTGCCAGTACTACAAGTGCCAAGTCAACTTCTTGCGAACTACGTAAAGACTTTATTAAAGCCTCTTACAGCAACATCAGGCCCCAGTTGTTCAAAAGGTGGATAACGCTATTCATCGGATAAATTTCTATCCACTGGATAGCGCAATTGGTTTTCCTAATACTTATCCAGTTCTTTTGTAAGTACGCGATATTGGTACTTCGCCTGCTGGTAATTTGACCGGTTTTTCAGATTCATATCCCCAGTCCTTTTCAAATCACCCACAACTCGAGTGATTTCGCGCGAGATTAGCGAATGTTTCATTGTCACCTTGCCTTTGAACTTCAGTGCTTTCAATTTAAATGTTCAAGCTTGTTATTTCTGATACGTCCTAATCTGTAGCGGCCTGTTTATAAACCTCGCCTCGAGGATTCGCAGCTCGTCTACCAAAACTTTGCTCGCGCTAACTATCCCGCCGGCTATTTTTCTTTTAATGAAAACAGATACATCTGGACTAACCTGAGATCAGGCGTTATTGTTATTTTTTTTGCTTCCTTGCTTATAAAGGTTAATAGGGAGAGGGCATTGATCTCAGGCTACATCTGGACGGGTGCTTGCCACCTAACGACCTCGTCCCCAGGGTCTTCTCGCTTTTCAATAGGTAAACGCTAGTTTCCATATCTCAAACTAAGCACTAACAATACTGATTAGGGTAAGCACTGAAAATACTGATTAGGGTTAAGCACTGACTATACTGATTAGGGTTAAGCACTTAGAATAGTGGTTAGGGTTAACGGTTAGCTTTATTTAGGGTTAGGGTTTTCGCTACAGTAGTTAAATTACTCCAATACCCTGCAGCGAGTCCGCGGTTGTCTAGTGGTTAGGACATGGGATAACAGATTTAGTACTCCGGACTCCTGCTCGTAACTCGAAAATTTCTTTTTTCTTTAAAATTGAAGAGACTTGCACTTTGACGACATTTGTTGAGCAGAAACTAAGTCTCTGAGTCGAGAAACTTAGAAATTTCATGTAAGTGTAAGTGAAAAGGGAGAGGGTGGTTTGAGATATGGAAACAAGTGCTTACCTTTTCAATATGGCCGCCGCCATATTGGAAAGCGAGAAGACCAACAAGATGTCCCTGTTTCGGGGTTCTTAGGTCTTAACCAGGAGTGTACAACGCCTCCATTAGGCGCCTTAAAAAAGTTGTCCTTCTGCCGGAAAGGAAGCCTTGATTGAACAGGGTCAGGGATATGATCTCCTGACAGGGTCGGTGAACGTCAGCGGTGCGAGTTGAGTGCGAGGTCCACATAAGTGGTGCCTGCAAAAGGTACATCATAAGAATTTTTCAGGGTGTTGTATTTGGGGTGCTCTCGAAGTCCGCGTCGCCAAAAAGGTCTTGTCGTGCGTGCGTATAGAGGGCAGCTAAGTGAAGAATCACCTCCTTAAAAACTTCCCTCAAGTGCTACATCCCGAGGTGTTACGAAAACTAAGACCCTCGAAAACTAAGACCTAAGACCTAAGACCCGTCGTAGTTTTCGAGATTACGAAAACTAAGACCCCCTAAAATAGAATCCGTCGAAATATAAAGTCAAATTGTAACCGAAATAGGTCTGATCTGTCAAATTATATCATGTTCGATCCTTTCCATGGAGTTCTAGGTCAAATTTAACAGTAAATTTGGGAGTCTTAGTTTTCGTAATTTCGAAAACTAAGAACCCCACCAAAACAATCTCTAAAATTTCTACAAAGTCGAATTACGACCGTTTGAAGACTATAATCCGTAAGACAAACAACTACTATCATCCGCGTGCGAGACGATCCGCTTCTTCTAACAATTTGCAGACATACATTATCAATATTGCCGCTTTAAGAAGAGGATGAAAGCTATAGAGTACCTACGTACCGAGTCTAACCTGGGGAAGAGTATCAAATCTACTTAGGGGGCGGGGGACGTACATCTGAAAATCAAGATGGCCGCTATTAACGGTAAGACGCGCGCGATCTCAACGATCCCACGGAAAAATAGGGGACTGTGAACAGTCTAGCCTATTTGATGGGCTCCTGACAAACAATCAATACAAAGTGAAGATTGCGTGACAGTAGGTTGCCAGAGATCAGGCAGGATTCCCGGAAAAACATCCATCTCCAGTGGAAAGCCAATTTCACGATTTAATGGCTAAACAACAAAAATTAAAGACCAATAGGGGTAAGGCATATTTTCAGTGTACAATAGACATGTAGGAAGTCTATGCCTTTGGTCCTCTTTTTAAAGCGAGTCTTCAAATTGTTAGCTTATCGTAGATCAGCACGCGTATGATAGTAGTTTTTGTTTGTCTTACAGATTATTGTTGGTTTTCACATGACGTCACTAAAATTCAAACTAAAAAAACTATCCATCCTACCGAGATTTTACTTTCACGATGCATTAGAGCAGCTGAAACCTAATTTTCATACAAATTTTCGCTTCAAAAGGGTTCTTGTTTTTGTGATAGAGGACGCTTGAATTTCTAAGTTTTTGCGTGACGCGATATTTACATGACGGCCAAGAGAGCTGTCATGTAGGTTAAAAAAGTGACTTATTTCAGGAAATTTTGCTATTTAAACAGTTCATGTATTAGAAAAAGTATTACTTTAATGTTTATGAGTTTTTCGAGGAATAAATTCACGCTTTTGTAGCAAAAGTCGGTAACAGATGTTTCTGTTGGTTTCCGTCCGCCATGTTGGAGCTCATCCAGGTGAGCACCAGCATGGCGTCTCCATACAAATCTCTATAAATCTGGGTAAAACATTCCTTCGGATATCTCGTATACGAAATATTCCTCTGACCTGAATCTTGGCGAGGGTCTTTGTATATGTACCTCCTTTCATTTCCCAGATTCTGGACTTTATCTATAGGACGGTTTTGATTTTTATTTTGATATATTTTGAATGGCGTGACACTGAAAACCAGCAATAGTCTTCAAACGGTCGTAATTCGACTTTGTAGAAATTTTAGAGATTGTTTTGGTGGGGGTCTTAGTTTTCGTAATTACGAAAACTAAGAGGGGTATTAGTTTTCGAAATTACGAAAACTAAGACCCCTAAATTTACCGTTAAATTTGACCTAAAACTCAGTTGAAAGGATCGAACATGATATAATTTGACAGATCAGACCTATTTCGGTTACAATTTGACTTTGTATTTCGACGGATTCTATTTTAGGGGGTCTTAGTTTTCGTAATCTCGAAAACTACGACGGGTCTTACGTCTTAGGTCTGAGTTTTCGAGGGTCTTAGTTTTCGTAACACCCCTACATCCCCGGAGACAGCTACCCTTTCAAGTGACTGTAATCGAGACTGTAATGATCAACCATAATGTTTCATCACGAAGGAAAGTTATTAAAAAAGCGAAAGCAGTAAAAACAAATTAAACCAAAAATATCCAGTTTTTTTGTTAAATTTTTGCTTTAATAACAGGTACGAAACAAACAAACTCAGATCAGTACCGCTAGGTTGTAACGTTTTATTACATGAAAACAAAGCTAGCATAATTATGATATTTAAAGGCATTATTAAATTTCATTTTCTGTAGTTGAAACCCAAGTATCCGACATCCTCATCGTCCTCTGCTTTTTGAGGGAGGTTCCATTTTAACATTAAGCATTTAAGACATCCGGCCAAGCGTAGACAGTGGTCAATGTTTACACATATCTAACAGCCAACATAAATTGTTATTACAAGATACAATCTTACGAAAGTGGCAAGAGGTTACACTTGGGTTGTCAAAACTCTTCTTTAGGCAGAATGAGGCTCACGTATCGTCTTGCACAGTGTCTTGCAGCGTGCTGTACGAGAGAAACCGTGTTATGCAATTTCACTTTGCCTTAAAACAAATTGGAAGCATTTTATAAAGGTTTTAAAGTTCTGATCACCGCACGTTTTATTGTGCAGTATGCGCCAATACGAGGTAGAGATGGGAGCACATTCCGCTCCTTCCCTCCTATGCAAGACGTCTAGGCATGGAAGAAATAAAATAAAAATAAAAATTTGTAAAAGGTACCTTGGAAGCGCCGAAAATATTATAGCATTATAAAGTTAGCAGCAGGTTATGTTAAATGTTAGGCTGATCTGCGTAAAGTATTAGTGTACTTATTTCAGAAATTCCAATGTTGTCTGTGAACATCTAGCAAAAACTGCATTCGGGTGAGTCTGTAACTTTAGTTGAGCTGAGGTTCCTTTCAAGTTGCACTGAAGTCTTCACGCGAGGGTTCAAATGTTAGATAATTTATTATGAAAGTTTTGAGTTTTTTGAGGTGAGAAGCTTTCAACCTTTATCTATGGCTTCCAAAGTTACATTCATTTGAGTCAAACAAGTAATCGTTACACTGAAGGAACAACTTTTCTAAATTAATTTACAAACTTTATTAAAATACAATACAATCAGATCGATGTGAAATCGCGGCCGCTGCTGATTTGAACGAAGTGTCCGATTGTCTTCTAGATCAAAAGCCAGGAAAACTGTTTCCTGAAAAAGTGTTAACTCAAGAAAAAAATCGTCCAGGGGATGAAACCGAGTGAAACTTTTCTCTGCACGTTTTTTAATACCATTATCTGAGTGGACCCAATAATAGCAATCACAAACCGCTTAAGGCCTAAACAGAGGTAAATGAAAGAATTTGTACGTCCGTCAAAACTAAGTTGTCATATTTTAGAGATCTAGAGACTCACAATTAGCCCAAAAACGAATCATGGAGTTTGAAAAAGAACACTTCTATCACTTTCCCTGAATGATTGGTACTTTCCTACCCACTCAAAAACGACTTTGATGTCGTGGCTCAAGAAAATGTTATGTTGTAATTAGAATGAATTTTATCATGAATGACTATTCCTATAGAGTGTTTTCACTCACGTGGCCAGCATCTATGCAAATTTATTGGAACAGAAGAAAGCGTTTGCATAAGAAAAGAGTTCAACTCCCACAGGATCGGTTTGGGACACCAACACGGCCGCCGTTTCATTGTTTTGGGACACCAACATGGCCGCCGTGACGTCATGTGAAAACACTCTATAAGAGGTTCAAGAGGTGGCAGGCGCTCGAGATAATAGGCTAGGGGTAATGGGTTAAGCTGAAGGGTAATGTGTCAATTATCACATATTACCTTGACGGGCAGGAGATTGGATGGGAAAGGAAAATGGGAATTAAGGCGCCTTGGTACATAACTGAGCGAGCGAGAAAAGGAAGAGGGAAACAATGGCTACCCTTGCCTTTGTCCTCGCGCGCCTATATTCCCTCTTTCCCTTCCCCTTCAAAGAATCAGATATTATTGATAGATACCATGAACACGATCAGTATATAAAGGATATTTTCTGCAGCTGGTCTTTGCAGTTTATTTGTTGCGAGACACGCCCAACAATCCCCAACAATGTTTTGAGAAAAACGAAAAAAGGAAAGCGATGTAAATTTGCCGCATTTACCACTATCTCGGAGCCTGGAACAGGCTAGGATTCATGGGCTATTGACTCAGAGCTCATTCGGGCTCGAGGAATAATTGGTAAATATTTTCAGCAAGTATTTTTTCTCATATAAAGGTAATGTGATATTACTATATAACTGGCAAGTGTCCCGGTCACCCCTCTCTGAATTTTCTGGCTCTACAAGATTTACATCTTGAAATATCGACGGCAGGCAAGTTCAAATATAACCCTTTATTGGTTTGTTAATGTCAGCCACATGCATTTACAGAATACGAGTGTGTCAATCTAATAAGCTAAATGTTCTACCAGGAGTTGGGTATGTAACCACTCGCGATGTGGAAAAGTTTAAGAAAATGAAAGTGAAATATTTCAAGGACATATTTCTCGAAAAAAAGATCATTTTAATTACACCGTGATGACATACGTCTTTGTTACAAGGTGGGCGTGAGAAAACAAGAGTAGCTTGCTTGAAAAGTGGTGTTATGTTTAAGGGAAAGGCATCTTTTAAGGCTTGTTTATTTGGAACAATCCCACTTAGGATTCTTGATCTCCGATATTTTGCATTTGTGACGACGGAATGAATGAATTATTTGCAAATGAATTCTTCAGCAATATTGGCGCGAACTGAGGAGAACATGGCGGGCCTCATATTTTTACAGGACAACCGCTGGCCAGGAAGACTTATGGGATCCTTGCCAAACGGGAAAAAAAAATCCGCATGCCCAGCCTCTTCGCCCATTATTAAGTGGAGAAGAATCTGGGAACCGAGAAGCCCAAATAGGGATGCCGTTCCCTCGACTGCTTAAAAATCAACTGGTAGACAAAAACTTAATTCAGACGTAACTTACCGCGATACGAAATTGGAAATGCGTGTCCTCTACGAACATTTAAATACTTGGAGTCTTACTTTTAAAATTTACAATTGACGTTTTCCCCTGTTTAGATTTACTAGAAAGTTATCTAAACACAAAATTTCTACAACAAATTAACCATGCTAATTTCCCATCCGAACCAAGTTTACTCAGATAGTCAAAACGTTTAAGTTTTGACGTGTCGTTTTGAGAATCAAGTATGGGCAAGGTGGAGGTTAAGTGTTTTCGGGCGAGATTGATCACTCTTCTCAACACTTTGGTTATTCCCATATCACTAAAAAAACCTCATCAGATGATTGTTAAAACAAAAGAAAGGAATCTAATACTTGTTCTATTAGACATTGTTTTGAAGATAAAAATAACCGTCGCAGGGAACAAGGTTTGATAATGCTCTTGGAAATCATGCGATGCGCATGGAACCTACAGATGAGTCGATTATCTGCTAACAAATAACTAACTGAACTGTAGGTGCCAACAAGAAGACAGGCAGTGCGTACAAGTTATAATAATAAAAGTGAAATACGTCTGCACACCGTACGAAGAGAAGGATACTTCTGTGATCTAACTCAACCCAACGCCACTGAAACTTGATTTACATGAGACAATCAGTGTCGTAAATACATAGTAAGGAGCTTTACGCCTGGCTCTCACTACTGATTTCCAGGCGTTCAGATGGATAAGTGCGGAGCGAGGTCAGGCGTTCCCCCGCTCTCACCCCCAGGCAGCCCCACCCATTAGCTGTTTTTCCCGCTCATATCACTTCGCGCCGTCCCCACGATCTGAAAGCCTGGAACAAGCTTAATCGGCGACGGAGTTGTGATCAAAAGCGCAGAACGTTACGATCTAGTGGAACGCATTGTAATTGGTTTAGTTCTTCCACTTTCGTCGGCGACTCCCACAATCTAAGGGGGCTTTCCAAAAACCAGAGATGGGGCGACAGGACCGGTCAATTTGAAAATGAAATTTTAATCCAATGATAAGCGTCTTAAGTTTAATGAGAAAGAGAGCGAGGGCGTTATAAGGGGAGTCGGAAGAAAATTTTAAGTTCAAATCTTTTGCGACTCCGATTGCGTCGCGTCGAGCTGATCACTCCGAATACAACTCCGATGCTTAAAACTCATTAGGTCATAGGCGCTTGAACGGCTCCGTTTTCCACCCTATCATCTTCACTAACAAAAGACAGCTCGAAGACCGAGCTAATGATTAAGTTCGCGTTCCCCATATAATCAACTGTTTTACAATAATCTCATCTCTGATGTCTCTCAATCTGCTGGTCAACAACAGAGGAGAGTGAAAATACTTCGGGGAGACAACAGGCTCACACACTCAATTTTGTACTCTTAGTCAAATCTTATGGCAGCAGGCCCTTGAAAGTAATGGGCGTAAGAAAGAAAGGGACGCACGAGGGAGACACACCCCGTTCTTTCTTACGCCAATTACTTCCAAGCGCCTGCTAAGCAAGCTTAATCTTACGGTGGCTACTGTCAACACCTTGCAAACAATACAGTTGAACTTTTGTTCGGCCTAGAGAAACGTTGAGTGACGGAGAACAGACTTGAAAGCTTCAGAAGCGTACTGGAACGTGGACGAATTTTGAAATGAAAAAGCCATTCATGCAGTACTGTCTCTTAATCGCTGATTATGCGCACGCGCGAGAGAGTGAATCTTGCTCCCAGGCCCGTCTCTTCCACAACGGTCCTGGGGGCGAGTCTGAGGATCTCTTTTATATATGTTTTGTGTGCAGTTTTAAGGTCGTGCTGTTGCAAGCTTATGACGAGTTTTGGGAAGGCTGCTATAACTAGGTAAGAAATATTATCCATAAATGAATGAAAACTTAACGTTCGGGATTGGGAATTTTAAAAAAAGTAATGAAAAAAATACTCCTCAAACTTTTCAAAGGTTAAGCATGTATGCATCCTTGAGAGACCTGTTAGTCAAGTGTATTCGTTACAAGGTATTGTCTATTTTTACCTGAAAATTCACACAAAAATTTCTTTTCGGTCATCACTGAAAGGATATTTTCCTCGCACATACAAGGTAGACGAAGAAAAACAAATCTGACAAAAAGAACAAAGTATATGAATCGAGTCCACTAATTGCTACAATGAATTATTTTCCAATGTCAATTTTGACGGTGAATACGCTCTTCTCACGTATGGTAATATGCCCGTCCAACCTCGTTTACGAGTAAAAATTCTTTTGAAATTCAAATACGAAAACATCGTCTGATTAGCATTTCAAAAGAACTTGTACTCAAAAACGAGGTTGGACGGGCATATTACCATACGTGAGAAGAACGTATTCCTAAAGGTGCTACTACGATTGATTAAAAATTACCCGGTATTGCGTGACTCCTCAAATTTTGTATCCGAAAGATTTTAACACGAACTTAGCGAAGCCCTTGTAAGCATCCGTCGATTTAATATACGTCTTTCTAGTTTCCCAAACAATTGCAATAGGGATCATTATCAGCGCCAGGATGAACATGATGAAAATAAACATCTTGAAGCCATAGTTTTCAACTTCTACGTGGCTAGGCGTCGGCTTCGTAACGACCTGCAAGGAAAAGTGTCATGCGATAAGCAATACGGCCTACAACACAATTTCACAAATCCCCCATTTGAATTTAAAAAGCTGACCCCAACTCTAAAACAAATAAAAGAAGGAAGAAAGAAAGACGAGACCTGTCTTTTTCCTTTTGCATCGGTCTTCAGCTAGCAACATGGAACCGAATATTAACCGCAAAAATGTATATGATATTATTGGATTTCCAAGTGAAGAGTCCCGGCCTAGTTGAGCGATAACACATCCCCTGAATCTCGCTGAGATTAAAAGGAAAAAAAACTGATTCACTCGGGACAGGCAATAACGCATTAAGAAATATTTACCTTTGTGGCAGGTTTTTCGTCGTGAGCCACGTGATTTGCAACTGAAGGAGATCTGGCGTCAACACTGTCGACCAAGCTCTCGTCCAGGGGAGGACTGGGTGGAAATTTAAGAGTTTCAAACTTCTCTAATTCGGCGGCGTCCGATATGGGTGTGTTCCCGCCAGATTGTCCAGGCGAGGACAAGTTCAGCACTCCAGTGCTTTCAGAAATGCTGTCCGAGGAAACTTTTATCCGGCGGGAAATCCTGACACTAGGTGCCCTAATCAATCAAAAGCATCAGTCAGTCAAGAAAAGACTTAATTACAAGGCTGAATTCGCGAGCTGGCAGGGTGAAGCAAATTCCGTATTCTGATTGGCTACCCGAGCGGGCAAGACGGGCTCACCTCGCCCTCTCGGGATTTCTTGCGTTAGTCCCGCAAGCAAAACTCTCTTTCTGGCCATATAATAATTTCTTTATTCTCCTTCGTTCTAAATGATTGTCATACATAACCATACCAAAAATATCGCGGATGACGACAGATTACGGACATACCTTTTAATCTCTGGTGCTGGGCGACTGATCTTCTCGCTTTCAGCAATAAGCTGGTCTTGAGTTGGACCGCTGGAAACAAAAGAGAGAAGCAATAACGATTACCTACTTGCAATAAACTTCAGCCAAATTACAGTGTAAGTATCACAAAGCAAATCAAACTACAACGCGACAGAACGACCACGTAGAATTTACTTTATCGCATATCACAATCAATTATTTTGAATGACTAAATGGAAGCTAAATTCAAGTTTTGTGAAAAAAAAGAAGAAAAATTGTGATTTGCAAATTAAGAAGAAAGCACGTCTAACCACAGGTAACTCAACCGAAGTACACAGGTGGAGTACTTACATATGGTATTCGGTTCTTTTGGCTACATGTAGTCTTCGCGTTCGACAGGTGAGTTCGGCAAGTTATCGTTGTTTTTTTCTTTGAGTTAATGTTCAAGTCAAGAGCAAACTGACTAAAAAATGGTAGTGTTGCTAAACGAATGGTTTAAACGACTTAGTAAGTCCACTTCATCCCATGGTGGGATATGTTGCTTCGAGTTTAAAACCGTGTATGCAAATGTAGGCGGAAACCTCACGTAATTCAGCTTTTCAGTATTCCTCTAAATTTTTTACAAAGTTTCACTAAAGGTCAAAATGTGAAAGCTATAGTTTGACCCTCTCTTTCATTTCATCACCTTGGCTGGCCACCACAAAAAAAGGGGGAGGGGGAGGGGGACTTAACCCTTTCACTGCCAGACTGCTGGGTGGAGTTTTATAAGGTGACTCTAACTTTTGAGTCTGCGGACCAAATCTTATGTAGTGACCATTCAAATGAAAGCTCTCTGATTGTACTTACAAACGGTGCTATTTGTTTTTCAAAATTTCACAAAAATGACACTTCGAAATTTGGTCGAAATTTTCTTTTGGCTAAATTTAGCAGTGAAAGGGTCCATAGATAGGAGATGAACTCACAGGTATTTATGCTTTGACCTCCTGAAAAACCTCTGTGGTGAAATGGCCTTCCTTTTTGGCTTGGCTACATTGTCCTTATGACTGCAAAGGAAAACATGAGCTTGATAAGAATAGAGGAGAATTTAACCTGTGAAATAGTACATGTTTGAAGTCCTAAAGCCTACTTGTGTATTAACACTGGAGAGTTAAAAAATAGTTTTTTACAACATCAAATCTCACAAAATTTAAATTGATTTCACACCCTGTTCACGTTTGAGTGACACATCTTTAATGTATTTAAAATTCACCAGTATTATAATAGCCAGACCTCCCATAAGCAATACCTAAAGTGTGAAAAGTTAGTGGCCGCTCATGGGAATTGAACCACAGGGCTCCTTTTTTAGAAAAGGTCTGAATGATCTACCTTTCGGAAGAGAATTCATTTTATTATATAAACACCAATGAAATACCAGGTGAGCTGTTGCGCGAAAACTTGATATCTTCAAATGTGAAAATATCACCTTTGCTATGGCTACATTAACAAATCGCGCCTTTCACACCAAAAGACTTTTAGAGTGAAATGGTTTGGTATTTCATTGGTGTTTATATAATAAAAAGAACATTACGTGGCTGCTTGGAGATGAGAAATTTCTCTTCTCGTGTTGAAAAAATATTTCACTCGTTTGCTGTGCTCACCCGTGAAATATTTTTCAACACTCAAAGAAAAATTTCGTATCTCCGCACGGCCATGTAATATCCTCTATGCATGCAACCACTAAGTTACAATATGTGAAGTTTAATGTCGTCACTACAAGTACGTCTTATTCTCTTCAGAGTGTACCAAATGCAATGAACACCTTAAGTAGCCATTCACAGGAGGATAAAAACAATGGAAAATTCAGAAGAGGTCATCCAAAAGAGTGGTTGCAGTTGCTTACGAGAGGTGGTTATTTACAAAAGGTTCCAAATGTAGTTATTTCATTGTGCAAATTTTGATGTTTTGGATGGGTGGTCCCTTATGAAAGGCAGTCGCTCACAAGAGGTGATCCAACATGGAGGTTCAACTGTAATTCAAAGGTAATACTGTCTTGTTGTATTTATCAAAAATAATAATAAGTCCAACTAGATTGCCAATCATTCCCAAGTTACAGCTTACCTGTAAAATGCTAGGTGCTCCACTGCACACTTCCATAAATGCTTACAAGCCAGGGGATCAGGCAGTCGGAAACCATAGTTAGCCTTTCGCTGAAATCACAAAAATATAAGGCCTCACGATCGAGAAAACCAAAATGAACATTCTTATTCAGGGTGGTCACTAAGGTTTCAAGTTGCTGGGTATATGCAATATGCAATTGGGGAACTCTACAACTAGGAAGTTCCAGGATGGTTCTAGGGGTCATGCTCATAGTCGCTAGAGGAATAAGAGAACTCCATGATGACATCATTTTACTACAACTACCTGAATCCTTAAGGTGGCTCGACACAGTTTTTCAGGGTCAATACCTCCCAAGTTTGAGCATAAACTACATTGCATAAACAAAGATGTGGAAAAATTGCCACCACAGTTGTATTAGATAATGATGTATTATAATAATAATTAATAATAATAATATTTTGTCCGAAATTTTGTCTTTACAAGTGAGAGCCTCTCATTATTCAGGGTATTGTCTCCAAGTTTCATTTTCACGTGAACAGCTAGACTGTTCACAGTCCCCTATTTTTCCGTGGGATCGTTGAGATCGAGCGCGTCTTACCGCTAATAGCGGCCATCTTGATTTTCAGATGTACCGAGGGGGCGGGCGTCGGGATTATAGCTCTAGGGGGAGGGGAGCGAGAAAAATAGAGGGACTGTACCAACATTACTGCGACGCGCGTTCAAGGAGCGCCTTGCTCCAGCAACGCAGCCATCTGATTGGTCATTAGACAACAGAGGTTAATCTGCGTTGACAACACGTTTGCTTCACACTGACAAGCTGTTGACAAGTCGACAGTTCTAAAAATGGCTTTCGCGCGCGGGGGATCAATTTCAGATTATCGTTTTCAGATATATTAACTGAGCGCCTTGGAGGTTTAGTTTTGAAGGACAAACAAGAAGAAGCTTTGAAAAGTTTGCTGGATGGCAAAGATGTGTTTGCTGTACTACCCACTGGCTTCGGGAAGAGCTTAATATATCAAAGCTTTGTCATTGCAAAAAAACTCAGGCACTCGCTTGTGGCGCTGTCCGGATGAAAAAATCCAGTGTTACATCCACGTTAAGTTTTTTCTGTGATCCGTCCTTTTCCTCATGTCCGACATCATCCAACAACACGTTTAACAGAACATCTGCACTGGCTTCTCCGGATGATGCGAAGAAATCGTCACTGTTCAAGGTTCCCTTCAGAGGGTCGCCCAGATCTACAACTCGGGCCATGTCATCATTTCCGTTAAACAGCATAGCACAGCACGTTTCGTTCTTCGCCTACCTTCTGGCTCATTTTCGGCTGGCGAAACAGCGGAAGGACTTGTTTTTCGAGACTGCTTCGGCATTGGCGAACTATAGGGCCGGCTCTTCTTGACATTTCTCGGAGGAGAAATGACATTCAACCTTTTGAAGCGAGGATCTTCGTCACTATCCATGCAAATGTCGTTTTCAGAATGCAATGCTGCCTTTATAAATTCGCATATGGTACTGGCAAACACGTAAAGACTTCTTCGTAGCTTGCGGGATAACTACTCCGACATGCTTTCCAACCAGCTCGGCTAGGGGAGTGCTGCTAACTCCAGATTTCTGTGGAATTTTAAACAAATTCTCCGTGGAAACACGGTATCTGCCAGAAGACTTAAAATCAACGTAACAAAGACGACACATATTAGAAATATCTGGCTTCTTAGCTGGTGGTTTAACCGTTTTTTTTTGGTGTCGAAGAAAGCGTGTCACCGCCTCCATTGGAAAACGGTGATGTTTTGATCACGCAACTTTGATGTATCAAATGTACACGTGGGTATTTTTATTTGGCATGTCTTTCATCAGAGGCGGAGTTTGTTAATTAATTAATGGGGGATAGGCGTTAAATTCCTGTCACGCCCCCCCCCCTGAACGCGAGTCGCAGTGATGTTGGTACAGTCCCTCTATTTTTCTCGACTCCTCCCCAAACCGTCCCCCGCCCCCTAAGTAGATTTGATACTCTTCCCCAGGTTAGACTCGGTACATCTGAAAATCAAGATGGCCGCTATTAACGGTAAGACGCTCGATCTCAACGATCCCACGGAAAAATAGGGGACTGTGAACAGTCTAGTGAACAGCAGTAACAAACAATAAATTTCAAATATCAAAAATGCTAGCCATTGTTGTGCATGAAAATATGAGGTGAAATTGCATGTCAAAAGCGCTTCGTTTTCTACAGAAAACAGCTGAACATTAAGATTGTCCATTTTTTTTACCGTATTTCTAACCATAAAAACTTTATCCCAAAATTATCTCAATAACCCTCTTACAGATTTCGCTTAAACTTCACGAACATCAAGGCGGCTACTGGAGGAAAAACCTCCCATGAACAATTTTGGAAGAACAGTTCCCAGTGACGAACTACACTGCTGCAAGTAAAATAGGTGATAGCATCATTTCGTTGCTATGACAACTCCGCTGTCGTTGTAACCCTGATTGTAAGAAATTTTCATCTTTATCTAATACAACTGTGGTGGCAATTTTTCCAAATTTTTGTTTATGGCAACATACTTTATGCTGAAACTTGGGAGGTATTGACCCTGAAAAACTGTATCGAGCCACCTTAACATTGTTGTTTTCTTGTGCAAATTAGGGATATTACTTTTTACATCTCAGTGAGATTGAGATGTATAAATAAGAAAACAAAGACGAAAGGAATTCTGGTAGTTCTAGTCAAATATCGTCATTCTGAAAATGGCCTATTCCCTGTAATTAGTGTGCAAGATAAATTGGATACTGCATTTAGATTGGCCACCCAAGCAGGTAATATGGGTCTATATTGCCCGATTACGATTTCCTACTTGCATCCATCAAGGAAAACCTTTTCTTGACCATATAAGAACCTTTTATTGACCAAGTTTGTTTGTTCAGGATTACTGGACATTGGCCTTGTTTCTATTCTTTTTCTTTTGCATTATTATTGACTTCAACTTTGTCTCAGTCCATCAAAAATTAATGCAAAAAAAGGAACTTGGCCAACATCAACCATCAGTGACATAAAATTCAAATGATTTTCTAGACCATGTACTTACATCTTCTCTCTCCACCTGAACATAAAACACTTTTCCCTCATAGCTGCACTTTAAAACTTCAGGCCTTAAACATAGAAACCCAGAAATCATAAGTCCTGTAAGAATATTACCTTGACATGTGCAAGTGTTTACTTGGATTTTCTGCGTGTTGTAGACTTAATACAACGTAAATTTGTACTTACCAGTTAAACCCAGACACCTTCTTTCCTTCCCTAATAATGGCAATACCAACTGGAGTCAATCCCAAATAAAGTTGAACATTATCTTGATCCTGCGGAGAAATGAAAAATAACAACACTTAAAACTTTGTATTTGAGGAGAACAAAAAAATAAATAAAACTGTGAAAATTGCAACATCTATAATTCTTAGATCTTTATTCCTTGGGTTTAAGTATGGCACTACTACAAACAAAATATACTTACACAAAGTACATGAAAGAATAATTATTGTTTCACTGATTTTTTAAAAAACAAAAATCTAATAATTAATTGTGGGATGAATTAATGTGGAATACAGTGTGACCCTGTCAACAGGGTCACCAATGGGAGAAAAAAATTTGACTTTATTACCAAGGCAGGCTTAGATTTTATGACTTGAGGGCCATAATGACAAATACACCATACATTGCATTCACTGTACTATACATGTTCTTGTTAAAAAACAACTGGAATGTACATATCGTGTACAGTATTGAAAAAACTTCTTAAAATGTTCCTTCAGCACATGAAACTCTTTTAAAAGTCGGCTATAAATTGTCACAAGTGCATTTTAAGTGTACTGTAGTCTAAAAACAGTACAAGAATAAGCTCAGATTACAAGGTCAATAGCGGGTTTTGCCGGGCTGAAAAAAACTGCCAGAATTATGAGGGGATCATAGTATCGAGGTAGCCGTAAGGTGGGGTTACGCTGTATGCAATAGTAAAAACAGTGTAAATTGTTAAAAGAGAACACCCCCCTCCCCGCCACAATAATGCAAAGCTTATGTATACAATCTGTCTAACCTTGCATGGATGAGGATCCACTCCATACATGTCTAGTCCCTTGACTGCATCCAGAAAGTTCTTTTCAGCAACAGAAGGAACTTGGCCACTTTAACAAAAGAGTTTGGTTATCTAGATGCATGACATCCAGTGACAATATACATTACATGTACATGTATCTTGTTTTCACATGAAAAATTTTGTTAAGAATAAATTTTTTGGGCATTGTAAACTTGAACGCAAACATTTTATCATGAAAATAAAATTAGTAACAAGGCCTGTAGCCTACGTACAACTTCTTGCTTTTTTGGAACCGGTGTATCAAAAAATCATAAATAGAGAGGGTCTAAAATATTGAGACCTGAAACTGCTTTTACGACACATTATACAGTACATATTTCCTGTAAAAACAATTAGGTATTTCCAAAAAGATACCACCACTATCACATTATATGAACAAGAACAGTCAACAAAATATTGCACAAAAACAGTTAGAAATGGTTGATACACGCTGTATCGATAGAATGAGTGAGTAGAATAACATACGTTAGCGTCTTGTGAGTTTCTGCTATTTTCTTTTCTAGCTTGTCTGACTGTTTTGGAACGATGCGGAATTCAGAGACATAGTTTTCACCATGGTCTTCCTCTTCATAATCCCCAATGTCAGCTAAAGAAGAAAAATCCAAGCCAGAAAATAATTCAAATATTACATTTTGAATAACAATCCGACTTTAAAAAATAATGAAGGTCTCTGTTCAAAAGCGACCTATTGATATTTGAATGTGTGCGAAATTTACAAAACTTTGCCTGTGACCTTTTTTGCAGTACAGTGGAAGAAAACACAATGTTACATTTCTTAACTGATTTCCACTTTATTTGTTGAAATTAAATAATACGCAAAAAAACATCCACTTTCCAGTGGTTTCTTTTGTGTCCCTTTTTAGCTAATGTCCTGCACAACAAATACAGCAACTATTAATTATTATTATTAATTATTAACCAATACAGCAACCTCTAAAAAAAGGATTATCAGCCAGTGTGGTAGAAAAAAAAACGACCAAAAAACAAAACTCAAAACAATAAATAACAAGTAACAGGTTGATTATTTAGTAGCTCAATTCAAAAACAATGAATCCAAAATCACTCCGGCTGTTGATGGGTGATTCCAGACACACTGGCCTGGAACTGAGCAGGATCAGTGGAGAAACAAGGATAGAAAGACAGTCTGTGAGAGGTTCGGGATGAAGGAGTGATCGTGGGCATGTCTACTTCTGCGGGTTGGTGAACGCAATTAATTGTTGCCTGGGCTCACTGTGACTAAGTTGTTGGATATCCTATAATAATTATGGCCAGGTACACGTCAACTCTTCTCTCTAAGGTTCTCCAGTTGAGCTAATTTCTGGTATCTAGCATGACACAGTTTCTTTCACCAAGCACATTGAAACCTTTAAACTAATATCTAGCCAAATGACTTTCTTTACACCCTGAAAACATTTTAATGTAAAAGGTCAATTGCACATCTCCCAAAATGCACCTTATTTGTCCCCCCAAATTTTGCATAACCTTTGTTCTTTATTTCCCCTGGGTACTACAGCCATCCCAAGAGAAATTGAAAACAATGCTTCCACAAACTTTTGAGGGCAAATAAGGTGCATTATGGGAGGTGTGCAAGTGGTGTGTGGAAATGATGATGAGATCTACATGACAGAGCTTCTCTGATGAACTAAAATGTCTACCCAAGCATTTACAAGCATTCTTTTAATACCTTGGACAATGTACGCTCCTAACTCCACCAAGTCATTAAATGTGCAGAGGAGTCTAGTGACAAGAAAGTAAAAAGAACCACATTAATTTTAAGTAAAATTACCTTAACCCATTCGCTCCTAGAGATTTTGCCGAAAAACGCGTTTTGAAGCTAGTCAAGTGGTTTTCTGGTCACTGTAATGCTATAAAGAGCTAAAACTTACCACAAACCCGTTTACTGGTCGTACACTTCATGCCCTTCTGATCCAGATGCAAAATATCAGTTTACGAAGTTTGGGCATACCAGAAAGCAAAATTTCGAGATTTACTTTACCCTTTCTCTCCTCCCCTCTGTTTTTGCTTTTGTTGCTCATTTTTTCTTTTCTCTTGCTGGGCATTTATTAGGCTTCATTTTCATGGGAAGAGTTTTTAGGAAAGTTTTTAGGATCTTAGGATTAGGTGAAAGGAAAGGTAGGTGGGCAATGGAACAAGATTTTCATGGAGATTTACAGGTCAATCTTGCATGGTTTTTTGCCTTTTTCTCCGGTGTCCTTGACTGAATTGTGCTCATTCTGGTATGGTTTGAAAGATCTTTTCACTCTGCACACGTTAGCGGAAAAAGTTGGCCTTAAAACTGATGACGTCACGAGGGGTAGAAAGGACGTGGATCCGCACGGGCGGTTCAGGGGCAAATGGGTTAAAAGCAAGGCAAGAATGCAAAGCATTCAACTCTTCCTACATTGGTCAGTGGAGTGACAAGAAGGGAAACAGTTCTGATAACACATGCCTTTCTACAAATTTACACAAAATAACTGGTTTGATAGCTACATGTAAGTATAAGTGCAAGAGAGCTATTCAATTGATTTGGGACATTAACAATGAGACTGGAAAAATGGGAAGTGTCAAGCATGCAGTTATTTCCTACAGACTGAATTAGACGACAGGAAGTTCTGTTATTAACTAGTTGTAGCTTTTGTTAAGTGCCAACGAAAGAAAAAGAATTTGCCTACATCACCGATTTTAGTTCCAATGTTTATAAAACCATTTCAGCTGCTGATCTGCATGTTTCTGCCATGCTCTTGGCCTTAAAATCACTCTTATTCTTCTGCTTAGACATTTTTTAACCAAAACTTGTCGATAGGTTAGTGCGAACTTGGAAATAGCAAGTAAGTTGTAGTTCATACAAGTACAGTAGTGTGGCAGAGAAAAATGTCCGAACTTTGAACGTTTGTTTACAACAAAGGTCATCAAAAGTCACGTGAAACTACATGTGAAATCTAACAGTACTACAATCCCCAGGAAATCTACACCTTACATTACACTTTTCACAGCACGATAGAGAATTTTTCTGCCTGCTGCAATACTTCGCGTGGCATTAAGCTGGCTGCCTTGCAAGCCGAGCGTCTTCGCTCGGCTTGCTCGTTGGCAATTATTGTTAATAACCATAACAAAATTTGTATTATTTTCAGCCTTTCTAAAATAATATTAAAACACAGCATATTCCAACAGTTTTTTTGCTAGAAGTAAAAATATAAAACCTTTCAAGTGCATGCAAACAATGACACGGCGTTGTCCAATTACTTAGGCATAACACATACGTCCCTATTATACTGTCCTATTAGTGCTGACATTGGGATAATAGTTATTGAAAGCCAATCAGATTTGAGAATTCCTTATAGTTACCGTTATGATTAAAACCAAGTTGCTGCAAGCTGGGTCCACTCAGCACCAGCACCACACATACAGCTGCCTAAATTAGTGTATGCACAAGCTATCTTGATTTACAAACAGCAGAGAAGGGGTGGGGAGACAGCTACATGTAACATGCATGAGAGCTATTCAATAATTGATTTACTTACTGACTATTCACTAAACATAAATGTAACAATGATACTAAGTAAAGCCAAGTCTAAAACGTTTTCATCAGATCTCACCTGCCATGGAGAATATCTCTTTTGACTTGAAGGAAAAACTGATACCTAAAGATGTTCAAAGAATGATGAAATTGGTATTGTTGATAACTCTCAGGGCACAAAATAAATTACAGTCAAACTTTGATATAACAAAGGGCTAAGGGACTGGTGAAATTTGTTTGTTACTATAACAAGGTTTCATTATATCAAGTTTCCTTTTCATATATTTTATACAACTGGGCTGGTAAAGAAAATAGTTTGTTATACTGAGGACTTTGTTATATAGAGGTTTTACTGTATTGGAATTGTTGCCGGATGTGTTGACTGGCTGGCCAAAGCAATTTTAGCTTGGCCCTATGTCTCTTTTTATCAATCAAGATGTTAAAAATAACATAATAACTTGAACGACTACTAGCCTAACAAAACCATAAAGTGAAAAAAAAAAAACATCCTTATCCTATTGAAAATTAATGTAACCCCAAAACACATTTGTTTGAAAACAAGAAATGCCATTAATCCAAAATAACAACTGAGCCTCTCACAAGTCAATAGGCAAAGCCAGATATTACACTAATGATTGTCATGTCACAGCAACAGCATGAAAAAAAAAAGGTGTTGTCATGAATAGAGTTTATGTCAACAACCAGTTATGACTTATGCAGTCTCCTACATGTATTTTCTCTTCATGAGCTGACAACCTTGTTTGTTTGTTAGCATAAGCTGCTACCCACTTGTTTGTTACCAATTCTACATGTTACACATTTTAACCCACTAACTTGAAGAAAGTCAAAAAACAACAGTGTACCAGGGGTCTGCTATATTAATTTTTTCCTGTTCATCTACCACTCACAGCCCCAAGATCCGGATAAAAATTTTTCGGACTAATTCCCATATATTTTTCCTCAAAAATCAGTTGAGAGAATTTGATAAAAGATCAAAGTACTTTCCATTTGTTGATCACTTAATTAATTCTCATGACCTTTCGCCTTGATGATGTATTGATTTTGTTAGGAGAGATTGCATGTTGGTCACCTGGTGATTTCTTCATGAAGAGTACTTGGGTCTACAGAATAAAATTTCACTCTGAAGAACAACTTGTAAGGAGGCTTCAATGCTGCAAAGAAATCAATCACAAAATGGTATTAAAAAAATCTTTCTGGATGACTACAGTGGAACCTTGATTTAATGAAGGGCCAAGGGACTGGCCAAATATGTTCCCTAAAACGAGTTTTCATTATATCGAGGTTTTTTTTTACATTTTACTATAACTGGGGAAGAAAATATAGCTCGTTATATCAAGGACTTCGTTACATGCATCTAAAGGATTGTTATCTTGAGGTTATCAGCATTACAGAGTAAGGAAGATTTTCAACCAAACCTTAAAATAAAAACAACAACTCAGAGAAAATAGCAAAAAAAAAAAAAAGAATTTATAGGGGGTAAAATACTATTACTGGTAAACCAGTAGTTTTTATTGCGGTTCACAAGGTTGAGAATCCCAACTGGCTTGCCTCTAGCCAGTTGGTTATTAAGAGGGGTCACCGAGACATTGAACTGGGGACTACTGAGAACAAAACCAAGCTACATGCAGAGGTCATGGATTGAACTTGTGGCCTCTGGATTACAATTTCAGTGCTCTTATAACTGCTCAGCCCCTCTGCCTCACTGTAAAGAACGAGCAAAATAATGTGGTCTAAATGTTGCACATGGGTTATTAAAGAAAAAATCCACACCCCCACGACGGAAGGCACAGTTTTTTGACCCCCCCTCCCACCTGGATTTCCAAAACTACTTGAGCCCCCCTCCCCTGAGGATTTCCAAGTTCAAAGACCCCCCCACCCATCTGGATTTCCATAAAATTGTTAGACACTGTAATTTTAATTTACCCTCAATGTAGAAGAATCCTTTTAAGCACTTAGATGATCTTTTCATTAAATAAGTCTCAATTTTCCGTGAATTCAGTGTTGTTGTGAAAGTTAGATTCCATTTTCACATCTTCTTAAACAGGATTAGACTTTTTTTCAAATAAGCCCATATTTGAGTGAACTTCTCTTTTTTTCTAGAACAGGCAAAATATGCAGCAATATATACTACAAAGAAGCTGAAAACTATGTCCTTGAATAAATGATTCTCTTCTTTGTCGATAAAAAATGACAACAAAAGAAAGAAAGAAAAAGGACACTTAGTGGGATATTACATGACGCACTATACCCTTGCCACAAGACTTGCCTTTCAAAATGGCCGCCGAACTATCACGAACAACCACGCTTACTTGTAAGGCGTTTTTAGTGGTAATTCGCCCCGAAATAGCATTGACCTTGGAAAAATGTTTAATTCAAGGTAAAATCATTGTTTGCTTTCCTTGAATTGAGCTCTTTTTTATGAAGTATGCGATTTTTCTTGATATCTTCAAGTTATCGTACGTCGCTTCTACAAAAGTAACGAGGGTGAGCCTATGGATGGAAACTTAAAATAATGTGGTAAGAGGTCTGTAGTTTGAAAGAATAATAAAATTTGAAAAGGCAAAGCAATGTTTTGAAAACTTTAGCGATTGAAGCAATTGAAACATCAATAAAATCGATAAGTTACCCCCAAGGATGTATTCTTAGGTTCAGAACCCCCCTACCGTCTGGATTTCCAGAGCCGTTAACCCCCCCTCCCATGAGATTTTCCAGCATGCCTTCCGTCGTGGGGGTGTGGATTTTTTCTGGAATAACCCAATGACTATACACTAGTGGCAAAGAAAGAGAAAACATATTCATAAAACCTTATCTTATACAAACTACATCAGCAGCCTGAGGGAGTAAAAAGATTGAAATGTACACTTCACAAGAACACTACAAAATAAACTAAAGAAACAATACACTTAAGCTTTTGGAAGACTCACTTTTCATCTGCCGCACAACACTCTTGTTGAGATCCAGCCAGTGCTAAGAAAACAAAACACAGAGAAACATGATTAATTATGGTACTAGGATTGAGTGGAGTCCTCATTCAGTTTGTAATCATACGAGTGATTAACAAAATTAGATGACCGAGTAGAGGGAGTCTAATTTGTTTAAATGAAGTTAAATAAAATATTTATTTCACACAGTTAACAACAAGGAGCACAGGCATGGTCAGCAAACAGTCATTTGGCTCAAGCACAGTCAGCCTTGCTTGCATCACCTCCATATGCTCAGTACAGCGGTTGTCTTTGGCTAGGCTTGGCTTTATGCAATTGTTCCTTCATAATTTGGGCTGACAGTCTTGGCAGGACGTTCGTGTCTATGTTTTGCCACAGTTTTTGCTTGGTGCTTTGTCTGCTACTTCATGGTTTGAAGGTTGGTACACACCAGGCGACAAGTTGCAGGAACGTGTCGCTGCGACACGTTGTAGCGACAAATCGCTTTGTGTGTACTGGAGAATTTTTATGAAAATCTTGCCCACTGCAACAGAATGTTGTCGCTGCAACAAGTCGCACAAATTCAGTCTGATTTGATTTTTTGCGACATGCTGCAGTGACAAAATTTTGTTGTGGAGATGAAGATTTTCACCAAAATTCTCCAGTACACATGAAGCGATTTGTTGCTGCAACGTGTCGCCTCACTGTGTTGCTGCAACTAGTTGCCGGGCCTGTACACATGGAGTGATCTGTCACCGCGACGTGTTGCTGCAACTTGTCGCCTAGTGTGTACCGACCTTAACAGTTGGACAACAGCTTGGCGGTGGTGTTTTCGTGAGACGGAATGGCTATGGTTTTGCATTCACTTGCTTGGTGGTCAAACAGCTCACAAACTTAGCGGTCTACAAGCTCAGCAGTCTAGCTGTCCAGGAGATAGCGGGCCAAGTGGTCCACGAGCTTAGCAGTTAAGAGGTCCTCTGGCTTAGCAAGCGGTTCACGAGCTTAGCAGTGAAGCAGTCCACAAGCTTAATGGTGAAGCGGTCCACAAGCTTAAGTTTAGCAGGCATTCAGTGGTCAATTCCATAAGTGCAGGCTCACATGGTACGTGGTAGCTTTGTACACAGCTAGGATCTTCAAGTTCTTTGTTGAGCATTCGTGTAGCAGTCGTGGGGCAGTTGTTTGAGCATTGAGGCAGTTGGTTAACTGTGTGATCGTTTTCATCTGGTTTCCTCGGTTTACCTGGTATCTCTCAGGTCAAGCAGCTTCTGGCGGTGTGTGGGGAAAATTTCAACTTACATGGAACGTTGTTGGTTCGTCACAGCCAGGAGTATCAAATTGAGTGATTTTTTGTGGCAGTTGTGTTAGCATGAACCAGTTGGAGGCGGTTGTTTAGCATCTCCTCTCCCCCTACCCTCTCTGTCTCCTTCCACAGATTCATCATGCTTCAGTGTGACGGGTGCCTAAAAAGGGGGGCCATGGCTGGGTTGCGGGGTTTTGCTAGCCATGGGAGAGTTCTAGGTGCTGGCTGGCCACAGTGGAGGCCCCTGGATACTCCAGGCACCCACATTCCTTCTTGGTTTTGTAGTAAATAGTGTTAGCAGTACTGTAAAAATATTATGTAGTCTTTTTTGTACTTTTAGCGTCTGTTTGCAGGTAAGTGTACAACTACTAGTATTGGTGTGGCGTGGTGAGCATTTTAAAGAAGTGTAAAAGCAAATTTGACTGCCTGGTGTTTGAAATGTTTTTTCTTAATGAACTGACTCTTAATGTACATGTACAATCAGACTCACTTCATGCAAAAGTTTTAAAAAAGCTCTTTTAATTAGATTCTACTGCTGTTCATGCTTTACTTCATTCTTTCATCATTTTCAAACATTTTTTATAGTTCCCAACATATTTTTACACCTTACACATATATATGCTAATTCTTTAACTTTTTAACTACTTGAAAATGACCGAAGATCGGTCGAACCTTCGTTTTTTACCCGTGATTTTTACTGCATAATAGTAAGCCTTAAGTAAATTTCTTTAAATGTAAAGCGTGGTTTCCATATGATTGTCCTGATTTAGCTTAAAACAATGTTCAGGTGATTGGGCAGACCAAGACCAAGACCAAGCAGATATGTTTGACTTTTGTGTCAAGCATGTGCAAAATTTCTGTTGTCTGACCCAGAAACATCACTGACAACTGAGTGCCTCCAGTCTCTGAAGCGAACAAGACAATATTATTATATGATGTCATGAAAAGTCCCAATTAAAGCTGTAACAATACATCGAATGATCAATTACTGTAATGGCGATATTGATGCTGTGATAGCAATGGATCAATAGTACAAATGAAACATCGATAACAAAGTAGAAATTGTAGCCAAGTATCGATAGTTTTCTTAGTTTCTATACTTCTAACATTTTAACTTCTTTGGAAATAAAGATACGCTTTCCTATTCATCTTTGATTCTCAAGGACATATAATGGTAAAAAGGAAACTACAGACAAACTACCGTTCTACTGCATCTAAATCTAGAACATTTTAGCGTCTTGATTCTTGAACCGCTTTGTGTCTAATATTAAACAAGAGTTATATACAGTACCGCTCAAAGGTAAGTTGACAGTCACTTGCGTCTTGAGAATCGAGACGTACGTGAGACTTGATTCTCGATTCTTGATGATCAAAGATTGAGGACCGAGTTTTAAATTTCGAATCCACGTCCTTTCTAACCCTCGTGAAGTCATCAGTTTTAACGGTCAAGGCCAACTTTTTCTGCTAACTTGTGCAGAGTGAAGAGATCTTTCAAACCATACCAGAATGGGCACAATTCAGTCAAGGACACTGGAGAAAATGGCAAAAAACCATGCAAGATTGACCTGTAAATCTCCATGAAAATCTTGCTCCATTACCCACCTACCTTTGCTTTCACCTAATCCTAAGATCCTAAAAGCTTTCCTAAAAACTCTTCCCATCAAAATGAAGCCTACTAAATGCCCAGCAAGAGGAAAAAAAAAAATGAGCAAGAAAAGTGAAAAACGAGGGGAGGAGAGAAAGGGAAAAGTAAAAGTCAAGACTGCTGTGTCACTTTTAAACCCAAAAACTATGTCGAGATTTTGCTTTCTGTGCATGCCCGAACTTCGCAAGCTGATATTTTGCATCTGGATACGAAGGCCGTGAAGAGTACAACCGGTAAACGGGTTTGTGGTAAGTTTTAGCTCTTTATAGCATGACAGTGACCAGAAAACCACTCGACTAGCTTCAAAACACGTTTTTTGGCAAAATCTCCAGGAGCGAATGGGTTAATCGTTCTAAAACAAGATCACAGATTCACACACTTCGATCCGAAAACTAGATCTTATCTATCTCACAAATCGATACCACGAGGTCTGTCTGTCTGTTAAACTCTGAATCATGTGACAACTACTTTTCTGATTTTTTGCAGAGTGCTTGTGCCAGGCTTGTGCATTCCTTGTCACTTTCTGCATGGACCCATGATTTCTGTCGTTTGAACAAAACGAGTTTGGACCTTTTATGATCGCGTGTTAAACGCCACAGCAAACAAAGTTTCCGGTGACATCAGCTAGATTTGCATAAAATGAATGAACATGGTGAATAAAAGGCTACATAAATTATGACACAGTGAAATTGACTAATGGAAAATTAATATCTCAAATGCTCGTAAAAATGTCGCTTTTTGTAACAAATAAAGTTTTCCATGAAATTATTGTGTGACTACATATAGATTTGCATATTTTACATACAGTAAGGGCGTGACAAGTCACGGTATCGACTAACACGCGCATGTGGAAATTTCGCTTACCAAAACAAACGTAGTTTCTCATGACTTTATCAACACTTACATACGCAAAATGGGCGAAAAGCCATGGAATTGCTGAGTTTTCGAATAAAATTATCGAGTAAAAGGCTACATGTCCTAAGCCGCATTTACACAAAAAAGGTTGAAGCTTGACAAACAAGCAAATTTAACAACTCAAATGTCGTAATCTTCATCAAGATTTGCATAAAACCGCGACAAGCTTAATTCACAGAATGAATTGCTGCACGGCACTGTTCATTTGTGAAAATCTCAGAACGTGGCGAGCAAAGGCTACATACACTGTACATGCAGGATAAATCTTCCAAACTGAAATATTGATTTGCACTTATTGAGAGCTTGCCGAACCCTGGGAATTCTACGTGACTGTACACCATCGTTCTTTTGGAAAACCTAGCTTCTTGGAACCTCGATCTTCGAAACTCAATCCTCGCGTCTCAACACTTGATCCTCACATGTCGAAACTCAAAGCTTTCGAGACGCAAGGATAGAGTCTTGAGTTTCCAGCTTCGAGTGTCAACTTACCTTTGAGCGGTACTGTAAATTGTTGAGGTTCGTTCGAACTTCAAACATGACAGCCAATTTTGTATCATTGCAAACACAAAAGGAAAGGCTGAAAACTATCGCAAAACTACTGCATTAGTACCTCCACGATCTCAATACCATAAATGATGGATTAATCACTGCGGCGCAGCTTATTTTTATTTTCCCTGTTATAGGAGTGGCGCTTATTCAAAAGTGGCCCTTGTTCAACTATCAGTAAAACACTGAGGGGAATATAGAGAGAATTAAGTGTAGCGCGTACTTGGTATGCACCATTTAGTAAAAAATATGTACACTTTGCACTGTTATATGAACCTGGCTTCAAGAGTTTTACAACATTAAAACTTTAGAGTTCACACGTTGGTCGAGGTCCTATTTCTCAAGGGATATCAAGTGCCTTACAAAGGTGGGGAGTTAATTTGTGAATATTCAAATTAGTGTCGGGGCGCTTAATTAAGAGCTGCGCTTATTAAATTATTTTCATCAAAGGTATTTGTGTGACCTATTGCAATACAATATTGCAAAAGTTAAAATTTTACCAATAGTCACTCTATATGACTGGGGCAATCAGAACATTCCGGACAATCATAGGAAACCACTCTTAAGTGACTGACAATATTGATAATGGCTTTCTTGTATGCAACGGCGTTTAACTGTGTGAAAATCACTTAAGAAACAGTTACTTAATTAAACCTCAATGAAGCAAAACTGAAAGGTGTAAATTGAATTTGAAAATTATGTGGGCAATGCAGTGACTTTCCATTACTCAAGACAGATGAGCAAAGAAGCAAGTTATAGTTAAAAAAAAGTTGCTAAAGTCGTGACAACAGCAAACATGAACTGTTTACAAAGTACACACTCCAGTAACTGAAAACAAATAATCACATATTTATGAATTTAATTATGCGTCCATAAGAGAAATCCTACCCTTTGTTTGGCATCGTCCACGTAACGAAGACCAAAATAATCTTTCTCCAGTAAGTCAAGCGTCCTGCAAACCTCGTCGAAGACGCTCTGTCCTTTGACGTCTCTCTGCAAAAATGTTTCAAAGCATGAAACGATGTCACAAGCATTATATATAAAATGAAAGGAGTACGTTTAACCACAGTGTGAAACTCGAGAAACGATCCACACGCAACATACTAATTTCTAATAAACACTATTCACGTGTAGTTTTGTTTACCTCGATATACTGTTTTTAACTTTTTAATTGCAATGAACTGTTTAAATGTTAATTGGGAAGCTTGTGTTACACGATCATGTCTTTCGAAAGGGTTTGCTGAGCACGACCGTCTGAGTAATTTTACGTTTAGAGGATACTTATCGTAAAAAACGCATGAGTGATTTTGTGGATTTTTGTTCTCGATACAGAATTACAAGAAAGAAAGAAAAACACAATCAAAAGCTAGGCATTATTTAATTTCCCTGAGTTTATTTACAAACTTGAAGACGTGGACCTCACAAATTATTGTTATCATGACATATTCACGTGCTAATTAGACTAAGAATACAAAGATCACTAGCAAAAGGTGGGACACCGAGAACATCGGATAACAATGAAAAATATTCACAGACACTTTATTTGTTTCTCCTTGTATTTTTTTCAGTGGGTACACAGTCGACGAGCATGAAAGAGATCGAGACGAGAAATCTAAAAGATGAAATAGAACACCCTTGTCACGCTTCACGGGGTTTGTGGCTCGAATTCACGTGTAGCAAAAACTAAACACCGTATTTACCTTAGTACCTCGCCGTATTTTTAATTTCAAATTTTCAGTAAACTACGACGAATGGAGCAAACGAAACAATAAGTTAACTTAACACATATAATAATTAAGTCGCAAAAACAAGCGATTGAGGACGCAACAATCTCAGATTTGATATTACCCGATTAAGCCACATGGCACGGGCGGAAAAAGATTAAGAACGAGGAAGTTTTGTCAATCCTTCCTCGAAATTGGTCCGGGTCAGAGAGAAAAAAAAGGAAAAAAAGAAGTCCAGATTTAATAGGGTGTCTCCTCCACAAACAATCGAACCGATGCAAATTTATTTTCTTCTTACAGCCTGAATAAATTATCCTGAAATCAGCGTGTAATTCCATAATCGAAGCAAGCAGGCGAGTGCATTTTGTTTGCAAAATGCGAAGTACGGAAACTCCAAACTCACGGTCATGACAAATCAAAGATTGTGTTTAAATTGAAACACTGCAAAAAAATGTTTTCGCCCCAACTAACATTTAAGAACTAGTTTGAATGACAGCAACACATAGTTTGTGCATGCAGAGAGTAGACGAGCTTTGGGTTCTATGATTTCACTGACAAAAACAATAAGAACGTGGAAAAACTTATTGTGGAGAAAAAAGCAGCATGTGAAAGCTGGAAAGCAAGCCGCTGACAATAAACAAAAAAAGACTGGCTTAGACAAAGAACGAAAGATCACGTAATATTCGCTCATAGCAGCTCATGCATTTGTAAAGCAGGCATGAGGGCGATGCAATGCTAAACTTAAACTTACCCTGAAATCGCACGACAACTCTGTATCGTCCAAAAGACTGATCTTACACTGGAACTCGCCCTCTAGATTACTTTTGCTTCCAGATTTGAACATCGTGTTTGCTATGTAGTCTACTTTTGCCTAGACGCTCATGGGTTTCCAGCTTGATCGGAGCTCACAATACCTTACCGCGCGTGCCCAGAACTCTAAAACGTTTGCGTTCCCGGATGTATTGGCTTTTTGCAGGTGCAGATTGTCAACAGGAGCCCTATGATACGGCAGAAAATGAAAGAAAATCTATCATCTGATTTTACCATTCAGTCAGATATTCCAGTGAAACGAACACGAAACGGATTTTGTAGGGTTTTATACTTGACAAAATATTCTCAGCTGCTCATCTTACATGCATGGAAAATAGCGTGTACGAGACCCGATTTGATAGTTTTTGAGATTCAGTTTTCCAAAAGAAAAGGATGAAAAGCTTCGCTTGTACTGGCCAGGCTCGTTGTCATGTTAAAGTAGGTTAGCGACAAAAATCTGAAAAATCACACGCCAAGCCCGCACCCCAACAAATTAACACCCGTAACTGATTTCACTTCTCAATTTGTTCCATCGCTATACAAACGGGAACTTTTGTTGTTGGCCATTTACAGTAATGGTGAAAAAACACTGAGCCCAGTCCAAGGACTACGCCGCTGAAAGTGATTAGGGTAACTTAGGGGTTAGAAAACTGGGTGAATCCAAGTTTCAGGTCAGGTTTCTCAGTATATTGACCCTAAATGAAACCTGATTCACTCAGTTTCCAAACCAATCCTAATATCAGCTGTAAACTACAGTGGCGTAGTACATTTGAGGGTAGTCAATATACCGTAAAATTCCGAAAATAAGCCCCGGGGCTTATATTTTTCAAAGGCCCTTTTCTCAGGGGCTTATTTTTGGAGGGGCTTAATTATCAACGGAGGGAAATTTGCGTCTCGAAACTTATAGTTGGAAGTTGCTTGCTTTACTTTGTACTTGAGGGCAATTTTCCAAGTACAAGCCCCTGGGGGGCTTATATTTGGAGGGTCGATTTATCGGAGGGTTTTTTGCGTTACGAGTTTGGGGGGCTTATATTCGGAATTTTACGGTAGGTAGTCCATGGACTTGGGGTCACCTGGCGTCTGTTCACAGTTTGCGAAAAAGGTGAACAAAACGCAGGAATGGTAAATTTCAATCCACATTCACGTTTACGATTTGCACAATTCAGTTCCATTTATTGAAAAACGGCGTTGAAAGCCTGAAACTGGTGTCAAAGATGGGTTTGAAGATCTGGAACATCGTAATAGGATGTTCCATATGATACGTTTATGACTCTGTTATATTCCTTACAGGACCATGGAGGACCAGTTTTACAGAAGTTCTGTTAGTTCAAGAAACCATTCAACAGGAACGACAGGAATGGAGAAGTGTTCTTTTTACTTTTGAAACGCACATTCTACATTTTCGTAAATGGTAAAGAATCTTTGTGTTCCCGTCTCTAAAGCTTTTTGCCCAAACCTCTCGTTGCACCACCCCTTGGCCTCCCTAACTTGCACACATTTCGTAAGCCCCACGGCGGGGGTGTACAGCAAGGTTTTTCTACGCATTTGCTGGCCCCACCGTGGGCGGGAATTTGCAGATTTCCCGTCAGTAAAAAGGACGAAGTTCAATCCTGTCAATGCCATGAGGGGAAGGGTACAATTGAGATTGTCAAAGCTGTTTTTAAAATAGGCCTGTGCTTTGTGTCACACAAACATGAATTTGTACCACGTGACCAAGTTTCTCGTTACCTGCCTTTTACTGATCTTTACTTCTCCAAAAAAAAAATTATATAGTATTTTCACGATACTTTGCGCCTAAGAATCGTTTTGTTTTCATCCGCTTTTTTTATACTTGAGAGATTCTCTACTTGTATCTGAGGTTAGTCGTTTGTCGTAAGCGTGACTCTAAAACTAGACTGCTAGCAGCAGAGGCTAGCAGTCTCTCTCTTTTCTTCAGATTTAGTGAGGGGAGTGCACGCGCGCACGAGACGCGAGAAACGAGGGCGGCAGCCCGAGAAGAAAAAAGGGCATCTCCCGTCTCGCGCCTTCAGTCACGTGCGTGGTCATTTACGTGTCTCGCGCGTGTCGCTTTACAGTCTTAAAAAAAGAAAGGCTGCTCGTAGTCTACTCTAAAACTCGCCACTAGCTCTCCACGACAGACATCACCCTATGGGGGATTTGATTAAGCGTTCATTTATTTAGCTGATGTACAACGGATATTTCTCGCACTTCTGTAAGGTTTCCAAGATCCATTTTCTTCGTAAAATACTTGAGTGCACTCTGCGTTGAGGGCAAACACTTCGGCACCTCGCACCTGAGGGGTGTTATCTAGTGAGGAGCGAACGGTTACCACCCCGCCATACGCGTAACGATCTGTGTTGATGTAGTAATGGACTCCTAAAACATAAAGAAAAAATAAAAGGCGTGTTGCTCAGAGGCTGGAGGATCACTGTGCAGATCCTTTAACCGGAGCAGGGGTGAGGAGGCCTGCGAACAAGCTCTCGTCTGAAAACGAGAAAAGGAGAAAAACATGAGCAGGAGTCGCTTCCCGTTCTCTCCTCATTCTTCCACTCGTTCTCTAAAACAGGACAGTGAAGCCTGCCGAGGAGGCTAGGTCACGCTCTACCCTGGGTCTCAGATTCTTTTCACGCGCGGTTTCCAGTTTCGGTCACGTCTGTAGCTTAGCCTGCAAAGCAGGCGTATTTTGGAGCGCGAGCCATGAATTGTTTTCAGGAATAACGTTGTGCCGCCATCTTGGACGTTAATACTACCAGAGAGTTGGAACGAGTCAAAAACTTATTTTAAGGGAGAGGTTCCACCGCCCCTCCCCCTTAGTCTTTTCCGTTGCTTTTCAAGATGGCGGCCACGATCAATGTACCTCCGAGGTTAGGGTTAAAAAACGCCTGCTCTGCAGGCTATCTGTAGCTTCGTTCTTCGGCCGAAGTTGTGTCGGTCACAATAGACCACAGCAGCGGGAGTTACGTTCCCTACTCTTTTCGAACAGCATAACAGCAGTGTCGGTTCTCTTACATCCACTTCGTCTCTTCTCGCTTCCCGCCACTAAACAGCTGTGTTCGCAGGCGAAGTTGATAAAAAAGAATATAGGAAGCAAGGCCAATAGCTTAACGTCACCGCCCTAAGACTAGCCTGTGCACAGATCCCCCCTCCCCTCCCCTCCCCTCAGTAAAGGGGGGGGGGGAGGGTTCTGTACAAAGGCTACCCTAAGACGCGACCACCTGAACTTGGAAAAGATCTTAAATCACAGCCAGCATGACAACAGTTTTTCTCAAGACTCAGCTAGTCAGTTAATTTTCCACCTGCATTGCAAAGTTTATGCGACTTATGGTTGAGTAAAACTTTTGAGCCAGTGGACAAAATCCCCAAAGGAACAATGCAGAGCAAAATACTTACCCGGATCATAGAGGGGCTCGAAATTCAGGTTCAGTTTCTTCTTTAAACTCTCCCAACTGAATTCGAGTCCATTCACTGTTGGTGTCTAAAACAAAAGAACACAATGAATAGAAAGGCATGTGACATGTACAGAGTGCAATCTTATTGCGGTGTTAACTTTAGTACCGACACAAACAGTACTTGACATGTTGGTTAATTCCAGTTTGATAAATTTGACTATAACTGAAGCGATAATAATTTTCTTTTGCCAGGGTCTTTGTTATAAAGAGGTTTGTTATATTAGAGTTTGACTGCTACAGAAGTAGTAGAATGTAGCTTATGTAATCTTGACAACCTACAGTAACAGGAACAAGAATGCAACAAGAAGAAAGCCTGTAATATGAAATAGTTAAACAATGCTGTATAATTCATCGTGCTTTTCTTTTTTTTCTTTGCCATCAGTGACCGTGACAATGGAGATCTTAAACGTTCTACTACAACTTTGTGTGGAGGGCTTAAAACACAAGACGGCAATTTTCTCTTTCTCCAATTATTATTCTAAACTGGGATGTTGTCCCCAAGAATTCAACTCCAGAACAGTTTGCCTACAAATGGGAAATTGAGCTAGATGGAATTAAATACCAATAAATCTTGAAAGAACTTCACATACTTTACATGTGACATTTTTAGCTGCTGTTGCCCATAACTGCTAATTCTCCTTAGAAATGGGGTGAAACACAGTGGTTAGTAGCAACCAGCAAAGTAGCCTACGTGCAGCTGCACCCTCACCCCCTACAAAGTAAATACGGAGAGAGGGAGCGACATTCCCTCTGTGCGTTTTTCCTTTGTCGGGGGGGGGGGGGGGGAGGGTGCAGCTACACGTTGGCTACCAGCACTGTCAAGTGATTGTGTATGTAACAGGATTGAGAAGTGGCAAACACAACTAGTTTTAATTATGAGATGAACAAGACTTCTGTTAGACACATGCTGACAAGAGAGTAGTTCTGGTGCCTGTTTCTTGAAAGTCCCAGTACTTACCAAGCCTCAGGAAAGCTTCTATTGATTACATTCAAGATTGACGTTTCAATAGTTTTGTATACAACATGATAAAATTATCAATATTTACAAACCAAAAATTGGCTGGTTTGTTGGGTGGGCCCCACATTTTTATTCTTTAGATTTTGACTAGTCAGAATATTTGATTTTTCAGGCCAAAAAACTTCCCGGACTTTCAAGAAATGGGTCCCTGACCAGGTACAAGCAGTATCTAAAATACCATGAACTGCCCCACTACATGTAATATTATGTCTCACCGTATATGTACCTGCCTGTCAAATGATGTAAAACCAAATGACACAGTGCGACCTCCTTTAAGGCAACCTCTTCGACAATACCAGTAACGAAGCATAGATCCCCGTGTGTAATGCTCATACAAAAATGTCAGAAGAAAAATGACTAAAAAGCTCAACAGCATCATTTTAAAGTGTGATCCTGCAAAAAGAGAAACAAAGTATTAACAAACTGGTCACACAGTGAAACACCAAAGAGACACTTTATATTAAAGTAAATGTGTGGTTTTAGGAAATCTCCAAACTCAGCCCACAGAAAAGATTAGAAAATAATGGGGAAGAAGAGGCCCAAAATACAAAAATATTAGAAGAAAATAAGGCATGAAGATAACTGGGACTTTCAGAGGGGTGGAGGTCTTAAAAAGAATCCCTTCTACGAGGAAGGTATTAAACAATAAAATTATTGGATTCACAAAAACAGAATTGTTCTATCATGTATGGTTTTGAAGAAAATAACGACAAACACGCCGTCGCAAGGAACCTACCCTGCAAGCAGTAGTTTCTCCAGGCCGGACGATACGGGAGAGAAACCATTCCGTCCTGGAGAAACCACTGCTTGCAGGGTACAAGGAACCTGAACTGATATAATATTGTTATTAGAAATCATGCATTGTGCACACAACCTACAGATTAGTTAGATGACTAACTAATCTGTAGGTTTCGCTGATTTCCAAAATTAGCTGTAGGTAATTAGCCAATGAGAAGACAGATAATGAGTACAATGTATAATAAATATGGATATTTTCCACTACACAATAGTTTGGCCAGTGTGCTGTAGAGGTTCAAAACCTAACATCTCAAGCAATAGTCCATCACTCTGATAAAAGGGATACCACTTTAAGGGTCAACTCTCAAATCTTTTTTTTGATGGTCAAGTCATTTCTTCTAACCTTACCTCCCTCAATATACCAGTCAGCAAGCCACAATAATTTAAAATAGTTTTCATAAAGCAAAACGTGGAGAAGTGTTATTAGGACTAAAACAACAGGAATTTTCCACAGAAGATCTGTAAAAACAAACAAACAAACAAACAAAATCAATGAAGTTGAGAGAGTACCAGTGATCTTCCAGTGACACAATAGGTTATCTAAGTGTAATGAATAGAATAGACTCAATGCTAAAAAGGCTGCATTTGAGTTTAATTAATATTATTCTTTTGTTGGTATTTTAAAACATCAGTCTCACTCATCTTACTTTTGTTAATTAACCTATTCTTTGAATTGTGATCTTAGGAACCAGGTTAGTAAGGCTAATTTTAATTATAAACACAATGATATCTCACAGCTAATTTTTGTATTTGTCCAGTAATACTTTTGCATATAATTAAAACAAAATGCAAAAATGTCCCTTCCAGCCCCACTTGAAAAAGGAAATTAGTGGACCCAGGGAGGACAACAACAGCAACAACACACACACTATATATACTGTATGGAGAAAGGAACGAATATGGTCAACTTTAAAATTGTCTAATCAGTTACAGATGTTGTTTTAGTAATCATGCAGGAAGGAGATATCTGGAAGGTCTTTCAAATCATGGGGAAGATCTTTCCAACCCTTCTCCATGAAAGAAAATTATCAACAAATATATGATATAAAAGTAGAATAGAAGATTTTTGATACTAAAAACTTAGAGAATTTAAAAGAAAATTAGGACCTTAAATGTATTATTTAATAATACATTTAATTTCTACTTATAGTCTGTATCTACTTAATATAAAGACAATGTATCCTCTGTCTTGAATCCATGGTGCTAATTTGAAACATTTCAGTTTTTTTTTTACCCCAACATGTGTCCTTTTGATGATAAACCCTTTAGGTCCCAAGAGTGTCAGCTACCAACATTAATTTTCTCCTAACAACATCAGCAGGTCATCAAGAGTAAAGGTTATGAGAATTACTAAATCGATCACCAAAGGGAGAACGCTTTGATCTTAAACCAAATTCTCTCAACTATTCTTAAAAGAAATGTATGGAGGTCAGTCTGGAGAATAAGTTAAACCACTTACCTCTTGTCTGCAAGTCATTTCTCTTGTCTGTGCCTTGCTCTAAACCACTCACTTTTACTTCAAGAACATCTTGTCTGCTTTCAAGTCTCTGAAATCCACTTCTTAAGGCTGTGTGTTTAGCTTCAAGCCCTTTGATTTCAGTCCCAAATATTTGGGTCAAGTTTTGAAGGTTATCTTTCAGTACCACTTGGTCGTACATCCAGGATTCTTTGTTGTCCTCCACAGACTTCACTAAAGTGGCCATTTCAGTTTGAATAAGCTTCAGAATATCATGACTGATAGGTTGCTCAAAGCACATTTCAATACCTACAAAGTTGACAGAAAACTGCGAGAATTGACCAACACAATCTGAACCCATGGCCTTTCACAATATGGGATTGGTAGTAGGGCTCAAAACATCATTTTTGAATGAAGGCCAGACACAATGACCAGCCAGGGAAATATTTGCTTGGTTAAGTCTTGTTTCTGGCCGGTCAAAATATTGGAAAAAAGTTAACTCATGACAGGCTGTAAACACAAAACTATCATTTGCTTGTTCAAGTCTGTGCTAGACTGTTTGAAAAAATGGCTTAAAAATTTACCAAAGATAGCCTTTGATCTCTGTTGTGACCGATAAACATGATGGCAAGTGAAGTTTTTGGCTATCTAGTCAAGCTGCCATTCTGGTTTGACATTGTCCAATGATTGACTGTTATTTTGAGCCTTGGGTGGTCTTAACACTGAATGAAGGACCTGGAGGATATACTAATCCCTGTAATAGCTTATTATAGAGAGGCTCTGCCAGAAAGGGGTTCCCTCTCTTTGGCCGGGTGGGGATTTTGTGCGTTGAAGAATATGAAAGAGTAGAGGAATGGGTCATAAAGTATTTAAAAGAGCCTTATTACTGGCTGTATCATTGTACTTTACAGCGCTAAATTGCATAACAAAAGGACTTTACGGTTAGTACATATAGGTAAGTGAAAGGAGCATTATTTTTCAATAGAAGGTGTATAAAGGTGGTACCTTTTCTGTCAAAAATGGTAATAATATCAAAGGTAAGAGCTTGGACCCTGTGATGAAGCCTCCCAGTATGAAATGCTGTTGAGTTCTTGAAAAGTAACTTTATGACCTTACCTCTTTTTTTCCATTCCTTTAAATCCTCCAAAACTTTTGCCTCAGAAGTTACAGAAAGTTTCAATTTTTTGATCAGGTCTTCCATCAGTAGAAAACATTCGTCATAGTAGGCTTCGGTCCACAGAGCAAACACGCAATGACCCCACTCATTGCGCACTTTAGCACGCACATCACTTGCAATGATATCAATGCCATAAAACACAAAGTTTGGTGACCCACATAAAATAGAAAGCACAGCTGATGAGTCTAGACTTTCATCAAATACCGTGAAGTTTGCCATGGGTGGCTGAACAAACAGTTTGGCAAGGGAGACATCATCTTTGACACTGTAATCATAGTGTTTAGGTGACTTTTGAGTCTTATTGTTGTTTATGTTAACATACTTAAGGCGCAGGGTGGAAGGGTAAAGGCATTCTTTGTGGGAAGCAAATGTTTGTGAATGAATGTTTGCAGGTGGTTGAATAAGCAAGTCATACTGCTGTGGTATTTCCTCTTCAATAACCTTTCTTAATACTGGTGTCAGAACTTTGTTAAGGCAAATTCCAACCACCAGCCATCTCTTCTCCTCATCTCCAAGCATTCTTTTCAATATTCACCTCCTCCTGCGATAGAATACACCTTGTCATGGTTTTGGAGGACATCTTGACAAGCAGGCAACTGCTTGAGAAATTACAGTGTTTATACATGTATGAGAATCTAATGTTCAATAATTTCCATAAAATGGCTGTTCTGAAAAAAATATGAATAGCTAATTCACTCCTAACAATAATTATATGCTACTGAAAAAATATGAGGGCATTACATGCAGCTACATGGGCTAGAACCAGTTTTAAAAATTTCCTTTACAAGTGTATCATTCTTGACTAGAGACCAAGTGTAAAATTTATAAGATTATTACATGTGTATAACATTATTGCTAAAGAAAAGCGTATCCTGGGGCAGATCCAGGGAAGGTTCGGGTGGTTTTTTTGAACCCCCTAAAACGAAATGGAACAATTGAACACGAGCGGTTTCTGTGAAAACCTTTCGTGGACATACCAAATACTATAATATTATATTATCTTTTGAAAAATGACTGAAATGAAAAGGAAAAAAAAACATTAATTGACAAAGGAGAGTCCTTTCCTGATTTTCAACGTCCTGTTGATTCCATTTTTGAAGAAACTCAAGAGTGATTTTTAGAGCTCATGGCAAATACAAATTTATAACTGTTATTTCAGATTTATATTGGTTATTGGTCTCGATTAATGTAAATTTTTAAGAGAAGTGCATTTTTAAAATAGCCAAAAAAGGCATGTGACAACCTACAATAATACAGTGCAAAAATAAATCACCATTCCAAGGACCTAAATCTCAAAATTTTTCCAGGGGAGCATGCCCCCAGACACCCCAAGGATAGTACACCTTCGGCAGACACTTATCTGCACCACCCTCAACTAATCCTGGATCCGCCCCAACGTATGAGCTTAGTAGAAACAGTAGTGTGTGCATTAGTTCATTCGTATCGACACTCGATTCTCATACAAACACTGTAATTTCTCACACGGTTGCCTATTCGTCAAGATCGCTCCCAAAACCATGACAAGTTCTATTGAGGAACAAAATGCATAGTTTATATATATACAGTGGTTAAGATTCACATTAAAAGAGATCCCATAATTACTTCAATTTCCAAGTGCTAGTGATAGCACTTGAAAATCGAAATTAAAATAATCTTAAGTCTCCAAGGCAGATTGAAAAATCAATAGTTCATCATTTTTATCAAGATAATTACAGAGAAAGTACACTATTTGAAGAGAGAGTAACACCAGGTAGGTTCAGGGGTGCATCAGTTGAGATGACTGATGTGGTTCTGAATCTCAAAGGAAGGCGTCACATTGGGATGCAGGACTGGTACAGCATCACGGTAGTTTTTTGGCATGAGAGATTTCATAATACCATGTGTCTCAAGTTCAAGTTCAAGTTCATTTATTCACACTTATTCAATTACAATACGGTAGACAGGAATACCACAACTTTAATGTGGGTTACAGAGGGATAAAATTCTAGTTTAGTCACTTGGCATCGCGGTAGCAACATTCACTTTCATTGCACTAGCAATCATTTCCCTCCCTCCCTCCCTGTAGGGTTTTGTTTTGTTCTATTCATGGACAGTGTGATCACTTTTATTATTTGACTGAGGTTGTTTTAATTCTTTTTTAGTTTGGTTTTTTTAATTTGTTGGAGCGCTTTCTTTGTATACTAGATATTACCTTTTAGTTATTTGCCATGTATTGTATTTTGTTACGATTAAATAAGGCTGTCATGTATGCCAAACAATGCCTGGGTTTCTGAGTTTTGTTGATTTAGGTCAGTAATAAAACGTGAGAAGTAAGTATGTAAAACAACTTACCCGAAAATGCGTCGAACCAGCTTCTTACGAAAGCGCAATTATTACAGGATCAATTTCAATAGTTTTAACTTTCAGTTTCACATTCATCAATAAGCTAAAATGACATTTTAAAACCATCCTAGCTGTATGTAACCTTAACTTTTTTAGCTCCTTCGAAGCTACAATTTTATTGTAGTTCCAGGAATGTAGTGTAGAAACGTGATTAACTCAACGTTTTCCTCAGGGGCCTCTCTCTTTGAAGAATAAAGTTTTCTCGAGTGATGTTGAAAGTAAAAAACAGCCACAACGCCCTACTCGCGTTTGTCTTGGCTTATAAAATTCTTGGAAAACGTTTGACCTCTGACCCGCCATATTGAATGATTTGTACGAGCGAAAGCTGGGGAGAACTTCAGAAAAGTGGGTCGTGTAATCCTCATAGAATGTCTCCCTATACAAGGAGGGGAAATTTTTTTGTGACCTCCAACTGTACTGTGCCTTAAGGAGTCTACGTTCTACCGTTTCACGAGTATAGAGTACGCAAACGTTACTTTTGAAGCTTATGCATACCCAGAACGGGACATCGATCTGGTCGAATTATGACATGAAGGCCCGCTCTCCCTTGGGAACAAAGTTCTTCCTTGCATCAGTGACAACAGGCAGAAAATGAGAATAGCTACGTGAGATTTTATCGGTATAATACACCCATTTAAGGTAAGAATGTAACCTTAAAAATTTAGTTTGGCAAGATTCCGCACAGCCCCAAACATTAATTATGCATATATGTTTCGACTACAGCTATTTATGTAAACTATTTATAAGCTTACAGAGTCCTTACAGAAGATTGCTGCGCGTAAGTAAAGTGGCCACCAGTGGGGGTGGTGGTGGTGGTGGGGGGGGAGGGGGTTGGGTTGTGCATTTGGAAGATGGGAGGCTGGGAGAATAGGGGGTGGGAGGGATACCTGAGGCAGGAAAGGAAAGAGCAGTAGGTGGGAATTCTAAAAGGGCAGGAAGTGGGAAAAATGGAAGGAAATTACAAAACAATGGCTAATATTTTACAATGTAAAAAAGGCTAAGGGGAGGAAGCCCAGAAGAAAGGGTAGGGAGCTGGAATTGTAAGGTATGGGGGGCAGGAGGTACGGATGCCAGATCAAAAAGGATTGTGCTTGCAGCCTGGTGACTGGTCACATAATACAGGGTAGCCACTTAATCTGGTGACAGGGGCTACTAGATGTAAGGCTCAATGGTACAGACTCCTCAAAGCTGTTGAACAAGAGATCAAGCAGGTCCACCTTAAAAGCCTTGTTTGGGAAAATTCTGACACACAAAGAACTTATAGATGGGTAACATTCTTAAAACTTTGATGCTGACAAAGATAAGTGAAAGGGTTTTGAAATTCTGAGTAGGGACACAGCTACCACCCTAAAGGGGCCTCATCTGAGACTAGTAAATGCTTTCTCATAACAACAACCTTCAAGAAACAGTATTACCCACATGGTATGGTACTACCACCTATTCTTCGTTTTCACTGTCATGCAATAAACACGGCCCAAAAAAATAAATTGGAAACCGTCCCGTCCCAATATGGCCGCCGGAAATCAACAAAAACATCTGGAGTTCACTTTTTCCATAAAAGCTCTTCCTTTTCACTCGAGAGCTAGCATACGTGCGGATAAACATACCTTTTAATACTTGAAATGGTTAAACTGCTGAAAATCAAGAGGAGAGACTTTTTTTTAATGAGACAGCATTCCTATTTTGTTGTCATGCACTGTTAAAACTCGGAAGTTCAAATTGCTGTATTTTCGAAATGAAACGTGCTTAGGGGCTGAAAACTTGTACAAAGAGTTATTTTCTATTTTATCTTAAACCTAGTGTAAATAAGAAATCACAAAACCTTGCTTTTTTCACTTTGCAATCTGGTGACGTCACTGTGAAAACCATCTATTTAGCTCAACTGTGGAGCACTAGTCTCCTAAGTGCAAGAGGTCAGACAGTTACCCAGACCACCAGCCAGGAACCATAACAATTAACTGAGTAAAATCATACTAGCATACTCTGGCTCCAGAGGTCCGTTCTCTATTCTCAAAATACCTAAGATGAAGTAAACCATGCTCAAACTATTAGGAATAAGATACAAAAAAAATAACCTCTGGAACCCAGGGTAATACTGGCAGTGATTGAGAAAGTTGAAAGTCAGAAGATTGCCTCTCATTGGGCCAAGATGTTTGGCAGTTGCATTCTAAAAGGGGACATAAAAGAGCCTATGATATTGTTAGATAAAAGAGGGACATAGGTCCCATGTAGTGCCATGGTATATATTATCTGTGATGTCACTGATCTGAAAGGGTGGTTAAATCTCCTACACAGGCAATTTTAGTGTCATCATGCAATATACCTCTCCAAGGGGAGCATTAAAGTGTGATGAGCCTAAAAACAGCTGCTGAGGAGAATAGAATTGGAGGATAAGTGCACTTTTTTATAAAATGCTGAAATGTGATTTTACTTCTTTATCACTTCTGTTGTAGGTGAATGATAAATTTTTATGGATGAAAGAATGTTGGGAGAGGAGGAAACTAGATGGCTGGTGGTGGGCATTTGCCTTTCAAAAGTTCTTACACCAGTATTAAGAGAGGTTATTAAGGAAGAAATACCAAAGCTATACGAAAAGCTTATTCAACCACCTACAAGCATTCATTTACTAACATTTGCTTCCCATTTAAGATCCCTTCCACCTTCCACTCACTGTTTGAACTACATCAACATCAACAACAATGAGACTCGAGGACCACCAAAAAACTATGATTACCGTGTTAAGGATGATGTTTCATTTGCCAAATTGTATGTGAAGCCCCGCATGGCAAGTTTTACAGCATTTGATGAGTCTTTAGATACTTCTGCTGCTCTTTCCATTTTATGTGGGACACCAGTCTTTGTTTATTATGGAATTGATTTCTTTGCAACGGAAGTGCGCTCTAAAGTTCGAAATGAATGGGGTCACTGTAAGTTTGCCACATGGACTGAAATTTACTATAATAAATGTTTTCAACTGATGGAGGACCTGATCACAAAGTTAAGTGACCATGTGGCTGTTGATACTAAACAAGTTATGGAAGATTTGAAGGAATGGAAGAAAAGAGGTTGGTAGGAAATCTTGTTACTGTAGACACATATCTCAACAATAAGAAAATATTATCTGGCTGGCTGTTAATGTTTAATGATATCTTTTAAGGAAGAAGGCAAAAACCAATTGAACTTTATGCTGTAACCTATGTTGTGGATTTGTTTCCTCTCTATTTAAGGGGTGTGATTCCAGTTTTTAATGAGTATCCCCACCCTGTTTACTTAGAAATCCCCCCCTGCCCAAGCTGGTGCATACTTTCTCTTGACATAATTTCTGAATATGCAAGGATCATTACCAGGGTCTCAGGGGCAGTAGGTAAAGGCAGTTCATTGTCTGTGATAGATCGGGGGGCGGGGGGGGGGGGGGGTACTCTGTATTTCAAGTGACAGAGATGATCGAAGGATTTTTTGGGGTTTGAAATTTTCGATTTCAGGATGTTTTTGGGTAGGAGAATTTTGACGATTTTTTTTTGGTAGCTTGATTCAAGTACAGATTTTTGGGGGTATTCAGAACAATCTGAAGATTTGTGATAGTTCCCACGTATCCCAGCTGTGTAGTTCCGCGAATAAAGTAACACCAAACTAGTTTTGCAACTGTTTTAATATTTAACACATCTAAGAATCTGTAAATAACTTTGTAGGGTTGTTCATAATTCTCTTGCCCAGGGTGGTCTTGTTTAGAGTTGTCATTCTGCATAATGTAATTGTTGTAACAGAATTATTCTTTGGTGTCTCAAGTGTTGTTACAATGACCACCAGATGTAAAAATGTTCTTACTCCAGATGATGTGGTGAATGTAAACAAACACAAACATTCTGTCGTAACTTAGGAATCCAAGGACGAAATTTTGGAACAAAACGAGCAATGAACATGAACATTCCAGTCTTCTTTTGTTCCTAGTTCTCACTCCTGCGCAAGCGCATTTATGTACACGTAACATGACTATAATGTAACCTCGTATAATGTAACACAACTATATCAAAGCAAAGTCACAATAATTATAACACATTTCATTACTAATGCTTCTATTTTTTGTGTTACATCATTTAAATAATGCTTTCTGGAAATTTTCGTGGCTCAGAAATTTGGCATAGGATTGTTTGGGGGTAAAATTTTGGTCTGGAACTTTCTTGGGTTTTGTTTGAAGCACTAGGGATTTTTTTGGGTTTGGATTTTTGCCCCTATTCAATCATCCCTGTCACTTGAAATCCGGAGTACCCCCTTGGGGTGATAGAGTTGCATTGTGCAATGTCTGAAACTGTTTTAGATTAATATCAGTAATGCTTGGGAAATATTGTGATATGAAATGTGTCTGACTCCTGTAGGAAAGCAGATGTGTTTTGGAAAGGAGATTAACGGTGATGTACTTAAACTAGTTAAAGATGAGATGAATACATTAGTGACATCTGTTGAGGAAAACAAGGATGCCTGGATGCAAGATCATGAAGGACTGAAAAAAACCCTTGGCAATTTGACACAGATGTTTGGGCTTGAAATTGAAAGGCTGGAAGCTAAACATGTAGCTTTAGAAAGCAGTCTTAAAGAACTCAAAGGGGATCAGGCAAAGATAACTGAATCATTGGTAGGAAACAACATTGCAACCAAATCAAATGCATCTTTGATCAAAGAAGTGAAAGGAACTCTTGAGGAGCAACAGAGAGGCCTTCAAAGCCGACAAGATGTCCTGGAAAGAATGGTGACTGGGTTAGCACAAGGAGTGGATAAGCTGATCTCAAAGAGAAATCTCATCTTCAAAACTGGTAATGATTTCAATGAAAAAATGTTAAAGATTATGGACACACTCTACTCCTTTTAAAAGTGTATTTGAATATGACATATTAAACCATTCAGAATTGATAGCTTTTAAAGATAAATGCCAAAATTAATAATGTTTTAGTTCTTCTTGTACAGTGAAACCTACCTCTATTAAGCGGACACCTTCGAGACCTTCCCAAGTGTCCACTTAATAGGGGTGTCCATTAATAGAGGTTTGTAAACATTGCACAATGTCTGTTAACGATTAACATTCAACGGTTACTCTGTACTGTGATTAAGTTCCATGTTGTTGAGGAGACTAAGGAAGCTGTGCTGTACTTTATGCAAAACTTTTAGGTGAACTTTGATCGCGGTTGACAATAATAATATACTGCCGGATATCAGTCTCATCTACAGTTTATTGACAGCTAAATGTATTGATTTATCTTTACTAATCGATTATAGTACGTATTTTAAGGAAGTAATCCTATACTACTATCGTCAATTCAGTCCGGTGTCTGGTTAATAGAGGTTTTCAACAATAGAAATTAGCCAAATACGATTTATTTTAGTGCCCACGTCTGCTTAATAGAGGTGTCCACTGAATAGGGGTTTGTTATAAAGGGAAATAAAGGATACCCAGCTTAGTTTCCACTTAATAGAGGATGTCTGCTGAATTGGGGGTGCGCTTAATAGAGGTTTTACTGTACTTGCTTTTAATATAATCAAACACAACAGGATAAAGGAAGTAACACCAAAGATAATGTCCTTATTATGAATAAATTCTATTAATATTGATATCATAGATAACCTATGGAGAACAGTTTGGAGCATAAAATAATTCATTAGAGTGATTTTACTAGAACCGTGAAATAGGTAGTAGAACACTATGCACTATTACATGCACCAATTCTATTGTCTTCTTTTGTTTCCCTATTGCTATTAATTTTGCTCTATTTGTTACTATACTGTACCTGTTTCAATGTTCAAGTAAAATCACTCTTAAGAGCTTCAAGTGATGAGCTATAAGCAATTTAACACCATTACGTAATTTACAAGTTCTAATCATTTATTTTGTTGTCATTGCTTTCATTTAACAGGACTTGTGTGGAAAATCCCTCTAGCTGTTTTGTTTTTTTTTCTGCTAGTCTTCCTGTATGAACACTACACCAGGGGATCTTTGCTACGTTACTGGTATTGTCATAGAGGCTCGCTAAAAGAAGGTCAAACTTTGTCTTTTGTCTTCACCACTCATGACCGACAGGTACATTTCTATGATTATTTGGGTATGTGCTTTTTTTATTATTTCAACTCTTTCCAGAACACTAGGGTGCAGTCTGAAACACTGGTATAGAAAATCACATTTTGGGAAGCATGCCTCACATATATGCATCCCCACCTAAACTTTACAGAAATTTCCCCTCCCCTCAAACAGGCCATTGTAAAGCATTGATCCTATCCAGCGGCATCGGCATGCTGGCCTCTTACTTTGAGGAGACCCATGTACCCCTTGTTGGGTACCAGTTAAGACTTCGTCACTTCTCTACTGGAGCTAAAACCTGGGGATGCCCCAGCAGAAAGTGGGAGCTATTGTAGACTTTATTTTGAAAAAAACCTTAATTAGTATTTTCACTTCGCTTTTGTTGGTCCCTGTACAAAACCATACAAATCTTACTTCACTGCCTAGTTAAACGAGCTCAACAGCCATTATAATTTACTGTCAAATGTTTCATATTTTATTCATGTATAGTATTACTGACAAGCAATGCACAATTACTTAGTATCAACTTGCAAGCTAGTTATTGTTAGTGTCAAGTTTTAAGCTAGTTTTGTTAGTGTCAACTTATGAGCACCATTTATCGTACTGTCTTTATGTAATTTACTGTCTGTAAGTACCTGTATTTGTTGAGACTACAAAAAAAAAGACTTTGTCACTTCATGTTCAAGATAACTTGAATTAATGTGCTCAGAAAACTAGAGTATTTCTGAAAAATGGGACAAATTTATTCCAACGCCTGCCTGGGTTTTTGTCAAGAAACCTACGGTGCATGAAAATTAAAAAAAAAAAAAAGGAACAAGCAAAATCATGGTCTTCTTTTTCAAAATATATCCTTTTTCATTTGAAACCTTTTGAATGTCAAGGTTACGGGAAATTCCCTGACAACTAACAAAAAGAAGGTTTTGATGAAAAAAAGATCACTGGGCTGACATTTTATATTTGAGTCTTGTCTTAAGTATTAATCCTGGATGAAAAGCCAATGAGATCCGTTATTAAGGGAGCTGTTATATTCTTTTTGATGATTTCAGACACCAACAGTAAATGGAGTTGAGTTCAGTTGGAAGGATTTAAAAAAGAAACTGAATCTCTCATTTGATCCCCTCTATTCACCAGGTACTACCGTAAACAATCAATAAATTGTCCTGTTTTCTAGTAAAGACTAGAATTTGGTGTTCGCAAAAAAAACTGAAAATTTTGTTAGCACCAGTTTTTCGTTTTCGTAACCTTGTTCGCACCTGAGACGTGAAATTTTTCGAGTTACTAGGGAAGTCAATTAAACGAACTTCAGCTGGTCATGTTAGCAAGTTGTCGCCAGACAAAAACTTGTAAATTGTAGGTCTCAAAATCTACTCAACAGAATCTTTGAATTTTGGTGACACTTAAGAAATGTTGGTGGGTGAAAAAATGAATGAAACAAAAGTTTGGGCTGTCTATAAAACTGGGACGGGGACATTGGGACGCGTGTGTGGGAACTTTGGGACTTGGAAAAGCGAGACGAGGGACTTGGGGACATTAAATATGGGACGTGGGGACGCGGGGATGAGATTATTGCAAAAGTCGGAGGGAAATGCGATATCAGTCACTTTCCTTGTGAATATGTTTTGGTGAACGCAACCCACCCTACCCTCCTTACCAAGCAGAGACTCGGCGCGAAGACCCCCTGCATTGAAGAAAGTGAAACTTCTGTCCTGGTCCTCTTGCTGCTAGAATATTGGAGCCCTAGCTAAACAGGGTTAGGTGGGTTACTGTAGCCAAAATTTATATAGAATACTGAGCGTTCGATTACAAATAAATAAAAAAAGGAAACTAAATTAGGTGGCATAAGCGAGCTTCGAACCCTTAAGGGCTAGCTCTGAAATCCATCGCTTGTACCACAACACCACGGAGGATTCAACTATTGCAACAAAATTTTATATTGTTTCACATATTTTTAGTGGCAAACCTAACAGTAAATGCTTGCTAACAGTGCTTAACCCTAATCACGATAGTCAGTGCGCTTACTGTGTAAACATAAGGTGTCCAATGTGGTTCTGGACTATGGAATCTAATGTTGACCATAAATAACACATTTTCACGGAGAAAGAGATATCGCATTTACCTCCGACTTTTGCAGTGATCATTAACGTCCCGCGTTCTCGTCCCACGCGTCCCCACGTCCCAACGTCCCATACTTGATGTCCCCAAGTCCTTCGTCTCGTGTTCCCAAGTCCCGTTATACACAGCCAAAATTTTGCGTACTGCAAACAGGGCTTTATTAAGGGGGAGGCATAACCAAGACCTCACCCCCTCCCCCAGATGTAAATAGGGGTAGTAAAAAGTGGATGACATTTAAAGGCATGTACACAGGTCAAAGTTGAAGTAAAAGTGTTATTCTTTAGATAGCAGTTGTCATCCTTTGAGTTTATTTTTGTTGGTTTTGCTGTTTTTAGGTAATTGCGCTGTCTTCTTTGCAAAATGTGTGAAGTCATCTGCCATTTTCTCTAGCTCTAACAAAACAGCTGGCCTATTGTAACCTTTCCCCATGGTTTCTTGGTTGCATCTTTTTTTTTTTTGACGAGATACGGCGCTACTGACATAATTTTACAGTAACTTGCGAACATCGTCCAAACTTGGACATCATAGCTGGTTATAATTAGCCTGGGGATCTAAGCCTATCAAAAATAGAGAAATATTTTGAATCAGGGCGCACGCCAAAGGGACATTATTTATAACTCCATAAACTTGATTAATCTTGTATTGGTTCTTTATTCAAGGTGTTCGCTACTACCTCAACATAGATCGCTGTGCATTCGGTGGTGTAATAGCTGTCCGCTCCTCATTAGACAACATCCCTCAGGTACGAGGTGCAGAAGTGTTTGCTGTGACTTCTGATTGCTCTGTGTTTTATGAAGAGGATGGATATTGGAAACCTTACCAAAGTGCACGGAGAATCCAATGCATGAGGTCAAATCGATTAATTTCGAGTCAGGACTGTTGCAACCAATATTAAAGCAAAAAGGTGAAGGATCTGTTCGTTGGCAGAAGTGGGCATCTGACGGGGGGATAGAATAATCATTAATTTAAATTTCAACAGGAAAGTGGCCAACAAATGTATTTAGACAAAAACAAAATAACGAAATTTGAGAAGACGCTGAGGGAAAACGTCTGACATTTCAATGCTCTGGTACAAGATGTAGCGCTAACGCAGAGACATCGGTTCCAATCCCGTTCCTATCTTCATTTAAATAAGAACAACATATTACTATTATCTTGCAAAAAAAAGAGTGAGCGATTTTCTAGCTCTCCTTTATGTTCATTTCTTTCTTCGCACGGACAAAGATGCGAATATTTAACTACTCATTTACCGTAATGAAAGTAACACAAACTGGGAGTAATTAATTCAGTTCATACAAGACTCAACTCTCAGTTGTAGCCACCATAGTTATTAGAGGAGACTGGCTATGAAAGGCATCAAACAAAAAAAGAACGGTGCTATAGTTTATGTTGGAAGCTCCCTGAAGGTGCACAATCCTTTGTTTTCTATTGGCAAATTGTGATGGAATAAATTAATGGGACGTTTTTATTGGTCAATAAGATCAAAATGATGGAAATGCTATTGATTGTTGTGCATCGTCAGGTCCACAAAAACATTATAACAAAGGAGTATCGGGTTTCATAACCATTCTAAACTATTAACTACGGTTTAACAATTAATAAACAGAAACTCATATTAAAGGGGTCATTAACTTCGTCATACATGCCTGGGGTCAATTTAATAAAACTTTTACAAGTGCACTTTACAACTGTAGCTACTGTTTTCAGATTCATTGTAAATTACACTTGTAAAAGCTTTATTAAATTGACCCCTGGTTAACTCCCAGTGCTGACAGTGGTAACCTCGTTTCTTTACTTGGTATGCTTATATAATTTTCAAAACACACCCATCAGTGCCTTTCAAATGGTCTGACAAAAAAGACCAGAGTCTACTAAATTATTCGGAAAAACGCCATTGGCCTCATACCCTTGTGAGCAGATGCTACATTTTTCGTTTTGTGAGCTGGTGCATGCCAGTTCACACAGCTCACAGGGTGTTGACCTTACGGTAAAGCATCACGGGTCATTGGCCCGAATCAAAGGACACAAAAGGACAAAAACAGGAAAGCTAAATAGCATTTTATTTAATTCTTCACCTCAATTATTTATCAGCCTCTAAGAACGTTGGTTATGTTGTTTACTTGCCATCAAAAAGCTGCTCACGCTCGCATGGCGAGGTTAAAAGGACATGACAGTCTAAGGGTCTACATAATTGAATTCATTTGACCACAGCAGACCCACGGTTCTCCAAGAGTCTGTGGTTTATTTTTGAAGCATACATATCACAGTTTGTCCAAGAACTTGTCCAGGGCTGGGATGCCCTCACTGAGACCTTTCCTCTTTCGTGTTTCACTCACAACAACTCCAGGTTTTGATTCAACCTCATAAGGATTACCAGGCAGGATTTGCCAGTGATCAAACACACACTGTGGGAAGGCCTGGCCACCAGTGTTAGATCGGAGATCAGCAGTAAATCCTACAACAAACAACAAACACACCCTTTGCTTGCCATGTTACAATCTCATTTATACAGACCGCAAATGCTACTTGGCCATTGCCCATAATACAATTTGTTCACCACCCCCCCCCCCCCTCCCCAAAAAAAAAAACAAAATCATTGTTTTCACTTTCTTTTTGGACGACTGTAATACTCAGGAGAAATTTATGGAAACGATTCTCGTGTATTTTCTTTCGTGGGGTGGTGGGGGGAATAAAGTGTATTATGGGAACGTGAAAGTGGCAAATGTGAATACATGCAACCTTGATTACAGGAATTTCAATTTACACTCTTGCCGTATATAAAGTAGCTGTCTATGTGACATTGGTAGAAGTAATGATATTCAAAGTAAGACTCTTCGGGGGGGGGGGGGGATACTCCCATATAACGGCTGGATAGGGATGTGATCAGAAGGAAGGAGTCATGGATGAGAGGACATCAGACTTTCTTCTCAGTTATTTAAAGACTCTTGAGTGTTGGTCCAGCCGGGGTTCGAACCCGCTACCTCCTGCTCAGCAGACTGGTGCTCTACCAACTGAGAGAATCAGTGCAAAAATGAGAGGTATCATTGTGTCCCTGGTGTGATTCTTACATAGGGTACCTAAATTTAGCCTGTAATACAGCAGGCTCACGCATCGTCCAGAACACTGGGTACAGCGTTTTGTAGCAGCCTGTGAACAGACTCTCGAAGGCCTGTTCACAGGCTAACCGAAACTGTATCAGTTGAAAAGTGCGTTAATGCCCAGCTAGATAAGAAATAAGGAATCTGTCAAAACTGAACTATTTCCAGGGTTTGTAAAGATTTTGGGATCCAACACTCAAGACGCTATCCAGACTTTTTTCCAAAACAATTTCTTTTTCCATACTCATGGTTATCAAATAGGTGGTAAAAAATGACCTTTAAAACGCAGGAATACAGCATTTTTCGTGATGTGCTGCAAACACATGGGCGAGATTGAATAACATTTTACCAAAACGAAAAAAAAATCCACTTATAAAGCACTTGTTGCAGTTTTTAAAAAACAAACCCTTCAAGACTTTTTATCATTTTTCCAGACTTTATCTTCATTTTTGAGACTTTTTCCAGGTCTGGAAAATTGCTGGGCAAGTTTCAAGACTTTTTAAGATAACGAAGGTGTGCGTGTTACCATTACAGTTTTAGGTTTTGTTTTTCCCTTGATTAGGGTGTCAATTTTCGGGACAGGGGCCCGTTTCTCAAAAGTCCCGATAATTAACGGGCCCGGTAAGCTGTCTCCGTTTACATTAAAGATCGAAGTTTCAATACTTTTGCCCCTAACATGATAAAACTATCAGTTAATGAAACAAATAGAGTAGTTTGCTCTCCACGACCCGAGCTCTTAATTCTTTATACTTCGACTTGAGTGTTTGATTTCGGGCCCGTAAAGTTACCGGGACTTTCGAGAAACGGGTCCCTGGGCCTTCAATGGGGTAGCCTGCGAACTGCAGACGTATTTCCGCTCGCCGCTTCTCTTTCTCTTATTTTTTCGGAGGGAGAGAAGCGACGACCGGAAATACGTCTGCAGTTCGCAGGCTACCCCTGGGTAAGACCATGGTGAACATGTTGTTTAGAAAATAAAGAGAAAATATTGTTTCAAGTTGAAATGATACAAGCAAGGAAAATTTCGATAAGTAATTGCGTTTGTGACATCCTTTTCAAATATCACGTTACTGAAGACGTGCTGTTATTGGAAAATTCTTGCCTTGTCTTATGTCAAATCGCTTCGTGTGTACTGTCTCCGAAACAGAATTCGTAAAAAAACAAGTCGTAAAAAAGTTAAATCAGACTTCATTTTGTGCGACTTGTTGCAACGAAAAAACCACTTCTACAGGCTTGAAAACCACTGAAAATTGACTTTTTTCTTTCCACTTCTTTTTCAGACAATCACGGACAAGAGTTTTAGGATACTTTAGCATTTATGGGGCGTTTTCCAATTCAAACAGGCCAAACTCTTACCCTCACCCCACAAACAACTTTGTATAGGGTGGGGGGCGGGGACTGCAAACAATTTTGAAAACGATGCACTGTTTTATGAGGGAACACAGAAATTACAGAACAAAACCCCATAGAGGGGGCTCGTTGAGCCGTCAGCTGCGCGTTTTTAAGCCGGGACTTTACACTGACTTCTAGGGTTATGAATAAAAATAGGCTAGTCAGCCTCAAGAAACAAGAAACGATTGGCATTATTTTTAACTGGGACATTGCCATAATGCACCCCCTCTGCCCCCTCCCCCCCCCCAAAAAAAAATATAGCATGACAGTATAACGAGACTTATCTGATCAAAGCGGAAATTCAAAATACTATTTTCGTTCTACTCTTAAATCATGACAACCGCCTAACCTTTGATGTTTGAAACAATTTTATATAACAGTAATATTCTGTTCCTTAAAACTAAGTTTCAGTTTTTTTTTCTGTCGGATACTGCATTCAAAGCCCTTCTAACAATCTATGGCAAGTGAATATTAATATCTATTTAACGGGGAGATCTACAAGTAGCATATTCCTTTCTTGTAAGGAAAGACTTCACACGCACGGAAAGAACTGCAACAAGTTGAAGCTCTTGGCCGCTTGTTTCTGCAACTCCCGCGCAAATTGACTACATCATCGAATACTGTATTTTACATAATCATTCCGCGTAGATATTGGGCCAATAGCTCCATGCAATAATTTTGTGTTTGTTCTTGACACTGTGTAGAGTACACAACGTTGTACAGTAAACAACGTATACAGATTAAAATAAGTTAGAGAGAAATAAAATCGCCAAAGGTTAAATAATTCTTACCAAATGACTCATTAACAGGTAGATAGGCCTTGACATGAAACATGGGTGTTCCTGCAACTTGACCTTCTTCAAATACATGGCCTCGTCTCCTATTGAGCACTCCATAAATGCCTCCAACTGCGCCCTCTGGACACTAAAGAGGAAGCACACAACAATTGCAGACTGGTTAAATCAGTGGGCGAGCGATTTGCTGTATTTTTTAGGGAGAAGATTTGGAGCAAGTCAAATTGAAATCCACAATTGCAATCACATGTAGAGGTTATTTTGGTGCAAATTGTGTGACGGGGTGAAGCTGCGCTGCGCCAACCTTGAAAGTGGATTGTCATTTGTTGGATATATTTCTGTTCAGGGAGAACAGGTATTCGCACCACAGTGGAAGTAAATGAGTAGGAACAAGGACAGTAACCCCCTTAGATAGAAGTATTGTTCAGAAATGAGGATTAGGACGCTCTGATACTCCGTTTGGTGTGTGTGAATGACTTGTTCGTTGTTGTTCACATTGTTCATATTGTGCCGGACAGCTTTTCCTGTCAATTCAAAATGTGCCCAAGTGCAAAACTTTTCTTGGGGAACGAGTTATATTTGCAAGAGAATAAAAAAAACATTTCCATATTAAAGGCTGAGTACTTAACCTCGTTTTGATACAGAGGCCCAGGGGTACTCACAAATCAGTTGTCAACAATCCTAACACTCAGTCTTAAAAGTAATTAAGCAGAAGGTACTTTGTTTGTTCTACATCTTCATTTTGCTACCCCCCCTAGTCTTCAAGCTGCATGGGCCCCACCCTGCAAGAACAGCCTCCTCTGGTCTTTTAGTGTTAGGAGAAGAGAAGGAGGCTCTGCCTTTGAAGTCGGGCATAGCCCGATAGGCTTTAGTACATTATGCCAGGGCTCAAGATTAACGCTCGCAAACTCGCAAAATGCGAGTGAAAAAAGTGTCCACTAGCAAACGTTTGCAAGTTAGAATCATCCATGTCTCCCAAACAAAGGGAAAGAATTTGCTAGTGGTCTCACCAGTCTGCTAGGGGAAAAAAATCTTACTAGTAAAACTTCGCAACTGTACTCAAAAGTTGACTTAGAGCCCTGTATGCTGGCATTTTTATCAAGCATTTTCAATGCACAATCAGTGAGAAACAGAAGGCTTCTGGTTAAGGATTTCATAGTTGAAAATGATGTTGATATTTTTGCTCTCTCTGAGACTTGGCTGCGATGACCAAGTAATTGGGGACTTATTCCAGATGGACATTCCTTCCACCATGTACCCAGACAACTCAGTAATGGTGGTGGTGTAGGCATTCCTGTCAAAAATGGATTTTGTGTGAAGGAAAAAACTGGATTGAATCGTCAGTTTTGAGTTTATCGACTTGCTAATCACATCTGATTTCTCTCGAGATATTCGTGCCCTAGTTATTTATTATCCTCCTTGTAATTATTGTTCAATGTTTCTTGATGATTTTGGCTGTCTTCTGGAGCGGTATATACAGCTAAATCAAAAAAAGGTTGCTTTGGTAATTGGTCAATGGTCATTTGGGCATATAGAACAATGCAATGATTTACTTGAGTGACCACCAAACAATGGCTTCCCAATGCACAATTCCTATGGCCCAAAGCAACCTTTATTGAATCAGCTATATCACAAATTCTTCACTACTTCTTGTTGATGATGATTTTAATTACCCCTGGCGACAAAACCTCACCTGTTTTTTTAAATCTTCTCGGCCCACTAAATTTAAAGCAAAATGTGAATAAGCCAACACATGGTGCTGGTCACACTGTGGACTTTTTAATCGCGAGAGATGAGCCCCTTGGCCTTTCTGTTTGTGTTCATGCCTTATCTGATCATTTTGTTGTTCATTGTGACATGACTCCAAGGCTTTCTGGTCATTTTTCTATATTTGGTTTGGTTTTCTTTGTGCTCAAGACTCTTCTGGGAATCGCGAGACAATGGAGTTGTGAAAAATTTGCAATTTTGACCCTAAAGCCTCAGAGTCATGTTAGTATTTTAATATATCAAATGTGGGCTACTGGCTACGATAACTCCAGGGGGGGAGATACTGCCTTATATGGGTGGGATACATAGGTATGTGCCACTGAGAAAGGAATGGTTTTCAAGTAGTTTTGTCTGGGAATTGACACTCAAAAACCTGAAAAAAGCAAAATAAATCAAAATTTAAAAAAGTGCCAATCTCAGTAATTTCTGAAAAAAAAAAACCAATTTTGTCCAGTACAGGGAAGCAATATTCAGGAGAAATAGGTCCCAGAAGCACATCTCTACCCCAACATTCCTAGAGCACCTCCCTGAAGTAAGCTCGAGCATTCCAGGCTGTTTTTCTCACCTGAATTTCAACCAAATATATTGGCTCCAATATACGTGGCTCGGCAGTGAACATACAGGCGAGGAAACAGCGACGGGCAGTTGGAATAATCTGACCACCACCCCTGTGAATTGCATCAGTGTGAAGTGTTACATCATGAATATTGAATCTCACACCACGGACATTTTCCTCACAAAGAGGGCCTTCCTTGGTTGCCCACTGGAATCCGGCTACAACACTATCCTTAATTTCATTCAAGTACTGCACTCCCTTGCTTACATCAACTACCATATTTGGACCAGTTCCCTCAGGACCAAAGCACCAAATCTTCCGAGCTTCTCCTGCTTCCCACTCATACGTGTCAGCCAAGTACCTGGCACGAACTTTGGGGTCTTGTCTAGAGCTTACATCTCCTTTGTCAATGTCTTCAGCCAAGCCGTCGGGAAATGGGGCAGCTCTCATAAAAAGACGGTTATGCTTGTTTGGTGATTTTGACAAGCACGTCACGCCAGATTCCTCTGACACTGTTTCACGATAAGACACGACTGGATCTGATTTCTGTGAAAAAGTGAAATTAACGCTGTTTAGAGCACGCAAGAAGTTTCAACTGAGCGAAGATTAATGGAATGGGGGGGGGGGGGGGAGGGGGATGGGGGTAGGTTCAGTGAGACCAATAAACAAGTTCTAAAAGTTAATTCAATTCCACTGTTCAAGTGAACTATGACTGGGAATTTACCTTTGTCTTTGAAATTCACTATTAGTCATTATAATAGTGGCAAAAGAGATCAGAAACCTCATGAAAATCCTTTCTTGAGAACAGAGTTAAACATTTAAGTATATTCTCAGCTTTCCTTTCTGTTTTGGCTCAAGAACCAGCTTATATATATATTTTATTAGATAGAAAACTATACCTTTTGTGCAAGCAGAATGACAGATGGTACACAAACTACACCAAAAATGTTCAAATTTTAATCTGGTAGTCATTCACAAACTCACCCTCTGGTCTAATGGTTAATTCACATGCTCAAGTAGCCTTCTAGCCTTAGCATGCGCGTGGTTCATAAATAGGATATTGTAAACCAATATTTTGGGGGCCTATCCACATGTACATGAATGCATAATCTGTTGCAAACGACAAACAAAATTCCCTTGATACTCCTCATCAGACTTGCCAGCCCCCCAAAAGGTAAAAAATGTAAGACTGAACCTAGAGCTGTGAAAACTAGTGAGGAATAGGCAAAATGTTATGAGATGTCCCAAATTTCCTAGTGGATGGACTTCCAGAGGGGATTATGGGTATTGGAAGTCACATATCACTTTAGAGCTGCAGCAAAAATCATCACAATTAATTTTACGATTTAGGTTTTGTAACTTCTATCTTTTGTTGGCGGCCATCTTGAAATAAGAGAAACAGTAAGTCTGCACATTTGATGGCAGCAGCAAGTTGCAGTGGGCTAAAGGAATGTAGTCAAGTTTTCTTTGGATTGAGCTGGCTATCTATTGATATCTAACTTGGAAACGAACCTACAACTCCAAAATCTTTTTGGAGTTTGACTTTTTGAGAAAGCATGAGAAATTAGTTGCCAACTCATGAAAGCATGAGATAGGTCACGAAATCGTGAGTCGTGACTATTGGCAAGTCTGCCTCATACTTGTTAAGTCCTACGCTTCTGATTACAAAAATGTCTTGCTTAGCTTCACATGTAGAACAACATCCCTTCTACCGCTTGTGATGTTATCAGTTTTAATGGCTTAGGACAGCTTTGTCAGCTACCTTGTGCAGAGCAAAGATATCTTTCAAACCATACCAAATTGCACATGATTTATTCATTCAGGGAGGCTGGAAAATAATAGGAAAAAGTGTCACTTCCACCAGTGAAAATCTTGTTCCACTACCCAGCTAACTTTCCTTCCTTCTACATGTAATCCATGGATCCTAAAAGCTTGCAATGTTTACTATTTCCCATTAACAGAACAAGAAATAACGATTCTGATAATCCATTTCAGACAGCCCTTTACTTATTATGTTGCTAGTATGCAGTCACCTTGATAGGAATGCAAGCATGGTCTTCTTCCAAATCTTTCAGACAGATTTCCAAGTGCAGCTCTCCTGCTCCAGCCACAATGTGTTCTCCACTCTCTTCAATTATACACTGCACCATGGGATCTGATTTTGACAGTCGCTTTAGACCTTCCACCAGCTTGGGCAAATCAGATGGGTTCTTTGCCTCTACTGCAACACGAACCACAGGCGAGACTGAAAATTTCATCACCTTCCAAAAAATGTTTTATACAAAAATTAACATTAAAAGAATATTATTAATATTAATACTAATAACTTCCCCTCTTTCAGGAAAGCCCTACCCCCCACCCCAGGACGGTCTCCCTCGCAGCCATTTTTGTCCTCACGCAACATGCCTCTCCTTTGCTGGGGAGGGGCATTGTGTGACAAGACGAAAATAGATGCGATGGAGACTACCCCACACTTCACTATAACATTTCTAGTGAACTGATCTGATATGGTTTATTCACATACTGGAAGTTTGATTTGTTTTTTACCTTAACTGCAAGACCTACAACTTCATGTACCTGAGTTTTAAGCTCATGGATGACATAGTCATACTATGGGCTTTTGGAGGTTTTCGAATAGCACTCAATCACTAACTCACTTCTCATTAATTTACTCATTAAAGTTAAATTAAACACTTTACTATTACCTCCCTTACTTAGTATTACTTTTGTTCCAAGTGCCTTTTACGCATATGTTTGGCATATTCTAGAAGGTACTAGTAAGGCGTACATTTTTTCCCGACACACAAGAGTAGCCAGCCAAAGATGGGTTTTGTATAAATAGAAATATTCTTAAGAACACTGACAATATCATCACCAAGAAATGGACTTGGAATTGTCAAAAGGACGTTGAAACAATTGAGCATGGATCATTATTGTATATTTGGACGAATTGTGCACATTTGTTCCCAATATTACTTAGGCTTTTGTTTATTAATCCAATCAAACTTCGATTATAGAATCGAGGCTCGATTTTATTTATTTCAAGAATAAACTACGGAACCAAGGAACAGAAACAATTTGCCATTAATGAATTTATTAGTCCTTTAGCGACAGAAAACAGACATGTGATCAGATTATGAATGATAGAGGGTCCAAACACACATGATCAAATTGTATTCTGTGCATTCCATTCATTCTTAGGGGAAGTCCAAACAAAATTTAATGCTAGCTGTATACATGCAATGCATGCGTAATAACAACCTGGCCCCAGTTGCTCAAAGGCTGATTAGCGGGTTAAATTTAACCTGGGTTTCTTTTTCTTGTGTTCAAAAGCATTTTCTCGGATAATTTTCTGTTATTTTTAAAGCTTCCAATCATCAACTTGTAGACAAACAGAATTAAAACGGAAATGCTCTTTACGCTTTCATATCTGAATTCAAAATTCAATTCAAACTCGCACCAACCCAGGGTTATCTTGACCCAGCTTTTAACAACTCGGCCCTGGAGATTAGGATTGCTCTTTTCGCTTGCAAAAAATGAAGATGTAGTAGTATTACTATACATTCAAACAGACTACATCTATTATTAATGAAAAGTGATAAAGAGTTTTACTTAATTGTCTGACTCATTTTTTTTTTTCTAAATTTCACATACTTGGGGTGTGGCTTATTCGAAAGTGAAGCTTATCTGTGCATGTTTCCAGCAAGCAGCATAAAATGGGATGCTGGAGAAATGGCTATCCAGTGGACAAGTGATAGGCAATCCAACTGCATTATCCAGTGGAGAGAAATTTATCCAGTGGATAGTGTTACCCACCCTTTGAACAACTGGGCCCTGGAACTTAAAGCCCCTTAAACCTTAACATCAATGGCATGACGTTTTCATATACTTATACTTAAAGTTGTAAATATTAGTTTCATTTATGTGTAGAAAGAGGTTTTTCTTGCAATGTTTTTAATGTCTTCAATGTATTTTTATGTATTGTGCTCGAAGATATTAGCTTGCAAGCTACTCAAAATATTTTGAGTGTAAATAAAGTTTGCATGTATGTATGTATGATCATATACAGATCTGTAAGGTCCTTTACAATAATAAATTATACTATTGAGCAACAGAAACTGACCTTCAAGTTATGAGCATGTTCATAGTCAGAAATTGTACCAGTCTTGGCTAAGTACTGATCTATCCCCACTAGACCCACTATGTTGCCACAGGGTACATCCTCGATAGCTTCAACATAGCGCCCCATCATCAAAACTGTCCTGGCAAGTTGTAAAAGACAAGAACTGTAAGCTGCAGTCAATGTACAATAAAGTCAATAAATTAAAGGCGCTCTGACCTATCTTTTGGGGCTGTTGTTAGCGACAATTCTGGCTATATAACTAAGGCTCATTTTGCCATGCATGATAATAGCACAGTACTTGTGAATGATGTATTATACAGTACAGTTCAAAAGTGAGTCGACAGTCCATTGCGAGTCTCAATTCCTGCACGAATTGAGAATTGAGAACAAGCTATTGAAAAATGTGTCAAAGATCGAGTTTTGAGAAACAGGAAACAAAAGATTCACCCATGACTGATTTCCCAATAATTTTACATGGACACAACACGGCATGGTTTATTCGCGCAAGCGACTGTGTGCTCAAAACAAGACCAATTCAAGTTATAAAATGAATGTTTCTTCAAGGGCATCTGTATCAAGCTTCATTTCCTCAAGTACAGTTTCAAATACCTGCACCAAATGCAAACAATCAGTGTATACTTGTGCACAAGAAAGAAGATAAATAACACCACTTTTATTTTATAATGTCAAACCTGGCTGCTTGGCATGGTAATGATCAGCTGTAAAATGCATACACAATATAGCACCTTAAGTTTTAGGTAATATCTTGTAAAAATTGGGCTTGTCTTTTCCGTGATGCCTAGCTTGGGCTGCAACTACTGTAAGGCAGATTGTACTGCACAAGACTATAACATGTTTTCAAATCTCTTGGAAGTTTCAAGTTTTCTGAAGCTTTGCATGTATATTCAAATCGAAACTTATGTATGCAGTCGCATCTCATGAAATGCAAAGGGAGAAATATCACACTGAGATGCCATCGCATTTCGCAAAAACAGCAATTCAGGTCAAGAGGTCAACTTACAAGTAAAGATTCCAGTGGGAAAAAAACACCCTGACTGTAGAGCAGACATTCAACTGCAATAACGCAAATGGAAATTCACAAACAGGCAAATTCGAAAGACAAGCCAAAAGCAAAAGCAACGAGAAGCTCCTTGAGACTCTGTTAACACACTGTTGCATATTGAACATTTATTTACACAAAGCTTCCTTTTATTTTGGATTTTACAGATAAAATGCCATGGATTGCCTTTCAAGTTTATTTTACTATTTTGCCACACAGTTGTTGTTGTCGGGGTTTTCTGCTGCTATCAATCTTTCCTCATGTCTTCATTGCATTATGGTTGAAATGGTCACATAAATCGCCTTTCAATCAAAACAAACCACAGCAGTTCGCGTTGCGTTCATCAGCGCTTAGTAACCAAGCACGGACAAAGCATGTGTTAGACCAAACATGGCGGACTGCTTACACACATTTCTCAACATAATTCACTTGTTTTAGACCTTCCCTCGTTGTAAACGGCTTACCAATGTGTAATTTTATGTGTGAGACACGTTTTTGTCAAATATTTTGACAATTTGGGACTTTGGTTTCTGTGCTTAGCTAACTTATCAGTCAGGTTCGTAGTTAGGCGATTGATTCGATCTTTTGCCGCTATTTGCTTGGCTCATAAGTAAATACATCCCCATTTAGTAGAGAATTTTTAATGCACTGAAAAAGATTTTCTTTTTCAAAACTCTTGGATATAAGCTGAGTCACCCACTTGCACTCAAATTTCACGTAACGTTAGCTTTAATTTTTGTAAAAATCGCTCAGGTTATAGCTGAATAAAAATGGTAACTGTGTTTAGAGAAAAAAAAGATATGAAGTGTTAAGGTATTTAGATTGCATCTTGCCTGACCCTTAAAAATGGTTTGATCACACGCTTGAATATATTAAAAGTCAGGATGTTTTTTTTATGTTGTTTGGTAATGAATTCCACATTCTAGGACCTTGAAACAGGATTGAAAATTCTTTAATATTTGTTCTACAAGTATGAGGTCAATGAGTGAACTGACAACTTCTGCTATTATAACGATAAAAAATGCTGTTTGAACATTTTTAAGGTTTGGACGCAAAGTGTCACCCGAGTCATGCGAATGAATGCAAATTTCCTGAAGAGTTGTCAAGTGCTACTGTATCATTGCATAGTTCATTTTGCAAGAATCGAACGCTGACTAGAGCTTGTTATTTTATAGAGTAGAAAGATTTTTTCTAACATGAGAGAAGTTACAAGATTACTCAAAACTTAAGCAAAGGTTGTAGATTCTTACAACAGGAAGATAGTGCCTATAAAATTTACAACCTTGCTCTAAAATATGACAAAATTACGGGGAACTTTTTTTTCAGGTTAATTTGCAAGGGCTTAAATTTAAAATAACCACTACAATGGTCATATCTTCACTTAAAAATTGCAGTTCCACTGTTCCCATCATCTTCAGTAATAAATTGGTAACAACAGAAAAGGAACTAAATTGCTGTGTAAATTGCAGTCCTTTTTCATGTCACCTGATTAACTTACCTCTGGATGCTTTTTTGAAACAAATCTTCTTTCTTGCCTGGAACATAATTTGGGCCCATAATTCGTACTTTCATCCCGGTAGCAACTGTTCCTGAGAAAACACGACCAAAGGCATAGAAGCGACCTTTATCTGCAGTGGGGACCATCTTGGAGACATACACACAGAGTTTACCCTATGGCAAAAGAAAAATGTATGAGACTTCTTTGATGGAGTGTTGCCTCTTGGCACTTTTGGAATAAGCCCTATGTGAGTTTTGGTATAATACTTGTACTCCTTTCAGTTTGCCTCATCAGTAGGTTTGTGAATCAAAGAGATAATTTGATATTAGTTCGGGAGTCCCTCGGGGTCTTATTCTGCACACCCCAAGGCTGTACCTTAAAAGAAAAATTGAAGGGAGCCCAGAGCTCTGAGCCTGTGACATTAAGGGTGCCCATAAAAAAAATGATTTCCAAGTTGCCTAAGAGCAAAAGTAAAGCACTATAGGCCACTGAGCACTGCTAGAGCACAGCCTTGAACTCTTATAGTTGACATTCACAAAAAACAATCTGCAACAAAACGAAAACTACAATTTGAAGCTGACAAAAAAGTAACCTAACACAATAAAAACATTAGTTGTAACTAAAATTAAATGGATGCGCAATCAGTTAAGTAAACAGAATTTCATACCGTATTTAACAGAGACGAAAAAACAGACTGTTTTGTTCTGAGCTCTTTTTCACGACCAGTCGTACAGGAAATATATTTTTCTAGACTAATTTTATCATGAGCTGGGCAAAAAAATTCATTAACGACGTAAAATTTACCGTTAAGAGCTTTTACTTATACTTTCCTATAATGACTAAATGATTGAGGACTGAACAGAATTTAGAATCGTTTTTAATAATACCAAACATAATTTCTTTTCTTGAAAGCGATAATTTTAAGTTCACCATGCGTGAGGCCCAATCTAGAAACTCGTCCAAAACAAAGTGGCTCGCGTGCACTCAGTGAAAAGATGTACGATGGTATGATCTGCTGGACAAAATGGGCAGCGTGGAGTCTTCTTTCTTCATTTTAAATAATAAGCTCTTAGTGCACAGAATATTGTGAATAATTTTGTACTGGAACATTGATAGCTTTACTTTTCTCAAATCATCCTTCTGGTAGCCAAAATTTAAGAGTCTTATCACAAGTCGGCTGAGGCTTTGATCAAAGACACAGCAGCCTGGTATAAATTTTTTGGAAGTCATTTCCTCTATTAATAATTATTTGCGGTGTTGAGCTTTGTTCAAGGGAGCAATTAAGGAGTTTTTTCCAACTTTGAGGGATGGCGTTAACAAGGCTAAATTACTGTAAGAAATTACATCTTACGTTAAATTTATTACGAAAGAGTCGAAGGACGGAAAGCAGTTTTGCTGTGTATGAGAAAGGTCCTTAATGCTGCAAGTACATTGATTTCTTATCAGACTTAATAAACTTATTATTCCAAACTATCTGTTCAAGAACACAGTTTTTGCTATTTGGGTTAGAAGCTATTAAGTCTTGCCAATGTGATTATCTCATGATAAAAAGCTGGAAAGCATTTGCTTAGATTGAGATGACTGATGTCATAGTTACATTTGAAAAGCTCTGGGCCCCCAACATTCACTAGAAGGGACTTCAGGATGTACTGCCACGGATCGCCTTACTTTGAGCAAAGGCGCTTCACCCAATTTAACTTTAAAGCCTTGTTACATAAAGAAAAGTCTTTCATCTCTAAGCCTCCCTCTTGCCTTGTTTTGATGGGCATAGTGTATTTTATCTTGGGTGGTTTGTGGCCCCAAATAAAATCTAATACTATTTGGTTTACTTCATCAACAAAAGTTTTGGAGTTCCCATTACACTGCAGATAAATACCAGTTTTGAGAACGCAAGGGATTTCACTAGATTTATTTTGCCATAAACAGAAACAGTGTCTTTAAGGAAATTAACTTATCCCAGAAGTTCTTCTGTAGAACTGTGTCACGTTCGTACGCAAATGAACACCAAGCACGTAGACAGGCTCCTCACTAATTTGTAAATTTGAAATTTTATCTTTTTTATGGCGCCATAACAGTTCTGATTTTGATTCATTTATTTTAAGGCCAGATCATCTTTTAAAAAGGCCTAGCAATTCAACTAGCTGCATGACGGACTCACTATCACTCAAGAGAGCTGTTGTGTCATCTGCATACTAAGATAATATTATTGTTGCTAGGAATTAGAGACACAGTCAGCTAAGGGACTAGGCTAACCTGGACCCTACTTTTAACAGTTTGAAAAGCATTTACCACAACCCTAAATAAGAAAATCTGTTACAAGCTTGCCTTGTGTTTCATTCAATCCTTGATGTTTTACTGAAAACCCCTTTTGAGCAAACTTTCACTCACCCAACAACATTATTTTGTCACATTTGGTTAAACACAGTATCCAAAGGAACATGAAAGGAAGTGGTGGGAAAAGGGGGTGGCACCAAGTCGGGGAAATTGCTTTTGCTTACAAAAATAACAAGAGAAATGAATCAATATCATTGCAGAGCAAATCATAGTAATATATATTTGGAAAATCAAACTTAATAACCCTTGAACCTTTGCTAATGATTCAGACTTTGTTTTATTTCTCACCTCTACTGATTCGTTGAATTCAGAAGTATTCAACGATGTTTGGCTTTCCCTGGACAAGTCAATAGTAAATGAGTGCTCTGATATGACTTAAGGTTTATAAGCACAATTTTGACTTGTTGTTAGATGTGCTTCTCAATTTCCATTTCATGGATGAGACGAAATACGTATACAGAGTCCGAAATTGCGCTAATTGCTGGTTGACAATATAATGCAACTAAAAATTCAGCAACGGCGACCGCAATTTCATAGCTGGTTGCCAGCTGGCAACTTGTAAAGCTGGTTGTTATTGTGGACTTTCATGTTCAGAGAAAATGATTAAGAATTGACTCCTCCTGTTGATATTTTTTAATAAAAAGTCAAATGAATCTTCCTGTAAATATAACTCCACAACAGCTATGATCAATACGAGTTGAACATTTCCAAGCTGCCATGTTGTTTTCAGCTAACATATGGTAAGTTTATGTATGTGGAATTATACTGTACCCATATGCTTCAAGTAATGTGACATGGTTGTGGCCTTATGAGCAACATGGTGGCCTGACTTCTGTTTATGTTTCATGTTTCGTGGTAGTTATTGGAAGAAAATGGAGTTTTGATATGATCAGTGCAGTCATGGGCAGATAGCTTTCTGTTCCTATGTTCTAAGTCAGACAACTTTGTCTCCAAAAAGTAATTTGTGAAAAAAGAAATAAGACTTCACCGTACATGTATGGTTGTTTTCTGGTATTGGGAGTGAAAGTAGTGCATTTTTGAGCATAAAAACATCCATACCATGCATTTTTTACCTGTGTTTAAAATTTCATTTGAAAAAAAGGGAGGGGGAATTTTAGGTGACCACAAATTTATACTTGCTCGCCAGTTGGTGCCTGTATTAAAATGTTAATTTCAGACCCTGGCATATCAACTTAATAAAAGGGTTAAAGTTATAAAAAAATGTCACTTACATTTGGATCACAGTTTTTGATTGCTGTAGCAACAAGATCATCATGAGGTCCCTCATAAAGCATCTCCATACGATACTTCTGGGCGGTCACAGGAGAGGGAAGATGGATAGCTATCATCTGCAACAGGGCATCACCCGCTGGCAGCCATTTGCGCATAGTCGTCTTAAGAAGTGGTTTTCCTTCTTGATCTTTTTCGTCTCCCGCAAGTTTGACATTCAACTTTTCATGAAGTTTTTTAGTTTCCTCTTTCTTGAAATTCATGATTGCATCAAACATCTAATTAAAGTATTGAAAACATGTCACACATCAAAAAATCATCAATAATCCAGGGAACATTGAGTAATGGCTGGGTAGAAACAGTCATCTTTGTGTGAAATGAACCTACAATAAGAAGTTACAGTCAACTCCCGTTAACTCAAACCTCCTGCTAACTCGAAGCAATTTTCATTTCCCTTCAGGTCATTTTCTTTATAATTTGGTACCCTTGATAACTCAAACTCCCGATAACTTAAACTTTTTTCTATTTCCCTTGAAAGTTCAAATTATCGGGAGTCCACTGTACCTGCAGAGTAGCATTCCCTTATGACAAGATGCACATACTACATATGTATATGCTAGCTACAGGTTGCCTAAAGGGCAAACTGTAAAACTGACTTTCTCTGCACCCTGTACCAGGCCCTACCAGTGAGTGAGTGTAGTGATTGTATCACATTGGCTGATGGTATTAAACTGATTACTCGCTTTGGTTACTCCCTTTTTGGTCACTTTGCATCTGTAGATGACTACTGCACACACAGGTTGTTAAAATGTCAGTCACTGTCAATAACAGTCCTATTCAGGACTACACTCACCCAAATGTGACCCTCCAAAGGATGTTGGGTAGAAAGTTGAATCGTAGGCACATGTGTCCCGACACGGCATGATTTTAATGTCACAATGTCACAAATATGCACATATTTAAGGTATTAGAGTTGCCATAAAGTTAAAAAATGATCATGCTTATAAAATTGCTTTCTAGTCTCGCTTGCATAGCAGCGAGACTCATAATCTGCAAGCCGTTTTTTTCTTCGTATTTCGTACACAAATGGGGAGTCATGGTTCCAGGCATTCCTAGCAGAGACCGAGGAAACTGATAATAAGAAACGCTGCGTGACTGAAGTCATGCAATTGAAAGCTTAGAGCTTTTCCAGAATGAGTCGGTCCACAAATTCTATTGCTTGAAAGCATTGATTACTTTGGAAAAGGTGAACACTTTAGTGGTCAAAAAAAGGAGAATTCTAATAAGCAAAACTTCAATGATAAGGCTAACTGGTCGCGCATTGTAAACTTTCACTGTATGCAAATCAGTCTTGTGATGAGCATAATAATAATAATAACATTTCTAAAGCGCCCTTTCCCAATGGTCCAAAGGCGCTATTTACAAGGTTAAAAATCCAAATTTACAATAAAACATTAAAAAAGCTAAAAGATAATTAAAATAAATAACTACAATAAAATTATCAATTTGAAAAGCACGGTTAAAAAGAACTGTTTTCAGCTGTTTTTTAAAAATGTCTAGCGATTCTGCATCCCTAACATGTTGTGGAAGATTGTTCCAAAGCAACGGCGCAGCAACAGAGAAAGCACGGCGGCCACAACTATTTAGCTTGAAACCAGGCACGGCGAGTAAATTTTTCTTTGCAGATCTTAGATAACGTCCCGGAATGTAGCTGACAAGTCTTATCTTAAATTCAATTTGGAGATCAATTGGGAGCCAGTGGAGACTCATAAGAACAGGTGTAATATGACAGAACTTGGGTGAGAGAGAAACAATTCGAGTAGCAGTGTTCTGCACACGTTGGAGCTGTTTAGTCACGTGCTTGGGTAAACCATATAGTAACGAATTACAGTAGTCAAGCTTTGATGTAATGACAGCGTGAACAAGAAGCTGGGCTGCATCGAAGGTAAGATGTTTACGAATGAGGCTAATTTTATGGAGATGATAGAATGCTGATTTACACATTGCTGTCACCTGAGGAACCATACTCAAATATTCATCGAAAATAACTCCAATGTTGCTCGCTTTTGGTGAAGTCAGCACTCTCTCATCACAGACATCAAGATGTAACAAAGGAGGTCGAGCACGGTGTAAAGATGATATCAAAAGAAGCTCAGTTTTCTCTCTGTTTAATTTTAACTTATTCAAAAGCATCCAGGTGTCAATTTCTTGTACACAGGCTTCCAACTTACTCTAGCTCAATTCCATCTCATTGAGGGATGACGTCTCAAAAGTAATATACAGCTGCGTGTCATCAGCATAAAAATGAAAGCTCAACCTGTGTTTATTGGCGATGTCACTCAGTGGAGAGGTGTACAAGGAGTATAGCAGTGGACCACCCGTACGATACAGAATACGTTAAAACAGCGCTGCTTTAGCGACTTTTTAGCGCTGCAGAAAGGTTGCACGAACGCTGTTTTCCGTTCGCTGCAGCAGCGTATTTTTGTGACTGCGTTAGCGCTGCGGTAGCGACACTGAGAGCTGCAGGAGCGCTGCCGTAAAGATGCAAAAAAATAGCCACACAGTCAATAAACAGCTTTTATGCAGCGCTGTGCAGCGTTGGTGAAGTGCTGCAAAGAACAGTTGCTGTGCGCGATTTCGATTCAATCGATAATTTAAAAAAAAAATCAATAAAAACATCGGTCATCTGGATATGGGGACAACGAATCCCGTGCTTACCTGTGGTCCTTCGATCGAACGGCGTCATTCGGTCATGCAATCAGCGCATTTGCCACACGAAGCGCAGTCCATTTCATACTTCTTAGTAATAACATGTGTCAACAGCAATACCAGAACTAATGTTCTATAATGACTTAACGACACAGACATAAATTTACAACCTTTAATTTATTAACTCACTGATTGAATGCACTCTCTCATTCGACCAGTCACTTGTTTTAAAAATACAACTTTACTTAACGGTACATGAAGTGTCCCTCTAGTTACGTGGTTAATCTGACAATTTCGCGTTCCACGCAATTAAAAAAGTTGGGGAGCAAAAAAGTAAAGGCAAATTCTAAAATTTGTTTACACTGTTTGAATCTAAAGCCTTCATGACGACGTAGTTAGCTTGCACTTACGTCGCTTTTACTAGACATACTGAGTGTTACTGTATTCAAAGTGCTGTTAATCATAAATACTTTCGCATTGAAAATCAGTCAGGTTTAGAGTGGAATCACCTAGAGTGACTTCACAAAACCCATGAAACAAAATTAAGCAACATTGTTTAATAGCCAGAAATAAACGAAACAAGAGAATGGAATTAGTGTCCATGGTCTTTAACGGTTTCTAAACCAGTCTAACCTGTGAGATAGCAATAAGGCAAATAGACCTTACATACTACTTCCATTGTTTTATGGGTTTTGCGCAAGCAATCTAATATCCGGGACATCCTAATCACTGATGAGTTTATTCCTTTTTCAATCTCCGTTTCAATCGCCTTTCAATAGTTATACATTTATTTCGTATAATTCGTCCCAAATCACACCTGGCTTCCTTGCTCTTTTTGTCTTCCTTTTACCCATAAAGAATGGCACTTCTTAGAATACACTAAAATATAAAGGAAAACATCGAATAAATAAAAAATACCTGAAATAAATGCTAACGCTAATGGCGTTTGTATGACAGGACATAAACGGTTAGGAAGAAGAGAAAAAGCGAAAAAACTGGGGAGAACGCATAGTAGATCATAATAGATAAATCGATTTCTTCTGTTCCTAAACCAAGATTCCACTTAAGGACAGTTTGCAGAGTGCTTTGAACCCCGGGCTTTGAACACAACCACACTGTTTTTTGTCAATTCACGTTTACCCTGAAATGACTGATATCTTACCTATGATTGAATGGACAATCCTCGGATCCAGCACATTCGCTTATCGTGTTTAGCCCAACTTTCTTGTAAAGGAACTGACTTCAGAAGTAGTCGAGTCATCGCGGCAAATTTTCTGAATTCTGGCGCTCCCAGATGTAATCTCCCGCATTAGACTCGGGTAGAATTGGCTGATACATACTTTTTTAATGTCACCGTAGCATTAAATGACAAAGAAATTAAATCAGCTCTTATCATTCGCGTCCGAACTAGATAGTTATATGCATCCATAGCTCTAACTATCCCTTTTAAAACATTTCCCGCTTTAATTTTGTAATATTGTACAACACAAAATATATGTATATCTTCTTACCTCCACTTTTCACACTCAGCTTTTAAGGTAGCTGAAGCTCCCTCTTCTCTACTGTCTTTAGGAATCTTCGATAGTGGCATGACATTAAACTCTGTCGTCTCTACCAGTACACTATGGCATACTTGGTAGGACTTTTTACCTTACTCACTTCACAGTTGACGTTCTTTGATGATTCCAGGGTTAAAAGCTCGCTTGCAGGATGTTGAATAGACATAGTTATTTCGCTATAAGCTACACTGAATACAGTTTCAAACGGCAACGGCCAGAACAGATCGATTGATGTTTTTCACTTCAAATTGAGTGTGCAAACAGAAAACCACATCGCTGTTGGTCACATGGTATTCCAAGGTGTCAATTGCAGTGTCATTCTGGGCCAATAGGATGTAAGGGTTCGCTATCTACAGCACGTAGGTCACTTATAAAAATAACAACCTGATGCGACGTATTTCTGTTTTCTGTTAGCCTTGGTTAATAACCATAAATAATTCCAACTTCTACATTTAAGTCCAAGGACGAAGAAGTTGATTTTGACGTTTTTTATGAAGTTGAAGTCTCCTTAGAGGGAGCAAAATTAAACAGTTGGAAGGAAAAGCTAAATGCCAATCAAACACAATTCGCCACTGATAGCTTAAGTTATGTAAGGAAATACCTTCCATAGTAATGCCAGTTTTGAAATAAAAATCTCAGTGCTTCTTTATTATTGAATAATCATTCTATTACACCACTCTATCCCAGAAAGAATACAGACCTATACATTGTATGTAAAAATTATATTAAAGTTATATTTCATGGCAATTTGTAAATACTGCTATAATTCAAAAGACCGTCTCTTTACTTTCACTTCAATCATATTTTCATTGCTGCAAGATCAGATTAGTCCTTTATGTATAAGACTTTTAGGTCTCGAGTGACAAGTCCGGCTGCAACGCATGCTAGATCAGATGACAGAGATAGTACAAAAAAATCAATTGACCCCAGAAATAAAACACGAACTTTTTAGACACACTAAAAAGATGGGTCTTAAAAGTTGGACTTAAAAATAACATTAAATTTCATTCAAAACACTGTGGCGGGCAGCAATAGAGAGGGTAAACGTAGCGTGATTTTGCCGACGACGACTTCCGGATTTCCTCAGCGTTTGTCAACAAAGCATTGCCGCTGGTTATAAGCATCACCGCATACACAGTTTTCTGACCGGTTGTTGAGGTTGCACGCCATGTACGCGTGGCCGAGGTCTTGCTCAGTTGTTGCTTGGAAGTTTGACGATATGGAAGAACATGTACACCTCTGTTGCTATTCATGGTATCTTGCTTTATCCGTTCTAACTGCCAAACGAGCATTCAAACAAGTGAGAGGCAGCAAGTTAGAAACATGCACCGAATATCATTTGTAATGCCGGATCGTTCGTGATTTTCACGGCCAAGGTAATAAATTGTTTTAAAACGAACCTCCAGTGATGTATTTTGCTTTCCAGGGTTTTAATTTTGAAGATCCGAAAGTCCTTATTTGTGACCCTCCACAGGATTTTGGGTAAAAGAGTGATGACACAGGCACGCGTGCCATAACACGACACGCTATTCGTGTCACAATGTCACGGATATGCGCATATTTAATAGGCAAAACAAAGACTGTCACGGTAGGTTTTGTTTGACATGCTTAAGGTTTTGTTTCAAGCAGTGTGCTATAAGTCACATCTCATGTTAAATGACACGCGTGCGATGTACTTACACTCTTACGGAATGACACGCCAACGCTGGATAGTCCCAGGCACGCAAAGCACAAGATCAGACTGAAGTCTAACGAAAGAAAAAAAACCTTATAAACGGTCTAACTTTTTCCGGCTGTTCTTTACTTTCCTTTAAAAGATGGTCCACAAAAAACAGAGCTTCAAAAGGGGAGGAATGCGAACGAATGATTTCAAAAAGAAGTAACGTTTCTTTTTTTCGCGTTACATACCAGCACAGAGTGAGATGTATTGAAGCGAATAAACTGCTTTCCCCAGCGGATAGGCCGAGTCTCTCACTCGCTGTACAAGATCTTCTCGTTTACCGCTTAATTTTAAGCCCCTACATTTTAACCACCGTTTTAGCTGGTCTACAGTGTATTCTTCTGGTTCTCTTTCAAATTTGGAGCCAGGAACGCCGTCCTCTTCGGTCAGAACTGTAAGGGAATGAAGCAAACTACTCGCCATTTCCCTTGTAGCTCTCAAAGAAGTGGAGTTTGTTTGTCTGAGTCACGCGGGGGGGTCTAAAATTTCATGACGTCATTAGTATAAAGCGCCATTCTGGCGTGACATTCAAGTTCGCAAAAAATGCTGAATTCGCTGGGTATGTTAGTTTTTAGAGTTCGATTGTATCCATAAACCACGAGCAATATCTATATTTATACTCCTTAATCCTGTTGCCGTAAAAAGAGATGAAGCTTTTGATATAATTATAGAATCAATAACAATTATTATAAGGCCATTACTGATGCGGGTTTTCGATTGACAATTCTTCTAATCGAAGAGCAACAGAGCCGCTCGACTGCAGCGGGATCGATAGTATTCAACGGATGCTTCTCAGGACTGTTTTCTTCATACGCTTGCTTGTCAAAAACGTTAAACAGAATCTGATGCAAGTTAGATGAACAAGGCAACGCATCCCGCTCATCTTATAGCCGATTTTCTGGAACTATCTTTGGACAAACTTAAACCGCCAAGCATCGGTTTAGAATTTCCAACTATTTTAAATCTGCCGCTGATACAGTGTATAAGTCAAACGAGACATTTTTATTATACTGTACTGTTCAGGGTTATTGAATTTTTAGTTTCATTACATGTATAAAAACAGTAAAAAAGGCTGAAGTTTTGCATTGCAAGCTGTTTACATGGCGTTGGAGTTCGCGCTCCTAACGACCGAACACGAAGCTTACGCAGCTTTGGACACTACGGAATTCAAAGAAAAGTTCGCAAAGACACATTGATCCATCGCAGATGTGAGATTATTTTGTTTTATTTTTTTTGAGAAGAATCTTTGGCTTTACAGACAAAACGGACCTGTACCGTTTGACAACACGGTAAGTTAAAGGAATGGACTCGGCTTCTCTGCAGCAATTCATTGTGATTGAGCTCACTAGCGTGTCATTTTGCACATTAATTTAAGCCAGCGTGTCATTTTGCTCACCAAGCTAGCGTGACATTTTTCTCACTAGCCTGCTATTTTGATCAATGTCACACGGCATTGTTTCACAGGACACGATCCTTTGTGTTTCGCCTGCGATGTAAACAAAAGAAAATTTCTCTTTAATCGTGCCAGTTGGCACACTGCTCGCACGCCAGCGTGTCATTTCGCTCACTGCCTATTGTTTAGCGTGTCATTTTAGCGTGCCCGTGCATTCACCTTTTTACCCAAAATCCCGTGGAGGGTCACATTTGGTATCTGCAGCGAGAATGCAGCCTCAAGCATCGCTTGTATTCAGGTTGTCATACGGAGTGGTTTCAATGTTTATGTCTAAGTCTCATTGCAGCTTTTAAGCAGTGGCCAGCAGCGCTGCTTTACCACTGCTTTACCGTGGCAAAATTTTGCAGCGCTTTCGCAGTGCACGAAATGTGACGTTCTCTGCTTGAGCGACTCATGAGCACTGCTTTTCAGACGCTTAAGCGCTGTGCAACCATAAAAGTGAACTGCTGCAGCGCTGCGGCAGCGCTGTGTCGTTCGTACGGGCAAGGACAGATCCCTGGGGTACACCAAACTGCAGAACATGACGCATGTGGTTTATTTTTGGCAATGATTGAAACGTCATGTTTTTTCTCTGATCTCTGGCAATGATATAATTTCTCTTGAATCGAGGCCTTTGTATGTTGTGTATTTATACACACAAACAGCCTACAACTGCAGACGTATTTCTGGTTGTTGCTAACACGCATACTAAATCAATTCAGAAACAAATTGTTGAACACAATATAAAAAGTAAATGTCCTGAAGAACACTCGACTGTCAATAAAGTAGGAAGTGAAAAACCTTAGTGAATAAATCCCGTTTCATGTAGAATTAATTGCCTCCTCATTTCTTATCTGATCTCTAAGCACGCGAGACTTAACACCACTTTTAAGAGAATTCTTGTTTGAAATATACTCTTAACCTGAACTCAAATTCCAAAAATGAAGCATTTTCGTTCAATAGAAGCTGAGAAAATGAAGGCCAACGTTGGCAACTAAGAGCGCTATTTTGGAAATATCAGTAATCACAGGGCTGAAATCTAATGTGATACTTTCCATTGTTGACAGAAATGTTGCAATTTTCAAAACCCTACAAGCAATAACACATTATGAGTTTCAACTAAGCTAGGGCAAATTGTAGCAAAATTTGCTTACATTCTGCTTCCCCAAATAAAGTACGATTGTTTTGTTATTTCTAAATCATTTCTGTGGCTGTAAAAAGCCTTCTAGAGGTAAATTAGATATTTTATTTTATTTTATTAGCTGCGCTTATTACTGAACAATGAATAATGAACAAATGCTTGGTAGGCAAGGGTGCCACAACAGTAGTGAGCGGTGATTTACAGTGGTCCCAGAAATAATAAATATATGATCCTTGCAAGGTTGATGACAGATAAGACCACAGTTGAATGACCTGTTATGCAGATTAGTGTGTTGCAAAGGCTGAAACATTCTTTCAACACCAGATTGACAGCACATTACCAAATGAGTTCAAAGGAAGATTTTTGCATTTTCTCGCCACATTCCGTGCTACAATCAGGTAAGTGTCACAACAACCATTAAGAACACCGGTTTACTTGAAAGAATTCAAGATGGCAATGAATGGCCTAAAAAAACCAGCTCAACAAGAACAAGTGGACTGGTTTAGTTTCGAGTCTCGCAATAGTAGCTCAAACTTTATAAGATTTTATGAGGCAGGCGAATCAAATGATTTTAAAACAACAAAAGATTTGTTTGTTTAAGCTACACTTTATATTTCAAATGGATCATTTTGTCATTGGTTCTTGGAAAGCGAATAAATTCCATCCGTGTTTGTTTCAGTGTAACACGACCCCGACACTATAAAATAGCCATTTGTTTTCTGAGTCTCATGATGGTAGCTTGATCTTCATGAGGGAGGCAAAGCAAATAATTTAAAGGAAACAAGCAATTTGTTGGTTTAAGCTATACTTCATACTTCAATAAGAGATGTTTATCGAGCTGCCAGACATTCTGCACATTAAATCTTGTTTACACATTCACATTTTGGCTAACTTCAATGTAGCCTTATGACTGACAGTTATTGCATTTCGTAAATTTATGTCATCGACATTCCTTGAGATAAGTGGAGGAATCAATATACTTTCCGATAATTATACAAGTTCATTCTAGAATCTTTAAATCAAAACATTTTAGTTTCAATTTACAGAACTAGCAAATAATGGATGTGAAAATATTTAGCTGAAGATTCATTTATTGCTGGTGAGTCATGTTGTTCGTAGATAAAGGTATGTTTACTTGAATACACTTCCACGGTTGCCCAAATCTCATCGAGCCATTGACTTACAATAAATGTCTGCTAAAACTAACAATAAAATAAGAACACGAAGAAGACAATAAGCTAACTCATACATACTCATCAGACGCATCGGAAATGCACGCACACGCAGATGCCGACACATATATGCAAATTGTGCACATGCATTTCGCACACAAATTTTTGGATGCTTATCTCTGAGCTGCACTGTACAGAATTTTTTGCTTCTCATGGAGGTTATTTGCTTAACACTGCACTTTAAGTTCTTGGTGTCGCATTTTCAGTAGCAGGTCTAGATCACGCAAAATTAAGCTTTAATCAGTCAATTTTTTTGTTTATTGTTGTCATAGTGATATCGATTTTACTAAAAACTGCAATTTGACAAACTTCAATTCATAGTTAATCACTGGTGAAAATTTTGTGGCAATCGGAAAAGGAAAAATCACTTTTAAGGCGATTGAAAAACTTCGGTACGGCCTGCGAAAAACTGTATCGAAACACCTTAGCCGTGCTTCATAGCACACTACCTGCATGCTAATGTGCCATTTTGCACACTACCTATCGTTTAGAGTGCTATTTTAGCACGCCCATGTGTTCAACTTTTTAGCCAAAGTCCTGTGGAGGGTCGCATATGCCACCTACTTTAAGTCACTAGGCTAAATCACTATAACCAAAATAGGAAACCCAAAAACATAACTCAAAGAAGTGTTATTGTTTCTATATAATTCAGGGGATCTAGACCTCAAATGGGGGTCAATTGTTTCCTCAGTTGAAACAGCCCATAACTAGGATTTAGATGCAGTAGCAGGGTACATTCATATTTGATGCCTTGTTTCTTTTCAGTAAGGTGCACATGGGATCGTCAACTGTTCTAACAAATTAAAAATAAAGAGACACCTGTGACAACTAGATGACAGTAAGCATTTTAACTCCCCAGTGATAAGTTAAAAATGACAACATTTAGTTAAATAATGGCAAAATATTACAGTTACCTTAAAAATGGGGTCTAACACAAACTGGCAAAATCCACGTACAGACCCTTCTACTTGAGTTTTCGTCCACTTCTTGGTTGTTGGGTTGTAGAACTGATCTCCCCAGAACCGTCTCATCAGCTTTGCTGGCTCAATCTTAAACTTCGCGGCATAAATTTCGGCAAACTGCTTCAGGGTAAAGGCCCATCCATGAAGCCCAGAGCCAAAGCCTACAGTTCCCTTTTCAGGAGAAACCTGAAAGATCATTATAAATAGTTAACGATATACTTGATAAAAAGATATTAGGGACCAGTGTTATTGGTCCTGGCACAATGTAATCTTCAGCCTACTGGTCAACTGGTATATATGGAGCACTAAACTGCCATATCTCTTCTCTTTTTTTGCAGCTTTTTTTTTTTTACAAAACTTGTTCTGCAATTCAATTCGCATAATCTTTAGTTACAGTTGACAAGCTTTCTTGACTTGAGGCTTAATGTACCCAAATCGAAAAATCTCCTATTTACAGTTGAACCTCCATTAAGCGGGCCACCTCTATTAATCAGCTGCGGCCACCTTTTGGCTGTCCCAACGAGAGTTTTCCCATTGTTGTCACCTCTATTAAGCAGCCATCAAGCGCTTGATACACTTAGTTTGACTTTATTTCAAGAACATGATGAAGGAAAATACGGCCCATCATAGAAGGTGGGGACCGATCATGGGCCAGTAATGCAGCTCCCCTTGCAAGTTTGTTTCAAAATAAAGAGTTGTTTCTGCTAAAGATTTTGCTCATGTTATTGTAATTTATAACAAGCCTCCATCAAGAGGCCAACCTCCATTAAGCAGCCACTTGCCGGTACCCCAAGGGCGGCTACTTAATAAAGGTTCAACAGTATTTTGGATTCAGGGATTCAGAGAGATTCATCTGGGCAAAATCAAACTGCTAACCAGTAGAACCTCACATACTCACCATACTTACCACAGGGGGGGGGGGGGGAGGAGGAAGGGTAGGGGGCAGAAAAACACTTTGCAAGCACAAGCCTTTGCATGGCAACAATATACAAACATAATGGCCTGACCTCAATTTAGAGGAAGGCTGTAAAGAATCAAGGAGTCTCAGTGATGTCATTAGGGTGCCTCTGCATATCTCCTACAAGAGACTGCTGGTCAGCCAAGTCTTGAGTTTAACTTAGCACAAATCATATTAGCAACATTATTACATTACGATATTTTTATGTGGCTGTTTTCATAATTTTTCTCCAAAAGAATGCGTTTAGGTGGGAAGTGTGCTACAATTAACCCATTCACTCCTGGGACTTTTACGCGCGACAACCCCCCAATTCCCTGGGAGTTTTGGCCAAAAAATTTGCGTTCGTGAATGCGTAAAATAAACCATACGCGCAGTAAAACCAAAGACAAGATCAAGTTTCCAAACAAACTCTGTTTTGAAGTGGAATAAATAAGCGACTAGAAAATGTCAATTAAATGCTGTTTAACCAAAGGAATTGGTGCAAATGGTCAACAGGACTATGGAAATCGAATAATTTCTTTACCGCACGACAAAACGCAGAAAAATAAATATTTCACGGGTCGCACAAAACACATGAGAAAACAATGATCATTAAGCCAAAATGGGCAAAAACACGATTTCTAAATACTGTACCTTAGTTTAACTAAAGTTTATTTAAGTTCTCTTTCAGATAAATCTGGATTAAGACAGGTGAAGCCACAAAGAGAGGAAAGAGAGGCGCATCAATAATTTCAGCGTAAACAAACCGCAAGCGCTTCGCATTACGCAAGGATATTCACACATAAAAGACACACAAATGGGTTTCAAAATCAAGTTTATTCAAAACATGAAAGACAAAATGGAACCAAATTATGAAATGGGCCAATCATGAAATAACTGTAGCCAAAAAACTGGCAAAAGGAAAACCGAACTGGGCAAATTCGTTTGAACACTCAAATCCTATTATCTCATCAAATAAATTAAATCAGCCAAAGGGTCAAAAAGGTTAAGCAAAACAACAATCATTTTCAAAAAATAAATTCTCTTGTTTCATCTTAATGCCATACTGTACCGTTATTCCTGGCGTACTGAATGCTACTTTATAGCGTCAATTAGATGTTTCACCGGTGGGGACACAGAAAACAAAGAAAGCTCAAGCCGCGTGGAAGTCACTGAAGCACGTTTTACAAAGAGCTACGCTACACTGCAAACACTGAAATGAACTCTCAATTGCATGCCCTGAAACTGTTTTCCTACCAACCTTCTTACAATGAACGCAAACTTTCTTTCTACCTTTAATCTTTACAATAAAATGAGAACCCGTGTTTGGGGGAGAAAACGCTAATTCTTCAATTTTGTGGCACTTTGCTGAATGACCTACCAAAGATACAGATGAAAATCCCCCGATCAACTGCTTAGCTAACCTAAGTCTAAAAGTTAATTGTGGCTCTTTGCCTTTACCCTGCGCTAAACTATAGCTATGATAAAGGAGAAAAGAATTACAAATTGAAATATCCATTAAAAACCAAAAGATATACCTATACCACTTATACGAACTACGACCTATGGAATAATATTGACGTAGCTGATCCGCAAGATCAACACCGCCCATGTGCTTGTCGTACTTATCGACAACAGCAGGCTTTGAAACTTCCTGATTTCGCCTACTTACAACAACATCTACAGCTAAAGGACTACAATTAGTGGAAATTAAGCTAACATCTCTTTTGTCATGCCACTTCGTGAAAACTAAATTTCCTTTCTGGCTAACTACCTTTTCCCCTGGATGAAGTTTTTCCTTGGCGCACTGAGGTAAGTCTTTACGATTACATCTAACTGTGGCACAAGCGTAAGTACCATTCGCTTCTAAATGTTCTAACAAGGTTACAGAGCTAAAAAAATTATCAAAATATACATGATGGTTCTTATTCATGAATGGTCTAATCAATTTAGTTACAACATCATAACCTAGGCCAAAAATTCTCTGCTGATTCACTTCCTTTCCTAAGTAAACATCAAAATTTAGTACATAGCCATTACTAGAATCAGCGGCCATCCAAACTTTAATTCCATACTTAGTAGGCTTGGCTGGCATGTACTGTCTAAAAGATAATCTACCCCTAAAACCGATCATACCCTCATCAACAGCAATATTCTTAGTGGGCTTAAAATTATTCTCACATTTATTACGGACATAATCTAGCACAGCTCTAACTTTGAAAAGACGATCGTAATTTGCGTCGCCACGGGCAGGTTCTTTACTTGAATCACTGAAATGCAAATAACAAGATAATTCTTCAAACCTGTTCTTAGTCATAGTAGCCTTAATTCTTGGGTTTCCTATGTAAATATTGTCAAACCAAAACAACGCGTAGTTTGACATCTTTTGAATCCCCATGATCATGTTTACGCCAATAAAGGCCTTTAACTCTTCGCGCATGATGCGTCAGAAATTTACAAATTTATCACCTAGCTTTTGCTGCGCGTACCGATTACTCTCATTTACAATTAGATCCCACAAATCGTCACCTATGAAATGCCAAAACACATCTAATTCATTAGGATCATTTAAGTTTACATTAACTCCACTAGTTGCCAGGAAATCAGGAACTTCCACGTCGATGAGGTGGGCAGTCCACCAAGCTTCTTCTTCATCCTCCATGTCATCTGCGTTAGCCTCAGGAACTTCTGCATCTTCAGAACCAGTTTCATCTTCTTCGCCTTCTAGGTCATCTAAATCTATATCAGAAATATCCCCTCTATCCCTGCTTAATTCTCCGAACCCATTAAAGCTTTCTTCACTCTCTGTGTCCCCAAAAAGTGACGCGACCTCGGGGTCAATTTCAAAAGAAGCCGCCATCGTTTTCGCAAAACATGTTAGCTTGCGCTCATCGGAAAATCCCGACCTCGTGTGATTCTCATCAGCTGTCAAAATCTGCGCAAAAGACGGCAAATGATTGGTTTATTACCTGTCAAAGTCTCTATGACGACAAAAGAGCAAATAGCACTCAGTAGGAGTGGGGAGAGGGTCGAGACTACCAGCCATTTTTACGGGCGGTTCAGGGAATTCGGGGGTTGTCGTACACAGGCGGTTACGGGCGGTTCAGGGGCGAATGGGTTAAATAACTATTTTTCTAGGCAACTACAGACACCAACCCAAAATATAAGTTTATGGCCAAACCAGAGATCATACACAGTTAAGCAATCCATGGGCGATTCAAGCAAGACACAATAAGAATAGTAAGAAGTTTCCAACCGTGCAAATTAAATACGTCTATTTAGCAACATAATTTTATATGAACTAACCTGGATATATCCCACTGGACCATCATCATCAGCATATGTAGCAATGATAACATTGACGGACTCCACAATTCGCTGGAAAGTTTGATAAAGATCTTCCATCTCTAACTGCAGTTCTAGAAGAGCCCGATCCATTTTGTTCATAAAGAGAACTGGCTTAATACGCTCACTAATAGCCTGCCTCAACACTGTCTCAGTCTGGACACAAACACCTATTAGAGATAAACACGATGCAGAATTTTTAAACCTCTTCTTCCGTTACTTTCAAGCAGATGCAGGTAAAAGTGATACTTCAAACTGCCTAAAGGCTATATTATGGTTACTGCGTGTAGGATTAACAGACTATCAGTGAACCACTAACAAAGGAAGTTATTCAATTTATCCTTAAAACCTACCACTAACACAGTCCACAACAACAAGAGCACCATCAGTCACACGCAGAGCAGCGGTAACTTCTGAGGAAAAATCGACATGTCCCGGAGAGTCAATTAGGTTAATAAGAAAGCCATTTCCATCTCGTTCACCAGTGAAATAAGCCAAATCTTTCTCACCAAGCTCATAATACATAGAGATGGCTCTGAAAAAAATTAAGCTGGTTTAGATGACAGCTTTCCCGTTTCTTTGTTGTTTAATTGAAAACTCATTGTCTTCCGCCCCTGCAAAATATAGATCTGGCCTATAACGCAAAAAATTGCGTTACTTCCAATTGGCCCCAAATTTGGCCCACAGGAAGTTAATAGATTTAGCCAATTATGTGCCTAGTTCCAGCCCCCGGGGAGTTGGCCTTCACTTCGCTTTTTGCCGTCAAATCCTTGCTTATTTTGATGAATTATATCAGCAAATTCGTGGTTGCTTGTCTTTAACTCAATATTTCGATGGAAACCGGAAAAAACGAAGCGTTTGGGTTATGTCAACACTTGAGCACGAGGGACGTCAAAGTATAGAATTTCATTATGCTAATTATGAAAATCTGATTAGCATAATCTGATAGCATCTCAAAAAAAATTTGTAGAAAATTCCAAGCCGCTCTACATTTTCGAACGATTTTCGGGTTGTTTTGCAAAGATATTGATAAAAAAACTTTGTTACTACCATGTTACACAAAATAGACACATTTCCTGGCAAAATGACATTCTTTATAAATTTGAAAAATTTTTAGAAAGAAATGTGCCTAATATTAATTTTTTTTGCGGAATATTAAGAGTTTCCCCTCCTGGTTAAGATCTAACACAGTTGCATTTTCGTTTCTTTCACAATTTCATTACCAAAAGACAAATACGATATGCAAGAAAAACAAAGATGCATGATATTAATTTTTTCTATTTTTTAATCATTTTTTCTGATTTCCTCTGCCAGTTCGCTTCTTGCTTCTAGAAATATTTACTGTGGGAAAAATACTACAATTATCTGCTGGTCACCACACAGGGTGGCCGCGATATCTGCAAGTTTTGAGAACATCGTTTCTCGGTCCCAGTCCTCATCTCTTCCCCCTCTCTGACAGCTACCATAAATGACCTAATACACATCCACTCCTAATTAAATGCCTTTTATCTAGTAAACACCCCTCTACACTGATAAAATTATATTCACTGCCCCTCTCTAATAAAAGCGACTTGTCTAATAGATACTCCCTATAAAATACTTACAAAATACTTGGAATTAGCTAAAATGAGAGAGAAAAATCATTCAGTTTCTTGCTTGATTAGCAGATAAACAAGGCTTAGAAATTGCTTTATAATTTCACACAATTCATGGAATCCCAATTCATCTGTTGCAATTCTAAAAATAACTGAACTGATAGAAAAGGAAGGCTACAAGAAACACTTACGTTGACTTAATGGTAATGCAGCGCTCCTGCTCATCTTTCCTGGTGTCTGTAAACCTTTCTTCTCCTGCTTTTGCTGCTGCGATAATTTTAGCTTTGCTGACTAAAGAATCAGTCAGTGTCGACTTACCATGGTCAACATGGGCAATGACTGACATGTTCCGGATGTTATGCTTCTTGTCCATGATGGAACGAATCTAACAAGTTTAAATCGAAGAGCTTGTGATACAAACTTTAAGAATAGAATAGACCTTCAACTGTCATGTTTATTGTAATGTAAATGACTTTTTTCCAAGTAGTTTCATAAAACCTAAAATACGGGTCACTTTTCACAGGTCAGAGTACAGGTCACCATGATAAAGATAAATGAACAACATTATAACTGTCTCCTAGCCCTAATCTCTTAACAAAATGCTCTATTAGATCGAGGGGAATCTGTGTGGTTTGGTAATTTATCAATGGAGCAATGACCTGCACTCTTGACCTGTGGAATGTGACCTGTACTTTAGAACCGGCCATTTCAAACCGAGGGCCAACCTTTATTAATTCTCTCACCTGATCTATCGTGAAGTTCGGCTGCAAAAAAGTAAGATAGACAGAATGTAAGCTTAAACAAAACAAAGAAAAATACTCAAGGAATAAGTCTGTTTCTCTACGAAGCCGGTTTTATAAAGTAATGGCGGCTTAAAAAGCTGTGGCTTTGAAATAATACAAAATTTTCTGCTATATTAAAAGGACAAAATTAGACTTATCAGTCAGAGAAAGAGTCATCAGACACTGGTCATTTGCGATGGTCAACGATGGAAGGAGGATGGCGACTCACCATGTTGGTAGAGCTGTCTCTGGTTATCAAAACAGATAACTGTTACCAAAATGGCGTAGAGCGCGAGTAAAAGGAAAAGACAGGGGTGAAGTTGCACAATAGGCCACTTGCACTAAGAGGTCACGTGACCAATGCTTCCTTTAAACACTAAGTTGGAATCTTGCTGATGCCCAAAATTATTAGAGCACACAAAAATTATCTTACACCCAAAATATGAGAGGAAACGCATTTAAGGGAGATATTTTATGGCACTTTGATTTTTCAGCAAAGTAGTATGGTTTGTATTGGCCGCCATGTTGGAGGGCACGCTCTTGCCCTCCAACATGGCGGCCAAAATTACTTCTTGCTTATATCTTGTTCAACGTTTCATAGTTATGCTCAGATGTGCTGTAAACGTTATCACATCATCTTTTCAACATTTTCCTTGAAGTTTAAGTGCAAAATTTGTGTTCAGAGAGAGGTAATTCATAATTTCAAAAATCACATTTTGGTCACGTGACCATTTACGAACTTATTCATTTTAAGAAAATGGTGCGGGTTTGAAAAACCAAATCACCATTATTTTGTTTAAGATGTGACCCACTAATCGTTTTTCGAAGGAAAAATCCTATAACTTTCATTTTCATAAAAACAATGTCATATGCCTCTTATTGCAAATGGCCTATCACTGGCAATTTTTCCGCCAAAGGAGACTTTTGTCTGATTGGTTAATCTCATCTGTGTTTTCATTGGTCAATCTACTAAAAGTGATTCTAAGAGCGGGAAAGAACGCGAAGGTGAGAGGCAGCTTTGGAGGCGTCCACTAACATTTTCTCTCATTCAGATTGATAGTCTGTTTGTGCAAAAAGGTACTCGTTTGAATGGAAACTGTTTCGTTTCCCGAAAACATAGATTGGTACTTACTTTTTGTGGCAGATGCTTCGTACTAAAAAGGGAAATCGTGGCGAGTTATCGACGGATCAATCCAACCGCAGTGAGTCAAAACCTACCGTTTCCGGCGGAACGAAACCCGCGAGACGTAGAGGAAAATTCCGCCTTTCAAGAAATGTCCGTCATTTTTACCAGAGTTTTCAGCACAGGAATGAATTACTGTTAAATAAAGTAAGTTGTTGTACAATGAAAACGTGTGATTTTTAACGTAGTGATGATATTTCGACCAAAACAACGATAAGAGCCTATTCACTGATCTGACGCTGTGGAAAATTTGAAAGTACATGGCAGTTAGCATGCAGCTCACTAATAGTAGCTTAGTTCAGCGAAACGATGTTTGATGGTCACCAAACCAAGGCAAAAGTGCAAGAATATAATTAGCAAGTCATTTTTTTAAAAAAAATAAGGTGGTTTCATTGATAAAATTGCAACAATTTTCCAAACACTTGCGTTTACGAGAGTCGACACCAAGCAGAAGGGGAAAAATTCACAGTTTTCAGAAAAACTTGTTCAAGTATCCGAGACTTTTGTCGTGGGCTTCGGGACAGGAAATCCCTTTTGTTAGAGATAGTTTATTAATCGAGGAAGAGGCTTGTGCAAATAATCTGCAATATAAAGTGGCATGGCACTTAAGAAAAGCCAAAACGTTGTATCTTCTCAACGTGAAAACTACCAAAATGGCGTCCCAGGACTATTTTTAGAGTTTCTAATTATGTTTACAGTGTCACTAATTTTAGTGTCTTTAAGTCTTGGCCCTGAAAGAGTACAAAATTTCAAGTAATATGTACTGTCCCTTTGATGCATTGCTTTCAACTGTGACGAATAATGAATGTCTTAATTTGCGCTCAAGGAATTTTTAACGAAAGAGAGGGAAATTTTCTTGCCGTTCGGACAATCAGTATACCCAAAAAGTCTATTTAGAGTTCGAGGGACGCAGATCGCTTTAAACCTATGAAAGACGAGTAATGGAAGAATAAATAGAGCGAAAAATAATGAGCATTTAACTGGCAAGGAGTGCGCAAACCGGTATTGAAAATGAAGCCGGTCGCTGATAGAAAACGCACTTGTACTGTCGTCTTGCTTATTCTTACAAGATTGTGGTCTCTAGGGCAGCGCTTATTGAGAACAATCGCGTTGACGAATTGAGTGTGGGAATTTAATTTATAAACAAGGAAGATAAACACACACTGTGAATATGACCAAAGTTATCAACATCAGGTAAGCTAGCTTAAATTTTATGTACATGAAAACGTAAACCGTGGCTCTACTAAAGTCTACAAATAAAAATAACACTCGAATCCCGTTCAAGCGTAGATTTTTTGTGAGCTTTCAGGTTTTTTGTCACAATTGCTTAAGTTTCAGGATTACAAAACCGCATATTTGATCGTTCACGTGTTAAATCTTTCTCCACAGGTTAAAAATATACATGACATAAATTTCACATATATTTTACTTTCATTGTCCTGTCCTGGATAATTTTTAAAAAGCTTTACCTGTTGTTTTCTTACAAGTTCAACTTTTCTGCAATGCTACCAATTTCATATATTTATTATAAACCTCTCTTTATTGACACTAAATAACACAACATTATTACTGTGTCAAAATTTTAGGCATCTTGACTCTGTCTATACGGGTTTCAAATGTACCAAGTTCTTCATTATCATCACAAGACCCCCTAGAACATCAATATGTAGCAACTATTGGAATCCAGGAGGAAATATTCATCAGTTCACGCCTCAGTGTGTGCCGCCATTTTGGATTGTCATGCCACCGAAGGAAACACTTCTTATCCGCGAGGTTGCGTTATTACATGAACTCTGCTTCGACTTTTCAACTAGAGAGACTGGTAAGAAGCGGGGATATCAATCCTAATCCTGGTCCATCTCATGACAGAAAGCATGCGAAGGAATGTTGTGTCTGTTTCAGAAATATTGCAGGTAATCGACGAGTGGTTCACTGTAACGTCTGTGGAATTGCCTGCCATGTTAAGTGTGCGAACGTTTCCCATCTACGCACTGATTCTGTCTGGCGTTGTACTACCTGTCAATGTCAGCTACAACTCTGGAATGAGCTCCCTTTCTCAAATACTAACATTTGGGATGTCGAATCTACTGAAAATACTGGTTGTGAACAACACGAAGCTCGAAATGACTCCGATCTTGCTGTGTCATTGAAACGTTTTTCTAAGAACACAAGGATCGCATACTTAAACATTAACAGTGTTGCTGGATTTAAGTTCTTTGAACTGAAATCATTCATACAAGAGGGTTTATTTGATATCGTGGTTGTGAGTGAAACGAAGATTGATGACTCTTTCCCTGATTCACATTTCTATATCAAGGGTTTCAGGATGTTTCGTAAGGATCGCAATCGATTTGGAGGCGGTCTTCTCATCTATACAAGAAGGGGATTCATTATTCATAGAATTAATGACTTGGAAGGAAACAATGTTGAATCAATCTCTCTTTTAGTTCGCTCAAACAATTCGTCTAAAGGAATCTTGATCATTGGAGCGTATAAGCCGCCAAATGTGCTGAAAAATATTTGGGAACCTGAGCTCAACACTTTGTTGCTTCGTTCTTTCCAACGTTACAATCACATAGTTCTTCTTGGCGACTTAAATTGCGATCTCTCTCAACCGGACAAGAGTTCCAAGGAAGGAAGGGCCTTATTGGATGTTATGGATGGGTACAACTTGTCAAATTTAATTCGACAGCCCACAAGACTGACTTCCACATCAAGCACCCTTATCGATGTAATTCTTACGAATAGACCTCGTTCCTTCTTGGCCTCTGGGGTGTTTGACTTGGGCTTGAGTGATCATCATCTTATCTATGCTGTAACGAGGTCTCATTGTCCAAGGTCTTGCCCTAGAACTGTTATCAAGAGGCGTTTCAAAAACTTTGATTCGGAGCTTTTTTGTCAAGATTTGAGTATGGTTCCTTTTGATGTTGCCTATATATTTGACGACATTGATGATATTTGCTGGGCTTGGAGCACTTTGGTATCGGATGTTCTTGATGTCCATGCACCCAATAAACGTAGCACTGTGAAGCGTGAACACGTTCCATATATGACACCGGAGTTACTTGATGCCATTAGGCGTCGGAACAAACTGAAGCGATTGTATAACAAGTCTAAAAATTCAACAGATCGAGACAGATATAAAAACCAGCGCAATTTTACCTCCTCGCTGCGACGAAAATCGATATCCGGTTACCTACGTACCACAGCGGATAATGCAAAGGGAAACCCCAGGACATTTTGGCGTGTTATTAAGCCATTTATGCACTGTAAAAGTAACATCAGCCATGATTCTATTCATCTGAAGGAGAATAACACACTTATTACAGATAAATTAGGGGTTGCAGAGGTCTTCAATAAATATTTTTCATCTGTATTAAGTCACAGCGATAGTACAATTAATCGGCACTCTGTCGTGGATTACCTTTCATCTAGTCACCAGAGTATCTCTGCTATACGAACTCATTGCCCTGTGACCCAGCCTTTCCAATTTAGACATGCTACTCTGCCTGAGCTTGAGATTATTTTGAAGTCGCTTGAACCAAAAAACGCCACTGGTCACGACAATATTCCACCCAAGGCTCTACGTACTGGTGCGGCTGTTTTTGCTTATCCGCTGTCTATATTATTAAACAAGATCATTGACTCTGGTAAAGTGCCAACAGAATGGAAATTGGCTGAGATCTGTCCTGTGTTTAAGAAAAATGACGCCCAAGACAAAGCTATGTACAGGCCTGTGTCTATCCTCGTTGTATTGGACAAAGTATTTGAAAAATGCCTAGAACGTCAGCTTATTCAATACTTTAATCCGATCTTGTCTCCGTCATTGTCTGCATATCGACGTGGCTATAGCTGTGAATCAGTTCTCTTACGTCTTATCGAGGACTGGAGATTTGCTTTAGACTAGAGGTGTGTTGTCGGTGCAGTTATTATGGACTTGAGCAAGGCCTTTGATATGATACCGCACAATTTACTTCTTGCTAAACTGGCCGCGTATGGTATTTCTTCTTCCAGTCTGGTTCTTTTACAAGATTACCTCCTTGGCAGATCTCAGCGTGTTAAGATTGAAGACGTCACTTCGGATGTACTTCCTATCTCCAAAGGCGTGCCTCAAGGATCAGTACTAGGACCACTGTTTTTTAACATTTTTCTCAATGACCTTTTCTACGTTATCAAGAGAGCAAAATTGTCTAACTACGCTGACGATAATCAAATCTATTTTTGTGATCGTGATCCGCAAGTTGTGAAGACTGTGATCAATGATGAGCTTGCCCTTGCATGTAAGTGGTTTGATGACAATAAGCTTGTACTCAATCCTACTAAATGTAAAGCCTTAGTCCTATCGAACAAACACCCTCTTAATTTGAACTTCACCATTAATGATGTACAAATTCCATGTGTTGATCACCTTGAGCTTTTGGGTGTTGTTATTGATAACTCTCTACACTGTGACAAAACATGTAACCAAGATCACCAAGAAAGTAGGAAAGCAACTGGATGTTTTATGTAGGTTTAAAAAGATGCTTTCTTCTTCAACTAAATTGTGCCTGTATAATTCATTTATCATGTCCTATTTCACGTACTGCTCCACCGTCTGGCATAATTGTATGAAGTCTGACAGTGATAGGCTCGATAAACTTAATGAGAGAGCTCTAAGGTACATCTATAGTGACCGATCGTCTACATATGCTGGGGAATCAACTGAAGGGACTAGTTACACTCTAGCTGATCGACGTATACAAGATATGTTAATCTTAGTTTTTAAAGCTGTCAACAATCTTCTTCCTACATATTTAAGTGACTTGTTTATTATTCGTGAGAACATTAAGAATCTTAGAGGCACCAACAAGCTCGTCATCCCAAATGTTAACACCACCCGTTATGGAACTAAGTCCGTCGCCTTCACTGCTCCAAAAGCTTGGAATTCTCTTCCTGATAGACTACGTTCTATGAAATCACTTAAAGATTTCAAGATTGCAGTCAGATCCATGTAAATTTTACTAATGTAAACTAGACTTAGCTAATTTATATATTTGTAATGTTTTTAATTTCATTTATTTATTTTTGTTTTTTTTTTATTTTATTTTTTTTTTCTCGGCAAATTAGCATAATCTTGCTAGAGGCCTAATCAGCCTCATCAACCCGAGGTGAAATAAAGTTATCTATCTATCTATCTAGTGCCTAATAATACATTATTCAAAATGTTTTTCAAAAATTTGTTTACATGCTTTTTCATAAATTGAATTTTAGCCACCTGCTCCATTGTAAGCAGATAGAGGCTGAAGTTTATGCAAGTTCTTTCACTCTTATTATGAATCTTTGTTTAAGTCCATGCATGATAAACAAAATGCTGTGGTTGTGTGACCAGCCATTCTCAGCAAATTGGGCAACCACCCTGTTTGGCCTTAACTGACCTATGAACTAGCAAACAATAGTTGAAATACTTCACTTCAGGTAACGAAAATGGGAGTGTTCTTTTCCTTCCAAGGAAATCTATTTGAAGCCAACCAAGTCTAAAATTTTTCAGTGTTTTTATCATGCACAACAAGGTTACTTCAATTGCACCTTCAGTACCTGTCTTTAAATAGACAGGGCTTTTATTACAAACTGAAACAAGGAAAAATAACTATTAGCAGGGACAGCAGGGTTAGGGTCATAAGATGCCCATGATGTTCCGTTTCCTTTGCCTCAAGCCCTTAACCTGCACCATTTAAAAATGATAGATGATGTGATTGCTTTCCATTAAAAGCCATGAAAACTTAACGCACAGTACTATATTTAATGAAAGGTCTCAATAACAATATTATAATGGCCGTTACTCAATTTGAACAAAGAAAATAATATAAAACAATACTGTGATTATTTTACTGAAACTAACATGCCTCAAGGTTAATGTCTTTTCCTAATTGTCGGGGAAATAATTGTGAACATATGGTTTTACATCAGTCAAATGCAATTCGAGCGACTTGGAACCTTGCTGGGAACTAGCAAATTCTGTGCATCCCAGGGATCAAATATTTGACAACCCTGGGACAATCCCCCTTCCCCCTGGCTTTAAACACGCACTTCTGAAATCCAAACATAGCTAAACTGAATTTACAAGAAAAATGCAAGCAGGTTGGCTTCTTTGTCAAGGTCAAGAAAAAACTTGAAGAGGTAGTTATTGGTCTTTCTCTTGATTTTAAATATGCATGTTTCATTGCTTTTGAGGCCAGAACTTTTACTGGTGAGGTCAAGAGTGAGTAGCATGAGTTAACATGTTTTATTCACTGAATGAATCTTGTACTGATCAAGGATTCAAATAACAAAGAACAGCTAACCTTACGACTGACAACCTAATGACAATTATTTTTTTATTGCTGAAAGACAGCAGTTCATTTTGGGTTCCTCCGTTTAACATAAATATTTACAACTGGTTGCATCTCTTTGAGTAAGCACTCAGTTATACATCTACTGACAACAAGTCTCTGTTTTTGTTGTGAACAAAACAATTGTAAATAACTATTACAACACTAGAGGTGCGTGGGTCAGGGGTGTCAAGCCAAGGAACTCGTGCTTTGCAGCCTCTGCGTTGCTACATGCATCTTTGAATGTGCAGCCGGTAATTCACCACCTGGTAACAAACAGAGAAACCACTTCAACCTCAAATAAAATTCAACAGCTTTTAGAAAAGAACAACACACTATGCAAGGGACGAATGCTAAAAAGGGAAGGTACAAAACTCGGGCCGGGTTAGCCTGAGATCATGCCCTCTCCCTATTAGCCCTTTATGTCTCTCACGGGAAGAGGGCATGATACATTTGTTTGTTGGATCACATGTAAAAAAGCCAGAATCTGAACTTTTTTCTGATTGGATAGGAAACAATACGAATGATTTGCGCCGTTTCGATTGGCCAAAATGCCGCCATCAGTTAGTTGTTGTTAATTGATTTCAGTCTGCATTTTTGCTTGCGAAATGCGGCAGTGAATACACACGCGAGTTCGTTATGAAATTTCTGCCGGCTCAGTTTTCTTGAATTTGAAGAACGCCTAAATAGAAATTGTTGCTCTGTTACCCTGTTATCTTATCCAACTGTTACCTTGTTAGCCTCTTGCCCTGTTACCGTTTTATCTTGTTCCTCTTCTACCTTATTACTCTGTTACCTTAAGGTATCTAGGAATGTGTGTAGATGTAATACGTCACACTTGTCAGAGTTAAAGCGCACTTGCCATTGCGATGCCTATGGCGGATCAGTCAGTACCAGATTTTGGTAATGTTTAACCTCCCCCGAGGCCTAGCTTGTTTGACGGTTTATATGGTATGGCGTGGCAGTGCGTAAAGAACTGAAAAAGAAAAAAGAATTGAGATATATATGTCCAGGAACGATCTTGGTAGCAAATTCACTTCGCAATTTTCGCAAAGAAAAAAATTCACCGGAAGAGAGTAGAGTAGCAATAATAACCAATTTCACAAAATTCTAGACTTAAAAACCTAAAAACACCGCCGAAAGATTGAGAAATATCGCAAAAATAGCAAGAATAAAAAATTAACAATACTCTAGACTTAGAAAGAAAAATGGCCAAGAGGGACTTCCAAAACCCGCAAATTTCGCAAAAAATCGCAAAAGTAACAAGGATTTTTCTTGCTGTGTGAAGAGATTGAGTAACAAATATCGCAAAAAAAGCAAAAATAAAAAAACTCTAGACTTAGAAAGAGATAATACATAAAAGTCAGTAACTTTCTGTTTTACATGGAATTAATCGATACCCATCCAGCTATTGTTAAAGCATCTTGGTTGCTAACATCAGATAGCCTAAATAGATAGATAATCTTGGCTGCCCTGGCGTTGATATGCTCCACTTCAAGCAATAATGTAGGTGAGCAGGTACCCCAAACTAAATTACAATAAGTGACAGTGGGAATTAAATATTTGTAAAGTAAATAGACTGTAAGGTATCCTGTCACTATCCTTTGTTAAATACTTGTGCCTTTTTAGCTGATCGATTTACTTTCTGGCCAAAGGACCTACAAATTAATTCAATATGGCTAAGCCAAGACAACTGATTGTCAATAATTATTCCTAAAGTAAACACTTAGGGCCAGTTATTTAAACGTAGTTTAGCCAGTGTTTAACAAAACCACGTTCTAAGCCATTTTCAATTTGCCTAATGGTTTTATCTAAACACCATTTATTGTGAAAAGTTTTGTGAAAGAATATAGAGTAGACAAGGAAAGCATTAATGATCTTAAAATAACCCACTGCGGAAGAGACCTGGAGGTCCAAAGATTTGTTGAACCGCGGTTTAAGTTAGACTTCGTTTAAATAACCGACCCTTAGTTTCAGTCACAAAATCTAAGACCTTGTTTCCTAACATAACAGGATTTAGTGGTCCACAGAAGGGTTTATGACTCAAAATCATGGCTTCTAACTTCCCTGTATGTATGGTCAGCTTGTTGTTTCTGCACCACAGATTGATACTTGTTAGGGCTTTGTTTAACTCATCAATAACTACTTCCATGTTGTCGCCGAACACAGACAAGGATGTATCGTCTGCATACTGTCAAGGTAACAGGGTAACAAGGTAACAAGGTAACAGTGAGAGTAACATGTAAACAGAGTAACAAGGTAACAAGGAAACAGAGTTACAAGGTAACAAGGAAACAGAGTTACAAGGTATCAAGGAATCAAGCAGGTAGAGTGAAGGTATAACGGAAATAGATAAAGTCGGTACAATATATGTCTCCATACATGAAGTACCTACCTGGTCTTGCCGAAAAAAAAAATGGTGCCGAAAACAAAAAGTCGTAGGTTCCCAAGATCACAATTCAAAGAATAGGTTAATTAACAAAAGTAAGATAAGTGAGACTGATGTTTTAAAATACCAACAAAAGAATATTAATTAAACTCAAATGCAGCCTTTTTAGCATTGGGTCTATTCATAATTCTATTCATTACACTTACAGTAGATAACCTGGTGTGTGGAAGATCACTGGTACCCAGATCTTCTGCGGAAAATTCCTGTTGTTTTAGTTCTAATAACACTTCTCCACATTTTGTTTTATGAAAACTATTTTAAATTATTGTGGCTTGCTGACTGGTATATTCAGGGAGGTAAGATTGAGGTCAGTATAAAACACGGACTGCGGACCATGGACTGCGGACTGGGTATAAAATATGGACTAGGTATAAAACGCGGACTACGGACTGAGTATAAAACACGGACTAGGTATAAAATGCGGACTACGGACTGAGTATAAAACATGGACTAGGTAAAAAGGGCGGACTACGAACTATGTATATAAAAATTAACAGCCTTAGAAAGGTAAAAATGAGAGAAATGGAAAGCGGGTTTGCATAAAACAGTAGTTCCAGCTCCTTGCCTCAAACAAAAACATCCGTAAGCCGGTCACGCAGTCTATATTCTCCTCATGTGGAGAAGAAACGCATACTGCACGCTATTCAAGGCAACTGAAATTAAACTCTGAACGAATCAGAGAAGCACCGAATAAAAGGAATAGTATTGGTGTTAGCCGAGTCAGAGTAAAATTCCTAAAGGTGCCTCTATTCCGTTTCAAATAAATCCTTGGGAATATGAGGAAATGAAAAACTCAGACGAGAAGGTCAATATAGGGGCATTCCGCGAGGTAAAAAGCAGTATTTAGGCAGGAGGGATTACTCACCTATACGTGAATAATAACCGAAATGAATCATCCAACCCAACGTTATATTCTACGCGATGATTATGATGACATGATTTACACCCTGCTCCTGAAACCCCGGAAGGGGTTACTGCTAGGAATTTTTTGGTGGGGTTACGCCCCTGGTTCTCTAAATCCTTACGCTGTTTCAGAATAAAAAATGTCATTTTCCACACCCGTTTTCAGACCTGATCTCTAAAATCCATACCCATTTTCAGACCTGGCCTAATTTAGCCTGTTCCAGGCTCTCAAATGAAGAGGAGACTACCCAGTTAATCCTCTCGTTGTATTTTCGCACTTTCTCAATTTAGCGGACCCAACTATCCCGGAGCCTGGAACAGGCTAGGCCTAATTAGGCAGAAATTATGTCATCGTTATAAATTTATTGATTAGAGCGCAACAGTAGATCATTCTCTCTAGAGCGCAAACAAAAAATTCTTAAATCTAGAATTGAAAATGATAAATACATTCGCACATGTACGCTCCCGTAGATTCCTCGAAAACCATACCCGATTCCAAATCAAAATAGGCAAAGTGTTTTCAGACCACCAAAACGGCCAATATACCCTACCCTTTAGGGTGGTAAATACGTATATGGCTTATATAAGAGAGTACCTCCCCGGGTCCTGACCCCTTTCATAGTTGTTAGAGACCGAGACCATGTCTAAAATGGGTGAAGAAGATAGCGTTTTCGTCAGGCTCTTGATTCAAGGAACCTCCACCAAGAATTTCTATTTTATACCCAGTCCGCAGTCTGCAGTCCGCGTTTTATACCTGGTCCGTGTTTTATACCCAGTCCGTATTTTCCAGTCTGCATTTTATACCTAGTCAATATTTTATACCCAGTCCGCAGTCTGTAGTCCGCAGTCCGTGTTTTATACTGACCGGTAAGATTAGAAGAAATGACTTGACCACCATAAAAAGATTTGAGAGTTGACCCTTAAAGTGTTATCCCTTTATCAGAGTGATGGACTATACGCTCTTCTCACACATGGTAATATGCCCGTCCAACCTCGTTTTTGAGTACAAGTTCTTTTGAAATGCTAATTAGACGATGTTTTCGTATTTGAATTTCAAAAGAATTTTTACTCGTAAACGAGGTTGGACGGGCATATTACCATACGTGAGAAGAGCGTATTGCGTGAGATGTTACGTTTTGACTGGTCAAACTATTGTGTAGTGGAAAATATCCATATTTATTATACATTGTACTCATTATCTGTCTTCTCATTGGCTAATTAGGTTAGTAAGGCTAATTTTAATTATAAACACAATGATATCTCACAGATAATTTTTGTATTTGTCCAGAAATACTTTTGCATATATGTTACGAAAAACTCTGTTGCGTGACTAGCATGACTTTCTAGAAGCTTCGCGAGAGTTCATAATTTGTTTATTTTAGGATATTGTGTAAGTGTTTCTAAAGTGGGATATTTTGTAATCTTTTTGTAATCTTTTTGTAATTAGACTATTTAGAAACTTCTAGAATATTATTGTAAACGTATATAAGTAAGCGAATTCGAGTGGAGTTTCAACTAGCTTACCACAAGCGAAGAGAGTTCGACGTTAGTCGTGTTTAGTCAAGTGTGACTGAAGCAGTGTTTATTCAAGTTGGCAGAGGCCGTGTAAATTTATTGAAGTTGGCGGAGGCCGTGTAAGTTTATCGAGTTAAGTGCTGTTGTGGAGTTTTACTTCGTGGAAACTACGTTCATTTTTGGAATAAATCTTCTTGTTGCTGTTCCGACAACCCTGCGTTCAGTTTAGTTTGCAAGCTACCCGTCCTCTAAAAGATTACCCGCGTAACATTGGGGGCCTGTCTCGGGAGAGGAATTCAATTGTTTGCTGACTACAGTAACCAGGAAAGGATAGTTCAAGAAGAAGGAGTCACTGAGAAGTAAGAAGGACTGTTGTAAGGAAGCATATCTGGTGTGTTTGCTGTGAATTATTGCTGTGGAAATGGATAAATTTATACAGATTGGAGAAAAGTTCGGATTGGAAGGAGACAAACTGCTCGAGTTTGTGCAGGAGCAACAAAAGTTAGAAGAAGAGAGAGAAGAAAAACGTAGACAATTGGAAGAAGAAAAAGAAGAAAAACGTAGACAATTGGAAGAGGAAAAAGAAGAAAAGTGGCGGCAGTTAGAAGAAGAAAAGGAAGAGAGACGTCGAATACTTGAGGAAGACAGAAGGAAGGAAGATGAAGAGAAAGAGGAAAGGCGTAGAAGAGAAGACGAAGAAAGAGAAAATAGGCGGCAAGAACGCGAACTGAGAAAATTAGAGATGGAAGCAGAACTATTGAAGCAGAAAGAAGCTATTGAAGCCGCTAAGAGAGAACATGAATTAGAGCTCGCTCGTCTAGCACAAGGCCGTAACGTCGCCGAACGTGCTGAATTAAGAGAGGAAAGGGCCAAGGCACCCAAGCTCCCCTCATTTGTGGATGGTAAGGACGACTTGGATGCTTACCTACAAAGATTCGAGAGGTTCGCAACTACAGCTAAGTGGGAGAAAACAGGATGGGCCTTGAAACTTAGTGCTCTTTTGTCCGGACGTGCCCTAGAGGTTTATTCGCGGTTATCCAAGGAAGCCGCCCAAGATTATGACCGAGTGAAGTTAGCTTTGATGAAGAGATATGACCTTACAGAGGACGGCTATCGTCGTAAATTTAGAGCATCAAAGCCGGAAGTTGATGAAAGTCCTGAACAGTTTATAGTAAGACTGGATAGATACTTGTTGCGTTGCTTAGAGCTGTCGAACACTGAGCGTTCTTTTGAAGACCGGAAAGATCTAATTGTGAAAGAACAGTTTATTGACTCTTGTCCAAAAGAGTTGGCTATTCACCTTCGTGAAAGAGCCCCGGAAACGCTTGTTCAGATAGCCAAGATTGCCGATCAGTACTTAGAGGCACACGGAAAACATTTGTTCAGTCCCACGAGTAGGAAGCCTGTGGTACTACCTCAGAAGGAAGAAACAAAGAATCAGCAGAATGATTCAACGATAGTAGTGTGTTTTAAGTGTAACGCTCGTGGTCACAAGGCTGTTAACTGCCCATCTCTGATCAAGAAATGTTTCATGTGTGGCAAGCAAGGACATGAAGCTAGAAACTGCCGCTCAGGTAAACAGAGGTCAGGAGGACAAAATAGAAATGGTCTCCCTGTGCAGCGTGGGCAAGTGAGTGCTGGTTGTTTAGTTAAGCCACCCGAGGTTAAACCTACAGAAGAAGAAATTAGAGCCTGTATCAAGGATGATAAACTGTTGTTAGCCAGTGGTAAGAAGATCTCAATAGTTAGCAATGCCTGCCTTGAACCTCTAGCTGGCGAGCGGTTGAAAATGCCTGTTGTAAAAGGAAGAGTGGGTGAGAAGACTGTGGATGTCTTGAGAGACACCGGCTGTAGTGGAATAGTGGTTAAGAAGAATCTTGTGTCTGAGGATCAGCTTACTGGTGATTTTAACGTCATGCTGCTCATTGACAATACAGCGAGGAAGGTACCCATCGCAAGAATTACTGTCGATACACCATATCTCAAGGGGCAAGTGGAAGCGCAGTGTCTCCCAGATGCCATTTACGACCTCATAATAGGTAACGTTCCTGGAGCTAGACCCGCTGATGAACCAGACCCAACTTGGCAAGAAGCATGTGCTGTAACCACGAGAAGTCAAGCTAAGAAAGACGGTGTAGTTAGCCCTTTAAAAGTACCAAGTTACCAAGAGAGCCCTATTGCAGATAAGCAGAATCTTAAACAGATGCAGAGTGAAGATGAGAGTTTGCGGAAGTACTGGGACAGAGATGAAGCTACCACAGAAGGAGCAGTAGCAGTGGTAAAAGCAGATGATCATTCTGAGGAAGATACGCACTGTGAGGTTAAAGAATGTGAAGTAAAGGATGTGGAGGATGATGATAATGTTGATTTCCTAGAGATCAGTCGCTATCATGCTAAGGAATCTGTTGCAGATGTGGCCACCGGGTCAAATCTTACTGACGAACAGCATTCTGAGTTTATGGGCCTAGCAAATCAGTTTGCAAGTCTATTTACCGAGGCAACAGGTACTACGGAACTCGCCCAGCATCACATCAAACTCACCTCAGATGAGCCTGTTTGGTCAAGACCATATCCAGTTCTTTACAGCATGAGGGAGTCGTTGAAGAAAGATATCGCTGACATGATTAAAATGAGAGTTATGAGGGAGTCTGATTCACCCTATGCGTCGCTGGTTGTTGTAGTGAAGAAGAAAGACAACACCAATCGAGTCTGCGTCGACTATCGGAAGCTAAATAAGCTGACTGTTATTGACCCTGAACCAATGCCGACCGCGGAACATCTGTTCCAGAAACTGAGTGGTGATAAGTTTTTCACAAAGATTGACCTTAGTAAAGGCTATTGGCAAATTACCATACCTGAGGAGGATATTCCGAAGACCGCGTTTGTAACACCCGACGGTTCCTACGAGTTCTTAAAGATGCCGTTTGGAATGATTAACTCTGCAGTAACCCTGAAGAGAGCTATGAAGAAATTAATTAAGGATTTAGACAACGTCGATTTTTACTGGGACGATATATTGGTTCATACATGCACCTGGGAAGAGCATATTAAAACCCTCCGAGAGTTGTTTGCACGTTTAATGCAGAAGCATGATGAGAAGCTGTTCCCCGTTTGCTATGCAAGCAAGAAATTGTCAAGCGCTGAGAGGAACTATTCTACAATTGAGAAAGAGTGCCTAGCAGTAGTCTGGGGTATCAAGAGATTTCATCTCTACTTGTACGGAGTTCCCTTTGTTCTGCAGACGGATCATGAACCCTTAAAGTATATGGACAGTGCTAAGTTTGCGAACAGACGTCTTATGCGTTGGGCTATGTTTTTGCAAAGTTATACATCCAGAGTTGAAGCCATTAAAGGCTCAGAGAACGTTGGAGCAGATTACTTGAGTCGAGCTGACGAATAAGTTTATTGACATTAAACTGCCCCTCATTTAGCAATTTTTCGTATTTAGGAGAAATTTAGGAAATTTCTATTGAAAGGGGGTTATGTTACGAAAAACTCTGTTGCGTGACTAGCGTGACTTTCTAGAAGCTTCACGAGAGTTCATAATTTGTTTATTTTAGGATATTGTGTAAGTGTTTCTAAAGTGGGATATTTTGTAATCTTTTTGTAATCTTTTTGTAATCTTTCTATAATTAGACTATTTAGAAACTTCTAGAATATTATTGTAAACGTATATAAGTAAGCGAATTCGAGTGGAGTTTCAACTAGCTTACCACAAGCGAAGAGAGTTCGACGTTAGTCGTGTTTAGTCAAGTGTGACTGAAGCAGTGTTTATTCAAGTTGGCAGAGGCCGTGTAAATTTATTGAAGTTGGCGGAGGCCGTGTAAGTTTATCGAGTTAAGTGCTGTTGTGGAGTTTTACTTCGTGGAAACTACGTTCATTTTTGGAATAAATCTTCTTGTTGCTGTTCCGACAACCCTGCGTTCAGTTTAGTTTGCAAGCTACCCGTCCTCTAAAAGATTACCCACGTAACAATATAATTTTAAAAAAATGCAAAAATGTCCCTTTCAGCCCCACTTGAAAAAGGAAATTAGTGGACCCAGGGAGGACAACAACAACAACAACACACACACTATAAACTATATGGAGAAAGGAACAAATATGGTCAACTTTCAAATTGTCTACTCAGTTACAGATGTTTTTTTTGTAAGCATGCAGGAAGGAAATATCTGGAAGGTCTTTCAAATCATGGGGAAGATCTTTCCAACCCTTCTCCATGAAAGAAACTTATCAACAAATATATGATATAAAAGTAGAATAGAAGATTTTTGATACTAAAACTTAAAGAATTTAAAAGAAAATTAGGACCTTAAATGTATTATTTAATAATACATTTAATTTCTACTTATAGTCTGTATCTACTGAATATAAAGACAATGTATCCTTCCCCTTGAATCCGTGGCGCTAATTTGAAACATTTCAATTTTTTTTTACTCCAACATGTGTCCCTGCACTACAACATGAGATCCCAATGCCTCCTCAACCCAGCTGGCTTTGATGATAAACCCTTTAGGTCCCAAGAGTGTCAGCTACCAACATTAATTTTCTCCTAACAACATCAGCAGGTCATCAAGAGTAAAGGTTATGAGAATTACTAAATCGATCACCAAAGGGAGAATGCTTTGATCTTAAACCATATTCTCTCAACTATTCCTAAAAGAAATGTATGGAGATCAGTCTGAAGAATTTGTATGGGGATCTTAGGGCTTAAAAGGTTAAACCACTTACCTCTTGTCTGCAAGTCATTTCTCTTGTCTGTGCCTTGCTCTAAACCACTCAATTTTACTTCAAGAACATCTTGTCTGCTTTCAAGTCTCTGAAATCCACTTCTTAAGGCTGTGTGTTTAGCTTCAAGCCCTTTGATTTCAGTCCCAAATATTTGGGTCAAGTTTTGAAGGTTATCTTTCAGTACCACTTGGTCGTACATCCAGGATTCTTTGTTGTCCTCCACAGACTTCACTGAAGTGGCCATTTCAGTTTGAATAAGCTTCAGAATATCATGACTGATAGGTTGCTTAAAGCACATTTCAATACCTACAAAGTTGACAGAAAACTGAGAGAATTGACCAACATAATCTGAACCCATGGCCTTTCACAATATGGGATTGGTAGTAGGGCTCAAAACATCATTTTTGAATGAAGGCCAGACACAATGGCCAGCCAGAGAAATATTTGCTTGGTTAAGTCTTGTTTCTGGCCGGTCAAAATATTGGAAAAAAGTTAACTCATGACAGGCTGTAGACACAAAACTATCATTTGCTTGTTCAAGTCTGTGCTAGACTGTTTGAAAAAATGGCTTAAAAAGTTACCAAAGATAGCCTTTGATCTCTGTTGTGACCGATAAACATGATGCCAAGTGATTAAGTTTTTGGCTAGTCAAGCTGCCATTCTGGTTTGACATTGTCCAATGATTGACTGTTATTTTGAGCCTTGGGTGGTCTTAACACTGAATGAAGGACCTGGAGGATATACTGATCCCTGTAATAGCTTATTATAAAGAGGCTCTGCCAGAAAGGGGTTCCCTCTCTTTGGCCGGGTGGGGATTTTGTGCGTTGAAGAATATGAAAGAGTAGAGGAATGGGTCATAAAGTATTTAAAAGAGCCTTATTACTGGCTGTATCATTGTACTTTACAGCGCTAAATAGCATAACAAAAGGACTTTACGGTTAGTACATATAGGTAAGTGAAAGGAGCATTATTTTTCAATAGAAGGTGTATAAAGGTGGTACCTTTTCTGTCAAAAATGGTAATAATATCAAAGGTAAGAGCTTGGACCCTGTGATGAAGCCTCCCAGTATGAAATGCTGTTGAGTTCTTGAAAAGTAACTTTATGACCTTACCTCTTTTTTTCCATTCCTTTAAATCCTCCAAAACTTTTGCCTCAGAAGTTACAGAAAGTTTCAATTTTTTGATCAGGTCTTCCATCAGTAGAAAACATTCGTCATAGTAGGCTTCGGTCCACAGAGCAAACACGCAATGACCCCACTCATTGCGCACTTTAGCATGCACATCACTTGCAATGATATCAATGCCATAAAACACAAAGTTTGGTGACCCACACAAAATAGAAAGCACAGCTGACGAGTCTAGACTTTCATCAAATACCGTGAAGTTTGCCATGGGTGGCTGAACAAACAGTTTGGCAAGGGAGACATCATCTTTGACACTGTAATCATAGTGTTTATGTGATGCTTGAGTCTTATTGTTGTTTATGTTAATGTAATTCAGGTTCAGGGTGGAAGGTGGAAGGCATTTTTGGTGGGAAGCAAATGTTTGTGAACGAATGTTTGTAGGTGGTTGACTAAGCGAGTCATACAGTTGTGGTATTTCCTCTTTAATAACCTTTCTTAATACTGGTGTGAGAACTTTGTTGAGGCAAATTCCAACCACCAGCCATCTCTTCTCCTCATCTCCAAGCATTCTTTTCAATATTCACCTCCTCCTGCGATAGAATAGACCTTGTCATGGTTTTGGAAGCCATCTTGACAAGTAGGCAACTGCGTGAGAAATTACAGTGTTTGTACATGACATTGTATGAGAATCTAATGTTCAATAACTTCTGTAAAATGGCTGTTCTGAAAAAAATAGGAAGAGCTTCACTCCTAACAATAGTTTAATAGTATATGCTATTAAATTATTGTTAGGAAATGCTACTGAAAAAATAAGAGGGCATTACATGCAGCTACATGGGCTAGAACCAGTTTTAAAAATTTCCTATTCATTTGTCTGTAATGATTTTCTTCCTGCCGACTAAAATTGTCCGAGAAGAATTGCAGACAAATGTACGGAAAACCTAAGTCTGGAAAAATATGAGCACAAGTATGGCCCCCAAAATTTGTTAGTAGAATCCTTTGGTGAGTATCTTTAGTTTCCAATTCATATTTTTTTTAGAACAACTGTTTTATGGATATTATTCCATCAATATTGATACCTTTATTTAAGTGTCACACTAACATAGCAGTAGAGGGACCACTATAAATTACAATAAGCAACTGTTGAAGCAATTAAAATCAAATTAATAAAACTATTTACAAGTGTGTCATTATTGACTAGAGACCAAGTGTAAAATTTATAAGATTATTACATGTGTATAAAATTATTGCTAAAAAAAGCATATCCTAGGGCAGATCCAGGGAAGGTTCGGGTAGTTTTTTTGAACCCCCTTGTAATGTACCAGGAATTTGTAGTTTGTAATGTACCAAGAAATTGTATAACGAACGTAGAGAACTCAACAATATTTTACTTCAAGTCTGTAAGCACATGGCAAGAAGACCTACTGCACATACAGGAAGCGCATAAGGATTCAGGGGATATGACAAATGCCCCCTCTTAAAGCAAAGGAAAGAAAAACTGAACCTGATAATAATACAAAGTAATGTACTGATAGGGACAAGTCTGAAAGTCACGAGCACTTAAGTTTACTAAAGACTAGTAGAACCTCTGAGGTGGTTTACGCTCTCTGAGAGGGTATCTCCGTTTTGGTTGCTCAGGCACTGATGCTTGAAGTTCTGAATCTCGCACAGATGAGTTCTGCAGTGAAGAAAAAGCATCAGCCATGCTATCCAAGGCTGGAGCATCAAGTACGGGTGTAGCCTCTTTAGGCTGTGAAAGGGTTGGTGTTGTAACCAGCCTTTCCCTCACTACTGGGGTCAACCCTTCAGTTTGCTCAGGTAGCTGGGGCACACGAACTAACCCTGACCCTAGTGTGGAAGGTATGAATCATGGACGTAATTGTTCTTGACGTCGTTTCCAGATAATGCCTCCGACCTGAACCTCAAAATTTCGGGGACTGACTGTTCCAACAATGGTTCCTGGAATCCATTGGCTCCTTTGCCAAAATTATGCACAAAAACGGCTTGGTTTGGTGTAAACTGGGGTTTCTTATCAAGGTTGACTTGAAAAACCTTAACTTCCTGTTTAGAACTTTCGGCTCTCAGTGCACTGAATCTAATTCTAGGCTGTCTGTTCATAAGTAATTCTGAGGGTGATTTCCCTAACGTGTTGGAGGTAGCCCTGTAAGTCAACAAAAACCTGTCTAATTTTGTTTGCACAGACTTGCCTGTATCACCAATCTTGCCCAGTTTATCCTTAAATTCACCCACATAGCGTTCTGCTAACCCATTTGTAGCAGGGTGTCCTGGAGCAGTGAGAGTATGAAGAATGTCGTTCTCTCTTAGAAATTTCTGGAATTCATCACTTGTAAACTGAGTCCCATTGTCCGTTACCAGAAGTTCTGGTAAACCAAAGTCACTAAAAACGTGTCTCAAAGCAGTAATAGTGTTGGTGCTGGTGGCATGAGTCATGGGTACTATCTCCAAAAATTTGGAATAAGCATCCACCACAACCAAAAACATCTTGCCAAGATAAGGCCCAGCAAAATCTACATGTAATCGTTTCCATGGTCTGCCTGGCGAGGACCGTGAAGCAGTTGGGGCGGATGCTGGCGATTTAGCAGATTCTTGACAAGCAGGGCATAATTTAACTCTCTCCTCAATTTGCTCATCCAGTCTAGGCCACCAAAAGTACTTTTGAGCTAATTGTTTCATTTTGACCATACCCAGGTGTTCTGCATGCAAATTGGCCAATAAGAGAGCCTGCAACGACTCTGGTACAACGACTCACGAGTTCCACAGGAGGATACCATCTTCATGAGAGAGTTCAAGCCTTTTGCTGTAGTACGGTTGGAACACTGGTTCCGGATTATTGGGCCAACCCTGCTGAGTAAACTGTAACACCTTTCCAAGAACTGGGTCTCTCATGGTTTCCATAGCAACCATGGACGCATTTAAAAACTGGTCTTCTTCGATAAACATCACATTTACAGTTACCTGTTCGGCAGCAGACTGCTTGTACTCAATAGGCTTCCTAGACAAAAAATCTGCAAACACATTGTCTTTGCCGCTTATGAATTCAATTGTATAGTCATAAGCAGCTAAAAGTAATGCCCATCTTTTGATCCTTGCTGCTGCCAACAGGGGTACGGGCTTGTGTTCCCCAAGTAAAGTAATCAAAGGTTTATGATCTGTTAGAAGTTTGAAGTGTTTACCTAACAGGTACTGGCTATATTTGGTCACGCCAAAAACAATTGCTAATGACTCACGTTCAATTTGGGAGTAATTTTGTTCTGAATTGTTCAGTATCCTCGAAGCATAGGCAACAGGTTGTAATACACCATCAGGTCCAGGTTGCAGTAATACAGCTCCCACACCCACTGAAGAAGCATCACACTGTAGAACTAATTCAGCCATAGGATCATAGTGATGTAAAACCGAATCAGAGCACAGAGCAGCCTTGATGTTATCAAAAGCGCCCTGTTCCAGTTTTGACCAACTCCATGGTACCTCCTTGCGAAGTAATCCGTACAAAGGTGAAGCCAACTTTGCAAAATCCAGCACAAATTTACGTAGGAAATTGGCTGATCCAAGGAATGACTGTAATTCAGAAACATTTGTTGGAGGTGCTGCATCCTTTATTGCCTGCACTTTCTCTGCAGTCGGTGAAATCCCCGCAGTATAAATGGTAGTACCAAGATACTCTACTTTATCCAGCATGAAAAAGAATTTATCAGGGTTAAGCTTTAGACCGCAGTCCTGTAATCGAGTTAGTACTCGATGAAGATTTTCCAGATGGACTTCATCTGATTCTCCGGAAATAAGGATGTCATCAATACGGACACAGCAGCCTGGAAGGTCCTTAAGGACATTTTCTATAGTGTGTTGGAAGATTGACACAGCACTACTCACTCCAAAAGTCAGGCGCTTGTATTGGTATAAGCCCAGATGAGTGTTAATTGTGGTGTATTTTCTACTTTCTGGCATAAGCTCTAGCTGATGGTATGCTTGAGAAAGGTCAATCTTAGTGAATTTTTTCCCCCAGATAATGTACTCAGTAGTTCCTCCAGAGTTGGTATGGGGTATTGTTCTAAGACTGAAAATTTGTTGATGGTGATAGAGTAGTCCCCACAAATTCTCAGGTCCCCATTTGCTTTAACAATAGGGACTGTAGGTGATGCCCACTCGGAATGCTCTACTTTCTCAATGATATCCTCTGCCACCAATTTCTCCAAGGCCTTTTCGTACTTAGACCGAGTTGCAAATAGTACTACTCGTGATTTGGTAAACACAGGGCTCTCATCACTTACTTGCAATGACACTTGGATTCCTTTAAGTTTTCCCACTGAACTAGTGTCAAACAAATCAGAGTACTGCTAAACTATATCCTCAGCTGCAGTTGAAATCGTACTAAAAATGTTCTGCCAAGGCAATGTAAACTTGGACATCATGTCCCGCCCCAGTAGAGATGGTCCCTGAACTACACGAATTAACAGGGTACCCACCTGGTCTCCAACTTTGACATCCATTTCCTTCTCACCTAGACACTGGATAATGTCCCCAGTATAGCTTTTCAAAAGCACTGTAGGGGTTTTGAGTGTAGTTACTTGTCCTCCGGTTTTGGTAAAATCAGCAGAACTCAACAAGGTCACAGAACTGCTTGTATCAACTTCCATAGGGACTTCCTGGTCTTCAATAGTAACTGTAAGTTTGTATAAGGGCGGTGTAACTGACGAATTTTCAGAAGGTTTCACACTTTTCATATAAACTGTACAAGAAGGGACTGAATTCTCGTGCTCCTCCTTGGTACATGTTCCTGATGTTGGAGTAGCTATTACTTGGTGAGTGGTGTTGTTACCACCAAATTCTTTCTTTTTCTTGAAGCATACCTTAGCCAAATGCCCAAGCTTCCCACAGTAATTACATGTAGATTCAACATGACTGCACTTGTCAGCCAAATGTTGTGGAGAGCCACACCAAAAACACTGCTTTCCTCCCATTTTTGACTTAGGATCTGTTTGCCTTTGGCTTTCTTGAGCAGAAAAAGATTTCTTTTGAACAGCATTTACAGGCAGAATTCCAGCACTGGAAGTGTCAGAGTTGCCCTGGAGTAACTTAGATTCCTTCTCAGCCAGTTCATCAGCCTGAGCGACCTTGAGAGCTTGACCGAATGTCCTATCTTCTGAAAGTAGTTTCTTTTTAGTAGTCTGACTTCTCACTCCCCCAACAAATTGATCTCTGAGGGCTCTTGTAAGGTAAGGACCAAAATTGCAGTGAACAGCTAAGCCTTTTAGCTTGTTTGCATACTCCGCTACGCTTTCAGTTTCACTTTGTACAGTGTGATGAAAGCGGTAGGTCTCGGCAACTTCAAGTACCTTAGGTTTGTAGTAGTCTTTCAGAATTTGTGTAAGCTGATCGTAAGTTTTATCAGCGGGTAAATCAGGAAGACAGAGATCTTTGAGCGTACTGTAAGCGGTTTTACCGATCAAGGAGATTGTAACGGCGACCTTATTTTTGTCTGCCTCTCGTTTAGCTGCTTCGCTGGCATCTGCTGCAACTTGACCGATGTTATGGACAATGAAGTAGGCATTCAAGCGTTCACTGTAATCCGTAAAGTCAGCTCCATCGAACGGTTCCAAAGCGCCAAATTGCTGTGTAGTCATCACTGGCACCTTAAGTCTTCATCCTCGTCGCCAGTTTGTAATGTACCAGGAATTTGTAGTTTGTAATGTACCAGGAAATTGTATAACCAACGTAGAGAACTCAACAATATTTTACTTCAAGTCTGTAAGCACATGGCAAGAAGACCTACTGCGCATACACGAAGCGTATAAGGATTCATGGGATATGACACCCTTAAAACAAAATGGAACAATTGAACACGAGGGGTTTCTGTGAAAACCTTTGGTGGACATATATCGCTAACAAATACTATATGTTATGTTTTGAAAAATGACTGAAATGAAAAGGAAAAAAAAAACATTAATTGACAGAGGAGAGTCCTTTCCTGGCTTTAAATGTCCTGTTGATTCCATTTTTGAAGAAACTCAAGAGTGATTTTTAGAGCACATCGCAAATACAAATTTATAACTGTTATTTCAGATTTATATTGGCTATTGGTCTCGATTAATGTAAATTTTTAAGAGAAGTGCATTTTTAAAATAGCCAAAAAAGGGGTCTTTTCAAAAGGCATGTGACAACCTACAATAAGACAGTGCAGAAAATCACCTTTCTGAGGACCTAAATCTCAAGATTTTTCCAGGGGAGCATGCCCCTGGACACCCCAAGGATGGTACACCTTCGGCAGACACTTATCTGCACCACCCTCAACTCATCCTGGATCTGCCCAAACGTATGAGCTTAGTAAAAACAGTAGTGTGTGCATTACTTCATTCGTATCGACACTTGATTCTCATACAAACACTGTAATTTCTCACGCGGTTGCCTATTCGTCAAGATTGCTCCCAAAACCGTGACAAGTTCAATAGGCCACTTGCACTAAGAGGTCACGTGACCAATGCTTCCTTTACACAATGAGTTGGAATCTTGCTGATGCCAAAAATTGTTAGAGCACACAAAAATTATCTTACACCCGAAATTTGAGAGGAAACGCAGTTAAGGGAGATATTTTATGACACTTTGATTTTTCAGCAAAGTAGTATGGCTTGTATTGGCCGCCATGTTGGAGGGCATGCTCTTGCCCTCCAACATGGCGGCCAAAATTACTTCTTGCTTATATCTTGTTCAACGTTTCATAGTTACGCTCACATGTGCTGTAAACGTTATCACATCATCTTTTCAACATTTTCCTTGAAGTTTAAGTACAAAATTTGTGTTCAGAGAGAGGTAATTCATAATTTCAAAAGTCACATTTTGGTCACGTGACCATTTACGAACTTATTCATTTTAAAAAAATGGTGCGGGTTTGAAAAACCAAATCACCATTATTTTGTTTAAGATATGACCCACTAATCGTTTTTCGAAGGCAAAATCATATAACTTTCATTTTCATAAAAACGATGTCACATGCCTCTTATTGCAAATGGCCTATTGAGGAACAAAATGCATAGTTTATATATATACAGTGGTTAAGATTCACATTAAAAGAGATCCCATAATTACTTCAATTTCCTAGTGCTAGTAATAGCACTTGAGAATCGAAATTAAAATAATCTTAAGTCTCCAAGGCAGATTGAAAAATCAATAGTTCATCATTTTTATCAAGATAATTACAGAGAAAGTACACTATTTGAAGAGAGAGTAACACCAGGTAGGTTCAGGGGTGCATCAGTTGAGATGACTGATGTGGTTCTGAATCTCAAAGGAAGGCGTCACATTGGGATGCAGGACTGGTACAGCATGATTTAGGTCAGCAATAAAACGTGAGAAGTAAGTATGTAAAACAACTTACCCGAAACTGCGTCAAACCGGCTTCTTACGAAAGCGCAATTATTACAGGATCAATTTCAATAGTTTTAACTTTCAGTTTCACATTCATCAATAAGCTAAAATGATATTTTAAAACCATCCTAGCTGTATGTAACCTTAACTTTTCTAGCTCCTTCGAAGCTACAATTTTATTGTAGTTCCAGGAATGTAGTGTAGAAACGTGATTAACTCAAAGTTTTCCTCAGGGGCCTCTCTCTTTGAAGAATAAAGTTTTCTCGAGTGATGTTGAAAGCAAAAAACAGCCACAACGCCCTAGTCGCGTTTGTCTTGGCTTATAAAGTTCTTGGAAAACGTTTGGCCCCTGACCCGCCATATTGAATTATTTGTACGAGCGAAAGCTGGGGAGAACTTCAGAAAAGTGGGTCGTGTAATCCTCATAGAATGTCTCCCTGTAAAAGGATTGTTAAGGAGTCAGTACTGTGCCTTACGGAGTCTACGTTCTACCGTTTCACGAGTATAGAGTACGTAAACGATATTTTTGAAGCTTATGCATACCCAGAACGGGACATCGATCTGGTCGAATTATGAAGGCCCGCTCTCCCTTGGGAACAAAGTTTTTCCTTGCATCAGTGACAACAGCTACGTGAGATTTTATAGACTTCTTTATAATACACCCATTAAGGTAAGAATGTAACCTTAAAAATTTAGTTTGGCAAGATTTCCGCACAGTCCCAAACATTAATTATGCATGTATGTTTCGACTCTATTCGTGTAAACTATTTGTAAGCTTACAGAGTCCTTACAGAAGATTGCTGCGCGTGACTCAAGCCTCACACAGTTGAACTTCTGGGCCGGGTTGTTCAAAGCTGGGTTAAGATAACCCAGGGTTAGTGCGAAATTTGAACTCAGATATGAAGGCTTAAAAAGCAAATTCAGTTTAATTCTCTTTGCCTACAATTTGATGATTGGAAACTCTAAAAAGAATAGAGAAAATTATCCCAGGGAGTGCTTTTGATAAAAAGATAGGGAAACCTGGGTTAAAATTTAACCCCGGGTTAGCGCTAACCGGCGCTCGAACAACTGGGCCCTGTTTATTAAAGTGGCCACCAGTGGGGGATGGTGGTGGGGGTGGTGGTGGAGGGAGGGGGGTTGGGTTCTGCATTTGGAAGATGGGAGGCTGGGAGAATATGGGGTGGGAGGGATACCTGAGGCAGGAAAGGAAAGAGCAATAGGTGGGAATTCTAAAAGGGCAGGAAGTGGGAAAAATGGAAGGAAATTACAAAACAATGGCTGACATTTTACAATGGCTAAGGGGAGGAAGCCCAGAAGAAAGGGTAGGGAGCTGGAATTGTGAGGTATGGGTCGCAGGAGGTATGGATGCCAGATCAAAAGGGATTGTGCTTGCAGCCTGGTGACTGGTCACATAATTATAATACAGGGTAGCCACTTAATCTGGTGCCAGAGGTTACTAGATGTAAGGCTCATTGGTACAGACTTCTCAAACCTGTTGAACAACAGATGAAGCAGCTCCACCTTAAAAGCCTTGTTTAGGAAAATTCTGACATACAAAGAACTTGTAGATGGATAATTTTCTTGAAACTTTGATGCTGACAAAGACAAGTGGAAGGGTTTTGAAATTCAGGTTAGGGACACAGCTACTGCCCTAAAGGGGCCTCATCTAAGACTAGTAAATGCTTCCTCATAACAACAACCATCAACGAACAGTATGATCCACATGGTATGGTACTGCCACCTATTAAACTCAACTGTGGAGCGCTAGTCTCCTAAGTGCAAGAGGTCAGACAGTTAACCAGACCACCAGCCAGGAACCATAGCAATTAAGTGATGTTCCAGATAAGAAGGAAAGGACCAAAACGCAGTGAACACGTCAGAATGCAGAAAGTTGCTAACTTTACTATTGTCTCTACTATGGTTCTGATTGGTTTAAACATCAAATTTTACGAAATCTTGGCAAAGCAGCATGTATATTAATCCCTTTTTTTCTATTCAACTTCCTTATAACAAAATCTCGTCTTAGTCTAAGTAACACAGAAATCGTATGTGCGGATCATGTAAAATTGTAAACATTTCTTGGCTATTGTTTGCAACTCTTGTGATTGGTTGAAATGTTTTAACACAAAAATACACTCTTTAAAAGTGGAGTTTAAATACATTTTCTTTCGTAAACTGCCTTTTTGTAGGTTTATGCATTCTCTGCATAAAAATGAAAACATTTCTATGAGAGGAAAGGGTATTGCGCCACAACAAAAGAAATTGCTTCCCTTCTTACCTGGATTGTTACTTAACTGAGTAAGATCATACTGGCATACTCTGGCTCCAGAGGTCCATTCTCAAAATACCTAAGATGAAGTAAACCATGCTCAAACTATCAGGAATAAGATACAAAAAAATAACTTTTGGAAATTAACCCTGGGTGATACTGTCAGTGATTGAGAAAGTTGAAGGTCAGAAGATTGCCTCTCATTGGGCCAAGATGTTTGGCAGTTGTATTCTACAAGGGGACATAAAAGAGTCTATGATATTGTTAGATAAAGGAGGGGACATAGCCCGGGGGGTTACTCGATATATCCTGGAGTGGGGGAGGTGCTGCCTGGCCCCTCATACCCTGACGCTCTTTAAGACAAAAATGGCTGATTTTCCTACCCTGTTTAAGACAGAATTCTGATTTTGATACCCTGTTTTAAGGACATTTAACCCAAAACCAAAAAAAAATTTTGCTGTAGTTTAGTTCATAGAAGATAAGCTCAGGCTGTTTATCGTCCAAGAAAAGATACCCTGTTTAAGACAAAAATTGATAAAATCGATACCCTGATTAAGACAAAAATCCCGAAAAACATACCCTGACTGGCCGCACGTCCCCATTAAGCCCTTGTAAGAGAGTACCCCCTCCCCCGGGGGGGACATAGGTCCCATGCAGTGCCACGGTATAATTTTATTATCTGAAAGGGTGGTTAAATCTCCTGCATAGGCAGTTTTAGGGTCATCATGCAATATACCTCTCCAAGGGGAGCATTAATTTGTGATGTCCCTAAAAACAGCTGCAGAGGAGAAGAGAGTTGAAGGATAAGTGCACTTTTTTATAAAATGCTGAAATGTGATTTTACTTCTTTATCACTTCTGTTGTAGGTGAATGATATTATGGATGAAAGAATGTTCGGAGACGAGGAAACTAGATGGCTGGTGGTGGGCATTTGCCTTTCAAAAGTTCTTACACCAGTATTAAGAGAGGTTATTAAGGAAGAAATACCAAAGCTATATGAAAAGCTTATTCAACCACCTACAAGCATTCATTTATTAACATTCGCTTCCCATTTAAGATCCCTTCCACCTTCCACTCACTGTTTGAACTACATCAACATCAACAACAATGAAACTCGAGGACCACCAAGAAACTATGATTACCGTGTTAAGGATGATGTTTCATTTGCCAAGTTGTATGTGAAGCCCTGCATGGCAAGTTTTACAGCATTTGATGAGTCTTTAGATACTTCTGCTGCTCTTTCCATTTTATGTGGGACACCAGTCTTTGTTAGTATGGAATTGATTTCTTTGCAACGGAAGTGCGCTCTAAAGTTCGAAATGAATGGGGTCACTGTAAGTTTGCCACATGGACTGAAATTTACTATAATAACTGTTTTCAACTGATGGAGGACCTGATCACAAAGTTAAGTGAACATGTGGCTGTTGATACTAAACAAGTTATGGAAGATTTGAAGGAATGGAAGAAGAGAGGTTGGTAAGAAATCTTGTTACGGTAGACACATATCTCAACAATAAGAAAATATTATCTGGCTGGCTGTTAATGTTTAATGATATCTTTTAGGAAGAAGGCAAAAACCAATTGAACTGTATGCTGTAACCTATGTTGTAGATTTGTTTCCTCTCTATTTAAGGGGTGTGATTCCAATTTTTAATGAGTATCCCCACCCTGTTTACTTAGAAATCCCCCCCCCGCCCAAGCTGGTGCATACTTTCTCTTGACATGATTTCTGAATATGCAAGGATCATTACCAGGGTCTCAGGGGCAGTAGGTAAAGCCATTTTTTTTTGTATTTTCTTCTCCCCCATTTCATGGTGTAACTACTCACAGTATGATGTTTTTGGGTAGGAGAATTTTGACGATTTTTTTTGGGTAGCTTGATTCAAGTACAGATTTTTGGGGGCATTCAGAACAATCTGAAGATTTGTGATAGTTCCTATGTATCCCAGCTGTGTAGGTCCGCGAATAAAGTAAAACCAAACTTGTTTTGCAACTGTTTTAATATTTAACACATCTAAGAATCTGTTAATAACTTTGTAGGGTTGTTCATAATTCTCTTGCCCAGGGTGGTCTTGTTTAGAGTTGTCATTCTGCATAATGTAATTGTTGTAACAGAATTATTCTTTGGTGTCTCAATTGTTGTTACAATGACTACCAGATGTAAAAAAGGTTCTTACTCCAGATGATGTGGTGAATGTAAACAAACACAAACATTCTGTCATAACTTAGGAATCCAAGGACGAAATTTTGGAACAAAATGAGCATTGAACATGAACATTCCAGTCTTCTTTTATTCCTAGTTCTCACTCCTGCGCAAGCGCATTTATGTACACGTAACACGACTATAATGTAACACAACTATATCAAAGCAAAGTCACAATATAACACATTCCATTACTAATGCTTCTATTTTTTGTGTTACATCATTTAAATAATGCTTTCTGGAAATTTTCATGGCTCAGAAATTTGGCATGGGATTGTTTGGGGGTAAAATTTTGGTCTGGAACTTTCTTGGGTTTTGTTTGAAGCACTAGGGATTTTTTTGGGTTTGGATTTTTGCCCCTATTCAATCATCCCTGTCACTTGAAATCCAGAGTACCCCCCTGGGTTGATAGAGTTGCATTGTGCAATGTCTGAAACTGTTTTAGATTAATATCAGTAATGCTTGGGAAATATTGTGATATGAAATGTGTCTGACTCCTGTAGGAAAGCAGATGTGTTTTGGAAAGGAGATTAACGGTGATGTACTTAAACTAGTTGAAGATGAGATGAATACATTAGTGACATCTGTTGAGGAAAACAAGGATGCCTGGATGCAAGATCATGAAGGACTGAAAAAAACCCTTGGCAATTTGACACAGATGTTTGGGCTTGAAATTGAAAGGCTGGAAGCTAAACATGTAGCTTTAGAAAGCAGTCTTAAAGAACTCAAAGGGGATCAGGCAAAGATAACTGAATCATTGGTAGGAAACAACATTGCAACCAAATCAAATGCATCTTTGATCAAAGAAGTGAAAGGAACTCTTGAGGAGCAACAGAGAGGCCTTCAAAGCCGACAAGATGTCCTGGAAAGAATGGTGACTGGGTTAGCACAAGGAGTGGATAAGCTGATCTCAAAGAGAAATCTCATCTTCAAAACTGGTAATGATTTCAATGAAAAAATGTTAAAGATTATGGACACACTCTACTCCTTTTAAAAGTGTATTTGAATATGACATATTAAACCATTCAGAATTGATAGCTTTTAAAGATAAATGCCAAAATTAATAATGTTTTAGTTCTTCTTGTACAGTGAAACCTACCTCTATTAAGCGGACACCTTCGGGACCTTCCCAAGTGTCCACTTAATAGGGGTGTCCATTAATAGAGGTTTGTAAACATTGCACAATGTCTGTTAACGATTAACATTCAACGGTTACTCTGTACTGTGATTAAGTTCCATGTTGTTGAGGAGACTAAGGAAGCTGTGCTGTACTTTATGCAAAACTTTTAGGTGAACTTTGATCGCGGATGACAATAATAATATACTGCCGGATATCAGTCTCATCTACAGTTTATTGACAGCTAAATGTATTGATTTATCTTTACTAATCGATTATAGTACGTATTTTAAGGAAGTAATCCTATACTACTATCGTCAATTCAGTCTGGTGTCTGGTTAATAGAGGTTTTCAACAATAGAAATTAGCCAAATACGATTTATTTTAGTGCCCACGTCTGCTTAATAGAGGTGTCCACTGAATAGGGGTTTGTTATAAAGGGAAATAAAGGATACCCAGCTTAGTTTCCACTTAATAGAGGATGTCCGCTGAATTGCAGGTGCGCTTAATAGAGGTTTTACTGTACTTGCTTTTAATATAATCAAACATAACAGGATAAAGGAAGTAACACCAAAGATAATGTCCTTATTATGAATAAATTCTATTAATATTGATATCATAGATAACCTATGGAGAACAGTTTGGAGCATAAAATAATTCATTAGAGTGATTTTACTAGAACCATGAAATAGGTAGTAGAACACTATGCACTATTACATGCACCAATTCTATTGTCTTCTTTTGTTTCCCTATTGCTATTAATTTTGCACTATTTGTTACTACACTGTACCTGTTTCAATGTTCAAGTAAAATCACTCTTAAGAGCTTCAAGTGATGAGCTATAAGGAATTTAGCACCATTACGTAATTTACAAGTTCTAATCATTTATTTTGTTGTCATTGCTTTCATTTAACAGGACTTGTGTGGAAAATCCCTCTAGCTGTTTTGTTTTTTTTTTCTGCTAGTCTTCCTGTATGAACACTACACCAGGGGATCTTTGCTACGTTACTGGTATTGTCATAGAGGCTCGCTAAAAGAAGGTCAAACTTTGTCTTTTGTCTTCACCACTGATGACCAACAGGTACATTTCTATGATTATTTGGGTATGTGCTTTTTTATTATTTCAACTCTTTCCAGAACACTAGGGTGCAGTCTGAAACACTGGGTATAGAAAATCACATTTTGGGAAGCATGCCTCACATATATGCATCCCCACCTAAACTTTACAGAAATATCCCCTCCCCTCAAACAGGCCATTGTAAAGCATTGATCCTATCCAGAGGCATCGGCATGCTGGCCTCTTACTTTGAGGAGACCCATGTACTCCTTGTTGGGTACCAGTCAAGACTTCATCACTTCTCTACTGGAGCTAAAACCTGGGGATGCCCCAGCAGAAAGTGGGAGCTATTGCAGACTTTATTTTGAAAAAAACCTTAGTATTTTCACTTCGCTTTTGTTGGTCCCCGTACAAAACCATACAAATCTTACTTCACTGCCTAGTTAATCGAGCTCAACAGCCATTATAATTTACTGTCAAATGTTTCATATTTTATTCATGTATAGTATTACTGACAAGCAATGCACAATATATTTATTACTTAGTATCAACTTGCAAGCTAGTTATTGTTAGTGTCAAGTTTTAAGCTAGTTTTTGTTAGTGTCAACTTATGAGCACCATTTATCGTACTGTCTTTATTTAATTTACTGTCTGTAAGTACCTGTTTCTGTTGAGACTACAAAAAAGAAAGACTGTCACTTCATGTTCAAGATGACTGAAGAAAACATTGAATTAATGTGCTCAGAAAACTAGAGTATTTCTGAAAAATGGGACAAATTTATTCCAACGCCTGCCTGGGTTTTTGTCAAGAAACCTATGGTGCATGAAAATTAAAAAAAAAAAAAAAAGGAACAAGCAAAATCATGGTCTTCTTTTTCAAAATATACCCTTATTCACTTGAAACCTTTTGAATGTCAAGGTTACGGGGGATTCCCTGACAGCTAACAAAAAGAAGGTTTTGATGAAAAAAAGATCACTGGGCTGACATTTTATATTTGAGTCTTGTCTTAAGTATTAATCCTGGCTGAAAAGCCAATGAGATCCGTTATTAAGGAGCTGTTATATTCTTTTTGATGATTTTCAGACACCAACAGTAAATGGAGTTGAGTTCAGTTGGAAGGATTTAAAAAGGAAACTGAATCTCTCATTTGATCCCCTCTATTCACCAGGTACTACCGTAAACAATCAATAAATTGTCCTGTTTTCTAGTAAAGACTAGATTTTGGTGTTCGCAAAAAAACTGAAAATTTTGTTAACACCAACTTTTCGTTTTCGTAACCTCGTTCGCACCTGAGACGAGAAATTTTTCGAGTTACTAGGGAAGTCAATTAAAGGAACTTCTGCTGGTCCTGTTAGCAAGTTGTCGCCTGACAAAAACTTGTAAATTTTAGGCCTCAAAATGTACTCAACAGAATCTTGGAATTTTGGTGACACTTTAGAAATGTTGGTGGGTGAAAAAATGAAAATCAAAACAAAATTTTGGGCTGTCTATAAAACTGGGACGGGGACAAGGGGACGGGGATATTGGGACGCGTGTGTGGAAACTTTGGGACTTGGAAACGCGAGACGAGAGAGTTGGGGACATCAAATATATGGGACGTGGGGACGCGGGAGGTCAAATACAGGGACGCGGGGATGTGAATGATTATTGCAAAAGTCGGAGGGAAATGCGATGTCAGTCACTTTCCTCGTAATCACGATAGTCAGTGCGCTTACTGTGTAAACATTAGGTGTCCAATGTGGTTCTGGACTAAGGAATCTAATGTTGACCATAAATAACACCTTTTCATTTGGTCATGTTTCTGACCAACAGCCACACTTACAATTTACGGCAGAAAGATTTTTATCAACCCAGTTTTAACACAATTACGCACGGAAAACACTCAATTCGATACCTAGGTCCAAGACTTTGGAGCAAGATACCAAGGACAGATCAGCTGCCAGTCTTAAGCAGTTTAAGACCCGGATACGCAATCTTGATTTAACATTTTAGTTACAAGACTTTAGAATTTTAATAAGTATAAATGGAGTTTTTTTAGTATGTATGTTAGTGAGTTATCATTAGTAGTTTTAATTGTAACTCTTAGTAGATTCTAGTTTCGTCTCTATATGGATTCATTTTGTATTTTTAGATTGTATCTTAGAAAGTTAAGTGTCCCCTATTAGCAGTGGGGAATCCCCTCTCTCTGCTAGAATTTTGCTTGACACGTTAATAAAGTCTTTATTATTCACGAAGAAAGAGATATCGCATTTACCTCCGACTTTTTTGCAGTGATCATTAACGTCCCGCGTTCTCGTCCCACGCGTCCCATACTTGACGTCCCCAAGTCCTTCGTCCCGCGTTCCAAGTCCCGTTATACACAGCCAAAATTTTGCGTACTGCAAACAGGGCTTTATTAAGGGGGAGGCATGACCAAGACCTCACCCCCTCCCCCAGATGTAAATTGGGGTAGTAAAAAGTGGGTGACATTTAAAGGCATGTACACAGGTCAAAGTTGAAGTAAAAGTGTTATTCTTCAGATAGCAGTTGTCATCCGTTGAGTTTATTTTTGTTGGTTTTGCTGTTGTTAGGTAATTGCGCTGTCTTCTTTGCAAAATGTGTGAAGTCATCTGCCATTTTCTCTAGCTCCAACAAAACAGCTGGCCTAATGTAACCTTTCCGCATGGTTTCTTGGTTGCATCCCTTTTTTTGACGAGATACGGCGCTACTAACATCATTTTACAGTAAATTGCGAACATCGTCCAAATTTGGACATCATAGCTGGTTATAATTAGCCTGAGGATCTAAGCCTATCAAAAATAGAGAAATATTTTGAATCAGGGCACACGCCAAAGGGACACTACGGTATTTATAAATCCATAAACTTGATTAATCTTGTATTGGTTCTTTATTCAAGGTGTTCGCTACTACCTCAACATAGATCGCTGTGCATTCGGTGGTGTAATAGCTGTCCGCTCCTCATTAGACAACACCCCTCAGGTACGAGGTGCAGAAGTGTTTGCTGTGACTTCTGATTGCTCTGTGTTTTATGAAGAGGATGGATATTGGAAACTTTACCAAAGTGCACGGAGAATCCAATGCATGAGGTCAAATCGATTAATTTCGAGTCAGCAATGTTGCAACCAATATTAAAGCAAAAAGGTGAAGGATGTGTTCGTTGGCAGAAGTGGGCATCTGACGGGGGGATAGAATAATCATTAATTTAAATTTCAACAGGAAAGTGGCCAACAAATGTATTTAGACAAAAACAAAATAACGAAATTTGAGAAGAGGCTGAGGGAAAACGTCTGACATTTTAATGCTCTGGTACAAGATGTAGCGCTAACGCAGAGACATGGGTTCGAATCCCGTTCCTATCTTCATTTAAATAAGAACAACATATTACTATTATCTTGCAAAAAAAAGAGTGAGCGATTTTCTAGCTCTCCTTTATGTTCATTTCTTTCTTCGCACGGACAAAGATGCGAATATTTAACTACTCATTTACCGTAATTAAAGTAACACAAACTGGGAGTAATTAATTCAGTTCATACAAGACTCAACTCTCAGTTGTAGCCACCATAGTTATTAGACGAGACTGGGTATGAAAGACAACAAACATCAAACAAAAAAAGAACGGTGCTATAGTTTATGTTGGAAGCTCCCTGAAGGTGCACAATCCTTTGTTTTCTATTGGTAAATTGTGATGGAATAAATTAATGGGACGTTTTTATTGGTCAATAAGATCAAAATGATGGAAATGCTATTGAATGTTGTGCATCGTCAGGTCCACAAAAACATTATAACAAAGGAGTATCGGGTTTCATAACCATTCTAAACTATTAACTACGGTTTAACAATTAATAAACAGAAACTCATATTAAAGGGGTCATTAACTTCGTCATACATGCCTGGGGTCAATTTAATAAAGCCTTTACAAGTGCAATTTACAACTGTAGCTACTGTTTCCAGATTCTTTGTAAATTACACTTGTAAAAGCTTTATTAAATTGACCCCTGGTTAACTCCCAGTGCTGACAGTGGTAACCTCGTTTCTTTTTTGGTGTGCTTCTATAATTTTCAAAACACACCCATCAGTGCCATTCAAACGGTCTGACAAAAAAGACCAGAGTCTACTAAATTGTTCAGAAAAACGCCATTGGCCTCATACCCTTGTGAGCAGATGCTACATTTTTCGTTTTGTGAGCTGGTGCATGCCAGTTCACACAGCTCACAGGGTGTTGACCTTACGGTAAAAGCATCAAGGGTCATTGGACCAAATCAAAGGACGCAAAAGGACAAAAACAGGAAAGCTAAATAGCATTTTATTCAATTCTTCACCTGAATTATTTATCAGCCTCTAAGAACGTTGGTTATGTTGTTTACTTGCCATCAAAAAGCTGCTCACGCTCGCATGACGAGGTTAAAAGGACATGACAGTCTAAGGGTCTACATAATTGAATTCATTTGACCACAGCAGACCCACGGTTCTCCAAGAGTCTGTGGTTTATTTTTGAAGCATACATATCACAGTTTGTCCAAGAACTTGTCCAGGGCTGGGATGCCCTCACTGAGACCTTTCCTCTTTCGTGTTTCACTCACAACAACTCCAGGTTTTGATTCAACCTCATAAGGATTACCAGGCAGGATTTGCCAGTGATCAAACACACACTGTGGGAAGGCCTGGCCACCAGTGTTAGATCGGAGATCAGCAGTAAATCCTACAACAAACAACAAACACACCCTTTGCTTGCCATGTTACAATCTCATTTATACAGACCGCAAATGCTACTTGGCCATTGCCCATAATACAATTTGTTCACCCCCCTCCCCCCCCAAAAAAAACAAAATCATTGTTTTCACTTTCTTTTTGGACGACTGTAATACTCAGGAGAAATTTATGGAAACGATTCTCGTGTATTTTCTTTCGTGGGGTGGTGGGGGGAATAAAGTGTATTATGGGAACGTGAAAGTAGCAAATGTGAATACATGCAACCTTGATTACAGGAATTTCAATTTACACTCTTGCCGTATATAAAGTAGCTGTCTATGTGACATTGGTAGAAGTAATGATATTCAAAGTAAGACTCTTCGGGGGGGGGGGGGGGGATACTCCCATATAACGGCTGGATAGGTATGTGATCAGAAGGAAGGAGTCATGGATGAGAGGACATCAGACTTTCTTCTCAGTTATTTAAAGACTCTTGAGTGTTGGTCCAGCCGGGGTTCGAACCCGCTACCTCCTGCTCAGCAGACTGGTGCTCCACCAACTGAGAGAATCAGTGCAAAAATGAGAGGTATCATTGTGTCCCTGGTGTGATTCTTACATAGGGTACCTAAATTTAGCCTGTAATACAGCAGGCTCACGCATCGTCCAGAACACTGGGTACAGCGTTTTGTAGCAGCCTGTGAACAGACTCTCGAAGGCCTGTTCACAGGCTAACCAAAACTGTATCAGTTGAAAAGTGCGTTAATGCCCAGCTAGATAAGAAATAAGGAATCTGTCAAAACTGAACTATTTCCAGGGTTTGTAAAGATTTTGGGATCCAACACTCAAGACGCTATCCAGACTTTTTTCCAAAACAATTTCTTTTTCCATACTCATGGTTATCAAATAGGTGGTAAAAAATGACCTTTAAAACGCAGGAATACAGCATTTTTCGTGATGTGCTGCAAACACATGGGCGAGATTGAATAACATTTTACCAAAACGAAAAAAAAATCCACTTATAAAGCACTTGTTGCAGTTTTTAAAAAACAAACCCTTCAAGACTTTTTATCATTTTTCCAGACTTTATCTTCATTTTTGAGACTTTTTCCAGGTCTGGAAAATTGCTGGGCAAGTTTCAAGACTTTTTAAGATAACGAAGGTGTGCGTGTTACCATTACAGTTTTAGGTTTTGTTTTTCCCTTGATTAGGGTGTCAATTTTCGGGACAGGGGCCCGTTTCTCAAAAGTCCCGATAATTAACGGGCCCGGTAAGCTGTCTCCGTTTACATTAAAGATCGAAGTTTCAATACTTTTGCACCTAACATGATAAAACTATCAGTTAATGAAACAAATAGAGTAGTTTGCTCTCCACGACCCGAGCTCTTAATTCTTTATACTTCGACTTGAGTGTTTGATTTCGGGCCCGTAAAGTTACCGGGACTTTCGAGAAACGGGTCCCTGGGCCTTAAATGGGGTAGCCTGCGAACTGCAGACGTATTTCCGCTCGCCGCTTCTCTTTCTCTTATTTTTTCGGAGGGAGAGAAGCGACGACCGGAAATACGTCTGCAGTTCGCAGGCTACCCCTGGGTAAGACCATGGTGAACATGTTGTTTAGAAAATAAAGAGAAAATATTGTTTCAAGTTGAAATGATACAAGCAAGGAAAATTTCGATAAGTAATTGCGTTTGTGACATCCTTTTCAAATATCACGTTACTGAAGACGTGCTGTTATTGAAAAATTCTTGCCTTGTCTTATGTCAAATCGCTTCGTGTGTACTGTCTCCGAAACAGAATTCGTAAAAAAACAAGTCGTAAAAAAGTTAAATCAGACTTCATTTTGTGCGACTTGTTGCAACGAAAAAACCACTTCTACAGGCTTGAAAACCACTGAAAATTGACTTTTTTCTTTCCACTTCTTTTTCAGACAATCACGGACAAGAGTTTTAGGATACTTTAGCATTTATGGGGCGTTTTCCAATTCAAACAGGCCAAACTCTTACCCTCACCCCACAAACAACTTTGTATAGGGTGGGGGGCGGGGACTGCAAACAATTTTGAAAACGATGCACTGTTTTATGAGGGAACACAGAAATTACAGAACAAAACCCCCATAGAGGGGGCTCGTTGAGCCGTCAGCTGCGCGTTTTTAAGCCGGGACTTTACACTGACTTCTAGGGTTATGAATAAAAATAGGCTAGTCAGCCTCAAGAAACAAGAAACGATTGGCATTATTTTTAACTGGGACATTGCCATAATGCACCCCCTCTGCCCCCTCCCCCCCCCCCCCCCCAAAAAAAAATATAGCATGACAGTATAACGAGACTTATCTGATCAAAGCGGAAATTCAAAATACTATTTTCATTCTACTCTTAAATCATGACAGCCGCCTAACCTTTGATGTTTGAAACAATTTTATATAACAGTAATATTCTGTTCCTTAAAACTAAGTTTCAGTTTTTTTTTGTCGGATACTGCATTCAAAGCCCTTCTAACAATCTATGGCAAGTGAATATTAATATCTATTTAACGGGGAGATCTACAAGTAGCATATTCCTTTCTTGTAAGGAAAGACTTCACACGCACGGAAAGAACTGCAACAAGTTGAAGCTCTTGGCCGCTTGTTTCTGCAACTCCCGCGCAAATTGACTACATCATCGAATACTGTATTTTACATAATCATTCCGCGTAGATATTGGGCCAATTATGAATACCTCCATGCAATAATTTTGTGTTTGTTCTTGACACTGTGTAGAGTACACAACGTTGTACAGTAAACAACGTATACAGATTAAAATAAGTTAGAGAGAAATAAAATCGCCAAAGGTTAAATAATTCTTACCAAATGACTCATTAACAGGTAGATAGGCCTTGACATGAAACATGGGTGTTCCTGCAACTTGACCTTCTTCAAATACATGGCCTCGTCTCCTATTGAGCACTCCATAAATGCCTCCAACTGCGCCCTCTGGACACTAAAGAGGAAGCACACAACAATTGCAGACTGGTTAAATCAGTGGGCGAGCGACTTGCTGTATTTTTTAGGGAGAAGATTTGGAGCAAGTCAAATTGAAATCCACAATTGCAATCACATGTAGAGGTTATTTTGGTGCAAATTGTGTGACGGGGTGAAGCTGCGCTGCGCCAACCTTGAAAGTGGATTGTCATTTGTTGGATATATTTCTGTTCAGGGAGAACAGGTATTCGCACCACAGTGGAAGTAAATGAGTAGGAACAAGGACAGTAACCCCCTTAGATAGAAGTATTGTTCAGAAATGAGGATTAGGACCCTCTGATACTGCGTTTGGTGTGTGTGAATGACTTGTTCGTTGTTGTTCACATTGTTCATATTGTGCCGGACAGCTTTTCCTGTCAATTCAAAATGAGCCCAAGTGCAAAACTTTTCTTGGGGAACGAGTTATATTTGCAAGAGAATAAAAAAAACATTTCCATATTAAAGGCTGAGTACTTAACCTCGTTTTGATACAGAGGCCCAGGGGTACTCACAAATCAGTTGTCAACAATCCTAACACTCACTCTTAAAAGTAATTAAGCAGAAGGTACTTTGTTTGCTCTACATCTTCATTTTGCTAGCCCCCCTAGTCTTCAAGCTGCATGGGCCCCACCCTGCAAGAACAGCCTCCTCTGGTCTTTTAGTGTTAGGAGAAGAGAAGGAGGCTCTGCCTTTGAAGTCGGGCATAGCCCGATAGGCTTTAGTACATTATGCCAGGGCTCAAGATTAACGCTCGCAAACTCGCAAAATGCGAGTGGAAAAAGTGTCCACTAGCAAACGTTTGCGAGTTAGAATCATCCATGTCTCCCAAACAAAGGGAAAGAATTTGCTAGTGGTCTCACCAGTCTGCTAGGGGAAAAAAATCTTACTAGTAAAACTTCGCAACTGTACTCAAAAGTTGACTTAGAGCCCTGTATGCTGGCATTTTTTTCAAGCATTTTCAATGCACAATCAGTGAGAAACAGAAGGCTTCTGGTTAAGGATTTCATAGTTGAAAATGATGTTGATATTTTTGCTCTCTCTGAGACTTGGCTGCGATGACCAAGTAATTGGGGACTTATTCCAGATGGACATTCCTTCCACCATGTACCCAGACAACTCAGTAATGGTGGTGGTGTAGGTATTCCTGTCAAAAATGGATTTTGTGTGAAGGAAAAAACTGGATTGAATCGTCAGTTTTGAGTTTATCGACTTGCTAATCACATCTGATTTCTCTCGAGATATTCGTGCCCTAGTTATTTATTATCCTCCTTGTAATTATTGTTCAATGTTTCTTGATGATTTTGGCTGTCTTCTGGAGCGGTATATACAGCTAAATCAAAAAAAGGTTGCTTTGGTAATTGGTCAATGGTCATTTGGGCATATAGAACAATGCAATGATTTACTTGAGTGACCACCAAACAATGGCTTCCCAATGCACAATTCCTGTGGCCCAAAGCAACCTTTATTGAATCAGCTATATCACAAATTCTTCACTACTTCTTGTTGATGATGATTTTAATTACCCCTGGCGACAAAACCTCACCTGTTTTTTAAAATCTTCTCGGCCCACTAAATTTAAAGCAAAATGTGAATAAGCCAACACATGGTGCTGGTCACACTGTGGACTTTTTAATCGCGAGAGATGAGCCCCTTGGCCTTTCTGTTTGTGTTCCTGCCTTATCTGATCATTTTGTTGTTCATTGTAACATGACTCCAAGGCTTTCTGGTCATTTTTCTATATATGGTTTGGTTTTCTTTGTGCTCAAGACTCTTCTGGAAATCGCGAGACAATGGAGTTGTGAAAAATTTGCAATTTTGACCCTAAAGCCTCAGAGTCATGTTAGTATTTTAATATATCAAATGTGGGCTACTGGCTACAATAACTCCAGGGGGGGAGGTACTGCCTTATATGGGTGGGATACATAGGTATGTGCCACTGAGAAAGGAATGGTTTTCAAGTAGTTTTGTCTGGGAATTGACACTCAAAAACCTGAAAAAAGCAAAATAAATCAAAATTTAAAAAAGTGTCAATCTCAGTAATTTCTGAAAAAAAAAACCAATTTTGTCCAGTACAGGGAAGCAATATTCAGGAGAAATAGGTCTGTTACAGGACAAGAGTTCCGGAGTCCCAGAAGCACATCTCTACCCCAACATTCCTAGAGCACCTCCCTGAAGTAAGCTTGAGCATTCCAGGCTGTTTTTCTCACCTGAATTTCAACCAAATATATTGGCTCCAGTATACGTGGCTCAGCAGTCAACATACAGGCGAGGAAACAGCGACGGGCAGTTGGAATAATCTGACCACCACCCCTGTGAATTGCATCAGTGTGAAGTGTTACATCATGAATATTGAACCTCACACCACGGACATTTTCCTCACAAAGAGGGCCTTCCTTGGTTGCCCACTGGAATCCGGCTACAACACTATCCTTAATTTCATTCAAGTACTGCACTCCCTTGCTTACATCAACTACCATATTTGGACCAGTTCCCTCAGGACCAAAGCACCAAATCTTGCGAGCTTCTCCTGCTTCCCACTCATACGTGTCAGCCAAGTACCTGGCACGAACTTTGGGGTCTTGTCTAGAGCTTACATCTCCTTTGTCAATGTCTTCAGCCAAGCCGTCAGGAAATGGGGCAGCTCTCATAAAAAGACGGTTATGCTTGTTTGGTGATTTTGACAAGCACGTCACGCCGGATTCCTCTGACACTGTTTCACGATAAGACACGACTGGATCTGATTTCTGTGAAAAAGTGAAATTAACGCTGTTTAGAGCACGCAAGAAGTTTCAACTGAGCGAAGAGCAATGGGATTGGGGGGGGGGGGGGGGTGGGGGTAGGCTCAGTGAGACCAATAAACAAGTTCTAAAAGTTTATTCAATTCCACTGTTCCAGTGAAATATGACTGGGAATTTACCTTTGTCTTTGAAATTCACTATTAGTCATTATAATGTGAAAGGTTTGAACCCAGGAGTCATTTCAAAAGTAGGTTGAGTTTGATCGTCCGGGTTAACGTAGTCCTGAATAGGACTGTTGTCGTTGACAGTGACTGACGTTTCGACAACCTGTGCGGTAGTCATCTTCAGAGTCAAAGTGAGTTGTATCACGTCAGTAGATGGTATTATATACTCTGGTTATTGATCTGATTGGTCAATAAAGTCAAGATGTTATTGGTCGTCTGTCAGTGAAGCCACGATGTCATTGGCTATGAAGACTCGTAATCAGTAATTGGCGCGTTTCGATCCGTTTATTGTCACAGTTAAGCAGTCGTCTATTGTTAGTCAAATTGTCAGTTCCCCAGTCGATCTCTCGTAGTTAGTTTCGCTTCATCCCGTCAATAAGTCGTTTGTACGGCGCTGGTAACTGTTGGCTACGATTCAGTGGCGTCTGTTCTAAGTTAGTGAACCAGCTTTCCAAAGTAAGACGTTGATAGTAGTCTGTAGAATACGTTATACATGTCGCAGAGTCCCAGTCAATTTGATGTTTCGTCTGTAAATGATGCTCAGCAATGTGATTGTTGACGTCACCATTCCTCGTTGCTCGTTTGTGTTCGGTCAGTCGCGTGCTAAGGTTTCTGTCATTATAATAGTGGCAAAAGAGATCAGATACCTCATGAAAATCCTTTCTTGAGAACAGAGTTAAACATTTAAGTATATTCTCAGCTTTCCTTTCTGTTTTGGCTCAAGAACCAGCTTATATATATATTTTATTAGATAGAAAACTATACCTTTTTGTACAAGCAGAATGACAGATGGTACACAAACTACACCAAAAACATTCAAATTTTAATTTGGTAGTCATTCACAAACTCACCCTCTGGTCTAATGGTTAATTCACATGCTCAAGTAGCCTTCTAGCCTTAGCATGCGCGTGGTTCATAAATAGGATATTGTAAACCAATATTTTGGGGGCCCATCCACATGTACATGAATGCATAATCTATTGCAAACGACAAACAAAATTCCCTTGATACTCCTCATCAGACTTGCCAGCCCCCCAAAAGGCAAAAAATGTAAGACTGAACCTAGAGCTGTGAAAACTAGTGAGGAATAGGTAAAATGTTATGAGATGTCCCAAACTTCCTAGTGGATGGACTTCCAGAGGGGATTATGGGTATTGGAAGTCACATATCACTTTAGAGCTGCAGCAAAAATCATCACAATTAATTTTACGATTTAGGTTTTGTAACTTCTATCTTTTGTTGGCGGCCATTTTGAAATAAGAGAAACAGTAAGTCTGCACATTTGATGGCAGCAGCAAGTTGCAGTGGGCTAAAGGAATGTAGTCAAGTTTTCTTTGGATTGAGCTGGCTATCTATTGATATCTAACTTGGAAACGAACCTACAACTCCAAAATCTTTTTGGAGTTTGACTTTTTGAGAAAGCATGAGAAATTAGTTGCCAACTCATGAAAGCATGAGATAGGTCACGAAATCGCGAGTCGTGACTATTGGCAAGTCTGCCTCATACTTGTTAAGTCCTACGCTTCTGATTACAAAAATGTCTTGCTTAGCTTCACATGTAGAACCACATCCCTTCTACCGCTTGTGATGTTATCAGTTTTAATGGCTTAGGACAGCTTTGTCAGCTACCTTGTGCAGAGCAAAGATATCTTTCAAACCATACCAAATTGCGCATGATTTATTCATTCAGGGAGGCTGGAAAATAATACGAAAAAGTGTCACTTCCACCAGTGAAAATCTTGTTCCACTACCCAGCTAACTTTCCTTCCTTCTACATGTAATCCATGGATCCTAAAAGCTTGCAATGTTCACTATTTCCCATTAACAGAACAAGAAATAACGATTCTGATAATCCATTTCAGACAGCCCTTTACTTATTATGTTGCTAGTATGCAGTCACCTTGATAGGAATGCAAGCATGGTCTTCTTCCAAATCTTTCAGACAGATTTCCAAGTGCAGCTCTCCTGCTCCAGCCACAATGTGTTCTCCACTCTCTTCAATTATACACTGCACCATGGGATCTGATTTTGACAGTCGCTTTAGACCTTCCACCAGCTTGGGCAAATCAGATGGGTTCTTTGCCTCTACTGCAACACGAACCACAGGCGAGACTGAAAATTTCATCACCTTCCAAAAAATGTTTTATACAAAAATTAACATTAAAAGAATATTATTAATATTAATACTAATAACTTCCCCTCTTTCAGGAAAGCCCTACCCCCCACCCCAGGACGGTCTCCCTCGCAGCCATTTTTGTCCTCACGCAACATTCCTCTCCTTTGCTGGGGAGGGGCATTGTGTGACAAGACGAAAATAGATGCGATGGAGACTACCCCACACTTCACTATAACATTTCTAGTGAACTGATCTGATATGGTTTATTCACATACTGGGAGTTTGATTTGTTTTTTACCTTAACTGCAAGACCTACAACTTCATGTACCTGAGTTTTAAGCTCATGGATGACATAGTCATACTATGGGCTTTTGGAGGTTCTCGAATAGCACTCAATCACTAACTCACTTCTCATTAATTTACTCATTAAAGTTAAATTAAACACTTTACTATTACCTCCCTTACTTAGTATTACTTTTGTTCCAAGTGCCTTTTACGCATATGTTTGGCATATTCTAGAAGGTACTAGTAAGGTGTACATTTTTTCCCGACACACAAGAGTAGCCAGCCAAAGATGGGTTTTGTATAAATGGAAATATTCTTAAGAACACTGACAATATCATCACCAAGAAATGGACTTGGAATTGTTAAAAGGACGTTGAAACAATTGAGCATGGATCATTATTGTATATTTGGACGAATTGTGCACATTTGTTACCAATGTTACTTAGGCTTTTGTTTATTAATCCAATCAAACTTCGATTATAGAATCGAGGCTCAATTTTATTTATTTCAAGAATAAACTACGGAACCAAGGAACAAAAACAATTTGCCATTAATGAATTTATTAGTCCTTCAGGGATGTAGATAATAGCCGGAAGCCGGGAAAATTACCCAGCTGTGAACGCGATTTTCCCGGCTGTAAGGCACTACTTATTTCTCCAAAATGTTTTTAAATGTTCTCAGAAGATTGTTATTTATTTATTTCGTTTGTTTACACCTTCATTGCTGTCTTACCGGAACTGAAAGGTTTGTAAACACTCCATTTACGTGCGACGATCGCATCATTCGCATCGCATCGTCCATTTTGCAGGGTCAATGGCCAGCGGTATTCGTACTTCATGTATGCGAAATAATGAACGCAAATTGCGTATCTCTGCCGGTTGAAATATTATTGCTTTATAATGTCGGGGAAAAGAAAGAAAGATGATTCTGAGGCCGTTGGTATCATGAAATTTTTTAAGTCTACTGAAAGAAACAGGATAAGTTCTAAGGAACCAAGTGACATTGCTGAAAGAAGTTCGATTAGCTCCGCTACAGAATCTGTGCAAATCAACGAGAGCACGTGTTCGGCCACTTCTTCACCTGTTGACGATCACTCTTCACGTACGTGCAGCAGAACAGAGCAGACCACAGTGATAGCTACACCTACCATCACAGATGTATTAACTTAATTATCATTCTGGGTTTCAGTTAACTAAATATTAATAAACATTAAAAACAATCAAGACTGCAGTTCATCATAACCAGAAACCCATAAGGGGTTGAAACGTGTAACTCTCATATGTTTGCTTTGTCCGATGCTCGTGATTATTCATTTTAGAAAGTACCATATTTGGAACGAGAAGAAGAGAGAACTGACCAATCAAACTTCGTAAACAACGTGACGTAATTTTCCTTCAGGTTCCCGCGCCCGCTTAAAAAAATGGCCGTCAAACGGGGGAAAAACTCTCGAAAGCCGAGAAAGCTTTCAAAGGTTGAAACCTGGAATATTACCGAAACACTGAACAGGATATTATTGCCTTACCACCCGGGCCAAAAGTAACATTATGAAACCCATTGACGGCCTCGCAACTTCTTGAAGTTGTCACTTCAAAAAACGATGCCTCGTTGACCCTCTGCACAGTAAACTTATACTGCAAATAGGCTTTTAAAATTCTTATGTTAAAAGTCTAGAATAAACAGTGAAAAATAATTTCGAATAAAATTCATTAGCTGCGTATCAAAAGTGTCCAAAACCTGAACCTGACATCTTCGCAAAAAGTGATGCTTGTAATGAATGTGAGAAGCATTTTAAAAGCTTAAATTAAACTTAGATGTTGTAGTCACGATCGTGTTTTGAGCTAATTTTATGAATGAACAAACTCAAATTAACAGACAGAGAAACCGTTTCTTGAAAATTTTTATTCAAAGTCCCAAAAGCTAATCCTCTAAAGCAATTCGGAAAACACTATCTGGATCGTGGATCCGTTCACGCAAGTGACATCGGCTAAGCACATGGCAAAGTTCAACACAAAAATCAGTGGCACATTTTGTAATTTTTTTTTAGCGCCGAAGAGAACAATTTATAAAACGTCTATGAAACATTTAAAAATACATAAATTCCCTTTCAAAAACGTAATTGTCTTGGCCATAGAGTGCAAAATGTACCTGAAAATTCAGCAAAATCTTCGCCGACTTGGTTGCATTTCAAAACTGACCATGGGCTCCGGCGTGAAGAAAACAAGGTTGAATTCCTCGAAGGACGATTTCTAGATGGAAAGTTTCCCTTTCTCCACAAAAAGGAAGCTGAGCATTCTTTTGAACTTTCTCTTTCCATTTTTTGTCTTTTAACGGTGTATTTTTAACCGTGAAATGCAGAATTCTTGTCTTAAAACATCTGCATGGTGATCGCTCAGCAGCCATTTTGTTGAAAATGGATATCCGTCACTAAGATTTCCAAATATGGTCAAAATGAATATTTACAAGCATTGAACGCGAGTTACACGTTTCAACCCCTTATGAGTTTCTGTCATAACTTTATTACCTGTTACCTGATAAACGTCTGTCCTAAATGCCCTTGATTTTGCCCCCAAAATCAAGGAAAATGCATCTCCGAGAGTACGCATTTTGAAAATTTCCCGGGGGGGCATGCCCCCGGACCCCCCTAGGTATAGCGTGCCAAAGGCACGCTAGAGGGGGCCTTCGGCCCAAATACCCGCCTATCATTGCTAGATTTCCGCCTGTTAAAAACTTTAGCTACATCCCTGGTCCTTTAGTGACGGAAAACAGACATGTGATCAGATTATGAATGATAGAGGGTCCAAACACACATGATCAAATTGCGTTCTGTGCATTCCATTCATTCTAGGGGAAGTCCAAACAAAATTTAATGCTAGCTACATACATGCAATGCATGCGTAACAACAACCTGGCCCCAGTTGCTCAAAGGCTGATTAGCGGGTTAAATTTAACCTGGGTTTCTTTTTCTTGTGTTCAAAAGCATTTTCTCGGATAATTTTCTGTTATTTTTAAAGCTTCCAATCATCAACTTGTAGACAAACAGAATTAAAATGGAAATGCTCTTTACGCTTTCATATCTGAATTCAAAATTCAATTCAAACTCGCACCAACCCAGGGTTATCTTGACCCAGCTTTTAACAACTCGGCCCTGGAGATTAGGATTGCTCTTTTCGCTTGCAAAAAATGAAGATGTAGTAGTATTACTATACATTCAAACAGACTACATCTATTATTAATGAAAAGTGATAAAGAGTTTTACTTAATTGTCTGACTCATTTTTTTTTTTTTCTAAATTTCACACACTTGGGGTGTGGCTTATTCGAAAGTGAAGCTTATCTGTGCATGTTTCCAGCAAGCAGCATAAAATGGGATGCCGGAGAAATGGCTATCCAGTGGACAAGTGATAGGCAATCCAACTGCATTATCCAGTGGAGAGAAATTTATCCAGTGGATAGTGTTACCCACCCTTTGCACAACTGGGCCCTGGAACTTAAAGCCCCTTAAACCTTAACATCAATGGCATGACGTTTTCATATATTTATACTTAAAGTTGTAAGTATTAGTTTCATTTATGTGTAGAAAGAGGTTTTTCTTGCAATGTTTTTAATGTCTTCAATGTATTTTTATGTATTGTGCTCGAAGATATTAGCTTGCAAGCTACTCAAAAAATTTTGAGTGTAAATAAAGTTTGCATGTATGTATGTATGATCATATACAGATCTGTAAGATCCTTTACAATAATAAATTACACTACTGAACAACAGAAACTGACCTTCAAGTTATGAGCATGTTCATAGTCAGAAATTGTACCAGTCTTGGCTAAGTACTGATCTATCCCCACTAGACCCACTATGTTGCCACAGGGTACATCCTCGATAGCTTCAACATAGCGCCCCATCATCAAAACTGTCCTGGCAAGTTGTAAAAGACAAGAACTGTAAGCTGCAGTCAATGTACAATAAAGTCAATAAATTAAAGGCGCTCTGACCTATCTTTTGGGGCTGTTGTTAGCGACAATTCTGGCTATATAACTAAGGCTCATTTTGCCATGCATGATAATAGCACAGTACTTGTGAATGATGTATTATACAGTACAGTTCAAAAGTGAGTCGACAGTCCATTGCGAGTCTCAATTCCTGAACGAATTGAGAATCACGAATTGAGAATTGAGAACAAGCTATTGAAAAATGTGTCAAAGATCGAGTTTTGAGAAACAGGAAACAAAAGATTCACCCATGACTGATTTCTCAATAATTTTACATGGACACAACACGGCATGGTTTATTCGCGCAAGCGACTGTGTGCTCAAAACAAGACCAATTCAAGTTATAAAATGAATGTTTCTTCAAGGGCATCTGTATCAAGCTTCATTTTTTCAAGTACAGTTTCAAATACCTGCACCAAATGCAAACAATCAGTGTATACTTGTGCACAAGAAAGAAGATAAATAACACCATTTTTATTTTATAATGTCAAACCTGGCCGCTTGGCATGGTAATGATCAGCTGTAAAATGCATACACAATATAGCGCCTTAAGTTTTAGGTAATATCTTGTAAAAATTGGGCTTGTCTTTTCCGTGATGCCTAGCTTGGGCTGCAACTACTGTAAGGCAGATTGTACTGCACAAGACTATAACATGTTTTCAAATCTCTTGGAAGTTTCAAGTTTTCTGAAGCTTTGCATGTATATTCAAATCGAAACTTATGTATGCAGTCACATCTCATGAAATGCAAAGGGAGAAATATCACACTGAGATGCCATCGCATTTCGCAAAAACAGCAATTCAGGTCAAGAGGTCAAATTACAAGTAAAGATTCCAGTGGGAAAAAAACACCCTGACTGTAGAGCAGACATTCAACTGCAATAACGCAAATGGAAATTCACAAACAGGCAAATTTGAAAGACAAGCCAAAAGCAAAAGCAACGAGAAGCTCCTTGAGACTTTGTTAACACACTGTTGCATATTGAACATTTATTTACACAAAGCTTCCTTTTATTTTGGATTTTACAGATAAAATGCCATGGATTGCCTTTCAAGTTTATTTTACTATTTTGCCACACAGTTGTTGTTGTCGGGGTTTTCTGCTGCTATCAATCTTTCCTCATGCTTCATTGCATTATGATTGAAATGTTCACATAAATCGCCTTTCAATCAAAACAAACCACAGCAGTTCGCGTTGCGTTCATCAGCGCTTAGTAACCAAGCACGGACAAAGCATGTGTTAGACCAAACATGGCAGACTGCTTACACACATTTCTCAACATAATTCACTTGTTTTAGACCTTCCCTCGTTGTAAACGGCTTACCAATGTGTAATTTTATGTGTGAGACACGTTTTTGTCAGATATTTTGACAATTTGGGACTTTGGTTTCTGTGCTTAGCTAACTTATCAGTCAGATTCGTAGTTAGGCGATTGATTCGATCTTTTGCTGCTATTTGCTCGGCTCATAAGTAAATACATCCCCATTTAGTAGAGTTTTAATGCACTGAAAAAGATTTTCTTTTTCAAAACTCTTGGATATAAGCTGAGTCACCCACTTGAAATCAAATTTCACGTAACGTTAGCTTTAATTTTTGTAAAAATCGCTCAGGTTATAGCTGAATAAAAATGGTAACTGTGTTTAGAGAAAAAAAAGATATGAAGTGTTAAGGTATTTAGATTGCATCTTGCCTGACCCTTAAAAATGGTTTGATCACACGCTTGAATATATTAAAAGTCAGGATGTTTTTTATGTTGTTCGGTAATGAATTCCACATTCTAGGACCTTGAAACAGGATTGAAAATTCTTTAATATTTGTTCTACTTTAATATTTGTTTTACAAGTATGAGGTCAACGAGTGAACTGACAACTTCTGCTATTATAATGATAAAAAATGCTGTTTGAACATTTTTAAGGTTTGGACGCAAAGTGTCACCCGAGTCATGCGAACGAATGCAAATTTCCTGAAGAGTTGTCAAGTGCTACTGTATCATTGCATAGTTCATTTTGCAAGAATCGAACGCTGACTAGAGCTTGTTATTTTATAGAGTAGAAAGATTTTTTCTAACATGAGAGAAGTTACAAGATTACTCAAAACTTGAGCAAAGGTTGTAGATTCTTACAACAGGAAGATAGTGCCTATAAAATTTACAACCTTGCTCTAAAATATGACAAAATTACAGGGGAACTTTTTTTTCAGGTTAATTTGCAAGGGCTTAAATTAAAAATAACCACTACAATGATCATATCTTCACTTAAAAATTGCAGTTCCACTGTTCCCTCGTCTTCAATAATAAATTGGTAACAACAGAAAAGGAACTAAATTGCTGTGTAAATTGCAGTCCTTTTTCATGTCACTAACTTACCTCTGGATGCTTTTTTGAAACAAATCTTCTTTCTTGCCTGGAACATAATTTGGGCCCATAATTCGTACTTTCATCCCGGTAGCAACTGTTCCTGAGAAAACACGACCAAAGGCATAGAAGCGACCTTTATCTGCAGTGGGGACCATCTTGGAGACATACACACAGAGTTTACCCTATGGCAAAAGAAAAATGTATGAGACTTCTTTTATGGAGTGTTGCCTCTTGGCACTTTTGGAATAAGCCCTATGTGAGTTTTGGTATAATACTTGTACTCCTTTCAGTTTGCCTCATCAGTAGGTTTGTGAATCAAAGAGATAATTTGATATTAGTTCGGGAGTCCCTTGGGGTCTTATTCTGCACACCCCAAGGCTGTACCTTAAAAGAAAAATTGAAGGGAACCCAGAACTCTGAGCCTGTGACATTAAGGGTGCCCATAAAAAAAATGATTTCCAAGTTGCCCAAGAGCAAAAGTAAAGCACCATAGGCCACTGAGCACTGCTAGAGCACAGCCTTGAACTCTTATAGTTGACATTCACAAAAAACAATCTGCAACAAAATGAAAACTACAACTTGAAGCTGACAAAAAAGTAACCTAACACAATAAAAACATTAGTGGTAACTAAAATTAAATGGATACGCAATCAGTTAACTAAACAGAATTTCATACCGTATTTAAAAGAGACGAAAAAACAGACCGTTTTGTTCTTAACTCTTTTTCGCGACTAGTCGTACAGGAAATATATTTTTCTAGACTAATTTTATCACGAGCTGGGGAAACAAATTTATTAACGATGTAAAATTTACCATTAAGAGCTTTTACTTATACTTTCCTATAATGACTAAATGATTGAGGACTGAACAGAATTTAGAATCGTCATTAATAATACCAAACATAATTTCTTTTATTGAAAGCGATAATTTTAAGTTCACCATGTGCGAGGCCCAATCTAGAAACTCCTTCCAGAACAAAGTGGCTTGCGTGCACTCAGTGAAAAGATGTACGATGGTATGATCTGCTGGACAAAATGGGCAGCGTGGAGAGTCTTCTTTCTTCATTTTAAATAATAAGCTCTTAGTGCACAGAATATTGTGAATAATTTGGTACTGGAACATTGATAGCTTTACTTCTTTTGATACTTCAAAAGGCAATTTAAAGGCTTTTCTCAAATCATCCTTCTGGTAGCCAAAATTTAAGAGTCTTTTCTCACAAGTCGGCAGAGGCTTCAATCAAAGAGACAGCAGCCTAGTATAAATTTTTTCGCAAGTCATTTCCTCTATTAACATTTGCGGTGTTGAGCTTTGTTCAAGGGAGCAATTAAAGAGTTTTTTCCAACTTTGAGTGATGGCGTTAACAAGGCTAAAGTACTGTAAGAAATTACATCTTACGTTAAATTTATTACGAAAAGAGTTGAAGGATGGAAAGCAGTGTTGCTGTGTATCAAAGAGGTCCTTAATTTTGAGAATTCCTGCGTAACGCCAATGCTGCAAGTACATTGATTTTTTTATCAGACTTCATAAATTTATTATTCCAAACTATCTGTTCAAGAACACAGTTTTTGCTTTTTGGGTTAGAAGCTATTAAGTCTTGCCAATGTGATTATTTCGTGATAAAAAGCTGGAAGGCATTTGCTTAGATTGAGATGACTGATGTTATAGTTACATTTGAAAAGCTCTGGGCCCCCAACATTCGCTAGAAGAGACTTCGGGATATACTGACACGGAGCGTCTGAGTATGAGCAAAGGTGCTTCACCCAATTTAACTTTAAAGCCTTGTTACATAAAGAAAAGTCTTTCATCTCTAAGCCTCCCTGTTACCTTGTTTTGATGGGCATAGTGTATTTTATCTCGGGTGGTTTGTGGCCCTAAATGAAATCTAATACTATTTTGTTTGCTTCATCAACAAAAAGTTTCGGAGTTTCCATTACACTGCAGATAAATACCAGTTTTGAGAGCACAAGGATTTCACTAGATTTATTTTGCCATAAACAGAAATGTCCCTTTGAGACCATATGTCTGTAGAACTGTGTCACGTTCGTACGCAAATCAACACCAAGCGTGCAGACAGGCTCCTCACTAATTTGTAAATTGGAAATTTTATCTTTTCTATGGCGCCATAACAGTTCCGATTTTGATTCGTTTATTTTAAGGCCAGATCATCTTTTAAAAAGGCCTAGCAATTCAAATAGCTGCATGACGGATTCACTATCACTCAAGAGAGCTGTCATGTCATCTGCATACCAAGATAATATTATTGTTGCTAGGAATTTAAGAGACACCTTCAGCTAAGGGACTAGGCTAACCTGGACCCTACTTTTAACAGTTTGAAAAGCATTTACCACAACGCTAAATAAGAAAATCTGTCACAAGCTTGCCTTGTGTTTCATTCAATCGTTGATCTTTTACTGAAAACCTCTTTTGAGCAAACTTTTACTCACCCAACAACATAATTTATCATAATTCATAACGCAGTACCCAAAGGAACATGAAAGGAAGTGGTGGGAAAAGGGGGTGGCACCAAGTGGGAGAAACTGCTTTCACTTACCAAAATAACAAGAGAAATGAATCAATACCATTGCAGAGCAAATCATAGTAATATATATTTGGAAAATCAGTGGAGAAAGGTTACATATATTTGGAAAATCAAACTTAATAAGCCTTAAACCTTCGCTAATGATTCAGACTTTGTTTTATTTCTCACCTCTAGTGATTCATTGAATTCACAAGTATTCAACGATGTTTAGCTTTCCCTGGACAAGTCAACAGTAAATGAGTGCTCTGATATGACTTAAGATTTATAATCAAGATTTTGATTTGTTGTTAGTTCAACTCCAACAGGTTGTTTAGATGTTCCAGATGTGCTTCTCACTTTCCATTTCATGGACGAGACGAAATACGCATACAGGGTCCAAAATTGCACTTTGCTGGTTGCCAATATAATGCGACTAAAAATTCAGCAATGGCGACCAGAATTTCATAGCTGGTTGCCAGCTGGCAACTTGTAAAGCTGGTTGTTATTGTGGACTTTCACGTTCAGAGAAAATGATTAAGAATTGAATCCTCCTGTTGATATTTTTTAATTAAAAGTCAAATGAATCTTCCTGAAAATATAACTCCACAACAGCTATGATCAATATGAGTTGAACGTTTCCAAGCTGCCATGTTGTTTTCAGCTAACATATGGTAAGTACCTTATGTATGTGGAATTATACTGTACCCATATGCTATGAGTAATGTGGCACGGTTGTGGCCTTACGAGCAACATGGTGGCTTGACTTGTGTTTATGTTACATGTTTCATGGTAGTTATTGGAAGAAAATGGAGTCTTGATATGATCAGTGCAGTCATGGGCAGATAGCTTTCTGTTGCTATGTTCTAGGTCAGACAACTTTGTCTCCAAAAAGTAATTTGTGAAAAAGGAATTGGGAGTGAAAGTAGTGCATTTTTAAGCATAAAAACATCCATACCATGCATTTTTTACTCGTGTTTAAAATTTCATTTGAAAAAAAGGGAGGGGGAATTTTAGGCGACCAAAAATTTATACTTGCTCGCCAGTTGGCGCCTGTATTAAAATGTTAATTTCGGACCCTGGCATATCAACTGAATAAAAGGGTTAAAGTTATAAAAAAATGTCACTTACATTTGGGTCACAGTTTTTTATTGCTGTAGCAACAAGATCATCATGAGGTCCCTCATAAAGCATCTCCATACGATACTTCTGGGCGGTCACAGGGGAGGGAAGATGGATAGCTATCATCTGCAACAGGGCATCACCTGCTGGCAGCCATTTGCGCATAGTCGTCTTAAGAAGTGGTTTTCCTTCTTGATCTTTTTCGTCTCCCGCAAGTTTGACATTCAACTTTTCATGAAGTTTTTTAGTTTCCTCTTTCTTGAAATTCATGATTGCATCAAACATCTAATTAAAGTATTGAAAACATGTCACACATCAAAAAATCATCAATAATCCAGGGAACAATGAGTAATGACTGGGTAGAAACAGTCATCTTTGTGTGAAATGAACCTACAATAAGAAGTTACAGTCAACTCCCGGTAACTCAAACCTCCCGCTAACTCAAAGCAATTTTCATTTCCCTTCAGATCATTTTCTATATATTTTTACCCTTGATAACTTGAACTCCCGATAACTTAAACTTTTCTGTATTTCCCTTGAAAGTTCAAATTATCGGGAGTCCACTGTACCTGCAGAGTAGCATTCCCTTATAACAAGATGCACATAGCTAGCTACAGGTTGCCTAAAGGGCAAACTGTAAAACTGACTTTCTCTGCACCCTGCACCAGGCCCTATCAATAATAAATGGCTGAGCAAAATGCGAAAATGTTTAAGTTATTTAACTTTTTTTGCTTGGAACAGTACACCACAGCTTTATTAGTGCCAACAGTAGCAAAAGGTCTAAAATGCATAAGAACATCACAAACTATTTACTTCAAATGAACTACAAAACATAGGTTACACCTCACACTCCAAGGTGGGTCAAGGAAATTGTGTATAGAAATTCATATAATGTTAGCTTGGCTGAACTCTTGCTTGGTACTAGTACATGTATTTCTTATGGTCTCGAAAAGGATATTTAATTTTTTTATTTGGGGGCGGGGGGGGGGGCAGGTTTTGCTTTCACCACTGTAACAAGATGGAGAGTTGATTCTGATACCAATGTAATTTTTATTAGCCATACTGATGTGATGTCAAGAGCATTACCAGAAAGCCACTAAATCAGTAAAAGGTTCAATGCAGAAGTTGTTCCATAATATGCAGGAGCAATATGATCATCTGAGTGAGTGTAGTGATTGTATCACATTGGTTGATGTATTAAACTGATTACTCGCTTTGGTTATTACCTTTTTGGTCACTTTGCATCTGTAGATGACTACTGCACACAGGTTGTTAAAATGTCAGTCACTGTCAATAACAGTCCTATTCAGGACTACACTCACCCATATGTGACCCTCCAAAGGATGATGGGTAGAAAGTTGAATCATAGGCACATGTGTCCCGACACGGCATGATTTGAATGTCACAATGTCACAAATATGCGCATATTTAAGGTATTAGAATTGCTATAAAGTTAAAAAATGATCATGCTTATAAAATCGCTTACTAGTCTCGCTTGCGTTGCAGCGAGACTCGTAATCTGCAAGCCATTTTTTTCTTTGTATTTAGTACACAAATGGGGAGTCATGGTTCCAGGCATTCCTAGCAGAGACCGAGGAAACTGATAATAAGAAACGCTGCGTGACTGAAGTCATGCAATTGAAAGCTTAGAGCTTTTCCAGAATGAGTCGGTCCACAAATTCTATTGCTTGAAAGCATTGATTACTTTGGAAAAGGTGAACACTTTAGTGGTCAAAAAAAGGAGAATCTTAATAGGAAAAACTTCAATGATAAGGCTAACTGGTCGGGCATTGTAAACTTTCACTGTATGCAAATCAGTCTTGTGATGAGCATGTGGTTTATTTTTGGCAATGATTGAAATGTCATGTTTTTTTCTCTGATCTCTGGCACTGATATAATTTCTCTCGAATCGAGGCCTTTGTATGTTGTATTTACACACACATACAGCCTACAACCACAGACGTATTTCTGGTCATTGCTAACACGCATACTAAATCAATTCAGAAAAAAATTGTTGAACACAATATAAAAAGTAAATGTCCTGAAGAACACTCAACCGTCAACAAAGTAGGAAGTGAAAAACCTTAGCAAATAAATCCTGTTTCGTGCAGAATTAATTGCTCCTTATTTCTTATCTGATCTCTAAGCACGTGAGACTTAACGCCGCTTTTAAGAGAATTCTTGTTTGAAATATACTTTTAACCTGAACTCAAATTCCAAAAATGAAGCATTTTCATTCAATAGAAGCTGAGAAAATAAAGGCTAAAGTTGGTAACTAGGAGCGCTATTTTGGAAATATCAGTAATCACAGGGCTGAAATCCAATGTGATACTTTCCATTGTTGACAGAAATGTTGCAATTTTCAAAACCCTACAAGCGATAACACATTATGAGTTTCAACTAAGCTAGGGCAAATTATAGTTAAATTTGCTTACATTCTGCTTCCCCAAATAAAGTACGATTGTTTTGTTATTTCTAAATCATTTCTGTGGCTGTAAAAAGCCTTCTAGAGGTACATTAGATATTTTATTTTATTTTATTAGCTTTGCCTATTACTGAACAATGAATAATGAATAAATGCTTGGTAGGCAAGGGTGCCACAACAGTGGTGAGCGGTGATTTACAGTGGTCCCAGAAATAATAAATATATGATCCTTGCAAGGTTGATGACAGATAAGGCCACAGTTGAATGACCTGTTATGCAGATTAGTGTGTTGCTAAGGCTAAAACATTGTGTCAACGCCAGATTGACAGCACATCACCAAACGAGTTCAAAGGAGGATTTTTGCATTTTCTCGCCACATTCAGTGCTACAATCAGGTCAGTGTCACAACAACCATTAAGAACACCGGTTTACTTGTAAGAATTCAAGATGGCAATGAATGGCCTAAAAAAAACCAGCTCAACAAGAACAAGTGGACTGGTTTAGTTTCGAGTCTCGCAATAGTAGCTCAAACTTTATAAGATCTTATGAGGGAGGTGAATCAAATAATTTTAAAACAATAAAAGATTTGTTTCTTTAAGCTACACTTTATATTTCAAATGGATCATTTTGTCATTGGTTCTTGGAAAGCAAATAAATTCCATCTGTGTTTGCTTCAGTGTAACATGACCCCAACACTATAAAATAGCCATTTGTTTTCTGAGTCTCGCGATGGTAGCTTGATCTTCATGAGGGAAGCAAAGCAAATAATTAAAAGGAAACAAGCAATTTGTTGGTTTAAGCTATACTTCATACTTCAATAAGAGATGTTTATCAAGCTGCCAGACATTCTGCACATTAAATCTTGTTTACACATTCACATTTTGGCTAACTTCAATGTAGCCTTATGACTGACAGTTATTGCATTTTGTAAATTTATGTCATCAAGATTCCTTGAGATAAGTGGAGGAATCAATATGCTTTCTGATATACGAGTTTATTCTAGAATCTTTAAATCGAAACATTCGTTTTAATTTACAGAACTAGCAAATAATGGATGTGAAAATATTTAGCTGAAGATTCATTTAGTGCCGATGAGTCATGTTGTTGGTAGATAAAGGTATGTTTACTTGAATACACTTCCCCGGTTGCCCAAATCTCATCGAGCCACTGACTTACAATAAATGTCTGCTAAAACTAACAATAAAATAAAAACACGAAGAAGACAATAAGCTAACTCATGTACATACTAATCAGACACATCGGAAATGCACGCACACTCAGATGCCGACGCATATATGCAAATTGCGCATATGTGTTTCGCACACAAATTTTTGGATGCTTATCTCTGAGCTGCACTGTACAGAATTTTTTTCTTCTCATGGAGGTTATTAGCTTAACACTGCACTTTAAGTTCCTGGTGTCGCATTTTCAGTAGCAGGTCTAGATCACACAAAATTCAGATTTAATCAATCAATTTTTTTGTTTATTGATGTCATAGTGATATCAATTTTACTAAAAACTGCAATTTGACAAACTTCAATTCATAGTTAATCACTGGTGAAAATTTTGTGGCAATCGGACAAGGAAAAAATCACTTTTAAGGCGATTGAAAAACTTCGGTACGGTCTGCGAAAAACTGTATCGAAACACCTTAGCCGTGCTTCATAGCACACTAATAATAATAATAATAATAATAATAACATTTCTAAAGCACCCTTTCCCAACGGTCCAAAGGCGCTATTTACAAGGTTAAAAATCCAAATTTACAATAAAACATTAAAAAAGCTAAAAGATAATTAAAATAAATAACTACAATAAAATTATCAATTTAAAAAGCACGCTTAAAAAGAACTGTTTTCAGCTGTCTTTTAAAAATGTCTAGCGATTCTGCATCCCTAACATGTTGTGGAAGATTGTTCCACAGCAACGGCGCAGCAACAGAGAAAGCACAGCAGCCCTAACTATTTAGCTTGAAACCAGGCACGGCGAGTAAATTTTCCTTTGAAGATCTTTGATAACGTCCCTGAATGTAGCTGACAAGGAGATCCTTAGCTACTTGCATGCTAATGTGCCATTTTGCACACTGCCTATCATTTAGAGTGCTATTTTAGCATGCCCATGTGTTCAACTTTTTAGCCAAAGTCCTGTGGAGGGTTGCATATTCCAACTACTTTAAGTCACAAGGCTGAATCACTATAACCAAAATAGGAAACCCAAAAACATAACTCAAAGAAGTGTTATTGTTTCTATATAATTCAGGGGATCTAGACCTCAAATGGGGGTCAATTTTTTCCTCAGTTGAAACAGCCCATAACTAGGATTTAGATGCAGTAGCAGGGTACATTCATATTTGATGCCTTGTTTCTTTTCAGTAAGGTGCACATGGCATCGTCAACAGTTCTAACAAATTAAAAATAAAGAGACACCTACGTGACAACTAGATGACAGTAAGCATTTTAACTCCCCAGTGATAAGTTAAAAATGACAACATTTAGTTAAATAATGGCAAAATATTACAGTTACCTTGAAAATGGGGTCTAACACAAACTGGCAAAATCCACGTACAGACCCTTCTACTTGAGTTTTTGTCCACTTCTTGGTTGTTGGGTTGTAGAACTGATCTCCCCAGAACCGTCTCATCAGCTTTGCTGGCTCAATCTTAAACTTTGCGGCATAAATTTCAGCAAACTGCTTCAGGGTAAAAGCCCATCCATGAAGCCCAGAGCCAAAGCCTACAGTTCCCTTTTCAGGAGAAACCTGAAAGATCATTATAAAGAGTTAACGATACACTTGATAAAAAGATATTAGGGACCAGTGTTATTGGTCCTGGCAAAACGTAATCTTCAGCCTACTGGTCAACTGGTATGGAGCACTAAACTGCCGTATCTCTTCTCTTTTTTTTTCGCAAAACTTGTTCCGCAATTCAATTCACATAATCTTTAGTTACAGTTGATAAGCTTTCTTGACTTGAGGCTTAATGTACACACAAATAGAAAAATCTCCTATTTACAGTTGAACCTCTATTAAGCAGCCATCAAGCGCTTGGTACACTTACGTGTAGTTTTACTTTATTTCAAGAACATAATGAAGGAAAATAAGGCCCATCATAGAAGGTGGGGACCAATCATGGGCCAGTAATGCAGCTTCCCTTGCAAGTTTGTTTTAAAAAAAAACAGTTGTTTCTGCTAAAGATTTTGCTCATGTTATGCTAATTTGTAACAAGCCTCTATCAAGAGGCCAACCTCCATTAAGCAGCCACTTGCCGGTACCTCAAGGGTGGCCACTTAATAAAGTTTCAACAGTATTTTGGATTCAGGGATTCAGAGAGATTCATCTGGGCAAAATCAAACTGCTAACCAGTAGAACCTCACATACTCACCATACTCACCACAGGGGGGGGGGGGGGGGGGGGGAAGGAGGAAGGGCAGGGGGCAGAAAAACACTTTGCAAGCACAAGCCTTTGCCTGGCAACAATATACAAACATAATGGCCTGACCTCAATTTAGAGGAAGGCTGTAAAGAATCAAGGAGTCTCAGCGATGTCATTAGGGTGCCTCTGCATATCTCCTACAAGAGACTGCTGGTCAGCCAAGTCTTGAGTTTAACTTAGCACAAATCATATTAGCAACATTATTACATTACGATATTTTTATGTGGCTGTTTTCATAATTTCTCTCCAAAACAATGTGTTTAGGTGGGAAGTGTGCTACAATTAAATAACTATTTTGCTAGGCAACTACAGACACCAACCCAAAATATAAGTTTATGGCCAAAACAGAAATCATACCCAGTTAAGCAATCCATGGGTGATTCAAGCAATATACAATAAGAATGTAAGAGGATTGCAACCGTGCAAATTAAATACGTCTATTTAGCAACATAATTTTATACAACCTAACCTGGATATATCCCATTGGACCATCATCATCAGCATATGTAGCAATGATAACATTGACGGACTCTACAATTCGCTGGAAAGTTTGATAAAGATCTTCCATCTCTAACTGCAGTTCTAGAAGAGCCCGATCCATTTTGTTCATAAAGAGAACTGGCTTGATACGCTCACTAATAGCCTGCCTCAACACTGTCTCAGTCTGGACACAAACACCTATTAGAGATAAACACGATGCAGAATTTTTAAACCTCTTCTTCCATTACTTTCAAGCACATGCAGATAAAAGTGATACTTCAAACTGTCTGAAGACTATATTGTGGTTACTCCCTGTAGGATTAACAGACCATCAGTGAACCACTAACAAAGGAAGTTATTCAATTTATCCTTAAAACCTACCACTGACACAGTCCACAACAACAAGAGCACCATCAGTTACACGCAGAGCAGCGGTAACTTCTGAGGAAAAATCGACATGTCCCGGAGAGTCAATTAGGTTAATAAGAAAGCCATTCCCATCTCGTTCACCAGTGACATAAGCCACATCTTTCTCACCAAGCTCATAGTACATAGAGATGGCTCTGAAAAAAATTAAGCTGGTTTAGATGACAGCTTTCCCGTTTCTTCGTTGTTTAATTTAAAACTCATTGTCTCCCGCCCCTGCAAAATATAGGTCAGATCTGGCCTATAACGCAAAAAATATCGCAAAAAATTGTGTTACTTCCGATTGCCCCCAAATTTGGCCCACAGGAAGTTAATAGATTTAGCCAATTATGTGCCTAGTTCCAGCCCCCGGGGAGTTTTGAGCTTCCCGCAACAATTTTTTAAAATCTCAGAAAATGGCGCCGCGACGTGGGATGTTTTTGTGACTTCTTTTGCGAAGAATGAAAGCTTGTATCGACGAATTTCAACCAAATACAAGTCAAGCAAATTATTTTGAAGGATTCTGGAGGATAACAAGCAAAACAAACACGAAAATCGAGGTAAGAAAACAGTTTGAATCTTGCGTGCCGATTGCTGATTTGTATAAGTCGACAGAACATGTTGTTGAAACACAATGAATTCCTTCCCGCTTGGCCTTCACTTCGCTTTTTGCCGTCAAATCCTTGCTTACTTTGATGAATTATATCAGCAAATTCATGGTTGCTTGTCTTTAACTCGATATTTCAATGGAAACCGAAAAAACAGTGTTTGGGTTATGTCAACACTTGATCACGAGGGATGCCGAAGTATAGAATTTCATTATGCTAATTATGATAATCCGAATACCATAATCTGATAGCATCTCAAAAAAAATTTGTAGAAAATTCCAAGTCCCTCTACATTTTCGAACGATTTTCGGGTTGTTTTGCATAGATATTGATAAAAAAAACTTTGTTACTACCATATTACACAAAATAGACACGTTTCCTAGCAAAATGACATTCTTTATAAATTTTAAAAATTTTTAGAAAGAAATGTGCCTTATTCATTTTTTTTGCAGAATATTATGGGTTTCCTTTCCTGGTTAAGATCTAACACAGTTGCGTTTTCATTTCTTTCACAATTTCATTACCGAAAGATAAATACGATATGCAAGAAAAACAAAGATGCATGATATTATTTTTTTCTATTTTTTAACCATTTCTGATTTCCTCTGCCAGTTCGCTTCTTGCTTCTAAAAATATTTACTGTGGGAAAAATACTGCAATATTATTATCCGCTGATCACCACACGGGATGACCGCTTTGCAAGTTGTGAGAACATTGTTTCGCGGTCCCAGACCCCGTCTCTTCTCCCTCCCTGACAGCTACCATAAATGACCTAATACACATCCACTCCTAATTAAATGCCTTTTATCTAGTAAACACCCCTCTACAATGATAAAATTGTATTCACTGCCCCTCTCTAATAAAAGCGACTTGTCTAATAGATACTCCCTATAAAAATACTTACAAAATACTTGGAATTAGCTAAAATGAGAGAGAAAAATCATTCAATTCATTCAGTTTCTTGCTCGATTAGCAGATAAACAAGGCTTTGAAATTGCTTTATAACTTCACACAATTCATGGAACCCCAATTCATCTGTTGCAACTCTAAAAATAACTGAACTGATAGAAAAGGAAGGCTACAAGAAACACTTACGTTGACTTGATGGTAATGCAGCGCTCCTGCTCATCTTTCCTGGTGTCTGTAAACCTTTGTTCTCCTGCTTTTGCTGCTGCAATAATTCCAGCTTTGCTGACTAAAGAATCAGTCAGTGTTGACTTACCATGGTCAACATGGGCAATGACTGACATGTTCCGGATGTTATGCTTCTTGTCCATGATGGAACGAATCTAACAAGTTTAAATCGAAGAGCTTGTGATACAAACTTTAAGAATAGAATAGACCTTTAACTGTCATGTTTATTGTAATGTAAATGACTTTTTTCCAAGTAGTTTCACGCACTGATAATTTCTGCATTGTCCACTCAGTAAGAGTTGTGCAATATTTCAAAGAATTAAAGTAAAGCACTTTTTTGCGCAATGCACTTTTGGCGGCCATTGTCTCTTTTACCTTTGTTTCAGTTACAGTTGCAGGTACTTACACTTCTAACTGAAAATTCCTGTTTATTTTACCACTGCTGGCGAGCAAGCTTTCTAATTGAGGGAGTCAAGAGAAGTCACGTGAGCGCAGCATGCAAAAGGAGATGCAAGTTCCAGAGGCAGGGTTGAAAGAAAGGGAGAGATCACAACAATCTTTGAGAAATTTTGTTTACAGCCCGGAAACGACAGGAACCTCAAAGCAGGAAAACTATTAGAAGAAACAAGAAAAATTTCTGCCGCTTGTTAGTTACCCAGACACCAAGCCAATTACGCCAGTGTACCAAAAAGAGCAGAATACCACAGTTTCACACGGAGACAAGACTTCTTAAAGAAGATTACTGGTCTGAACCTTAGCATCTGGATGACACAGCCCATAAACTGAGTCAGAAATCATCTATAATGGTCCTTGAATTCAATGGAGACATGTCGCTTAAAACTAATGCATTCTATTAACACTACAGCATCACCAGAATTAACAATGGTTACTTTCCACTGTTTCAAACACTGTCAGACTTAGTATTGTTATGTTTTCCTGGCAACCCTTTCTCAGTCTTCTGCTTTGCTGCAGGTTTGAGATCCAAAGTGAAACTTAAAAAAAGAAACAACCACACAGCTCACAGTTATCTTTCACAGAAGGAGACAATGATTTTCTTCCTTGCCCAGTATTCTTCCTCAGAGATGGAAGTCATTCTCTGGAATTCAGCAAGGATCATGTTTGTATGTGTAATCAAATGGTGACAAGTAAAATTAGGGAATACTTTCACGTTCGTATTGTCCAAATCCTAATCCTAATCCTAATCGGTAATTTCCCCAAGCTTTTAGAGCTTAAATTTGGCTCAGTTCTCAACAAAATACCTGTTAGAATCCTTCTTGATGTCCTTTTTTTTTTTAGTTTAGGTTTTCCAAAGCATCTTTTAATGCCCATACATCTTCATTCATAAAATTTTAACACTTTGTCGCCATCATGGCACTGAGACATACGGAAGGTTGTCATGGCAATTTTGCAATATCATGTACAAATCATGCTATTATTTGTTTATACTACCACCCGCAAAAGGTTTGTAGGTATTTCAAATTAAGTAATGGTCCGGATAAGAAGGAAAGGACCAAAACGCAGTGAACACGTTGGAACACTGAAAGTTGCTAACTTTACTATTGTCTCTACTATGGTTCTGATTGGTTTAAAAATCAAATTTTACGAAATCTTGGCAAAGCAGCATGTATATTAATCCCTTTTTTTCTATTCAACTTCCTTATAACAAAATCCCGTCTTAGTCTAAGTAACACAGAAATCGTATGTGCGGATCATGTAAAATTGTAAACATTTCTTGGCTATTGTTTGCAACTCTTGTAATTGGTTGAAATGTTTTAACACAAAAATACACTCTTTAAAAGTGAAGTTTAAATACATTTTCTTTCGTAAACTGCCTTTTTGTAGGTTTATGCATTCTCTGCGTAAAAATGAAAACATTTCTATGTGAGGAAAGCGTATTGCGCCACAACAAAAGAAATTGCTTCCCTTCTTACCTAGAGCATTACTTAAGCTGAAATACCACTGCTTTAAGCCAATCAAATTGCAGAAATTTCTCATGTAGTAGTATAAACGCTGAAACTTCGTACCAAAAGTAAGGAGTAATTCATCACCCATGATATTACTGCGGTTACAGTAGAAAGGTATGGCTGTTCAGCCAGGAAAGTCATCCATCAGAATTAACAGAAAGTGCATCATTTTTCAAACAATGGTATTTCCCTTCATCTGAGTCATCTCTTTTCCCTCCACCCTACTCACTCATGCATTATCTCACATCTCACTGTGCATGCCGTACATGAAGAGCTTGCTCACAGGCTGTGAGATTTAGGCCCAGCATATTGATTATATTGATAGCACTATTGTTCTATTGTAATTCAAATTCACATTTTTTGGTCCGAGGATATCTATTTTGCTATAATTTCTTGCCTTAAAAACGGTCTTCTTTGTGAGTTCCACCGACAAAATCAACATTTTAGATTCAATCAAAATTGACAAAAACCAAAAACCTTCAATATCCATTTATAGAGCGTTTTCACTCACGTGGCCAGCATCTATGCTAATTTATTGGAACAAAAGAAAGCATTTGCATAAGAAAAGAGTTCAATTCCCACAGGATTGGTTTGGGACACCAACATGGCCGCCGTTTCATTGCTTTAGGACACCAATATGGCCGCCGTGACGTCATGTGAAAACACTCTATACTGTTTTTCAATATAAATTGGCTGATTTTCACCAGCACAGAAGTTGCAAGAGTGCTTATGATCTAGTGAAAATCAAAATTTGAAGCCATGAGCAGAGTCATAAATGCAACACAACCAGAGTTAGAAGAATCAGAACGTTTATTTTCTTCCGACTCCACTTATGTCTCTGTCACTTATGATCTAGTGGAAACCAGACTGTCGGTGACAGAAGCAGAAGTAAAAGGCTAAAACAATCACAGTGCTTGATCCCAAACTTTGTGATTGGTTAACTTCTTCCACTTCTACTTGCGATTAGGACCCTGACTCTGTTGCTAGTGAAAACCAACCTTAGGCTGCATTCAGTATGCCTACTTGGGAGCCAACAGCTTTAGCCAAATTTGTTAATATGAACTATGACAAACACAGATTCCCACGGGAATGTCCATTTCCTCTTATAGAGTCACAAAAGAGATCGAGAGAGATCGACAATGGGAACAAAGCCTGTTTTTAGCACAACAAGCCTTTACAATATTATTGTAAGGAATGTTGAAGGGGGTAAAACTGCAACTTAACTTAAGTAACTTTGAAAACTATACATCGCTATTTCATGAAACTAGTCTAACACCGACACGGGGGAATACAAATTCCGGAGAGGACATTACCATGCGAGTTTGTTGTAAATTGTCGGCATAATGAACCATGGTGTTTCAATTCAATTTTTAAAAAAAGGTATCAGAGAGTAAGTATAAAAGAAATCTCCAAATATACGTAAAAAGAGAGAATACATAACCACTAAAGCATTTTAACTGCTGAACCTCCGTGATCCACGTTTCACATACAAATTTCAAAACGAGGGCCAACCTTAATTTTCTCTCACCTGATCTATCGTAAAGTTCGGCTGCAAAAAAGTAAGATAGACAGAATGTTAGCTTAAACAAACAAATAAAAATACTCAAGGAATAAGTCTGTTTCTCTACGGAGCCGGTTCTATATATTATGGCGGCTTAAAAAGCTGTGGCTTTGAAATAATACAAAATTTTCTGCTATATTAAAAGGATAAAATTAGACTTATCAGTCAGAGAAAGAGTCATCAGACACTGGTCATTTGGGATGGTCAACGATGGACGGAGGATGGCGACTCACCATGATGGTAGAGCTGTCTGTGGTTATCAAAACAGAAAACTGCTACCAAAATGGCGTAGAGCGAGTGAAAGGAAGAGACAGGGGTGAAGTTGCACAATCACTGGCAATTTTTTCGCCTCACTTTCATACGGTTGAGATCGAGAAAGAGGCAAACCGGAACTGAATGAATTTCCTATACCACAGGCAGCCCACATCCTCAGGATAGGCTTTGACAGATTGTGCTTGCATAAATTATTATTAAAGCGATGCGGCGCAAAAATTAACATAACAGGGTGCGAAGATTATGAACATGATTTCGCACGAATAGAGTCTGATTCTTCTTCCTTCTTAAAGACCCCGAAGAAGGAAGGCCGTGCCTTCCGAAATATTGGTTACAAGATTATATATTCCTGACTGTAAAATCAGTCTTGCTTTTTTTTGTCCTATATTTCTTAAGCACTTCGAAACGTTTCAGCAGGTCCCGTGCAAGTTCTTGTAATGTTTGGCAATGGCGGAGGACTGTTGCTTATGTCCTTTTACACGATTGTGTAAATGTCCACGTGTGTAGCCTACATAGCCTGCATCACACAGGTCACATTGGAAGTTATAAACTACACACTGTTCATTTACGATCGGTGTCTTTGCTTCTTTCACATTCAGTCCTTGTTCAATTTTCCGGCTGGGAAACACAGGCTGGACGGTAATTTATTATTACGAGCAATTTATTTTTTGCAAAAAGCACCGCTAGTATACTCTTCACTTTTGGATAGTTTTGCAGGACAAAAATGTCCATTTATTGATCGTGCAACCAATTTTTTGGGCCAGAGATCAGTACCGGGCAAATTTAAGCAATTTTTTGTCTGCTGAGTCCAACACAAGGAAGGGTCCCAGGACTCTTTCCACAGGATTCAACGCATGCGCATAACTAACTCGGTTACCCAAGATGGCGCCCACGTGCTCATGGGTTGTTAATAGACCATTTTACAGTTGTGAGCTTAATATTCTAGCCTTTGAGTGAACGTGAGGCTGAGGTTGACAGTGTTTTGATACAAATTTCCTTCCTTTTGTTGTGGAAATTATGCTTAAAAAGTACGAGTTAGCATAAGAACAAAATGATTTACATAATAAAGCTGCTGAAGGGTTGTAAAGTAACAAAACAAGGTCAACTCCAGCCTCGTTTCCACCTGCAGTGGCGGATCCAGGGGAGGGGCCCGGGGGGCCCAGGCCCCCTCTTATTTTTAGACCAAACTCACCTGAGCGGGCCGAAAAAAAAGTTTTTTTGGAGACCCCCCCCCCCCCCCCCCCCAGCTGCCCCCTTTCTGAAGGTCTGGAACCGCCACTGACCTGTAACTGTAAAATGGTCTCTTGTCAATGTTTGAGCTTTTATAGTTGTCAGACAATGAATTATAAAAAGTAAATATTGTTAAACAATAAAAATGGAAGCGATGAAAATGTTCGTAGTACGCGTGCGCAAGTTTTTGACTTAAAATTATCAAAGGAATTTTATTTGGCGTTTGGGATTTATTACAAAATTTATTCGATTCGGGAAAAATCTATAGGTGAAGGAAAATATAATAAAAAAATTGACTTATTTTACTAGGCGTTCAACTCCTATGCATCAGCACTGATCAAATGATATCCTCTCCCGAAATGAGAAAATGTTTTCTGTTGATTCATTCTCCCTGGTCTTGTTGCAGGAAAATGTTGATCTAAGAGTTACGTTAGCCACTTGTGGCATTTGCTGCGATATATGTTTGTAGTGGAGTTGTTGTAAGCGTTCTTGTTGATTGATATGAGCTCGAGTAAGCTATTTCAATACTAATAGGTTTGGTTTCTAAGTTAATTGATGATCGATAGAAAGTTTCTCCTGACATGAATTCGGTGCAAAGGAGATGTACCAATTTGGTGTATCTCTGCGGTAACACTTCTGTTCATGAAATATGCTTAATTAGAGCCTTGACAGATGGCAAAGCCTTGTTTATATTAAGTATTTTGTTCAGTTTAACATTTTTGACCTTAATCTGGTCTTCCGTAAATAATTACCAAGAAATGACTACCTTACTTGCTTTTAACAGTCTTAAGTGTGTTTCTTTTAGTTTTATTTGAATTCATGGAAGTGGATGACTTTAATTAGATTTAAGTGATTTTATAAGTATTTTTGTGGTCAAACAACTATCGTTCTACATGCTGCCTTGTACCTTGTACTGCAGTTTTAATTTTAATTTACCCTCTGAGTTTTGCGATCACGTCCGTGGTTTATTTATGGAAAAGTTTTAGCCAATCATCTTCGATGAAGAAGCTTAATACCTTCTGTAAATCGACAACAACCTAAGATTTTTAAACTGTAATTTTAGTACTTTCCTATGTGTTGTTACGAAAAGTTTGAGTATGACTGGATACTTGGTAGTTTTTATATTGTTCTCCTTATTTTGTATTGGCCAGTTAACCTAAGCTTAATAGTGAAAACTTAGGTAGAAAAACCATTTTGACAAAGTAATTATCTCGAAGGTTTGATGCTACTAAGGCTGTCTCAACCAATCAGACTGGACTTACGTCAGCGTTCGGTTGCACTAAGCAGCTGGTTTCCTAGTCTCCTTCGCAGCCGTTTTTAGGCTCGTCACGTCACGCAACCCTGTGGGGAGGAGGGTTGCGTGACGTGACGAGCCTAAAAACGGCTGCGAAGGAGACTACTGGTTTCCTGGTTGATATAAAAATGAGTGTAACACCGATTTAGCAGAGAATTGTGAAGTAGGAGTTGAGCTAACTTCGTGACATTGGACTTAAGAATAAAAAGGAGCCAATTGATTCGTCTGTTTGTTAATTGTGAGAGGCAGTAAGTTCTCCAGAAAGGTTCTTCAACAAGAGCAAAAAAACTTAGTAAAACTTAGCCATCCGAACCGCCTTGCCTTCAATTTTAAATGAACTGTAACGATTTAGTTGTTTTTTGCATAGTTATTGAGGTCGACCAAATTTAAAGCAAAAAGTAAAAGCAAAATTTCTTTATTTGTTTTGCTAACATAAGCGTAATTAACAAAAACTAGCATAATTATTGGCATAAATTTAAAAATATTCGAGCACTCCCCGAGTAGCATATTATGCTACTTTTGCGAGCACAATCTATTTAACAATTATTCCTCGAGCCCGCTCCTGCTCTGAGTCAATAGCCCATGAGCCCGAAGGCATATCCTCGGCCAGATACCCAGGGGCACTCAGTCAGGTCGGGAGAAAACGTGTCTAACATTTTGTTTCTCCATCAACGAAACGGGGATTTTGCTATTCCTTTTTACTTTAAACCTGAGGACTGAAGGAGGTACCCCTTTCGGGGGAGCCTTCCCGTACAGGTCATTATAGGGAGTACTCCCCCGGGACAATTACAGCGGACAAATGCGAAGGTATACGCGTATGTTCAATTGAATAGCGGCAACGACAACGTCAAATGAAGAAGTCAACAAAATAGCCTGTACCATGCTCTTAGGTGGTGGGAACGTAGCGAAAACAAGACGAGCCCAACACTAACGCGTTTTAATTGACTCCTCTTGTAGCCCGCAATAATTCTGAATAGGAACGGTCAATACCTTCCGGCCCAAGTGTACCCTACTGGGGGTCGGCGCTGTACATGCCAAGTTCTGTTCCAGTGACCCTCTTAGGTTAGAAAACTGGCAGACTGGGTCAGTTCTGATACGAGCGTAAATCATTTTCAGTGGCGGATCCAGCTGAGGCGCCCGCCCCCTCCCCCCTTATTTTTAGACCAAACTGAGGCCCGGAAAGCCGAAAAAAATCTGTTTTGAGACCACCACCCCCCCCCCCCCCCACCTCTCAGGGTCTGGATGACCGGGCCTCCCCTTATGTGAAGGATCCGCCACTGATATACTGATCTTCGGTATCCTGGGTAGTATGATTTAGCGTCTTAGTGACTCGAATGTTAATATTGTTAGAGTCATCATTTAGGGAAGTAACGATTGAAGTAAAATTCGCAGCAGTTCTCTTAGCTTTACCTCCAGTGCCAATCAACCTGCAGCCTTGGCGTGCGATATTAGAGTCTGTGACTAGAGTGATCTTGCAAGCCGAGTCAGGTTCAATCTAGATTCGTGTGCAGTGTACAGCAACTTTCATAGGTTAATACTCTAAGCGCCTTCCACATTTAACGAAGTAGCTGAATTGTAAATGTTAAATTGAACCGCTGGTTTGGCATCGCGGCTTCTGATTCTGGTTGAAGTACACCAGCGTCGTATTTCCCGTTGAAACCTTATGAGTTGACGGCTTGACGGTGAATAATTGTATCTTAGACCAGGACACCTCAGATCGACTGAGATTTCGTTGGAAACGTAGGCATGTCCAAAAAATTCGTTGCAATTGGGACGAAATAAGGGCTAATGATCGAAATGTCAGCTTTTCCATCTTTTTTTGGTGGAGTTTCATTATTGTCTTTATCAACCCATTTGATAAGAAAAAAATTGTCTCACTCCACCACAGTGTCTTTTTCAACTGAATTGATAGGTGTTAATTTTAAAATCTGGGTATTTAATTTCTTAAAAGGCTTTCAGTTGATCAGAAAACTCATTATATGTTTGTAGTCCTCTTTACAAGCATAGTTTAAATTACAGCAATGCACAACATGATTTGTTTTGTACCACAGAGGTTAATTTTCGCAGCAGGAGTATGGCTTGTTCCCCGGCCGGAAAATAAAAAAGCCATCGACATTTATCAAGTAAAAGTCGCGATGAATAATAAAACCTGCTTATCAACCTGTTTAAGATATTACATGGTGCCAATAACAAGTCTCTCCGCTTGACGTGATTGGTCAATGATCACCGGCGTACAGGTCAACAGGTTTTTACGTAAGATTGCCATATCATTGACTGCACACTGGTGAACTGATCGCCTAAGAACAAAGGATATTTCATTTTTCTTGTTAGCGGCGTCTCTAGATTTTAAAATATCTCAGATTTATCCATTTGTTCCACTGGACAACACGTATATATTATAAAGAAGGTAAGATAGGGCTGTAAAGATATATTTGATTCTAGTTGGTTTTTTTAGACTTAAAATCACGAGCTGACTTTAGTTGTTTCAATTTCATTGATCTTGAAACCGAAGCGGATTAAAATCTATATAATTTTAAAGAACAATCAGTCTTTGATATAAATTTAAGTTTTGTAATCGTTTCTCACTTTTGATCGTACGGAGCAAAAATTACTTTTATCGAAAATAAGTAAAAGAATTAATTCGTTTTAGAAGTTTAAGTTCCCAAAGCTTCTAACTTTACAAAACAATAATCGGTTAATTTTGAGTGAAATAATGGCTAGGAATAAAATTAACTAAGACGATAATTCTTTTTCATCGAAACTAGATCAGATGGACTTCTTAGAATAAAGTTAGTATTAAAGTTAGACCATCAGTAAAGAGATCATAAGCCATATCAACCCAAAGAAAAAACGAAAATGTAAAATAATCAATAGTCTTTCAATCACCACTGCAGTCAAATCCTCTTTACCCTTCAGTAACCCGTTAGAATTTATACTATCAGGGATACCATTGTCAAATTTGTATGGAACAGCGCCAAGATAAAATATTCTAATACCAGTATTATTTTCAGTTTATGAAATTTGTAACTGGGTTGCACATGAGTTGATTCTAGAACCAGTATTCGTTTTTGACAGACAGTTATAAAGTTTGGTGCGCATTTCGTTGGCTTCGACACAGAGTCTGTATACTTATTATCAAGAATGACTGCCTTACAAATCGTTTCTTTTCCATATATCCTGTCCTTCTTCTTTCCCAGCACAGGTAAGTTAATCAAACGAACAATAACTATTGAAAATTTGAACAAAATACTGTCAAGTCCCCTAATTTAATTGCCAGTAATTTCAAAGAAAGGGAAATAAACAAAGCAGCTGTTTGGGCTTAGTAGTCAATGGGTTTTTTACCAATGGTCCTGCTTCAGACGCAGCGTTCCAAGAAATTTGCTTTTCATTGGTCAAAGGAATAAGCGTTGCATAGTTTCGTTCCGTTCTGCACGGCCAGAGGCGCAAAGAAACGCGACCCTTGAAAATGATTATACGTTCCGCATGATAAGTTAGTTGTGTGAGAAAATCGCTTTAAGTGGAAAATTGCTTTATCAAACAATGCATTTAATTCAACGGATTCAACATGAGCTAATAAACCCTTCTACAGCCCTCTATTCTTCGTAGTACGACGGCTATAATTACAGATGTATCAGTGAATTATCATCCGGCTCGAAGGACCATGTAGAAGGAGCGAGTGTTATCGATGGGCCCTTTTTTGTCGAGCTAGCTTTTATTTCATTTACTATTTTGGAACTAGTGCCTGAAGATGGAAACTTGATTTTACCCTTTCCTTTAAGAAGAGATTTTGGAACCTTCCAGGTTTCAGTGACTCAGTTCCACGGTCATAGCCTGTGTACAACTGCCTCCTCCTGTCAAACAAAATCGATTTTTTTAAGGGAGGGTGCGGCTGTGCACAGGCTGCATGGTCACAACTCCCAAAGGCCATTATAATTCGGGCGGATTCCCTGGCCATTTATAAAGGGACCATCAACAATTGTCTACAACGAGATTCATGAAACGCGGAGTCACAGAATTTATACGCATGATCCTATGCCACGAGATAAAGAAGAGCAAAGCTTATAAAAGCAAAGTGTTATTTATTTTTATTATCATTATTATTGATGGGAATGTTAAACAGAGTGGAGAAAGTCGATGTAATCAGGATTTTCATAATTATAACAAGTCAATTGTATTTGCGCCTAGCCCTGGCACGTTTCTGCCCACCACCAAAGAAATTAAGCTAACGCTCTTCCATCTGAGGACTCAAAATTCATGGCTAAATTTAATTTCATGGCTCCATACGTGTTCGACGGAGACTAGAAATTTTTGTGTCGCACTAGGCTTTATTGAATGAAGTTGCGAATCATTTTACAGCTATATATGTACAAATACACTAACTACAGGGTTCAAAAGTTCAAATTTGAAGATTTCTGTTCTTTAATTCTCTTAGGTTTAGATCGTTTCCTTTCAAGTATCACTGTGCCGTTGTTATATAATTATAAATGTTACAATTTTCGAAAAAAAATTCAAAAATTTTAATTTTAGTGTTATGTATTAAGTGCTTTAAGATGATGTAGCTTTGTACATTGAACTGAATAAAAATGTCATAGACGGTCACTGTGGGCATAAGTAGTGCAAGATCTTCGTGCAAAACTCGGTTATAAAGTGTACATGTAAATAGCACTTTCTACTTATATAAATCGCCATAAGACAGAATAAACTCTGCATTGGTCTTTTCAGATAGCTATGAGGTCGAATCCTTTCTATGTATATATATGAAATTAAACTACTCAGACACGTTTTTCTGTCAACTGTTCAAGGGAATAAAATTTAATGCCCTCTGATTTTATTCCTTTAAAAAAATTTCATCTAATTTCAACAGGTTTATAAACAGAGCCACCATGGCGTTAGCTATCAAAGTAATCGAGCAGATTAATGAGCAGTTGATGTGCGCCATTTGCCTCGACCGTCTGACGTCGCCCTTGTTTCTGCAATGCCTCCACACGTTTTGCTCTCAGTGTTTGCACAGAATCGCTAATAATGACCCCACGCCCATAATCATCTGCCCGACGTGCCGCGCCGAGACCCAAATCCCAGAAAAAGGCGTTGATTACCTGATGCCCAACTTTTTTGTCAGTCAAATGTTGGACTTGGTTCAACAGAAATCTGAAGAGCTGAAAAAAGAAATTCGCGAGAACAAAAAATGCACAGCCTGTGACAACACAAAAACGGCTGATATCGCAACTTCGAGATGCATAGACTGCAGCAGGGATCTGTGCACTAGCTGCGTTGCAGAACATAAGCGTGCCCACGCCACGGTCGACCACAGAATCATCGCAACCAGCGAAGACGACGATACTCAGGAGTCGCAGGAGCTGGATAAGTACTGCTTGTCGTTTTGCAAGTACCACACAAGAAATGTGATCAAGTATTACTGTAACACTTGTGACGATGCAATCTGCAGAGTGTGCACCATTCTCGAGCATAGGGAACACCAATTTGTGTACCCGAGAGAAGCACTACCTGCCAGACGAGGAGCTATCGCAGACTTGCTTGAACAAGTAAAATCGCGCATGCCTCAGTTGAGGAAAACGCTGACCGAAGTCCGGGAAATGTCAAAGAGGCTGACAGAATGCAAGGAAGCCATTACCAAAGAAATATGTGAAAATACGCAAGCAAAAATAGAAGCGTTGCGAGAGGGTCAGAAAAGCCTGTTACAGAAACTTGATGACATCCACACAGCCAAACAGAAAGTTCTTTGCTTGCAAAAGGATAGCATCGAGCTTGAGCTAGGGAAACTATCTGGTTGTTGTGAGTTTGCCGATAACGTCATGAAGTTTGGCAACGAGGTTGAAATTCTACAGATGAAAGGGCGTTTAGAGATCCTAAACGATGTAAAGGTCAACTTTGAGCCAGAGGAAGACGACACGATCCAATACGTTCACGATCCAGCAACGGCGACGGATGTTTCCAAGTTACTCGGTAACATTCGATCAAGCAGCACCTTTGCCTCGATTTCATTCGCCAGTGGAGATGGCATTCATACTGCGCGTGTCAAGATGGAGACGACGTTTAAGCTGACCACCAAGGATCGACATGGCCAGAGGCAACAAGGAGGAGATAGAGTGACTGTGGACATATCACAACCTGATGGAACACATCTTCCAGCCTCAGTCAAGGACGAAGGTATGCTTATGAATCCAGATATTGACGTTCATCAAGGGTATCAGGGACATCACAACTCCAACATAAGGAGAATTATCGTAATCGTTCTAATGATTCGTATAAAAATGGTCAAAAATACTTCAAGATAAAAGGCAAAAAGCAGAAAGACTACATAAGCAGTACAGTTTCCTTCAATTTTCATAGCAAGGTAACCTGGGTTTTCCAAAGCTGGCAAATAAAAGAAGCCTTACTCGCAGTACAATTTAGGTAGACTCCCTTCGCGATTGAACGGAAGAAGCCAGGAAAACTGGCGGTCATATCGGTCAGTATAAAACACGGACTGCGGAATACGGACTACGGTCTGCAGACTGGGTATAAAATACGGACTGGATATAAAACACGGACTAGGCATAAAACACGGACTGGAAAATACGGACTGGGTATAAAACACGTACTGCAGACTGCGGACTGGGTATAAAATAGAAATTCTTGGTGGAGGTTCCTTGAATCAAGAGTCTGACAAAAACGCTATCTTCTTCACCCATTTTAGACATGGTCTCGGTCTCTAACAACTATGAAATAAAGGGGTCAGGACTTAGGGGGGTACTCTCTTATATAAGCCATATACGTATTTGCCGCCCTAAAGGGTAGGGTATATGGGCCGTTTTGGTGGTCTGAAAACACTTTGCCTATTTTGATTTGGAATCGGGTATGGTTTTCGAGGAAACTACGGGAGCGTATATGTACGAATGTATTTATCGTTTTCAATTCCAGATGAATCAGAACGAAATAGAAATATGCGAATTTGAAATGAATTTTAAGAATTTTTTGTTTGCGCTGTAGAGAGAATGATCTACTGTTGCGCTCTAATCTATAAATTTATAACGATGACATAATTTCTGCCTAATTAGGCCTAGCCTGTCCCGGGCTCCGAGATAGTTGGGTCCGCTAAATTGAGAAAGTGCGAAAATACAACGAGAGGAAACTGGGCAGTCTCCTCTTTACTTGAGAGCCTGGAACAGGCTAAATTAGGCCAGGTCTGAAAATGGGTATGGATTTTAGAGATCAGGTCTGAAAACGGGTGTGGAAAATGACATTTTTTATTCTGAAAGAGGGTAAGGATTTAGAGAACCAGGGGGCGTAACCCCACCAAAAAATTCCCAGCAGTACCCCCTTCCCGGGTTCAGAAGCAGGGTGTAAATCATGTCATCACAATCATCGCGTAGAATATAACGCTGGGTTGGATGATTCATTTCGGTTATTATTCACGTATAGGTGAGTAATCCCTCCCGCCTAAATACTGCTTTTTACTTCGCGGAATGCCCCTATATTGACCTTCTCGTCTGAGTTTCTCATTTCCTCATATTCCCAAGGATTTATTTGAAACGGAATAGAGGCATCTTTAGGAATTTTACTCTGACTCGGCTAACACCAATACTATTCCTTTTATTCGGTGCTTCTCTGATTCGTTCAGAGTTTAATTTCAGTTGCCTTGAATAGCAGCATTACCTTCCTTGCCCGTGCAGTATGCTTTCCTTCTCCACATGAGGAGGATATAGACTGCGTGACCGCCTTACGGGATGTTTTTGTGTGAGGCAAGGAGCTGGAACTACTGTTTTATGCAAGCCCGCTTTCCGTTTCTCTCATTTTTACCTTTCTAAGGCTGTTAATTTTTATATACATAGTTCGTAGTCCACTCTTTTTACCTAGTCCGTGTTTTATACTCAGTCCGTAGTCCGCATTTTATACCTAGTCCGTATTTTATACTGAGTCCGTAGTCCGCGTTTTAGCTGCGTTTTATACCTAGTCCGTATTTTATACCCAGTCCGCAGTCCGTGTTTTATACCGACCGGCGGTCATAATGCTTGCGAATAAAACACAAATTACATCATCGAGTACTTTATCAAAAGAAAAGTACAGCACTAATTTTGCGTTAGATGGATCGCGCTCTGTCGGCATGGGCCAGGATGGGTCGCTCTCCTTCTCTAAGGTCGCGTCCTATTCTAGTTCAAATGGAAGGTCACGACAGAGCAAGCAGGCTATGACATCGTATCACGTGAGTCAGTGAGCAAACCCCAAACATAGAAAAATTAAAATAGAAGCACAGGGCAAAATTTCTAACTTGAATAACTTGTATGCAAATTCGTAACAAAGCTCATGGTTTTCCTGCCTTTCTTTATCTAGGGGACGGGACATATCTTGTGTCTTACATGCCAGAGGTGAATGGCAAACATGAAGTGTCTGTTGCCATTCAGGATAAGCCAATCATGGGCAGCCCTTTCACTGTGGTCGTTATTAACCGGCGCGAATACTCCGATGTTGGCCCAACGCTTCTTCGGTTTGGCCAGTATGGCAGCAAGAAGCGCGAGTTCAAATCCCCGTTCGGGGTTGCGGTAGATCACGAGAGTTACATCTACGTTGCCGACAGTTACAACCACCGGATTCAAGTCTTTGGTCCTCGGGGAGAGTATGTTACCCAGTTTGGCTCACACGGAGAGCGCAAAGGCGAGTTCAACTGCCCGACAGATGTCGCCATCGACAGCAAAGGAAGGATTATCGTCTGTGATAATGGGAATAATCGAATTCAAGTCCTTAATCGCAACGGCGGATTCATTGGAAAATTTGGCCGTGAAGGAGCTGCCAATGGCTTTTTCAAGTCTCCCTGGGGGGTGGCGACTTCCAAGAAGAATGACATTCTTGTCGCCGACATGGAAAATCATCGAGTTCAGGTTTTCTCACCGGAAGGGAAGTTTGTGTCAAAGTTTGGTTCTTACGGCTGTGGTTCTGAGAACTTCAACTCCCCGTGTTATCTCCTAGTTAATCCTGAAAATGAACACATTTTCGTATCCGACTCAAAAAATCACCGCATTCAAGAGTTCGATAAGAATGGGAAATTTCTGCGACAGATTGGGAACCAGGGATCAGGGGAGGGACAGTTTTCGCATCCACGTGGATTGGCTATCGATATCGTTGGCAATCTTGTGATAGCCGATATGGGAAATCACCGCTTTCAGATCTTGACCGCGAAAGGTAAATTCCTTAAGGAAGCTGGGTCCGAGGGAAGTGGAGATGGACAGTTGTCCTTCCCAGAAAGCGTTGCGATTATGCCCAATAGCGGTTATATTGTTGTGTCCGATCTTAGCAATAATCGATTGCAAGTCTTTTAAAAGTTTGAACAATGTAAACTAATATGAGTTCTGCCTTGCGATGACGAGGACGATGTCTCAACACTGCCTTTGTTTGTAAAAACCTGTATCCAGGACTTTCTCAGCGTCCAGTTTTGCACTCCTGTTCCAGCTGTACTAAGACCTTCTTTAGCTTGGCAGCCCCCACCCCTAACCAACGTATACCTGCTGCAGACTACGCCAGTGTAGATTAATCACTTCGGACTTCGAGAAATTTGCTCAATAGGCGATGAACAATAAAGCCTTTATCTTTGCCAAGCAAGTTCCAATGTGGATCTTCATGTAACCCATCCACAGCGTTGGTCTTAGAGTCTCACAAGCCAAAGATTTTTGTTTGACGCTACAAAAGTCTGAGCGAAGCTACGCAAATAATATTTCATAATCCCAAAATATTTTTAAATATTATGCAAAAAAGGCCTTTTCCGAGTAGAAGAGTATCGTTCGATGTCTTTTTACAAGAGTAGAGCTGACGCCTTGGTAATCAGGTTGGTCCATGAATAAGGTTGTGTAATAACCACCACGTTGTTAGTAAACATTGCATCAAAGACCATGAACAAAATATGAAATTAAGGGAATATTCAGGTGCATACCAAGTGTATTAGTGAATATATATCTTAACCGTCAGAACAGTACAGCAATTGTACTTTCCCAGCCAAAAAACACCATCCTGTACATTAAGTATTAGTAAAAGATACTAATTCAGTGATTTTTTTTAGAGTGGACTGATGAGCTCAAAGAAATCCTGCTGTAAATGGCTATTCAATTAAACGTATTACTGAGTCAATTTGTGTATTTGTCTTTTTACATGTAATTTCTTCTATCCACCCCTAACTCTGAATTAGACAACTGAACCACCACACACCTACCTTTCCTTTGTCCCAACGTTAACAATCAGAACAATCACTTCTCACTTAAGGTAGGAAGGCGGGGTAGGTGGGTGGGCAGTTTTCCCGAAAACCATAAACATTGGTGCCTAAGCCTTTTGGTCGGAACCTCGTTTCCAGGATTCTCTCCTACTCGTCAGTAGTAGCCTGTGTTGACGATAACTAAACTCTGGTTAGCACCGTCTGCGGAGCAGAGCAGAGATCCTTGTTCTGGACCCCCAACGGACTCAACGAATTATCGGAAGTGCGATTCGAATTTTCCTTCAACCTTATTGGCGATCACTACAAACAAAACAAAGGCCTTTTAAACTGGCCTTTCGTGGCGCGTACTCAAATCTGGGTACACAGCTGGAAGTCCAGAACAAGGATTTCGGAGCTGTTTCGCAGACGGAGTTAACCAGAGTTTAATTTCGTCTGCGCGCAGGCTAGTCAGTGGGAGAGTACCCTGAGAACGAGGTTGCTAGTTCGCTGGCAGCAAAGAGGTACCTCCGACAACTTTGATCTGCACACACGGACAACACGGTGTTTAGTCCGTAAGACTGCAAGTGAATGCGCTTAATTGGTTGGCAGATTGACTAGTTAATTAGCTAAGGGGAAGGGCAAATTAGAAGCCTTGAATGACTCAGCCAAACCTAGCGCTTATCTAATGACGAAGTTAGTCGTTAGTTTAGAAGACGACTGAAATAACAGGTAAACGCAGGTAGAAGTGTTTCCAGCGCTAAACAAGAGTCAAAGAACTGGTAAACAGGCAAGATTGCAAATATTTTCAACTTATTTCGCTCTATACTAAATCAAAGACCGACCAATAGAGTAAAACATGCATCGCAATAGCTATTCTTACGCTCTTGCTTCTCTTATGTAGTCCACTCGTTCGCGTTGTACGTGCGATAGCCTGCCCGTACCTTTTCTTCTAAAAAAATACGATATTTTTTTCTGAGTCTCATCACTGGAACTTATTTCATAGTGTTCCAAGTTAAGTTGAAGAACTATAGAGGAAACTTTATTGGAATACTATTAGTTTTGTGATTAAATTTCTTTGTTGAAAGGCAAGATATTTTCTTTTGTTCTTGAAATGTTAGAAACCCATCAGTTAACACTCATTTTAGTTCCCGAAAGCACCCGCATGCGTACACTGAAGGACAAAGGTTGGCTCCTGGTTCTTTTGCATGAACATCATCTGCACGATGATGAAAGCTGTCAAATGATTCCCTATTTTTATGTTTCTTACCTTCCTAGTCATGTTAAACGTTACTCATTATAATCTCTTAACAATAACTACTTTGGATGTTCCATGTTTGAACTTAGGTTACGCACTAACCACTACTAGTTTTCAGTATCACCCCTTCTTTCGTCAAAGTCTCTTCCAAGAGAACCCAAATGATTAAAAAAAAAAACTTCATTATTCAGTGTACTAGAAAATAAAACAACACCATTTAAAACTATGATGTTTCATTTGAATATATAATCTCATCCAAAGTCTAAACCCTTAGAACCACATACGCACATAACAAGGTCTGTGTGATTGATTCTTTGGAATAAAGTAAATTAACAGTTTACTTAATTAAGAATGACTTCTCTAACTGAGGCAAAATAAGTCAGCTGTCGTGCGTTCGGCTCATCCTAATTAGAGATTTGTTTAATTGCGATCTCAGTAATTTGCTTATACTGGTGTTTCTGGTGGCGGTTGCTAATGAAGGTAAATAAAGCGATATTGTTACAAAAATAATTACGGGTCTTGTGGGCAGGTCCATATCATCTATAAGATATTACACCACACAAATATCTGCCTACGCAACGTTTTTTGTCACTTCTTATTGCACTGACAAAGGAAATTATTTTGTTGAACGGGAAAAATATAGCGTAAAAATGAAGACCTTGTTGACCTCAATGATATTTCTTGCAGCTGTGGTGGAAAACTTGGAAGCCGGCGGGGGACAAGACATGAAGGAACTCACGGATGCTACGTTTAACAGTTTTCTCTCCGTCTCCAAACTGGCCATCGTGGATTTTTTTGCTCCATGGTAGGTTATCAGTGTCACGGAAAGTTTCATCTTAAAGCACTCTTGAAACAGCTTTTCTAGCTCCGCCGACAACTCAGTGTTGGGTTATAAAAGGAGATCCCCATTTTGGGCCAGACGCTTGCTCAGTCAGTAGAATCATTACATGTCCATCCAAGGCGAACAGTGTCCATTGGATCAGATCGTGTTCGTTTGCCAATACTTTCAACCCCCTTCTCTTTCCAAGACGTTGCTTAACTTTTCTAAGTCCACCTCGTCAACTGAGTCTGATCGACTCCTACCAAGAAGAAAAGTCTCCATCGGATCCCATCGAGTCGGTTTGCCATTATCTTCAATCCCCTTCTCTACTATCTAAAATAACTTCCCTTGGTGCCTTGGTGCTAATTCGAGGCGGTGGGGAGGGGTACTCCTGGGAATTCTTGGTGGAGGTGTGCCGCCCGGTTCTCCAAATCCTGATCCTACTTCAGACCAAAATATGTCCCTTTTCCACACCCTATTTCCAGACCAGTCCTCTAAAATCCATACCAGTTTTCAGACTTGGCCTTTAGGCAGAAATTATTGCGTCATTACTTAAATTAGAGCGCAAACAAAATAATTTTTCATATGCATTTCGAATTCGCATCTTTGGCTCTTATTCATTTGGAATTCAACGATAACTTCGTTCATATGCTCCCGTAGTTCTCTCGAAAACCATACTCGATTCCAGACCAAAATAGGCAAAGTCAATACCCGTTTTCAGACCAAAAAGCAAAAAACAAAAAAACATACCCTTTAGGGCGGCACATACCTCTATGGCTTATACAATAATGGATTACCCTCGGGTAATTCGAGAATTTACGTTATTTCTCTGTTTTAGAGAAATTTTCCTGGTACTTGCAGTTTTGAATATCAATGCTGACATTGGAGAGTAGAAGTTTTCTTTTAAACTTTTTTCACGCAGGTGCCCACACTGTCAAAAATTTGCTCCCATCTACCAAGAAGTTGCCAATAAAGCGCAATCATTAAGGCTGAACGTGTTCTTCGCCAAGGTACAGAGTCATAATAAAGAGAATTAAGAATGGATGAGAAGTAACGAATGCACCTTTCTCAAAAGAAAACTATCCTAACATAAATTGTTACCATCTTTAAGATTCACAAAACATCCTACAGTAATGTTCTGACATCCTGATCCCAGAACGGCTTGCTGTTATTTGTAGGAGGGCGGCTCAAAAATGTACACCCAGTAATAAATACCTTACCCTTCACGGGTCTCTCGTGAGCTCAGTGGATAGAGAGTCACTTGAGTGCCAGTCATTTCGTGAGTTAGTGATCCCACTCTCTTCTCTTATTATGTTGTAGCATGCGCACTGGAAGGAGGGTGGGGGGAGCGGGGGAGGGGTGTCTTGCCTGGCGAGCGCGTAAATGAGCTCAACGGTTTTTGTTTTCAACGTTCACTTGCTAACATAGTATCATATTGCACGCTATTCTCTTATTTCCAAATTGTAACATCTCATTATATGTAAGACCCTGAAGAAGGAAGGCCGTGCCTTCCGAAATATTGGTTAAAAGATTATACATTCCCGACTGTAAAATCAGCCTTGCTTTTTATGTCCTATATTCAAACAGGTGGGTGTGTTAAGAGAGGCGTGAGCTTCCAAGCTTACTCGCGCTCCCCTTCATTATCCCTCCCAACAAAACTGCCAGCTACACAGGCTAATTATATTGTATAGCAGATAAAAGTTTAGTACCAAAATGTTTCCTCTTCCCGTGGGTATATATCCTCTTCACCGGGAGAGCCTCTAATTTTTGTAGTAATGTATTTCTTATCTTGTTTCTTTGTTGTGAATCATTAAGCTGAACGTTTTGACAATATTGTTTTGCAGCAAGAAAGACTTGAAAGAACATGCATTTGAATTTGAAACGGCTTCCAGCCCACTTATTCCTCGGTCACGAGCGCTTCTGCCCCACACGGTCACCATGACGACAAAGACGTCGCTATAAAGTTGACTTTTTATTTTACAATCGTTTCTTCTTTTTTTTTTCCTACCACCGACAGGTGAATTGTGCTGGAACAGGAAAAGGTGTCTGTAAAAAGCTGAACGTTAGGTTTTTGCCAACGATAAGGGTGTTTCATGATGGAAAACCTCTGGGGGATTACAACGGTGAAAGAAAAGAAGGTAGTTTTTTTCCCTTGTTTTATGTTGACTATGTTCTAGGCGTGTTTGGTAGACTATTACCCAGTCACTATTTATGTGTTTTTGGGGTGAGAGAAGATTGGAGTTAGGTTGAGGCGCGTGGGGACTCATGGGAAGGGACTGGGTACTAGTCTGCGATTTTGGTCAGTCAGGTTTGATCTTGACTATGGAGCGCCAATTGGTTGATTCGATTGGTTTTCTCGGTGCCAAGTTTCAGAGTGGTAGGCCCGCAGGACCAACACTCCAGTTTTAAAAATAACTGAGCAGAAGGTGCGGCTTTTGTTTCACATCTGCACATCATTAGAGCTTTTTCTATTGTTCTTGGCAGGTCTTAAGAGCCTCATTTTACATAATTAACCTTTCGCATAGCCTGGAAACAGGCTCGTAAGTGGGGGAAAGGGTGAAAGATGGGGCGAGTGTACCGACGGAGGGGTCAGCACTTTTTAACATCTGTCCAAAGGCCCTTGGACACCTTATGAAGTTTACACAGCGTAGTATTCCTTATCGTTTTGGATCAGCCGATTAAGCACTGCGTTTTACAGATTAGGGTTAAGCACTACCTTTACTGATTAGGGTTAAGCACTGCCTTTACTGATTAGGGTTAAGCACTGTTTCGAAACTGGTTAGGTTCCTTTTTTGGGTTGGGGTTGATGCTATGTGTACTTTAATCTACCTTGTGTAAACTTCATAAGGTGTCCAAGGGCCTTTCGACGGAGGAGGCTCTTCCCCATTCCTTCACTTCCCCTCGTCCATTTTTACCCCGCCGTCTTCTTGCGATTTTTAGCTCCCTTACCCCCAAAAACGGAGAGCCTGTTCACCGGCTACTGAAGACTTAAGGCAGTGGGCGATGATGCTCTATTAGTTGTAGTAATTCAGTAAAATCGTATAGAATAACGTATAGGATATGGTTTAAAAGGTTTGCATGCGCTGTAGGGTCAGAACAGTTCCAAGTATGGGGAGTCTGGACACATTGCAATAAAACTGCCCAACATTTTATGTTACAGGCGCTCTGCTAGAGTTTCTTCAAAAGGCCTCCAGTTCACCAAATGAACTGAAGTTGACGATGTCTGATGCCATCAACAGCGAGATTCCATCCGATGTTACACCTTGGAACCCTGAAAAAGCTAAACATAATTAAATGAGCTGGAGTTCTCCAACAGATCTTTATGCCTTAGACAGTTATGCTTACGCACAGGAAACGATTTCAATCGATGCAGTGCAAGGAAAATTTTGCTATACCGTTTCTTATTAATCTGCCTCTACAGAATAATATTTTTGTCAAGTTTTGCCAAAAAAATGGCGTAATAGTCTCAAAGTGATGTGTATAATGCACTGGCTGTGTCAAAGCAGAAGCACATCAGATAGTTTGTACTGTGTTTCTGAAATGGCGTCTTGGATATATGGATTGCTATGGTAATCTCAAATTAGGATAGTAACCGATATATATTTTTTGAAAAGAAGCTTTTGTTTTTGTCCAGCGAGAAATGTACCTTCTTACTGACACAGGATATTTTTTTGTTACAATCTTTAAATGAATTAAAGTTGAGACAAGAATCGTAACTTACCGGTATTGTCGTATTTGTTGTGTAGTCTAGTTTCTAGTCTTAGCCACACCGCTGTTGCTATGAGAAACGACAAACCGGTTGGTTAACGGTTTGGGTAAATGGTAAGCAAAAATCAGGACTGATATATTTCGTCCTGGAATCGCTTTTGCCATTAATAATAATAATAATAATAATAATAATAATAATAATAATAATAATAATAATAATAATAATAATTGAAAACGTTGCAGACTTTTGCATGGACTGATCAAACAACATGAAATAGAGTTAAGTTGCGATATTTCGACTGGCCAGTACCAGTCTTCATCAGGTTTATTAAGATATCACGAATTTACAGAAATATATATGGAGTAAAATAATAACCGGAAATTACATAATATGACGTGTTATGGTGTGGCTACTGTAAAAAGACAAGATAACATAAATATATAGTTACAATTCATCACGTTTATTGATCCCCAGAGGCTCAATTGTCTTAGCTTTGTGGATAAGGTGGGCTTCACGTGCTTTCCTGAAAAAATCAAGCCCATTTTTAAGTTTTTCAATAGGAATCAAAAGCATATGATTGTCGGAATGATTGCTGGTTAGAAAGTGTTCTGAAACTGCAGTATGGATGTAATTACCAGTAGGGTTGAGTATAGGTCGTCTGTGTTCATTAAAACGGTCTTTGAGGCGACGTTTAGTTTCTCCAATATATTGTAGATTACACAGGCGACATTGAATCAAATAGATAACATTAAAAGTTTCACAAGTGATATGAGATTTGATGTGGTGGGTCTCAGGTGGTGCAATTCCAGTTGTTGCATCGAAAGGAACCTGGGGTGGGTCGGGAGTTACTGGTATCAGTACTGTTACGAAGCTGGGCTCTAACCAGGATGTCACTAATATTATTACAGCGGTGATAAGCTACTAACGGAGGTTTTTAAAAACATTTCTACAACGATCTGATGAGTATAGCACGTTTGAATGCTTGTGAATAATATGCGCAAGGTTGGGTAATGCTGGATTATATGTAATGACGAAAGGGGTGGTGTCGGAAGCTCGTTGTATTTGGATCTTAAGAAAGGTTTTGTCGTAGCCGCGATTAGCAAGGTAATTTATAAGTTCGTTAGTACGTAGTTTGTAATTGTCTGGGTTAGAGCAAATGCGACGGAGGCGAAGTGCAAGGCTAAAAAGAATAGCGCGTTTGGTATGTTGAGGATGGCAGGATGAAACTAGTAAATACTGGTGTTTGTCAGTAGGTTTAGTATAAAGATATATTTCTATGGAGCCATCCTTGACTGAAACCACGACATCAATGAATGGTATGTTACTAGGTGAATGTGAACAAGTGAAATTGATGGTGGAGTGTTAGTTATTAAGATAATCAACAAATATTTTCAGTTTCTCTGGACCTGCAGTCCAGATCATGGAAATATCGTCGATAAATCTAAGCCACAAGTATGGTTGATGGGGTGAGTTAAGAAGAGAGTCGCGTTCAAATTTACTAAGAAACAAATTAGCGTAGGAAGGAGCCATACGCGTGGCCATAGCCGTGCCGTGTTTTTGAAGGTAGTGTTTGGAATTAAATGTGAAGTTATTCATGGCAAGGATTATTCGAATGAGGTCGCAAATGGTTTTATATGTTTATTAGTGCGTTTTGAAGGAAAAAACGACAAGCATCAATTCCTTCGTTATGTGGGATGTTAGTATACAGTGACGTGACATCAAGCGAGACAAGCAGGGCATTATCAGGAAGATTGTCAATGGCGGTGAGTTTGTTAAGAAAATCCGTAGTAAGTTGCGATATTTCAACTGGCCAGTACCAGTCTTCATCAGGTTCACTTGTATCTAAATGCAGGCCTACCATTTTTACGAACAATCCTCACTTTCATGAACAGTGGCGCAAAAATCAACTCATTTCTGGACGAAAATACCTCGGGTGAGAAAATAGCGGGTGATTATTTACAGAGGTTACTTTCTTAAAACTTTAACAGTCTTGCTTCTTTAATAGATCCTTAATTGAAACGGGATAAGGAATAAAACGGCGCCTATGACATGTATCTAAAAAACTTCTGTATAATATTGAGATCAGGTTCAGATGCTCCATGTACGGGTATAAACAATAGATGAAATTAGGCAAAACAAAGGAAGTGAACAAGTGATCTATTTCAGCTTGTGAATATTACTCTTTTCTAAAGATTCTTAGAACATAAAGACATTTGTTTGCTTAGAAGACATTTGCACAAATCAGTTCCATTTACCGACCGCAAAAGCCAGAAACTGGTATAAAAGATGGCTTTGAAGAAATGAAATATGAATTTCCATTTGGAATATTCCGTCCGGAAAAAGGGGAAAACCTTTTCAGATGTTCTGTTGCTCCCGGAAATTTTCCATTAACCCTTTAAGCGCCAGTATCCACATACAAATTCTCTAAAATGATCTCCATACATTTCCTTAAAGAATTAGTTGAGAGAATTTGTTCAAAG
>JBBMOI010000003.1:23457500-23572500 GCA_038088405.1 Porites divaricata | reverse complement strand
TTCATGCAGAGCCTTATGCATAAATTATATTTTAAAACATATTGGGTTTATTTAAAATATTTGTACATAGCCCTAAATTTGATTCGGGTTTGGCTCATGGAAAGTTTGGTTTCTAAACTGTCTTAGGGAAGAATGTGGTACTGAATAATTATCACCTATATATGTAAGTTTGCCCTTAATTTGAAAATTATATATTGACTGGTAAAGTAATCTTGCAATTGCATCTTGTGCATAAACATGCAGATTGTTCTCTAGTTGTGCTGATTGAGTACCTTGCAGCTTACGAGAACAAAGCATGAATTGGAAGGATTGTGAGTTTTGCAGATGTAGCTACAATGTTTTTAAATATAAAATTTTTGTTACTAGATGTTTGCGAGCACTAAAAGAAAATGAAGAACTTGAAGCACAAATTATGAAAGACGTGCCAGGGTGGAAGGTTGGAGAGAGTGTTTACCACACAGACAAGTGGGTTTCACCTATTGCTGTACAAGTTAATAAGCTTTAACCAGAGTAAAGGATTGGAGCTAGCAGACGCAGAATAAACACTGTGGATATGCTATTGATGAGTGAGAAATTTAAAGTTTTTGCATGTTGTAGACAGTTTCACCCACAACTTATGATAAGTGCTTGTGGGCTGAAGTTTTTTAAGTGTAACAGCAGATGTATGTTTGCATTTGAAGAGTGAGGAAAACGACTTAAGAAATCATGTTTTCATGCTAATTTCAAGCATTGTAATTTTGGTTATTACTGATTATCTTTGTAAAATTAATTGAAGCTCTTCATTGTAATAAAGGGAATGAAGAAAAGAATTGGCAGCTGTGTGACAAACATTATCCTTTCCTTTTGAAATGGTCAAGTGAAGGGTTTTAACCGGATCTTTGGTGCATGTTTCTCTGTACAGGGTTGAAGCATCAGTTAGTGGTTATGGTGAAAATTATCTGTGGGATTTTAGCCAATCAGAAATGGAGAAGTATTTTGAATGAATAATAAGGCATCTTCTGGGCCAAGGAAGGAGTTTGATAGTACCCAAAAAGTATTTACAAAATAAGAATTTCTTTATTTAAAGTGTAAGAATTCTACCAGCATGTATGGTCTACTTTGCAATACATTATTGGTTTCATTTGTAATTACAGATTCAAGCTTCCTAGATGTAGTTAAATGATGGTAATAATGTCTAAAAAGTTTTGGCAATAGAGCTAAGGAAAAGAGTTTCGTCACTGCTTTTTACTGCATTGATTTTCACTCTGATTGTACAAGTCTGATGAAACCTTGATTGAAAGAAACCTGGTGTCTTTGATTTAGTCTGACACAGAAAATCCATTCACTGGTATTATATTATGGTACATTATTATTACACATATTACAGTATTTACGTCAATGAAACTTAATTGACAGTGACCTGCATTCACAAAACACTTAAACATATGTTGTCAAAGTTCCCAGAGGAACTGAGCTACGCTGCAAACTTCCAGCGTCAATACTTCTTCTTGAGGTTTTCTTTGGTGTGTAAGTTCTTTGATGTGTCGTGCTAAACTCTCTTTCATCAGGGATTGGCGGCTTTATGTGTGACTTTTTGAGCTAAAAAAGACAACAACATATCTATAATAATTTATGCATTTCTAACATGATGTAAAATTTGTTTATTAAAACCAAAAAAGAACCAACAAACAGAATTAAGGATATGTTCACACGACACTGGACAAGTTTTCAACTGCTTGATAATTATTATTAGTGTGTTTAGGTGTTCTTTTCATATGGAACAACCTTAACCATACAAAAAATTAGATGCCTAGCCTTTCACAGTTTTAGATAGATAGATAGAAAGATATTCTGTTTATTTCACCCACTTGCAGCAATAACTGAATTGTTAGGGAAGGTCATTGTCACATACATTTAACTATTTACATACATTCACTGAAATTTATAAGTTACAAAGTCATTAATTCTTCTGGTATGACCATGTTGGCCTCTTGGAAGTTGGACCCTTATACTGTAATGAGACTCAATAGCGGCAGGAGAGGGGATGATGTTCTTAAAAGGGGATATTTGGTGTGCAGTATCCATAAACCGCTTACAAGCTCCCACTCTCCTGTCACTAAGAGACTCCAGGCCGGCCAAGACCAAGGCTTCCGTATAGTCTGCCCGGCCAAATATTATTTTGAGAGCTTTGTGGGAATAGAGAGAAAATTGATAGTGAAAGGTCCTGCGTGAACGAAAAGCCCAGTTAAATTTTCAGCTGGTCAAAAATTTGTCAGTTGCCATGTGAATGTAGTGTAAGGTTACATGTTGTTGTCTATTTGGATTTCAAGAACTGGACCATATACTTACATTTTCTACTGCTAAGGGGTGTGGAATAAGCTTTTGAATACCAGCATGTGAAGGAAAATCACTCCAGCTTGTTGGCATGTTGACAGGCTGTCCACCTAATGAAATTAAAGAAATTAATCCAAAGTTAAAACTGTAAATTGCCAATTCCCAGCACACGTATTCAAAAGCAGTGGAATTTGTTTGAGAACAAACATACCGGTATTATAATATGCTTGAAGAAATGAATAATGACAAATTTTATTCTTCCCTTGATTTGCAATTTAACAGAATTTGTTATCTTTTCAATATTCTTTTACTTACTGTAATAATCCAATGGAATACTGCTGTGTGTAGTCATACCAGGAGCTTTATTGTAAGGAACCGATACTGCCGTGAAGTCAGACTTCATTGATGTATCATAAAACCTTGCCCCTCTAGCAGCTCCAAGGTCCACATGGGATTCAGTTCTCAGATGGGAGCCATCAACTATTTTGTTTCTGAATGCTCTTGGAGGCTGTTTGGGGTTCAGTAAATTACATTGCAGCATATCAGTATATTTGGATAAAGTGAGACTTTTTTTTCTTTTCTCAGTTTTTCCTTGATCCTCTTACCTCTTGCTCTTTGACTAGTTTTTTGTTAAAATCATATTCTTAATATTCAAAAAAAGGTATAAGAAACAGCTAGAGTGCAACTGGCATATAATGGTATTGTTCAGTTTCTCACCATCTGTGTGATTCTTCAGTTCCTTACACGAATAAAACCTATGTTTTGGCCTTCTCTCTGGTAAATAATTTTATTGTGATATTTTGTGACCATATTTCTAAAAAAATAGTCACATTTCTATTTAATTGTCTTACATTTCCAAAGAAAATGTCATTTGTAGTTCTGCTAATTCTCTCAAGGGCTCTTGAAGGATCCATATCTCCCTCTGGAAAGCTGCTTTTTCCCATATTTAAGTTGGCACTTATATTCTTATCTAAATCAAAGAAAAGTGGAGAATTGTTATCATTTACAAAGAGTTCATAAATGGTAAGCAATTCACTCTGATTGAAGGAGGGTATACACTTGAACAACCAGCTTTTGGATTACAATATTGGACAGGTTACTGAAACAACACAGGAAACAAAACCCTTTTTTTCTCTTTGTTAATACCTGTCATAAAGCGTGGTGGATAAGACTCAGCTGCAGTGGTCTGAAGATATCCAGGAATCCGTCTGTCACCAAGTTGAAATGTGGTTCGCCTTAGTCTGTTGACAGCTTCTTCTCGGTCAAAAGCTGTAAAATCTTTAAAACCAGGTTTGCGGAATGAATCCTGTTGAGTTGATGTGGAATAGTTGCATTTTTCCTGATCTCCTTGGGGAATGCTTGATCCTCTATCCTGTAAAACAAAATTTTTAATAAAAATGCACAAAAATATGCCTTGTAGCATTAATTTATTTTACCATTACTTCTACAAAAAACAAGTCCTGTCATGGATAATAATAATAATAAATTATTACAGTGGGGTAATTGCCTAGCAAAGCAAATAGTGCCTACACTGGAAGATGAGATCAACAAAGGAAAAAAGTGCAAATCTTGACAAATAAATAATATGAAAATTATTTGCCACTGTAACAGATACATGTATCCTCTTACTTTTATGGTCTACCTGTGATTTTTATCCACACCAAATGTGTAGAGTATAATGTAAACTGCCGCATTCAGCCTACAAAATTCACTCAGCTATGGATGAAAGGGGGTAAATTTTCTCAATTAAAAGGATTTTTTTGTACAACAGTGTGATACACACCCTCAACGATGGATCCATAAGATGTTGTCTTTTCAGATATCTTCCAACAAACTCAGACTTAGTTGTTGTTGTAAACTGTCCCAGATGATGTGTTCTTGAATCACCAGTGATAGTAGGTGGCCCAGTGTGTTTGTCAAAAGGAGGTAAAATATCTCTTTTACCTAGCTGTTCTCCCAGGAACTTGCTTCGATAGTCTGAGTGTGGCCAAAGCTCCTTTTCCTTATCTCCTGTGATGTTCAAATAAATGGAATGTTGTGCTTAGATGTATGCAAGTATCGCGACATACAACAGTTGCCACCCAGAAACTATTGATGAGAGAAAAGGTATAAACTTGCGAAAATGACTTTTCTGGTAAAAATTCTGTTTGGTAAAAATTCAAATGACATGACAAATTTCTGGGATTGTTTGATTAGTTAATAAAATTGCTGCCTTTGTATGCTATCAACCACTTATTAACTACTTGTACAACTGTAACAACCTTGTGCCAACAGCTTGTACCCATTAATTCCCTCCAGAAATTTATGGAGTGGTGAATTAAATTTATGGGAACTTGCACTATAATAAACACAAGTATAATATTTGATTAATGTAAAGTTTGGAAAAGATAACAGCTCTTGTGGGGTCATTATGTTTAGGGACTGTTAACTTGCAGTGTGTAGTTTTGCATTGTTTGTACAGTTGAACCTGTTTTAGTGTAGAGAATGTGGACACCACAGTGTTTCAGATAGTTCTCATGGTCTCAAAGACATCAAAAATCATGCGACAGAACCGCTATAACAGCTATGGTTTTTTTTTGTGGCACAAAGGAGAGCTTGTTCTGAAGGCCACTGCTTCAGGGTAAAAAACTGGCTGATGGTGAACTTCCTCTGGAGATTACCCATGACCAAAAATAAATATAAAGAAAACAAACCCCCAGCTATCATGACAATCTCAAGAGATACCCTGTTTATTTTGATGGATTTAAGAGCTAGATCAATGACAAATAAGACTCAGTGACTAGACAAAGTGGTGTCAATCTTCAGAGCAGTGGACAGATGATGAAGATCATGATAACTAGTAACAAACAGGGGATGGGGCCACAAAAAAATCTTTTACCCTTTAACATCATCCACTCTAAGCTGCAACCCCAAATGTTAATTGTCGACAGCACTGCAAAAAGGGCTTAAGGTATGCAGGGTTGTCATTAAGATTTTGAGTTACCGAGCAAATACAAAAAGTACCGGTAGGTGGGAAATCAAATAGCTAAGGGTTTCTTTTGCTTCTATTTTCCTTTGAAAGTAACCAGGGGCCAAGTTCATAGCAGTCGGTAGATATCCCTGGCCCCCGGCTCTTAAGGACAGCCCGGCGTAGAAATTCTTGAAGGGATACTTAAGGGAGGAGTTGTAAAGTACAGTGTATAGCATACTTGTTGTAGTCATTGGAGGGGGATGACAGTGTGTTTATGTTATTGACCAAGCATGAAGTCAAGATGGCTGGATATTGGCCAAGTTCTTTTTGTGTTTTTGTTGACTTAGATGAAACAGAGGCCAATATTCAGCCATCTTGACCAAACAAGCTTGGTCAAATGTCAATAAAGGATTCATTATGTGACCAAAAAAGAGAATTTTTGTCGAGGGGCCAACGTAGGAAATCCCAAGCACATTGCCCTCTCCAGTAGCCTATCAGAAAGCAGGATTTGCTTGATTCAGCCATGTAATAATGATTTTTATGGAAATTATGCCAATACACTTAGTTGAAACTCAGTACTCATTACTATTACTACCAACACACCTTGTGGAATGTAACTTCGCATCCAATCACTTTTTCCTGTAGCTGCAGGGTTCCTGGCCTCATTAAGAGGTCGAACAGGATAATATTCCTTGTGTGTTGTCTGGAATGATTTCAACTGGCTGTCAGAATCCATCTTGAAATTCGTCTTTGTCAAGGCATAGGTGGAATTTTCTTGATCCTGCTTTCCAAGAGACTTCTCAACAAAGTGTCCCCGAGTCATGGAACACTTGTCATTGTAGCGACCATCTTTGTGCATGATTACTGCTGGAGAAGGAGAAGGAATGCGCTCTCTTTTTGTCAGAGGGAGGGGTGGGTAATCTTTCTTAAATGTGCTTTTGTAAACAAGTGGGTCTTTATGAGGTGCCCAGCGATCTTCGTGGCTGATTGTAAAATGAGAGGCTGCAAGGAACTCGGGACCTGTCTTCTGAGCAGGAATCTTATTTATCAATTCTGGCATGATTTGATGTTTGATTGAATCTAACAACAAAAAATAAAAATTATTTTCACACAAATATACAACTCATAACATCTAATCAACAAATTTATCCAGTATTACCACAAAATCTGAACCGGAATAAACTTTAATTTAATAAGTATAATCAAAGCTAATGAAGTTTTTAGCATATGTTAATAAAATGGCAGCATTTAATAGCAATTTTCCTCTCCCAAATAAACCACCTTAACTGCAAAATTCTTGGGCGCAAGAGGTTTTACAACTGCAGAAAAAAGAAATAAGTCTCTCTATGATCTAAGCTTTTAAACAACTACAGACTAAAACCCAAAATGTCGTCTTGTCCTACATACTCATGCATCATGTTTATTGACACTTAAGTCCTGATAACATTAGTTTGCGAAAATGTACTTTAATTTATCGTTTTAAGTTTAAACTTACCTTTCTAAAGAAAACACCAACAAAGAAAGCTCTTAAACCCTTGTTCAGAACTTTTAAACTCAATACTCTAATCAAAATTCAAGCTGCAAATGTGTTGCAGTATTTTGTTCGAATTCTTTTATGCAGGTTGCTATAGCAACCCTTCTTAGCCTCGAAATGATGTGACGATGCCGGGATAAAAAGGCGCGCGAATATTTGATCGAAGCGAAGCCATTTTATCTCCCGATTAGGCTCATTGAAGGAAGGAAAATGGTGCGAACGAAAGCTGATGGCGCTGCAAGAAGAGGTAGGTGTAATCGTCCAATTCAACAGACTGAAATCTAAGGCAAAAGCGGAAATCTTAGGCCCTCACTTCATCTCATGTCCACCAGTGCACTTGTTTCTATGCTGAGCCTATTTGAATCATTTACAAACGAAGTAAGCTCTTATAAAGCTCATGATATAAGCTTTAGTATAGTGCAAGTATAATCTATTTAGGCCTTCGAAGATGCATCTTTATACAAAGCCTACCAACTTCTCATGGCGTCCTTTTTAAAGTCAAAAATGCGCTTTAAATATCCAGTATCTAGTATATAAAAACCTGCGATAATGCTCAAAAGCTGTACATGTCAAAGCTTATATGCACAAGCTTAACTTATGAATAATTTTCTTCTGAAAATTATCAAAATAAAAGCTCAAGCTCAAACCCTCATGAATATGCACTTAAAAGTATGTGTTGTTATTCAAAGGATGAAATGTTTATAAGGGATTGTATGTATAAAGTCTGGGGGTGTAATTTTCTTCAGCTTTTTTGGGGGGAGGGGGTGGGTACGTTATTCAATGATGGCAAAAGGGAGGAATTTTTACTTTTGGGTTCAATCCGAATGGATGACTTTGATTTAAAAATTAAAAAACTACTCCAAAAAACCGAAAATGATTGTGATAAATATTTTTCAAATTGTTTTATGAATGGGGTTATAGTTGCAGCTATTGGGCTGCTAACTTTAACCGTGAAGAATTCTCATACCCAGTCGAGCCTTCGTGGTTTGTTCCACATCTCTTGCTTTGTAAAATTACATTACCACACGTTCCTCATAACACTTATATCCCCTTAAAGATAGTTGTTGTGGCTCTATATATCCTCATGCTTGACACTGTTGTCTGTTATAGCTGTTGGTGCAAAGGCCCCTCGTAAACAAGCAGGTGGATCATCTTCAGCTGCAAGTAGCTTTGGCTCACCAACCAGTTCAGGTTCAAGCAGGAACAAGTATGCAGGAGGCAATCCTGTCAAATGGTGGCCTTCTCCTAAGTGGCAGAAAGGTACAAAAGCCAAAGATACTTCTGACAGGGAGAGGCTTAGCAACATGTGATTCAGCTTTTTTTGTTTGGGGGGGGGGGGGGGGGGCGTGGGAAGGAAGACGAAAAATCTCTTCCTCTGAGAGACAGATTTATGGGGAGAAGGCTTAATTTCAGGATAATGGCAGTGTTTCAGGGTGTTGAACTTGCAATCTGGAGGTTGTCCTCCTACATGTTCAACACTCCCTTTGAACACTAGCTGGGCCCAGTTGTTCGAAGGCCGATTAGCGCTTAACCCGGGTTTCTTTTTTTGGTGTTCAAAAGCATTTTCTTTGATAATTTTTCTCTGTTATCTTTAGAGTTTCCAATCATCAACTTGTAGACAAAAAGAATTAAAACTGAAATGCTTTTTAAACTTTCAAATCTGAATTCAAATCTTGCACCAACTCTGGGTTATTTTAACCAAGCTTTGAACAACTCGGCCCTGGAGTTTAACTCCCTGGCCACTATTGTGCATCATCCATGTAAACAGCCAAATGGTTTTGTATTTTCCTTAGTTGACCTACACTGTATGCAATGTAGCAATACTAAGATGATTTGGTCATATGTGAGCAGTCTCTTAATTTTCTTTGTAGTTAGCAGAGTGCAGCAAAATGTGCAATTCAGGAAGTACCAAGCAGTCTTCTCGGGCATACACTAGTTTCTTGTGGCTTTCATGATGCCCGCTGTGTCCAATTTGCTACAAATAACAATCTCCACTAATTTTAAATTTAAAAAATAAGTATAGAAAATACCATAGATTAACAATAATACATTTATTTTGGGTTACTAGTCAACAAGTGTGATTATGTCTTATTGACTTTGTAGGTATTGGTGAATTCTTTCCCAAGGAAACCACTAGCAGTGAAGTTTCACATGAAAAACCAGGCCCATCCGTGGCAAGTGCACACCCAGGTGTGTCCTCTGAGGAACAGGAAATTGAAGGGATTGAAAAACTTAGAGAGGACTGAAGGACATGCACTGTTATGTTACTGTAAAATTTGCCACTGGGCTTACCATAGCCATTGATGAATTATTTATGTACAGCTCTCAGCACTTCCTGTTGTTGTCCTTAGTTAAACTATTTCCTCTAGAAGCCGTGGTTGATGTAACCTTTAGTCTCAGATTAATTTAGTACCTTAATGTTATTTTTTACCATGTTGCTTAAAGCCCGGGGATAATATTAACCCAAATTAGGAAGGACAGATGAAATTTCAGGGTTTGCACACACCTTGAAAGTCCTTAAAAATCCTTGAATTTTAAAATAAAAATTCAAGGCCTTGAAAGTCCTTGAGAATTGCGGTCGGTGCTGGAAAGTCCTAGAATCTCCGTGCTAACTTTATAATTTAAGTAGAACTCCAAAGGAAAAGGAGCAAACACAGAAAGACCTTAGAGATAAAATTACCTATGTTGTGGAAGAACTAAAAAGAGACATAGAATTAAGGCTCTTTTTGAATTGAATAGAGTCCTTGAAATATGGGAAATGTGTCCTTGAAAGTCCTTGAATTTTTTGTTCAAAAACGGGTACGAACCCTGAATGTAACTTTTGGTGTCTAGTGTACAGCTCTCAGCACTTCCTGTTGTTGTCCTTAGTTAGGCTTAGCTAAACTATTTCCTCTAGAAGCCGTGGTTGATGTCACCGTTAGTCTCAGATTAATTTACTAGTACCTTAATGTTATTTTTTACCATGTTGCTTAAAGCCTGGGGATAATTAACCCAAATTAGGAAGGACAGATGAAATATACATTGCCTACATACATGTACTTCATGAATTATTATTAAAAGTCTGGATAATTTTTTAATGCTTACAAATAAAATAAAGTAAAAGTTTAACCTGCACTTTGTTTTATTAGTCTTGATTTGGTAATATACCGTAATAATATTATTATTAAGAATAGCATTGCAATGGTTACATAACAAATTGCACCTTTCGCCTTTTGGTATTTCAAAGGTGTTCATTTAATAAATAGAACATTAAGTGACCACTTGGAGATACAAAATTTACCTTCTCATCCTGAAAAATATCACAATTTATTACTTCATACCTTCGTCGAAAATAATATTATGTTTCAACACATGCAGAGAAATTTTGTATACCCATGTAGCCACGTAATATCCTCTATTTATGTTAACATAAATTGTTAGACCAACTGACAGAAAACTGAGGAGGATAGTGGGGTTCTTAGACATATAGCCTCTCTCCATATTTACTCTTATTTTTGAAGCAAATGGTGCCTCCGCAGAGAGACAACAAAGGCTGCAAGACTTGGCCGTTTTACTTTCACCCCAAACCCCCCAGGTTGTATTTTAACAGATCCTGCCTGTTTTATGTTTAAGTTTTGTTTTTTGATACAGCTATGCTTAGTGAACAGAGAGCCCTACTATCAAAACAGAAATGACCTCTGTCCTTGTGTGAAAAAAAAAAATACTGTTGACCCTTGTATGCAAAAGCCACTGTCGACACAGGTGGCTGTTGTGAAGAGATATGGCTGTATGTCCCTTTTGGTAATCAATTTGGTCAGGTAAACAAAGAAAGTGAATTCAAAAAACACTTTAGGTTGAACTATAATTATTTCCTGTCTGTTTGTCTGATGACAGTCAAAATCTCAGCAAAATTACAGATACTGAGGAAGAAGTGCAGAAATTCCACACGGATGATGTGTCACTACCTGGATCTGGGTAGTGCTTCTGATGCCCGGGGGGGGGGGGGTACTCCCGCGAATTTTGGATAGGGGTGTGCCGCGAAGGTTCGTGAACCCTAACCCTATTTAAGGACAAAGAAAGCAAATACTGATACCCTTTTTAAGGCCCAAAGCCGAAAAATGACACCCTATTCAAGGGAAAAACAAAATTATTAATAGCATGAAAAGGAAAACTTTATTTCTTCTCTGAAACATTTGATGTATAGCATCAAGCATAAAATACTAGAATAAGCCTAGTTTAATAATATGCAATCATAACCAGCGGGCGTTTTCACACTCCAGTATTAGATAATACAATTAAGCTACCCTATCTAAGGACCACACCAGGGACACAGAAACAAAAGGGTCAAACAAGATACCCTATTTAAGGACCGAGAACCTCAAAAACGACACCCTATTCCGTGGCACGTACCTATATAGCCCATATATGGGAGTACCCCCCCGGGTTCTGATGGTTCAAGCAAACTTCCCTCGTGGCACGACCAATCAGAAGCACTACCAAGATCTGGTAGTGACACATCATCAGCATTAACTTTTAGCACTTGTTTCTCTGCCATTTCAAGGGGCAAACTGTCAGTGGTAGCATCACAAAATGTTGTTCTCTCAGGCTATCTGATTTGCAGTTACAAAGGAGGAGCATTTAAGGAATGTATGCTCTTTTTGATTGTTCAAGGTAGATTTTATATTCACGTTAAAAATAACAGTCATTTACGCTTTAAAAGCAGGACATAACATCCAGTGACGGAAAAATTTTTGCCAGCCATTCTCTGAAGATGAACTGTTACTTGGAGCAAGGACAATTAGCTCCAGTCATCGTCTTTACACACTCAAAGGAGAATTGATTACAGCTAAAGAAATAATCAGAATATTTAGATGTTTATAGTGGTGATGTGGCTGTAGTGTAAAGGTTAACGGTATTATAACATGCAGATTGCTGATTTGGGGCAATGAGTGCAATGCCGAGTCCGTGAATGACACCATGGTGCAACCATTCAATGGGTGTAGTAGTTTTTTTTTTTTTCAGGCATTGAATTCAAACAACATCCACCCCTTAGGTTTATAGTGGTAAGGGTCAGCTTTGAAAGACTTCTTGAAACAAAAAAAAAGAGGAAAAAAAAGTGTCATTACTGCTTACCAGAAATATTTGAGGAAAGGCAACATAATGAAACAATAATAAGTTCACAGATGAATTTTTTAATAATAATTAATCATTCTAAAGAATACAAAGACTTTTGGGCTTTCTTTAAACATTTTAATAATAAGGAAAATATTTTTCCCCTAGGCTGTACAAACCAGATGAACTCTACACAAATTGACACTAATAATAATGGGGGTGACTTTCTGTAAATTCAATTACAGGCTAAAAATGAATGGCTAACTCGTGATGGGCGAGAATTGAAATACATTTGACTTCAGGGGAAAATAAATCATTGTGACAGGAATTTCTGACAAAAAGGAATCAACAGCCAAAAGACATTCTCTTGTCAAAAGAGGTAAGCTGTATTCTGTTTGTAGTGACAATGAACTGTTTTTAGAATTTAATGTTACACCAGATAAGATTTAACAAGAAAGAAAAATGAATACTATTGCAAGTGAAAACTTACAATCCAAGATAAACCACAGGACTTCACAGTAAACTCCTAACCTCCCGATAACTTAATAAGGAGACAGACAGGAATTTTAGCTGAGGTTTACAAAAAAAAGACTGGTCACACTGCAATGTTATTGTTCTGTCAAGTAACTACTAATTTCAGAAATTACTTGATTACAACTTACATGCACCAGTCTAAAATATCTAGTTGGCCTGCAAAAACAACCGTCTCTCCTGGTTCCTTGCACTAGGGATGTTTGCCAGGAGGGATGTCTGTGCCTAAGTGACAGTCATTCCATACTGATGACGTAAATCAATGTTTACATGATAAATCCTGTAGACATGGGTTCCAAATGTAAATTTGTTCGATTTTTTGTTTCTCCTGGTTGATTATGGTAAAGTTTTCTGTTTGACTGCGAACAGGCTCCAGCCAAACTCAAATGCTTCTGTGAAAGAAGAATATATTCCATGAATATTGACTGTTATGAAGTTAATTCTTTGCATTTACATTCGACCTTTGTGACAGTTTGTTTTTTGCACTTTGTTAGTACACAATAGCTAAAACAATATAAGTACTCTGCTGACCAACCAGAGCTCCTGACCAGATTCTAGACAGATTTAATGTCATCAGTATGGAATTTGTCACTGAGATGCAGACATCCCTCCTGGTATTCCCTAGCGGCGAGGAGTAAGGAGAGATGGCTGTTTTCGCATGCTAGCATCTACAAAGCAGAACAGAAACAAGCTTTACATCACAAATTTATTTTGAAAGCAGTTAAGGGATCTGGGCATGTTAATATTAACAAACATAATTCATGTCTTTCAGAGTGTTGCAAAATAATTCTCAATAAATATTTTCTAGAACCAAGCTTATGGTTAAATCTTTAGAAAGTCTCACTCTAAGTTAGCAAATCTTATGTAGCGGTAATTACCTTTATAACAAATTGGTGACTGGAGTAGAAATGTCAACAATAACGATCTGAAACTTCAAACGTACGTGAAGGAAAGACAGGAAATGATATTCAATCTGTCTTCTCACTACTACAATCATCTTTGAAATTTAAAATGATCATGCTTCTTTGGAAAATGAAAATATTCCCTCATTGCTCCCATTTGGTTCTGCCAACAGACAGTTATCATACAACATAGACATAGCAAAAGTTTCCCTTTGTCTCAACATCAGGTTCATGGGAAATATCCATCCTAAAAATATCAGTGAAAATGAAAGACCAGGATCTAGGTTAAAAATAATGGCTTTTAGAGAGCTTGAAGTGTAAATCATTATTTTGAAAACTTAACTTTGTATCAAAAGTATTAGGTCACTTAACTACTTAAATCTTCTAGTGTTTATTCTATCACCAGGAACCCTTATGAGTTTCTGGTGTCACTAAATAAAATCCACTTTGCTAAAAATTTTCTTCATTATTTTCTGAACTACAGGGAAACATCCTTCATAATTTGTGCAAAGCAAAGAAGTTGTCAAAGAAAGATTTGAACCAAAATGTTTGCTTCTACACGTTTAAACTCCATTAATTTTTCTTTCATTATAAAACTGACCCAACTTTCTACAAAAAGGTTCTAATGAGTTTAAGCTTTTCTATGCTACAGAGTTTTCACTGATGGCTATGTTTCAACGAAAAAGTCATTTGTTCCTCACAACTGGCTGCTTCTTCTTCTTTTTCCTTTTGAAAAAGCAACAGCATCTGTGAAAATAAAAGGAAGTTTAGTGAAGACCTTTTAATATTGCCTCTTGTCTCTCAGGTTTCATTATAAAAAAATTCTAAATTACTTAAAAGCTACAGAAATAACCTGCTGTTTCATAGAATGTTACTGACTGTGACATTTATTATAACAAAAACATTGCAGGGCTGTTTTTAGTGGCTCAAGGAAGGAACTTTGCCTCACTATTAAAAGTGTAGATGTATTGGCAGCTAGTCTGGTAGAAACATGATACATCAATAAAAATTAATCTCACACAATCAGAATGATGTACTGATCTATCTTGCACTGTCACCACACTGGCTCAAAATTTTATTAATTTGGTAGATATATTTCAGGGTTTGTGCATAAAAATTTTCCTGTGACTAGACAATGAAGATGTCATCAGACCCACCCACTAAATAAACTTCAATGGCTACAAAATACAGTGATACATACTTTGTTTCCTCAACAACTTCCACCTCAGGTTGCTGTTGTGCATGCACAGGACTACCAGCCTTGCTTTCTAGACGATTCTCTTCAGTTGGGAGAAGGTCACCATTTGTTGAGCTAACAACTTGAACAGAACCCCCTAATCTGTCTGCAGTGGGTGGAGCCAGCCCAGCTGTTCTGTGAGCCTGCGAGTTATCAGCCCAAGCCCCTTTTCTGTCTTGAGCAGACTAAACAAAGACGAATCAAACTGATCAACACTTAATATATATCTTTCAATTGAATTTTGAATATGCTGTAGTCTTTGAAATCAGTACAATATAACAGACAAATGCTAGGGGTATTCACAGTCAGAAACTGTCACATCTTTAGTGCTCTTAGTGCCCTAGAACTCTAACAGCATGGACAGTCTGATCGGGAAACAAATTTTTCATAATCTTTGATCAGATGTCTGATAGGTAAGAACAGTGAAGCTCACTATAGCTTTAGCTGGAGATCAAACATTTGCCAAAAAACCTTTCTTTAGGAAGAGAAAGAAATTTTCATACTTCATGACAATTCCTGAACCTATTTTGGTAGTTTTTAGTCTGGAGTTGCCTTCTGGTTCAACTTGTCAGTTTTTCAAAAATGTTTGAGCGTATAAGGCAGGTATAGAACATGCAATGAATTATAATGATCCACCAGGGCAGGGCTAAAAATAATAGCCAGTCTGTCAAGAATGTCTGGCCTGATCGTAGTCTTGTCTGGTCAAACGTTTGTCTTGCTGGTCATTTTGAGTGCTCACTTTTGGATATGAACATTTTATTCTCCATGCACTTTTCCACTGAATGTGTCTCATTCTATACAATGTAATGCTGCAACGATGTTTCCTATAAAAGTAGCCAGTGATCATGCTTATAGTAGCCAACCCCAAGCTACTGGCTCTTAGTGACAGCCCTGACACACTGAAATGGTATCCTTACCTTGTTTGTTGCAGATGAAGACATTATTCTCTCAGTTGATTTCTGAAATCCTGCAGGAAGCTGAGAGTCTCTTGGATTGTGTTGATCTGAATGACTCAGTGTATTAATAGGACTTGGCTGTGGAAAGATGATGCTAACATTACAATTAACAATTTAATAATCACATAATTTCTTACTCACTCCTGTTAAAGACAGAATTTTATTACATAATAAAATAGAAAGGAGGAGCTTGTTCTTAACTTTTACAGATTTTCCTAATCCTTTTGTTATCCATGGCTTAGCTAGCACCTTTCTTTGGCCTCTAGAGACAAGTTTCAAGGAGGCATTACTATATTCAATATATTTTAAAAAATGGAGAACAGTTTGTTGACATTTCCTTCATTTTCCGAAGACCTAGCCAGCCAGTGTGCAATAATTCAAAGTGTTCTTTACAGAAAAGTGAGTCACCATGAGTGCTTATGACACTCCTTCTTTTCCAAAGATGTGCGCGTAATACAATATTGTTCGATATGGAGACAGGTAAATGTAAGGTCACTGCTGCGATTGCCATCACCCTCACCCTCACCCTGACAATTTGCCCCTGGGTTATTACCTAACCAACTTGCCCAGTGGCATTTGCAAATTTGGCATAGTTGGCCATAGCCAAATAAGCACCACCCTTAAATAAGTGCTGCATGGACAAGTTGAAAAATTTAATAAGCACAGGCAACATCATTTTTCCAAATTAATATGCTGTACCAGCAGAGAGGTATTGTCTGATAGCTGTCATTAAGGGGGATATTAACTTTACTTCAAGATTTCTAGAATCTCTCCTGCAATGTATTTAACTCTGCCACTATGATTGAGACTATGATTATGACTAAAATTTGGCCAAACAAGTACTGTATCATAGAACCACTTTTCATTCTACTAAAGACCACTTCACTCTGTATCAGGGGTTCTTGTATGCATGGTTTTCGCTGAATCATATACAATGGTCAGGGTGCAAAGAAAATCATTTTTACAGGTTGCCATTCAAGCAAGCTGAAGCTAGCATTTACTAGCCCAGACGTCATTTCAACTAGCCCCAAAACAGAGCTCAACCTTTGCGGTAGTCCACTAGTCCTGGACTAGTGCAAAATTCTTCTGGACTAGTAGAAACTTAGAACCACTAGTCACAGGACTAGTAACTACTTATTAAATTGTGGGTTAGCGTGGTCAGTGTCTGTCACTCTTCTTTGAGTCTCTGGCAGTGGCATTACGAAGTTTCATGATGACATCAATGAAATTTAATTGTACAAAAATATTGAAAATAATATTGTCATGTTGCAACCAGGAAGGACTACAACAGATCTACTAAGGACTAGTAAATTTTTAGTTCAACTAGTCCCAGGACCAGTGATTTAAAAAGTTAAGGTCGAGCACTGCCCAAAAGCTTTTTGACGTGCAGAATTGATTTCACAGTTCTTCTGTTATTCGAATTGCTCAAAAAACATCACTTTCCCAAGCAAGTTACATTGTAAAAACAGAATTCACTAGCCCGGTAGCAAAATCGACTAGCCCCAGGCTATCGGACATTACTTTCTTTGCACGTTGAATGGTTTAAATTTTATGCTTACTTACTATTTGCTTATGTGTCCAGTCAAATTCACCATCTTCAACAAATCCTTTCCGGTCAAATAAGTCCCTAAACAGTTTTCTTAAATACTCATAGTCTGGGGTTTCAAAGAAATCAAGTCTCCGTACATAGCGTAGATACGTGGCCAGTTCCTCTGTAGGGAAAGAAGAAAAAATAATTTTCATCTGTCAGTTTAAGGTGAACTATTTTGTAGAAAAACAATAACAGGTTGATACTTGGTTGTGGTACCAGTAAACACAAATAAAATAATATTGTTCTGGTTGCACTTCTGTAAAAGAAGATTGTATAGATACCAGCAATTATTTTGCTCTCATTTCTCATTCAAATCTCGTAATTTTGATTGAGATTCAGGGCTCAAAATTCTAAAATCCTCAGGTTGCCTTTTGGCAATCAACTGGAGTAATATAGCCACCAGATGCAAATTTTTTGTCGCCCTTTGTATAATGTAAATGACGCAGCTTACAGTCAGGGCTTCTGATATTTCGCGCGGTAGCGGAGCACCGAAATTCGCAAAAACACACAAAATACTGCGAAATTTGGTAGAAATCTTACCAAATATATGTCCGTAAAACATATTTGAAACTCTTCTCAGCTACTGGGACTATTTACTTGCTGTAAACTTGTAAATTTATCTTGAAACTTTGTCACTGAAATGTGCAAACAATGTCCTGAAACTTCCAGGCTTAGATTATGTTGCGAAAAACTGGGAACTAGCCATGATGTTAAAGGCTTTGCCATTGGTTCAGTTCTGGAGCGTATTGTTGTTGAAAGAGCAAATGATGACCTCTGTTAGAAAAACATTAAAAACGCTGGTCTGGTCAGTGCAACACTGATTGATCTCTAACGAAGGTTCCCCCGAAAATAACCACAAAATCGGCCTTTTTTCACTGATTGATTTTCGGCTAAGTTTGCCCCGAAAATCCTCGCGAAATCAGTTGATTTTTCCATGAATTTGGCCCTAAAAATCACGTAAAATTTGACTTTTTTCCGTGACCTATCAGAAGCCCTGCATAGTATTGTGCAATCCATCAGATTTGAAAATATCGTGAATAGAAGTCGGTATAAATTTGGAGGTAAACTGGCTTTGTTTATGCGATTTGGCACATTTTTCATGATGAAAGCAAAGCAGGATAAGATGAAATGTTTGTTTTAACTTTACTCTTTTAATTTAAATCTAAATCATAGAGAAATCTGGTCGCCACTTTGGTGACTAGACTAGAACTTTTAGTCACCAAGGAGAAAAATTTAATGTTAGTCGCATTGGTGACAACAGCAGCCCAATTTGCACCAGGAAACATACCAGGGTGATTCTCACAGAGAACTTCAATAGGCGTTGCACGTTTTGTGTCTCCTATCTTTTGATATCTCTCCTTTAGGGTGTCTGCCTACAACAGACAACAGAAAAATCCTTTACATGATGAAGAGATAACAATACTATTATTGTTCTATGTGATCTAGCTACAGAAAAGAAATCACTTTCTAATAGGGTAGGGTAATTTCTTATAGACGCTATGGACCTTTTAATTACTTTTGATTACTAAGCATTACGTTTATATGAATTTCACAAAACTTTTAATCAATATTGTTTTAATTACTTAGTATTATTTTATATGAAATGCATCAATTTTTTTAATTAATATAATATTTTTAGGAAGCATATTTTTGCAAATTTTATTCTCTGCAAATATTCTTCTTATATTAAGTACTTAGGTTACACACTGTCTTGCCTTTAAGAAATTTTCTTTGGAGTTTTAATTGCAGAATTTCATCTCAGCATCTAAAAATACTTGCAATGAATATTATGTTAAACAAACACATCGAGTCAGATGCTTCAAGATGCCATACAACATCCTTAAAATTTTAAATGTTTGGCCGCCAAAAACCCAATTAGAAAATGAAATTGCTCAACTACTAGCTTTCATTGCCACCGTTTGGCTTGCTGCATCTTTGTGCGCCATTAGGGTTGCACCCTTTGGCTAAAACACCCCATTTTGTACCTTTTTAGCTGGCCATGCCCTAGTAAAAACATTACTCTCTATGGTCCATGTATAACTCTTTAAAAACTAAACACTTTTTTAAAAGGAAATGATTACAAAGTTATAAAGAAATTAAAATCCATATGAACCCATACAACAGCAACTGATGGTCACCTCCTTTAATAAAAACAAAGACTTAAAGATTCAATATAAGTACAAGAGACATACTTTTAGGCCTTGCCATGGAAGGCTCCCTCTTAGAAAGTACATAAACATGTGACCTAATGCTTCTAAGTCATCTCTTCTACTTTGCTCTGAAACACAACAAAACATCTTTTTACAAAAATAGTCTGAATAATCAGAGAAGAAAAAAATTATAAGTAGTGAAGATTGTTTACTTTATTTTCTTAAAATTTAAACTAAGTGTATGCATGAGCTTTATAGAGGCCCTGTTGGGGGGGGTGCATAGGTCCCAAGTCTGAATTTTAAATACTGTTGTTCTGTGCTTTGAAGAGGCCATGTCATTGTCTGTCTTCAATGTGTCATGTGTCATCATTTCATCTGGTGTTATATTGCTGTTTTAACCTCATGTCACTTGTCAGAATTTTACCCTAACAGGGCCTCTAAATACTACCTACCCTCAGGCTGAAAAAATATACTTTTGCTACACATGTATATCATACCTGATTTAACCCTTTCACTACTATAGGCTAATGACCCCCCAAACCCCCCAGCTTCCTGAACAATTATCAAGGATCAAAGATGGCTGTGATACTCAATCAAAACATGCATGCTCAGTAGATTTCAGAGCCTTGTTTCACACAATACACTACACAATCATGAAGCCAAGGAGTCAATTTATTTGTCTGAAGAATAATTAATAAAGACGACTCTCCCTGCATTCACAAGATATCTAAGATAAAATAGCAAGTAATGAAAAAAATTCAAATTTGCTGCCATTTCCAGCGTCTATTGTCAAACGTTGACTGAGAATTTATTTCTAAATCTATCACAATATAGCTTACTTTTTTACAGAAAAACAAGAGAAATTGTCAGAATATATAAAAAATATAATAGAACGGCTCATCCCGCCAGATTTGTGTTCATAAATAAGAAAGTTTTATGACCTTGAGTGGAAGTCATTGTAACAGTCGGTTCGGCACAGTGCCACTTTGCAAATGCTACACTCATATCTTGTTTCCACTTTGTAGCCCTTGGGTGTTCTTTGCCCACTCTCTATGCATTGGACACATTTTCTTTTTCTGCCCTCTAAACGAACTGAAACATGCTGATCTTGAGGGACAGCATGGTTTGGTGGAACCTCGTTCGACCTATGCTTTCGTTTTTGTTGCGAAAAACCACCGATTAGTTTTTGTGCGAGGTCAAGTTTGAAATACACCGATTCACGCACTTCGATCCAACGTGTTCTGATTCAAGAACAAAAGGATTACAAAACAGACACATTAAAAAGAAACCAAAATATGTATTTATACCACTTTTTTGACTGCCACCCAGAGCAATAGAAAGAACGAAGCTGGTCAGCACGATCCACACCGCCCATGTGGGTGGTGTAAACATTTGAAACTCTCGGCTTTTCAATATTCACATTTTGCCTATTATAAATGCAGCGAATCGGTCAGGAGGGCTCATCAGGAGAAACACTAGTTGAGATAAAAAACTGGTTCTCCGAACAGCAATCCGAAGAAATCAACAGCTTTTGCTTCGACAGGTACTGGAACCTTTAATCCATGAGAGCCTGAAAAGGGTTCAATGTCGAAAGCGTGCAGGTCTCTTGACCATTCGGGTTTATCACTTGGGGTCAACTCGTCACTTTTGCTTTCACTGTCTTCAAACTCACTTTCACTGCTTTCTTCCTCAGAAAATTCTTGCACTTCGATGTCAGATAAGTCAGCATCAACATTCACATTGCTTAAACTTAAATTACTATCACTATCATCGTCAGAAGCAAAAACCGCATCGTATTCTTCTTGTCTTATTTCAATTTGAGCGTAGCGCCGGGCAGTCATACTAATAAACAAAAGCAAATACAAGTCTAAAACACGTTCAAAACTACTGAATATTTATATACCATAAATCCTCTATTAAGCCCCCCCTCTCAAATAAGCCCCCCCTCTCTAATAAGCCCCCCCTTTTCAGAGGAGGAAAGTTAATAAGCCCCCCCCCTCCCCCTCCCCCAATCCTTATTCTTCACAAAAAAATTAACGATTAACGTGGACTGATCAGTTATGATTTATTCAGGCTGGAAGTTCATATTGTTTTTGGTCTTCGGCGGCATGACCTCCAACTTTTTATGCTTATCTTTCTCAATTTTGCGCTCTAGCTCTCTGTACAACGCGTAAGTCTACTCTGTCTCATACCACGGTAATTTTGCTACAGGTGATGCATTTCGCTAAATTAAATAAGCCCCCCCTCTCTATTAAGCCCCCCCTCAAAAGTGCCTGAAAAAAATAAGCCCCCCGGGGGGCTTAATAGAGAATTTACGGTATTATAACTAGCTAACTAAACCTCTTTTGTGAAAGGTTTGAACCCAGGAGTCATTTCAAAAGTAGGTTGAGTTTGATCGTCCGGGTTAACGTAGTCCTGAATAGGACTGTTGTTGACAGTGACTGACGTTTCAACAACCTGTGCGGTAGTCATCTTCAGAGTCAAAGTGAGTTGTATCACGTCAGTAGATGGTATTATATACTCTGGTTATTGATCTGATTGGTCAATAAAGTCAAGATGTTATTGGTCGACTGTCATCGCGGCTTCACTGACAGTTGACCAATAATATCTTGACTTTATTGACCAATCAGATCAATAACCAGAGTATATAATACCATCTACTGACGTGATACAACTCACTTTGACTCTGAAGATGACTACCGCACAGGTTGTCGAAACGTCAGTCACTGTCAACAACAGTCCTATTCAGGACTACGTTAACCCGGACGATCAAACTCAACCTACTTTTAAACCTCTTTTATAAGCACATAGACAAAAGAAGGAAATTCTCAACCCTCTGGATTTAAGTGTGTTTTGTGGCGTAAGAGGAATCCTGTATACAAATCCGTTGGTGCGTCGCCACGCACGTACGTCTTCATAGTGAAGCTAAACTTCGGACCTTCACTACTCGACCCAGGCAATAGTTTTGCATGCGCAGTTGGTGTGATTTGATTGGTTTATACCTGCCCTTAACAATGGAACAATAAGTACTGACAAAGAAGGCCTTACCGGGAGTATACAGTGCATTTTTTTGTACCCTTTTCTATTGGCTGCTTTTGGCTGCTCTAGGAAAAAATTGGCCATTTCCAGTTGGCCACTTTTGGCCGCTTTAGTGGTGAAAGGGTTAACCAGTATTAATTAATTATGGTAACAGAACTGGAAAATAGTATTTACCCATTGTTACACGCACTTACAGTTACACTGGAACATAACTGCCAGTTAACTGCCATTCATTCAACTCCCTGAAAAAGGCCTGAAGGGACCCTGATCTGATACCAAATTTTTCCTTTGATTCGCAAGCATATGTAAACCAAATTGAGAGAAGAATCTAGCAATCTATCATAAATCACTTGGGCATTTTTTCCAGCCACCCCATCAATAATCTATTTTGAAAACAAGGCACAATGTGTGATCCCAGAAAATATCCATACCTCCCCCACAGATGGTTCTTCCGATTAGACCCCTCCCCACCCCCTCGGAATTTCTGTTCCAGAGGGGTCATGTATAAACCCCCCCCACCCCCCTAGGAATTTCCTATTTTCCTTTTCATGGCCTTAATTTGCCATATTTAGTGATAATCGACCATGTACTGCTTAAAATTAACTGTTCTCATCTTAACCCATTAATGTCCGGTGCACCCTCATGCGCCCGGAAGAAAAACCATCCTGAAAATCCAGTGCACCCATATGCGCCTGTTCATAAATGGCTCATTTTAATTGGCTGTAGCTTGGATACCAAATCTCTTGGGTATTTGAAATATGCAGAAACGTGACATGCATGAATTAAGCTTTCACTTGAGACTAAGGGCAGCTTTCTTCGTTTACTGTGAGATTTTTGGTGAATTTTTGAATATTCATCTTAGTTTTTTTGCATGGCTTCTGGCGAATTTAACAACGCTTCACTTTCCTCTGATGAAGAAGAAGAAATTTTTGCTGGTTTTACTGTGGAAGAAGTTGCTGAACTTTGGCAAAGACGGCAGAGACAGCTAGAGCAAGATTTGCGTGAAGATGTCAAGGAGTTTATGGACTTAGGAGCACACGAAAGGGGAACAGACTCTGATATTGAACTTTTCGCTAGTGAAGACGAAGGAGAAGAGGAAGAAGAAAGCGACGATAGCGCAGACGAAACTGAAGATGTTCCATTTCGATGGTCGAACGTATTAGGAGAAATTGACATCAAAGAGTTCTCTGCTCATCACGGTGCAACTAAAGATCTCGGTGACCGTGCAACATCGAAAGATTTTAAAAATATTTTCATGGATGATGATTATCTGGATGAAGTCGTTCGATGCACTATTGCCTATGCCTGTTTGAAAGGAGATGCAACCTTCGCAACTACTCGTGCGGAAATTTCAGCCTATCTCGGACTGAATATTTATATGGGAATCCATAGTCTTCCTCAAATTGATATGTTTTGGGATTCCGATATTATTATTGGCATGGAAGGGTTCAAGAAAACGATCCCCAAGCAGCGCTTCAAAACTCTGGGCAGATATTTACATTTGGTCGACCCGAACGATGAAGATCCGGCTGACCTCCTCTGCAAAGTTCGATCTCTTGTAACCCTTTTAGAACGGAGGTTTGCCGATGCTTACATACTTGGAAAAAAAGTTTCGGTGGATGAAGGTCTAGTAAAATTCAACAGGAGGCTGTCTTTTAAACAGTACATGCCAATGAAGCCGGATAAATTTGGCATCAAAGTTTGGATGCTTGCCGATGCGGACAACTACTATGTTCCACAGTTCCAAGTCTACTTGGGAAAAAATTGCATGAACAGTGAATTGTTTCAGCGCAAAAGTTTGGGGTATTATGTCGTTTGGACACTCGGAGAACCCTATTTAGACAGTCACCGTCATTTTTTCTTCGACAATTTCTTTACCTCAGCGGAACTGATGTGAGATTTAGATTCAAAAGATACGTACGCTTGCGGCACCGTACGCACAAACAGGAGAGACTTTCCTGCGGACCTCAAGAGACAAAAACTTGTTGTTGGAGAGATAAGAACCTGTCAGTGCGGAAATTTAGTGGCAACGATGTGGAAAGACAAACGTGTTGTTTCTCTGTTATCAACAAATACTCCTCCAGAGCCTGAAATTCACGCTGTTCAGCAGGTTGTGCGAGGAAGAAGAAAGCGAGTGGTTCCCGCTGAGGCAATGAAGAAACCCGATGTGGTGCCTACTTACAATGAGGGCATGAATGGAGTAGATGTCAACGACCAATATCGGAGCTATTATCCTCCAGGTTCGCTTTCTCGAAAGGGGTGGAAATACTTACTTTGGTTTTTCTTTAATTTGTCAATGGTAAATGCCTACATTTTGGAGAAACTAGCCGGCAATAAGGTGCGTAGCCAACTTGCCCTCCGGCGTGAACTAGCTAGGCTTCTTATTGCCGGCTACAACGGATACAAACGTCCGTCAAGTTCAGACACTCGTGCAATCCAAACTCTAACTAGTGAAGAAAACTTGAAAGGACATTTTCTTGGCAAGTTGCAAGGAAGGAAAAAGGCTTGTGCCTTGTGTGCGAAAGCCGGCCGAAAGTGTGATGAACGACGCACGTTTGAGACATCGTATGGATGTGCACAGTGCGGCGTTCCCTTGTGTCGGCAAATGCGCGGCGAACAATCCTGCTTTTCCCAGTGGCATGTGGGAAATTAGTGTTTTAATAGACACTGAACTTTGACTTTATCTTTTATTAGAATTTGTTCTTCATTATCAGCCATGTTTAGTGCTGTGAAGCATTAATTCAGGCAGTTCACCTTACGCGCTGTTTGCAAGGTGTAAGCGCCAGGAATGTTTTCCGTCACCTTTTTAGTTTTCGTGTTCACGCCTTTAATACTTTGTTTGGTTCGTTAGTTTTTCATTGTCCGCGTAGCTTTGTCCTTCATGTTAGGGTGTTTCTGCATATCATATATTTAGCCTTTATTGTAATTTTGGGGTTTGTTCTTCGCTAGTTGCGCTTGGTCCAGTGTTCAGTTTTTATGTTTGGCCTTTTGCTCGTCCTAGTTTTTCGTCCTTCTCGCTATCGTCTTGTAAGTATCTCGTTTGTTTGTGTCGCATTTCTATATTGCCTTATTGCTTTCGTTCAGTTTGTAGGTTGTTTTATCTTGACTTTGTATTTGTTTAATTGTTATTTTTTCAGTACCGCTCGGTATACTCCACATCGGTTCACTTGTTTCCCTTCACCAGCTGTAAAAGTTCTAGAATAAAGTTTGTGTGTCAAAAATTATAGCGCATAAAGGCTGCGATTACACAAGGAGACCATTGTTCATCAAGTACACTGTAGGATAAAAACAAGTTGTGTCTTTGTTTCGCAGAATTTGTTGTTCATAACATATCAAGCGAACAAATGTGACCCTATTTGGGAAAAGCAGGCTTAATGAAAATTGCGTTGAGCCGTTTTTTATCGCAACGCATTTGGAAATGTTGAAATGCATTGGTGAACGTTCTAAATGCATTTGAATGCGTTGGCAACGTTCTCCAACGGAACTAAGAAACGTTCAGTATCGTTTCAAAATCATTTCAAAACATTCTGAAAACGTTTTCGAACGTTGAAAATGCATTAAATGGAACATCATTAATTTGTTGCAACGGGAAACATTCACCAAACATTCTAACATTGTCAACGACTGAGTTACAAAAACTCAGAACTGTCAGGCATCTCCTTGCTCCATCATTCGACAATTTAGAGCCACCGCCATAAATAAAGTGATAAAACGTTTAAAACTTCACAGCGTGAGAAATGGTCGATCCGAGGAATTAATAATTTGTTCCATTTTCAGTTTGCAAGTCTGTTTTATTCAAGTGGGCAAAAAAGAGGGGAATTAAATTTGAAAGCACGCTTTGTCGAAAGTGTTATAGGTCTGAATTTATTTTATGCTGTTCTTTCAGTGTTACGGTGGTGTGCGTGCTTGTGACTAACTTGTTTGATAGCTCCCTATAAAATTAACAGATATCAGATGCTTGATATGGGTCGCTGATTTTAAATACTAAAATGTACCAAATTTCTACCGGGGGAGTTGTACCATTCACCGACTTTTCCTATTCCATGTTCAGGGGGTTCATTAAGGTTTTGAACAGGAGGGCAACTGAGTTTGACACCTGGGCAAAGAATTGGCAAGGCCCGAAGGGCTTTGTCCCCTAGCGGGGTCTGGGGGCATGCTCCCCCGGAAAATTTTGAAATTCTATAGTCGCAGGGATGTGTTTTCCTGCATTTTGAAGCTGCAGACAATGACTTTCAACAACCAAAAAAAGATAACTTTTCTAAACAATTTAATCATGATTTGATACCAATAACCACCACTTAAATTGGACTTTTTGGTTCTCTTTTAATAGCTCTGCTCATAATAATCTTTACTCAAACTCACTGTCAGCAGCTGAGCTGTAATCTATTGAACGCGTTCTTTTCTGGGCGGCCATGCTCACATGCTCGCAACACTGATACATTTCAGGTGGTCGTTTATGAAGCACAGTTCTTTTCGGAATGTGTTATGGGGCGATTCTTGTTTTTAACACACAACGAACGAGGCGATTTGATGCCACGTGTAATACAGTAGAAATTGCACGGCAAAGTATGTTTTACACTCGAGACTCATCAAGAAAAGGGCACCATTGTAACTTAAAACTGTTTTTGATCACTCCTTACATTAAAAAGAAGTTCTTTGAGATGTAAAGCAGCCGGGCAAAGTCGTGTTCACAGCCGGTCAATTTGCCCGGTGCCCGGCCCTTAATGAACCCCTGCGTGTTTCCTGTTTTTTTATGCTCGGGGATTCAACAAATTCAACCAGTTCAGTCTCGGAACGCCTGGCAAACGCTAGACATTGTAGCCTTCAAAAGCAAAAACCTGAAAACGTGACATTCTTCACAAAAAATTCATGGTTTTTATCTGTACCAGTCAGCTGTCATGAAGATTTATTTCAGTATGGAATGTATGTAGCTATAAATAAAGGCGACCCAAACATGTCGCACACTGCTAATAATTTTTTTGTTGAACTTGTTGTTGTTCAATCTTCACTGATAACGTTTTCCTTGAGAAATAACTCGATTTCCTGAAAAATTAGATCAGATTAGGGTTCAGCACTCATTTTAGGGCTAGGGGTTAAGCGCTGTTTAGGGTTAAACACTTATTTACAACGGTTAGCGTTCAGGGAATACCGTATTTATTCGACTATAAGCCGAGCGATTTTTACACAAATTAAAACTGAAGTTGATTAAAATTTGGGCTCTAGAGGGGTCTCGGCTTATAGCCGAAAGTTTTTGAAAAAAAATTTTTTCCAGCGCATGGAAACTCCACTAAATCGGGATGTATTTACTTATAAGCCGAGCTAAAGTAAAGAAACACAATATGCAATCGTTGCTGAATTCGAAAGTGCGACTGGATGGTAGTTCGAACCGCATCGGTGTCTCGTCCATGTTAAAGATTCTTGATAGGGAATAACCGTGACGCTGACGGGATGTGATTACAAATCGATGGAACGTGAGTTTTTGCTGCTCCAAATCTACTGTTTTGATGCGAAGGCTGACGGAATGGCGGCGCTTCCATTTCTTGTACCCACCGAGGGACGCTTTAAACTCAGGATCATCGCTGAATTCTTTTGCTTTTAGACGTAGCATCAATCCACTAACAGCTATCCCTATGCGAAACGAAGCGAGAACCTTACTAAACGATCAAAAGGATAAAAATTTGATGATGTGATGAATTTGTCTTGACGCTTGTGAAAACTGGCCAATGACAATCTTTCATACACAATATGTTGTCACATGATACACGATAGTTTTGAGAGTCACACATTCAACTCACATTCGCTCTGCAATCAGCTGATTGATTTGATCGTGTTTCTGTTGTTCGACAGAAAACTTACCTTGGCTTCTCTGCTCTGTAAACCATTCCAGTATTCTTTGATCGAGCTCCAGATACTTCGGCGTGAAGCATCCCATCGTCTTCCGTTTCGCTGACAATTTAATCTCGCCGTTAAAAAGGTTCGCTTGATCTTTCCTCCAGCGACAGACCATGGACTCACTGATGCCGTATTCTCTGGCGATTTCAGAGTTATTTTCAACAGCTCCTCAGTGCTTTGGCGACTATTTAAGTTTAAACGCGAGGTTGTACGACGTGCGACGAGCCTTGGCCATTATGACTACTTGACTTGAAATAAACGATTGCGAACACGAGATTGTTTGGTATCGATTTGTAGACTGGTGAGGCCGCTTACCGTAACAACACAGTTAGTTTTAAGCCTCATTTATGACAATCAGTGTGATTTTTTCCGAAAATGGTAGGTTTTCCCACAGTTAACAATTCAGTCTTGTAATAATGAATGGGTCTCGGCTTATAGCCGGGTGTTTTCGATTTATTTTTGGTTCTCGTTATGCCGAGTCTACACGTTCAAAGTTTGGGGTCTCGGCCTATAGCCGAGATCGGCTTATAGCCGAATAAATACGGTATGTTCCATATTACTGTTTTCGATTTTTATGGGGTTTTTTTCAATGTTTCTTCAATGGACTGCATTACTCGCTGACTCGCATTTTATACACACTTAACTTTGACCGTACAGCACACTTGGCAGATTTCTTTGCAATCGTCGCTCGATTAACATTGTCAAGCAAGCGCACCATGTGATCGTTGTTTTTAATCTCTAAAATCTTCTGCTTGCGATCGTCGCGACTTCAATTTCGTCGGAATTACTGATATTGAGGCTCAACAATAAAAAAAATCAAACTTTCTCAGGGTTGCTTTGTGTCTCAACCATAACCTGAGATCAGGCATTGTTTTTTTTTTTTTTGCTTCCTTGCTTCTTTGATCGCAGGCTATCTTAAAAACGAACCGTGAAATAAAAGTGCGTTATCGGACAAAAACAAGAAGGGATTGCGTCGAGACGAGAAGCACTATTTTTCTCACCTTTGGTCACGCTCTCTCTCAATTATTTTATCTTGTATCTTTTCCCCGAGGGATTTCGGGAGTCGGAAAGGATTAATTTTGAAAGGGATGTGAGAATTAACCGACTGCAAGCAGTCTAGCACGCCGCTGACAAAGGTAGAAAAGGGCAAATAATTGGCAACCCAAAATTAAATTCTGTCAGCCAGCTACGTACAAAAAGAAATGCACGACCTCAACAGTTAGCCTTACAGTTTTAAGAAACTTCTCAAAAACTTCTCTCCTTTATTTCCAGATATGAAAGTCCAATAAAGTAATTTCATGCCTTTCTCAATTACCTCTTGACATGTTCAGGGTGCAAAGAAAATTAATTTTACAGCTTGCCCGAAGGGCAAGCTCTAACCAACATCTACCAGCCCGAAAGTCATTTTTACTAGCCCGAAAAAAATTTTTCACAGTCCCCAGGAATTTATTAGGAATTTACATGTAAAACATTTGTCTTACAGTACTTTTGTAATTTTAATTCTCAGAAAAATCTTCGCTTGCCCGTCGGGCAAGTTAAGCACAAAATTCACTAGCCCAATCGCAAAATCCACCAGCCCCGGGCTGTCGGACACGACTTTCTTTGCACGCTGCATGTTACAACCTGAAACAACATCAAACACACGCAATGTCACAAAGATCAAAGTTCTATGCAAATTGATTTGAACCGATCGAGAACAAAACGTAAAAGCCTTTGTTTTCCATTGCGAATTCATGTCGTTCTTCCTGTTGATATTACTGTTGTATGGAGGTATCATTACTGTTCCTGAAAAAAAGTTGTATTTTCAAAGAATGTTCTCAAGCGTATCGATGTCTAATCATCAATGATAATTTTTCGCATCTTATGTTGAACTTCAGGAACTAATTTTATCGATAAAAAAACGTTTGGAAGCATTGCCAATGCGTTGAACAACGTTGGAAAAACATTCTAAAACGTTGAAAACGATTGCCTGCGTTTGAAGGAAAACGTTGCAAATGCGATGAGAATCATTGGAATCCGTTTCAATGCATTGTAACGCATTCAAAATGCGTTGAAATGCTTTTCAACGCAAATTTCATTAAGCCCGGTTTTCCCAAATAGGGTCACATATAGCTCTGGTCCTATTTGAAGGTCATGTCGTTTACTTAATTCTTTGACTTTGCAATTTTTTTATAGAGAGGATTATTTTCATCTTGTAGATTTAAGAAGTGTAAATAAATCTTTATTATAATAGCAATGACTTTGTGAAGTTTCACTTTGAGAAAATAAAAGGAAGACAAAATAATTTTGAATTATTTTCAGACCTCTTTGTTTCTCTAACGAGGCAGACATTTTGTCTGGATTTTCAGGGGTAGTCTGGGCTCAGGGCTCTGGACCTTATAGGGTTAAGACACAATTTTTTATAATCTTTGACCTATTTGTTATCTTTTACAAGGCAATATGCATTCTTACGCAGCCAGAGCACGCTTGATAGACTATGAGCAGTCTTCTCAAGAAAACATTTAAAACATAACTTTAAATTTGAACTATTCATTGAAATAAAACTATGTGAACATTTTGGAATTTCAAAACAAATCTACTTACGGACAAAGTTCGACAAAGTTGATTTCTGGTACTGTAAGTTTTACGATGTACACATCTTGTCTAAGTCAGCTTCATCTCACAGCAAATATTTACAGCATAACTTCAAAGTTAACTATTGATTTAACATTAAACTATGTGAAGATACAGTGCATTCAAATTTCAAAATGGATCTACTACAAAACTAACTTACAAACAAAGTTTATTGTTAAATGTTCGGCCTTGGGTCCTAAAGTCACCACAAAGTCGATCTCTTGATGTTTGTAGTTTAACTTTGAATGAATTACACTTGCAGTTAAACAAATTTCAGGAATTACAAAAAAACCTATTTGGGTGATAAAAGAACAAAATACGCAAATATTCATTTTGCGTCCCATACATGTATTTGCATCAATTCATGTTCAGAAATGAACATCGGTGAAACATGATCTATTTCGTTGCCAAGCATGTGATCGAAAGTCTCCTCCGCAAAGAAGAAACAGGTTGTTAATAGTTGATTTGGCGAGAAGTCTGTTGGACAAACAGCTTGCCTTCAACAGTACTTTATTAGAAGTCAATAATAAAATACAGTAATAGTCTCATTTAGGTCATCACACAATGCTTTGTCAACAGAAATTGCATAAACTTGTTTACACGAAGCTTGAGAAATATAGCGCCAAGATAGACAATGTTTGTTCTTGATTATTCAAAGTTTTATCAGACTATCTGCAATCGAGTCCACAATCTAGATACATGTTTAACATGAAGAAATTATTATTAATCGATGCACTAAAATCCATTACCGGAGGAGCAAGGGACCTGTTGAGAATTGCACCAAGAATTGCGATTGATAATGCCCGAAGGAAAATATTTATTTTAAGACTTCGTGAAAGTCAAACGTTGGACAGACCGACCGTTAGCTGTTTAGAATCAACCGTTAGATTGTACGAGCAATCCGTTAGAGCATGAGAACAAATCATTAGAGCGTGTGGACAAATCGTAAGAGCAGAGATGATAGTGAGCTTCCAGCAAAGAAGATGTTTGAGACAAACACCTTGAAGTTTTTTTTCATGAAAGGGCATCTACGTCTAATTTTTGTTGTGCTTCAAATCAAAATAATCCACATATACTTAAGTACGTCTCGTACGATCGATCACGTCTTTTAAAACCCTGTGGAAAATTCTTCTCGTGGGCACCCCCCATGACCCTCAGAAATTTCTACCCTTTAGCCCCCCACCCCTAGGAATTTCCATTGACCATCCATGGGGGGGGGGGGGGGATGGATATTTTCTGGAATCACACAATCCCATAAGGTAACAGATCAGCCTGTCACCAGTATCTATGAGGCCATCAGTTACAGCAACATGCAGTTCATACCTTTTCCTAAATGTGTATTTATGCTCATGTATCTTGCAGTCCCTGTTAAACTTTTGTGTTCACGATATGGTATATGTTTTTTAGTCTCGGGATCGATGTACTCCTTTGCAAGACCAAAGTCTATAATGTGAATTGTTTTCTCTTTGCCTGAAGATTTACGTCCAATAAGGAAGTTCTCTGGCTTAATGTCCCTGTAAATCATATTCTTTGAATGAACACACTCAATTCTTGAAATCTGTGAAGTAAAGTTAAGAAAAAAAATGTACTTTTAATTATGTGAGCCCTGAATTTTGATTTAAGATCTATCTAAGTCGACTCAGACAAATTAACAAAGTTGACACAGAAACTTTACCCTTACAAGGAAAGTTAGGATTTCACTTTCACACAAAAACTGCCACTCTGTTCGTTTCTGCTAGGATACTGTAAATCATCAAGCAGACATTTTCACCTTGTATTTCTAAAGAGGGGTGTTTTATAAGGGTTGGAAGTCAGAGTTACAATAATTGTAACTCTGACTGCCAATTATTGGACTTGAACAAGTAGCTATAACCAGGTGAAAAAAAATGCAGTTAGTACTGGAGTCATGTACTTTATGGCATTCATTGGAGTTTCAAGAATTAGAACTTTTCTTCCAGCCGCCACCATGAAACTTACTTACAATCAGGTGCAAACTACTACACTGTCATCAGAGTCACAAGCCAAAACAAGATGCTACGGAGCGTACACTTCGGCGTCGTGGTTGTGGAACTGATTAATTGTAAATGTGGAGGAACAGTAAGAAATGAAATACGGTAAGAGTAAGGTGTTCATTTGTGAAATTATGGGATTTGTCAGAATATTCTAAAAGAGCAACATCCAAGAGGCCTACTTGCCAAAAAACTGGCATTGTCTCTGAGATATTAGCCCAGTTATGCTCTGATGACTCCATACAAATCCTTCTAAATTTGACTTGGGTCTAAATGTTTAGACCTAAGTCAAATATGAGGTTACTGGCAGTGAATAACAAGTCTAACGAAACAAACAGTGAAAAAAGAATTCTCTATTTTTCTTAGTCACGTCAGGCTTCAAAAACAGCATAGCAGTCTCGATCATGTACTGATTAAAGATATGTAAGGCATTGGTAAGGAGTCAATTATGTTGAGCATCGAATTGGCTAAAACTCAATGTTATGAGTTCGAATGTTTTGAGGATAATTATTCACTGACTATCAGTATGCAGGGATGTCGGATTAACACAAGGAAGTTTAATACCAGAGGAACATAGCCTGTACAGAGCTTTAAAACACAGCATCTGCCAACACAAACTTGACTGGAACTTTAGCAAAACTAAACAGCCTCTACCAATAATAAACTCTCAATTGAACTTCAGATATCTTTAATATGGCTTCCGTCAACTTGTAAACACAGAACTTGAAAATCGAACTTCGTCACACTTGACTAAACACAGCAGTCCAGCTCGTGGGAAAAAATGTATTTCGTCAAAAGAACTAGCTTGGAACTTGTATAGCGTTTGACATAAGGTTCTAGAAAAAACTGAACTGGCAAATAGTAGTAGCTTTTTGACATAATTATTTTATGATTTCAGTAACTGATGCAATCTGCCGACTCATGCTGAAATGTAAACATACTCTAATTAATTATTCATGAATAATCCAAAAAACGTAGAGAATGTTCAAGAAAGTCACGCAACGCATGAAAGCAATTTTTTCTACGTAACATTCGACAAAGACAAAATGTCTCTGTGCAGCATCTTGTAACTTTAAATTCATCATAAAACAGTTCGAAAGGATGGCTCGCTCGTGAAACGTTTTTCAACACTTGAAGAGAATTTCATGTTTCTGCGCGGCCACGTAATTTCCTCTATTTATTCCTCGAGTAAGTTAAAGACTAAACTCGATGTGATCTCAAGATGTCACGAAGTAGTCCGGTCTCATTTCGTGAAATAGCCAAAACAAGCTGAAAAGTCACGAACTTGCACGCCCAATCTTGTCCCGAAACTAGTGCATCATTTCATAACTATTTTTTACATTTCGAACTACCTTGGGTAGCAGTAGTGCAATCAGTTAATCCCTCAACTTGGAGTCTTCTCTGATCTGAGTCGGTTCAAACCCCGGGACAGCCATAATAATTGTTTCTTCCTCGAAAAAGTTAAAGAATAAATCAAAGAAATCGAAGTGATCTCGAGATATCTCGCACTAATTCGGCTCTCACTTCGTCAAATAGCCGAATAAAACCGAAAACCTACAGACTTTGCATGCCCAATCTTGTCAAAAAATTGTTACTTTGATACATTCCTGAGCGTCATGAATCCTTTACTTCGTGCTCCGCTGAAGTAATAAACCAATCACTAAGCTTGTTCCCTCACACTGTTATTGGCTTACTACCAACTCTGATAATCTAGTCATAAGCAGAAATAAATCTGGTTTGAAAACCACTACCGTAAAAAGCATGTATGTACTCACAAGTTGAATAGCAATCATCAATACTGTTTTCAAGCTAAATTGCCTGTTGCAGAGGTCAAATAAGTCCTCCAAACTTGGTCCTAGAAGCTCCATGACTAGTGCATTGTACTTGCCACAAGGACCAAAGTAGTGAACCTGAGGTATACCCTCTGCAAAGAATGAACAAAAAGGTTGAAATAAATTGAATGAAGGAAACTGAGATCCTGTTTAGGTGGTCACCCAACAAGTTAATTGGTTGAGCTTCTACTATATTTAGCTACATTAAATGTAACTAAATATAATAAGTTACTGTGAAAATTGGACGCCCTCCTAAGTAGACAACTCTACTTATGGACGCCTTTACAAAACCCTGTTTAAACTCACAAACAAACTATGCATTTTTACATTCTGGTAAAACATTCCTGTAGTTGCATGCCTTTCAGGGTTTACCAGTTAGATGTTAGCTTTGTTTTAATGAAATCTCATTTGCCTCTGTGGTCTTTTTAGCTCTTTGCTTAGATAAATTGGTAGAGCACGATGAAAAATTGGGGTGCCATACTCCAAAAAATTAAAAAAGAGTGTATGCATATGATGTAAAATAGAATTAGCTCTCTTGTAGCAACATGCGATTTCTGTTATTTTATGCAAAATGGCTGGAAGAGCTAACGCTAATGATCTAGAGATACCAGGTGGAGAGAAAAGTTGTATTTATTTTCTAAGATTAAGCTTTTTAAAGGCAAAAATTCTTGAATGTAACTCCAAGTAGCAAAGTTGATGTTGGTGATGTATCAGTGTCAGAGAGAAGCTTGACAGCTGCTGAACAGCTCAAACCAAAAGAAAAACAAATAGAAGATGTCACTGGAAAATTCAGATATGATCTGATATTGACATGCTGATGAAAGGTTTGTTTCATACTGAGAGGTCATGTATGGTAAGTGACACGCATACGCATATTAATTTTCTGTGGTTGTTGTTTATATGGACACAAGATTTGCCTTCCAATGCAAGAGCATTTTCTTTGACTTCTTTTGAAATGCAAAGCTCTTTATGCAACTAAATAAGGGTTTCAGGTCGTTTAATTTATTCCCTAAAGCGCCTCCTGGATCTAAAAACGATTTGTCATGCTAGACCCTGCTTGTTAGTGTTCCTTTTTTTCAGGATGTTAAATTCTCTCAGATAGTGATTTACAGAATGAGATCCAAATTTCGAAGAATGGATTGCACCTTAAACTGAAGCTACATTAACTAAGGAGAACTGCACTGTGACTCAGTCAATGATTAAGTGGTCTGACTCTCGTTCCTTGTTCTTTGCTCCTAAACTGCATGGAAACGCTTGCTACGCAGGCTAGAAATAAACCACCTCCACATCACGAGGCTCATTTGCATACAATGAAAGTTTACACCACTCGACCACGCAACTAACCAACTAACCTGAGATCAGGCGTTATTTTTTTTCTTTTTTCTTTTGCTTCTTTGGCTCAAGAGGGAAAAAAATAACGCCTGATACATTTATTTAACAAGCCGTCAACTGCCCCCTAATTTACATAATGTAACGTCTGCTTGACCTGTCATGTTATTAGCCAGGGAATCAAATTTTGACACGAATAATGTCTCTTTTGTAATCAATTTTAGAGAAAAGAAAATTTTTAAGTTCGTCCATGTTCAGATGGCGCTTCGTAAAAAAGAAATTTTAAAAGTGTTGTTTTTGTGATGAAATACTACTAGCTGGAGCTGCCGTACCTTTATTTAACAGCTACAAATAATAAAGAATTCACTGGTCAAAGCTCGTTGACTTCGTTCTGTACCAAAAGCAGCGAAAAAAAAAATTAGGCTGAAGCAACATATTTCATGAACTGAAAGGTGGTGTGAAAGCAAAGATCACTCAGAATAATTCGCAGGTTTCTGAAGGAAGACTTACAGTCAAGCCAGGTCAAGATTCTGTTCATGAATTGATTATTTTAAAAGTGAACCCGTTTGTCGCTTCTGTAACTTGTAGCCAGTATCAAATTGCATTCAAATGATCGGTGAATTTTTAGTATACGATGAGATGGAAAATATTTCAATGGATGAAATTTCTATTTACCGTAGGCATTCTTCAAATTCAAAAAAACTGAGCCGGCAGAAATTTCATAACGAACTCGCGTGTGTATTCACTGCATTACGCAACAGGCTGAAATCAACAACAACTAACGGATGGCGGCATTTCGGCCAATCGAAACAGCGCAAGTCAATTGTATTGTTTCCTATCCAATCAGAAAAAAGTCCAGATTCTGGCTTTTGTACATGTGTTCCGACAAACAAATGTATCATGCCCTCTTCCCGTGAGAGACATAAAGGGTTAATAGGGAGAGGGCATGATCTCAGGCTACTAACCAACTGACTGACCAACCACAACCCTCGAAGTTAAATTTTTCTTTTGGTGGCCATTTGGCGACCAACTCTTTAGGTTTAGTCGCCAAAGGATTTTTTTAGGCGCCAAAATATATGTTAACAATAAAGTTTTAATAATTGGTTAATAATTAATTTGGGCTTTAAAATGGTATTGCTCAGCCAAGACAATGTTGCTAAACGGCATTTACCGTATTTCGCTAGACATAGTGCAGGAAAACGGCCGACAGGAGTGTAACATGTTTGAAATCGTGCACGCGAAAATTAATTGCGTAAGCACTGTGACCGTGTCTCCTGGTGTCTCATATTTTATCATAAACATTCTCTTTAACACTGGCGAAAAGTACCAGGACGTACAAAACTAACAAAATGTTGTGCTAAAACTGGTTTAAAGCTAGTCTTGTTTCAGTATTTTAGTAATGAAACCGCACATTGAGAATTTATTTACATCTGTCCTATGAAACAAAAATTGCCTCAACGACGGAGCCGGAAAAGACGGCGTGATCTATAATTCAACCCTATAGTTTTCTATCAGCCAAAAAAACCCAAACAAAAATACCGCTTTTGCTTTACTTTTGGTTAAAAATAAGACGTTTAAGACAATTGTTTTTCGCGAAGTTTAGGTTCGTCTGATGATGATGTTGTGTTGGTCTGCAAATGGTCGCTTTTTATTTTATATATAAAAAACGATTCAACATTTCATGTTACTCAAATTTATCTCAAAATGTTCCATGCCGACTTAAACTTTCTGCTTTACCATTTATTTTAACCCCCCAAAATATATATTTATTTGGGTTGTAGTCTTCCCAGTCTAGCCGCACACGCAGTTTCCCAGAGAAAATTATGAAAAACAAATCGATTGCGTGCTGCTTGTCACGCGTTACAAGGTTAAAAATTTGTCACGTGCTAGGCAACGGACCTGTGCTCAGTGGAGCAGAACAATATTTTAGTAGAAATCTTAGCGAAGTAAGCGTTCGTTTGAATGAATATCGACGAGATCTTCTAATCTTCCCCCTCTGGGATATCAGCAGAGGACCTTAATCATTTCAGTACAATTCAGACAATTGATCATCTTTTTCGTTTCTTCAGTTTTTCTCTGGTCGCCAACTTGGCGACTATTTTCCGAATCAAGTCGCCAGTACCAAAATTTTGGTCGCCATGGCGCCTAAAGTGGTCGCAGCTTCGAGGGTTGAACCATGAGTGCTTCCTATAACCTTGTGAATAGATTCACAAGTTAAAAATGAAAGTTAAAAGTCAAGGCGGTAGTGTCGCTTTTAAATCTAGAGCTATCTCGTCTTTCGTTTGTAAAACAATGTAAGTTCCAACTTTGTGGATGTTCAGCAATATTGTGATTTTTAGTGTTCAGGGATCTCCTAAATACTAAAAATGGTAAATTTTTGAGGGGCTTCATCCAATATTATTAGTAACTGTATTGTGGGTTCTTAAAACAGAATACTTTGGGGAACAACAACCAAGGGACTAGTCTCATCTCAGAAAACAATGACAGTAAACCTGCTAAACATCTTATCACATTGAAATCATCTGAAAACTCCATTGCCAGATTTTTTTATATATAATTGTCTCAATCATTCTCTGTGGACATAAAATAAAAACAGAGTGGCTAGTTGTATGCCTTTGTCAATTTAAAACCTTATCACCAGCTGACATAAAAAACAATGATTTATTTCAAAAACCTTATACTATATTGTTGATAATGTATAATGTGAAAATTAGTGTTATAATAAAAAAATTGTGTTTTTACCAACATAAACCAGTTGAAAAAGGTTAACTTTGGTTTTCCACAAGGCCATGGAAATATTAGCATGTATCTTCTCATTTTGATAAAGATAAAATTCATCCTTAAAATTAGTATTAGTAAAAAAAAAGTGAAGTTATCTGAGTATAAAAGTGTAACAACCTCTTCCAGGCTAGGATAAAATGCATTTGAACAGAACAAGAGAAAATCAAGGCAAAAAAGGGAAAACAAGCATCCATTAGCCTCATGTGACCTCAGCTCCAAAGACATATTTAGGTTCTACAGTCCAACATTTAACCATTTCACAAAACAGTCAGCCCGGGACTGGGGATTTTGCCTGGCTATTGGAGAAACAAGCATTGGTTGACAATACATTAAAATGTCAAATCCTTAACACCTTTTCAAATTTCCCCACCTCTTCAAAAATTAGTGACACCCCTTTTTAACTCGTGGGTACGCGCGAGCGTACCACGAGTTATTGCAGGGACAGGGATATGCAAATGAGTCACTTGCTCACTCGTAGTAGACGTTTTCGTAATTAATCGGGTCCGAACTCAAGAGCGCGAAGATTTATTGTTTCCAAAGAAGCACGCGCTCGCCGAAGTTTGGTCGTGCACTACAGCACGGTCAGAGGATAGAGGTCTTACCAAATTTAAGACACGCAGGAATCTTTCAGAGTAGTACGATTCAAGAGCCTTTGACTCGTCCAGGCGTTAAACTTGACGAGAAGCTAAGATGAGCATTTGCTCTTCTACTCCTTCAACTTCGACGCTGGCTTGATCTCATACATAAATCTAGGCACTTCTTCTTCTTCTTCTTTATAAGGACTCCTTAAGATCACGGGGGGAAATGGATGTGATTTTGAGCATTAGCTTTAAAATAACAGCAGAAATCGAGATAGGAGAACATAAGCTTATGTTTTGCGTCCTATTTCGCGGAGGAGTTGTGTCGACTTTGTATCGCGTATGTTCTTTCATTGCCATGAAATGTGTTTACATTGTTTTTTACTGTCGGTAACCTGATTTCAATTAGCCTAAAATTTCATCCGATTCTTCGAGTCGTTTTTTCGATCGGTTAAGTATGGCCACAGGGTCCAGAGGAGATGTGTTTGTCGCCCGTCGAAAACTTGATCGCGTTACAGTTTCGTTAGTCGTTTCGTTACACATTCTGTAGACCGCAAACCAAGAGACTGTGAGGAGTCGCAAGATCATGGCTTTCAAAACGGCGAACAACAAAGTCGATCTGGGTCAGATAAGAAGCGAAGAAATCGTTTACAGTAGATTCATTAAGATCCCATTGGGCTAATTAATCGTGCTAAGCAACAGGTATAGACATTTTTCAAGGTGAGACTTTAAATAAGTAATTCATTTATTCACACGAAACTCCTCTGGACCCTGTGGGAAAAAGCATTAAATTTGAGACTTTTCATCAAATCATGTTATCATCCTCAATGGCGAAGTGGCCATGTGAGGTCGGAACAACTCAAAGGTACCGGGTTCACATTCTGCTAACGACATTCTTTTTCCCTTCTTCCTTGTTTTTTTCTTTTTTGTTTTGTTTGCTTATTTGTTTTGCTGGTTTTTTGGTTTTTAAATATATACCTAAATAACTGTTAATAAAGTGCAACAAACAGCAAGAAAAGTATTGTGTTTCCAGAACAAGGATAGTATATTTATAATCTGAATTTCTATCATTTCCTAAAATTTACTGTGGGAAAACCAGAGGTGACAACTAATTGATTATTTTCTAAACAACGTACCCACGAGTTGGCGATAGTCTTTCTTTGATTAGCTCATGGATGACATAGTCATGCCATGGACTTTTGGAGGCACTCGAATGGCACTCGATCACTCACTCAGTCACTCACTCGATTTTCATTAATTTATTCATTAAAGTCAGATTAAACACTTTACTCTTACCTCCCCTACTTAGTGTTACTTTTGTTCCAAGTGCCTTTTACACATATGTTTGGAATATTCTAGAGGGTACAAGTAAGGCAAATTTTTTTTCCCGACACATCAATTATAGAGATGGGTTTTGTTTAAATGGAAATATTCTATTAAGAACACTGATAATATCATCTGCAAGAAATGGACTTAGAATTGTTAAAAGGACATTGAAATAATTGAGCATGGATCATTCTTGTATATTTGGACGAATTGTGCACATTTGTTCCCGATATCATACTTGATATGGAGAACATGCGATCAACAGGAGTGTGAAAGAGCTATTGCAGCCTGACGATGGGATTTCGTTCGGCGAAAAGCAAATAAGCCAAACAGCCTTTTAATCACTGCAAAAAAATGCTCCTCGTATTGTTAAAGCAACATTGAGGAGTATCTACTGTAGTATATTCAGTTATTTGGATGAATCCAGTCAACCATATGTCTTCGTATGCAAACAGGGAATGAATTAATGTTGTGTTAACTAGAAGCACAGGTTTTAGAACCAACAAGCGTTACGCTATTTTGCTTGAATTCTTAGGTGATCTTTGCCTTAAAGTAGGCTTTTGATTGTCGGGTGATTCCATTTAGCAGTGCTATTAATGTAATGTGTACAAAAAATGCTGCGCTGGTATAAACAAGTCTCTAGAACATTCAGGTGGAGAAAGGCAATCGGATACTTCGATTGCATTTAAATTACTTGGCTAGGTCAGAGCACATACTGCTTTGAGCCTAATCCTTTTTATTAAAATAGTTTTTAGCTAGTGTTTATCAAAAGCTGGTCAGTATAAAACACGGACTGTGGACTGCGGACTACGGACTGGGTATAAAATACAGACTAGGTATAAAATGCGGACTGGAAAATACGGACTGGGTATAAAACACGGACTAGGTATAAAACGCGGACTGCAGACTGTGGACTGGGTATAAAAAAGAAATTCTTGGTGTAGGTCCTCTGAATCAAGAGCCTGACAAAAATGCTATTTTCTACACCCATTTTAGACATGGTATCAGTCTCTAACAATCATGAAAGGGGTCAGGACCCGGGGGGTACTCTCTTATATAAGCCACATACGCCCTAAAGGGTAGGGTTTATGAGCCGTTTTGGTAGTCTGAAAACACTTTGCCCATTTTGGTTTGGAATCGGATATGGTTTTCGAGGAAACTACGGGAGTGTACTGGTACGAATGTATTTATCATTTTCAATTCTAAAAGAATAAGAACGAAATAGAAATATGCGAATTTGAAATGCATTTGAAGAATTTTTTGTTTGCGCTCAAGAGAGAATGATCTAATGTTGCCCTCAAATCTGTAATATATAATGATGATATAATTTCTGCCTAATTATGCTTAGCCTGTTCCAGGCTTCGAGATAGTTGGGTCCGCTGAATTAAAAAAGCGCGAAAATAAAACGGGAGGAAACTGGGTAGTCTCCTGTTTATCTGAGAGCCTGGAACAGGCTACATTAGGCCAAGGCTCAACATGGGTATGGATTTTACAGATCAGGTCTGAAAACGGGTGTGGAAAATGACATTTTTTATTCTGAAATAGGGTAAGGATTTAGAGAACCAGGGGGCACAACCCCAACAAAAAATTCCTAGGAGTAACCCCCTTCCGGGGTTTAGGAGGAGGGTGAAAATCATGTCATCATAATCATCACATAGAATATAACGTTGGGTTGGATGATTCACTTCGGTCATTATTCACGTATAGGTGAGTAATCCCTCCCCCATAAATACTGCTTTTTTACCTCGCGGAATGCCCCAATATTCACCTTCTTGTCTGAGTTCTTCATTTCCTCATATTCCCAAGGCTTTATTTGAAACGGAATAGAGACATCTTTAAACATTTTACTCTGACTCGGCTAACAACAATATGATTCTTTTTATTCGGTGCTGATTGGTTCTCTTCTAACTCCTTCTTTTAATAAAATTCAGAGTTTAATTTCAGTTGCCTTGAATAGCGGCATAACCTTCCTTGTCCGTGCAGTATGCTTTCTTTCTCCGCATGAGGAGAATATAGACTGCATGACCGGCTTACGGAATGTTCTTGTGTGAGACAAGGAGCTGGAACTATTGTTTTATGCAAGCCCGCTTTCCGTTTCTCTCAGTTTTACCTTTCAAAAGCTGTTTTTATATACATAGTTCGTAGTCTGCGTTTTATACCTAGTCCGTGTTTTATACTCAGTCCGTAGTCCGCATTTTATACCTAGTCCGTGTTTTATACCCAGTCCGCAGTCTGTGGTCCGTGTTTTATACTGACCGATCAAAAGAGCGTTCTAAAGCAGTTCAATTTAGCCATAAATGCCTGTATTCTGTATTTAATATAGCTCATACTACATATACTAACCATTACATACTCATCATATGGAAACATTTATTTAAAAGCATCGCACTTTTAGGAAACCTTTGAATTTCAAGGTCCATTAAAATAATTGCTTAAAACCACGGTTTAAAGAAAACTCGTGCTTATGTAAAACTTGGCTATTTTACAAGAAAGTGCACTGTCGTTCAGAAAGTGTTTGACAGTCACATGAGAAAGCAAATTATTTTACAACTAAAAAGCGTTAATAATTGCTTTTAAAAGTGATCTTTGCTTTGTAAGTAGAAATGCTGCACTGATAACAAGTTTCTAGAATATTCAGGTGTACATGCAATCGGATACTTCGAGCCACACTGTATTTTGGCAAGTCCGTACACAGGACTACACAATGAACTGTTCAAAAAGATTTATATGTTTTTCTTTGATTATTGAACTGTCTTTTCTACACTAATTCAATTCATCCATGAGCTCGCTCCTAGGAGCCTTTGATTACACATGATGTTTAGTTGAAAGTTTCACTAGCATTGAGCGTACGAATAATACTAAAATTATGAATTTTAATAAAGAAGAATTTTTGTCAAGGGAGGTACTTAACATGTCCCAGAATGTTAAAATTAATGTTCTGTACTATAACCATACAAAATGGGTCTTGACAAACTTGTTAATTAAATGTTTTCTGAAATATTGGACATCAACACTCTGAGTACAGATCACAAAGTTATCATTAAAAGGACTGACATATTTACCCACAGTTTATAAAACGACAAGAAACCAAAGAAATGAACCAATGAAATGGCAAATCTCAGTTGAACCAAAAATTACAACACAAAAAAGTCACTAATTGTCGATTTTAATGACACTTTCAAGCTCAAATATCATAAAGAAATATTTCAAAAAGAAATCAACGTTTTACAGCTCAATCGTGTCCTGAATACGAGGCTTAAATGAGTAATCCCGCATGTATTGGTTCTTGGTACATCTTTTAATTCAAAGAGGACCACATTAAAATCACCAATTTTGTATTTAACATTTTTGCTAACTCTGAAGGTTTAACTGGACGATTAACATGGAAAGTAGAACAAGAAAGTATACTTTCTATCCTTTCTAATTTCTTTAGCCAGGCTTTTTGAATAATAGTGTTTCTAATATTTTTAGATCAAGGAATTGATCTTTTCAAATTCATAGCAAGGAAACTAAATCTCATTCTGAAAATTCCCAAAAATTACCACATACGTGAAGAGAAAAAAGGCCAAAATTTGAGCGTTGAATAGCATTTATATATAGAGTGTTTTTATTGCCTTATCACTTCTATCGAAATATTTACAAGGATTAGGAATATTACCGACTGGAAATACAGGTCAAGTAACATGGGAATGCCATAAATAAACATACGATACGCTACGTCAGAAAGTCTTTAAGAGAAAATGAAAATGTCGAAATCTTCAGGAAGAGATTAAATTTAAGCAAAGAAAGCTCAAAGTAACTACGGTTCTCTACGCTTGGCTGTGTCTTACGATCAACAACCCGTTAAAAGAAATACAAAGGGTCGCTATATATGTTGTCACTTCCTGCACGCCGCATATCAACTTTTTGCGGCAAAACTAAAAGTTTTTGTGATGTGTATTCATGAATTACTTACTACCACTCACCAGCATTTCCAAGCACTTTATAAAATCGGTATTCCAGATGAAGTTGTGGTGCCCTAGATTTCATGGGTTCCTGCCAAGAAAGAATATGATATTTGCCTTCAGTTGGCGGTAATATATCTTGTATTTCGTCATGAAAGAGCCGAACAAAAGCGACAGACAAATGGAAAGTGGTTACGACTCACCAGTTTGATGGCGACATGCTCGTTGTTGTACAAATTTTTCCCTACAAATGTCAGATAGACGGAGAAAAAAAGGTAGCGTAAGCTTGACATGATAAGACGCTAAAAGGGTATGGTATACATCATAAATCCGCAAAATATGGTAACGACAAATCCATTATTCGTACCAAGTCGTAGTTCACCGAAGTTTCCACATCCAATCTTCTTACCAACGCGAAAATTCGGTCCAACCATCATTACCCCAGACCCAGAACTAGAACTACTTCTCGGCGAGTGTAAACTACCTCGATTAGGCCGAGAAGCTTTCCTATCTCGCTCGCGGTCGCCCTCCCTCTCTCGTTTGGACTGCATATCGAGGACAGCCGCGATGCACCAGGTCTCACTACCTTGTCGTTTCGATGCCTAAAATCTCTTTCCAGCTCGACTGGAAAGCCATAAAGAATGAACCATCCTGTTCTTGATACGTCTCTTCAAGCTACATTCCACAGCTGGGCGCTTGAAACCAAAAAAAATAATGAATAAGACGATGATCTTTCCCCAGCCTTACACAACGCTCTGGTAGTTGAAGTCTGTTTAGCTGAAGAAAGTTGTTGAACACGCAAGATCAAGGAGCATGCATTGCGAACCGTGAATCTGGTCGCCTGACCTTCAAGTGGGCGTTGTCCCCTAGCAACGTGGTCTTAAAAAAGAATACAATTATGTAATTGTACTTGTGTACACTGTACGAAACCTTCAACTATTTTGCTCGTATATACAAAACAAGGCAAAGCCTTTTTGAGCCAAGTTGGAAAGTGTGGAACCAGGACATAACGAAGGGCCAAGGGCCTGCAAAATTTGTTCGCTATACCGAAGTCAGTCGTTGTGTCGAGGTTCTTTTTCATGTACTTTACTATTACTTGGGTAAAGAGAATCGTTCGTTATACCGAGGACTTCGCTATATAGAGGCTCGTTATATCGATGTTCCACTGTATTTACATTCTCGCAGATGTACAGCCAGCCTTGTTTCTCAAGACTGGCAATTGTAACGTCTCATTATTTGTAAGACCCTGAAGAAGGAAGGCCGTGCTTCCGAAATATTGGTTAAAAGATAATATATTCCCGACTGTAAAATCAGCCTTGCTTTTTTGTCTTATATTTTCACTGATTGCTGATTAGATCCTTTATTAGGATCCGGTCCTTCTTTTTTGTAAGCTGGTCCTTGCTTAAAAAATTGAACTTGTTTCTCAAGTACTAGTGTTGGCATATAGACAAGCAATTTTTCAAGTACTTACACTTACTTAACATGTGCCTTGTTCAAAGTTGATAAAAATACAAAAGAAAGAAAAATATTTCTACAACTATGTTGTGTGAAATATATTGAACCAATTTTGGCTGTCTTTGCACTAGATAATAATAATAATAATAATAATAATTTAACATTTATATTGGGCAAAACACATGGGAATTTGATCAAATGCGCATAACGCAAATTATCGTTGACGTGATACGTCAACGATAATTTAAAATTTTATGGGGGATACCCAGCGGGAGCCTCTACGGAGGAGAGAGTCATCGTTATGAGACAAATAAGGCATTTAGTCACGTTAAGTGCGTCGATTAGACACACTTAGCTTTAGACTGTCCACTCGTCTGATGTTTAATACGTCTGGCCTTTTTTGTCATATTAATACTAGACAGACGTCCACTATTATATAAAGGCTAATATTCCGAGCGAGCGTGCGCTCATCAGCGAAGCGTTTCGTCAACATATTTACGATCTGGAGGTGCTTTAGATTGCGAGCCGTCCCTCAGGATGGTCACGCGAGCAAGGAGATCATCGAGCGAGGCGAGAGAAGGAAAAAAACGAGAAGCCGAGGGAAAGCTCTCTCCAGTCCTGCCGAGTTTAGACTCGGAGTACTGAAGAGGAATTGCTCCATTCTAGAGGTGCGAGCCAGTCGCGCTCTTTAAATTTTTGCTCATGAATTCATTAAAACTTTAATTTCATTTTTATTACTCTGTTTACAATGGATCGATATTTATGGACGACTGGATACCACATATTTAAAAACTTGTACTAAAAGCATACGTAAAAAAAAGACAAACTAAGAAGATACACGTGCTTTGTTGCCAAAGTAGCGACAGTTTTCGAGTTGGCTCGTATGCGTTAGCTGTAGAATTTTTTTTGGAGTCCAAGATTTCTAAATATGGCATGTTTATGGACATTGACAAGGATAAAATTTATTTCTATTTTTTATAGTGCGTGTGTTGTTTAAGAGTTCAGAAAACCGTTGGGAAATTGTAACACCTGTTTACTAACGTCATGGTGTTAAGACTACCAGCACAATTCTACTCAAAGCCCGCGCTTTGTCTTTTTTTTTTCCAGGCCAGTTCACTTTTGACGCAGGAAAACAGATGAAAGTACCCACGTTTATTCACAGCCGACTCAGACAATGACGAAAATCACTGTTGAAGAATAAGTTCCGGGAAAAAATGTTCCAAAAAACATTTATTACGTGACAAGGGCATTTAAGGGCATTTAATCAATGACGATGTCATTTGGTCACTTGACATTTTGAAGAAACTTTTTAAGTATCCTTAGTTGTTATCTGCATTTCTGCAAGATTTTTGTGCTGAACATCTTTAGATCAACGAAAAGAAATGTTCTGTCATGACTCAGGGTTAAAACTGACAACAACGTAGTTATCACCACATACCAAAAGCATCCTTAGGGAATTTTTTTTTTCTGATACTTGTACGTGCTTCGACGGAAAATTTGTTTACAAGGGTCACGACTTCATCAAAAGTATCAAGCACGTTCCCTGGTTATAAATACGAATTCTTCATTCTTTGATCAAGGGTTTGATAGTAATTATATTTTGAAGGCCACAGTTTAAATTCGTTTGGGTATCCGCAGTTTTCTCTGTTTTGTTTGTGTGATTTTTTTAAAAATTTGTTTCAATTTGTTTCGATGGTAACATGAGCCTTTTGTTCACCGGTTAACCCCTGTCCTGCCCCCACAAAAACCCAAGTAGACGCCTCTGCCCCTCCTTTGTAAAGAAGATTATAGCAAATTTTGTCCTTTCCTGATTGGAGCTTTAATTTTAATTAAAGTCGGTTCAGATAAATGCGGACCGAAACCGAATGAGTCTGTTTCGACTTGTTAAAGAATTCATTTTTCTTATCACGCTTTCCTCCGATTAATTAACGTGACACTTTCAGTTAGTATTGGTAAATATAGGCCTGGTATAGGTAATAGCATGATTTGTACTGATATAAGGCATAAAAACCACAAATTGTTACACGTAATTTCACGAGCCGTTGGTAGGCGAGTGAAATTTGAGACAATTCAGCTGAAATATCACGAGTGCAGGAGCCTATTACTGAAGCATTTAAAATGTCAGCAAAACCACAGCAACAAACCAACGAGTGGTGCCGGATCTCTTTCTCTTTTTTTTTTTTTTTTTTTTCAGGCTTCTTCTTTCCAATTGCTTAAATTGGAAAATTTACTGCGATGATCATTCTCCACTTTCACAATTAAACTTGTAGAAAAATATAGAACAGCAAACTGATCCTTACGGCACGCAATCAAGGCAATTAAGAAGTAAACAAAAGAATGAAACAAAACAATGTATACAATGTATATTTAGACAAATTGTTAAATTAAATATATATTGTTTTGTTTCATCCTTTTCTTTACTTCTTCATCGCCATGATCGCCGTAAGGATCAGTTTGCCGCCATGCAACTACAGTTGACTCCCGAAAAACTCGAACCCTCGCTGACTCGAACCTCGCGCTAACTCTAACCGAAATCGATTTCCCCTGGATTTCCGTCATACACTTACTGTAATCTTACCCTCGGTAACTCGAACCCTCGATAACTCGAACCTCCCACTAACTCGAAGTAGTTTTTGCTTCCCCTCATGCAGATCATTTCTGGATAATTAAACCCGCGACAACTCAAACCATGTTTTGAGCCTTAAAACTCGGGGAAAAAAACAGTCTACTGGCGTCCCAAACATTGAGTTTTGAATTTTCCATTGACGTGTTGTAGGCATATAGTTTACTATTGGAGGCTGATGTTGTTTCAGGGTGAATACAAATCGCATGCTCTATTTAGGCAATGCTTTGTTATCTTTTAATTTCACTTGACATTTCTATAATGAAATGTGATACAGTAAAAACTGTTTTTTTCCTTACTCCCGGTTACTTTTTTTGAGCTCCCGAGAACTCGAAGGGAACCTTTTTCGATTTCCCTTGAAGGTTCGAGCAACAATACATCCTTCGACATGTTCGAGTGATTTTCGACCGTCGTCAGGAGATTTGTAGGGAGGAGGTCAGAAAAGCAATAGGTTTTTTACGCAAAAGTGCATCACGCGTTTTTGTACATTTCTTTACCGTCCTTGCACGTCCACGACGTGAAAATGCCTAATTGCGGTCCTCAAGAAATCAACTCCAGGGAAATTCGCCTACACTTGCCATTTTCAGCAAATTGGAATAAACGCGAGAAAGACTGAAAAAACGGGAATTCATTTTAAAACTGACGTTTTCGCTGCAGTTGCCCTCGTCGATACTAAAGCTAGCCTGAAATTCATCCGATTGCTTCGAGTCGTTTTCTCCTAGTAATAACGACTCCAAGTAATCGGATGAAATTCAGGCTATGCTAAAGCTCCCTTGTAACTTCGTGGAGACGCGTTGTTTTGTTCCATACCATGCAGCACTTTTTTCCCCAAGAGTTCAAATGTTTGTAGCGGGTACAAAGCAGTATTTACACTCTGTGAGAAAAATACTTGTGTTGCCCTCATGTCCTATCCGTGATCTCCATTTGCTGTATTTCATTCCCCAGGCCGGGTGTCTCGAAGCGTTGATTATTGCGCGGAGACATCTTGCACGCTTCGTTAGACCCAGCCATGCCAGCCTTGGGAATCACATGCAGCAAATAGCGATCACGGATAGGAAATGAGGGCAACACACGTGTTACTACTGCTTTGCACCCGCTACAGACATGGGTTAGAGCATTCTTATGTTCGAAAACTGAAAGGATTAGCGTATATGTTTTTTTAACTTTGATTTTGAAGCTCCCGATTTAGAACGGGGTATCCATTTCAGAGGCGGGGTATAATATTTAATAAGATGGGAAATGAAAAAAAATTGTGGATCACGGCTTTATCTTCTGCTTAAAATTGTTGCTGATTATGAAGAAGCATTTATTTGATGTATAAATCGAACAAATAAAGAAATATCTTTTAAAAAACCAGGGCTATTTCAATGTACAAACATTTTAGAACGGACTATAAAAAAATTGGCCCAATTCTAGAACGGGGTATCAGTTTTAGGGCGAATTCAAGAACGGGGTATATAAAAGATAAATATATTCCCGACTGTAAAATCAGCCTTGCTTCTTTTGTAATATAAAAAAATGGCCCATTTCTAGAACGGGGTATCAATTTTAGGGGAAAGTTTTTTAGAACAGGGTGCCAATTGGGAGTCCCGGGCGGCACATACCAATACAATACAATACAAATTTTATTGTCAACTCCCCATGGGGGCTTTTCAGAGACAAATATTAATAGTACAGGCAATCAAAACAAACAAACAAACAAAACATACTCAAGAATTGTCGATAAACAATTACTAAGAAACAATTATTATAAAACTATTTACATATAGGATTTATGCCATCACAAATTGATTATCAATAAAACTATTAAAAAACTATTTACATATAAATTTATGACATTAAAAATTGATTTAAAAGGAAGGATTTCATTTTACGTTTAAAAATTGTAAGAGATTCACTTAATTTAAAATGGGGTTTTAACGCATTCCACAATGTTACAGTTCTGTAATAAAAAGATCTTTGTCCTGACTTGGTTTTAAAGAGCGGTATATTTAATACCCACCCAAAAAATTTCCAAATGCCCCCCAGGTCTTTGATCTAGTATCTCATGACGTGACAGAAAGGTGGAAGGGTGCGTTCGGTGCTAAATCGGAGACTATAGTATAATAGGAGTTGTGATCCATAATCAAGTTCAGTTCCGATTCAACAATTAGTTCGATTCTCTTGTTTCCTTCAACGTTTCTCCTATTCTTCTGATTTTCCAATTCTCGCCTGGCTGTTTCGATTCTACAAATCGTTTCATTCGATCGTTTTGCAATTTCCATTTTTGAGAAACAAGGGAACCCGCCGCAACTGTAATATTAGCTAATAGAGCGATTTTCGTATGACCTTGAAAAATGGTTTCGGTAAGTGTTCGTCATCTGTTTCATAAGCCAATGGATGAAAAGATCAAAACATGGACTCTTCGTTTTCCAGCCAAAGAAAACCCTAATATGGAGAAGGCATTGTTCGATTGGCCAATCGTGTTGCAGTATGACGTCAAAGTGAAGGATCCATTGATTTCTAGAAAGTTCTCGGGCATGAAGTTTTTTACGCGAGCGTTCCCTTAACCAACCAAAAGCCACGCACGTTTGTATCCGTTCGATAAACCAATCAAATCGCTCTATTGTTCGCGCGCTTTCATTTCAAGGTCATACGAAAATCGCTCTATTCCTCATTCTCTAAGCCATAAAACAACACAAGAGCTCCCCCGCATAAGAAATATTCCTCGTTTTTTCTTCAAGTCTAAGCGAAAAAAGCCCGGGGGGGGGGTTACTTCCCTATCAGAGGCTAATGGAGATGTGCCGCTGGATGGGGTCGCATTTTTACGACTGGATTGACTAAAATAGGTTCGCATTTTCAATAGAGTTACTCAAATGGGGTCGCTCATTTCCTGATTTTTTGGGTAAGACAGTTCTTCATATTTGCCGTTAGCGAACGTACCAGATTTTTTGTACTGTAGGTGAAAAGTAAATTGTTCTTCATTAGATTTAAAAAATGGTCCAGTTCATAAAAATAGAAAGTGACTAAGTTGTGATCGCGAAAATTACATATTTTCCCAAAGGTGACTAAGGTGGGGTCTATAATTGGTCACAGAATAGACTACGATAGGCACAGAATCACGCCATACCACGTGCTTTCTGGGGGGCAAGAGTCCAAGTGTCAAGTTGATGTCTCGCAGAGAAAATAAAAAAAGTTGGCCAAAACCAACCTAAGGACATGGACAAAAACCATGCAAAAATTACAGCATATCGGATCTATAAAAGATCTACGGTCCAAAAATACATAAAGTACAAACATAAACCACGAGGGACTGCACTGGACCGCAAACGAATATGTCGAGAACGTAGGATCTGTAAAGACCTGATCAGCAAAAATAAAAATGTAGACATATAATTCTGCAAGCAGAATACTGCAATGCTGATCGTACTACGTGAAATTTAACTCTGCAAGACATCAACAAGACACCGAAAGAACTCAAAACATAGCGGGTTTGTAGCCATAGACAGCTGTTTCGCCCTTTTTTGAAAGGGCGAAACAGCTGTCTATGGCTACAAACCCGCTATGTTTTGAGTTCTTTCGGTGTCTTGTTGATGTCTTGCAGAGTTAAATTTCACGTAGTACGATCAGCATTGCAGTATTCTGCTTGCAGAATTATATGTCTACATTTTTATTTTTGCTGATCAGGTCTTTACAGATCCTACGTTCTCGGCATATTCGTTTGCGGTCCAGTGCAGTCCCTCGTGGTTTATGTTTGTACTACAATAGGGTAGGGGCTCTGAGAGGCCAGCAGCACATACCCAGCAAAAATTTGCCCAAGTACCCCCCCCCGGGAAAAAAGCGCTCCAGGAAGAAATCGACTTGAAGACTTGTTATTACAACGCCATTTGGGTAAAATCGGATGATAGCACTGTCAGCACATAGTCGTAGAATACTTACTTAATAGAAAAAAAAAAACGGAAGAATCGTACAAAAAAAAGTTAACGTAATCGCAAATATTAAAACTGATGGAAATTTGGCGTGCTAAATCGGAGAATAGTACCCCTAAAATCGGTTATACTATTTTTCGATTTAGCACTTGTCGCACTGCTCTCCGTTCGAAAATTAACATGAAAAGGTTATTAACAGACTTGCAAACCAACGCTATGCTCAGCTGGCTTTTGCGCTGTAAAGGCTTCCAATGAAGATAAACTACAATAGGTCTCTATGGCACTACCTCTTTCAAGCTATCATGACATATTCATCCTGGAGTCAGACAAGCACTAATTTTACGTTTTAAATACTGTCGTAGCTCGCTTTATGAACACCCGCTTAATCACCTAGTTATCAGTCGTTATTGCGGACAGTTTTCTTTGTCCTTGGGGAGTCCTTATACTTTTCCTAAAATAGAGATCTTTCACATAACTTAACTCCAAATAGAGCTACTATAGTGCAAAAGTCCACCAAATATGTAAAATATGCGGCGTGTTTTCCCATAGGTAACGTTTCCTTTATTTGCGGCACACACGAATGGCAAAACTCATTTTATTTTCAGCGTTTTCGCTTACAAATACTATCAACTGAAAAAAATGACCAAACGGAAAGTAGCAAATGGTCTAAGGTTACTTTTCATCAACGTGTACGGATGCTTTTTAAACGAAATTCAAAAAAGTCACTAGAAATTGAGTAAATACTTTTTATAACCCTTCACCATATTTTCTCGCCACTCGTTGAATTTTTTGGGTACAACTCTCCCCTGCATCCATTCCATGTTAGTTTTAGGAATCCATCCATTGTAGAGGTTGTTGGTTAATCCGAACACTCTGCATGCACCTTCTGGTCGCTCCTCATCTGGCATCACCACGTAGAAGTTGCCACCATTTGTCGCTCGTACTAGGCCATCTTCGCCTTTGAGCTTTGCTGGGTGCCATGCATGTTTGATCAACAAAAAATGTGCACGTTTTCCATACCAGTCGACCTCTGTACTTGGTGGAAGATACAAAACGAACGATCGATCTACCAATGGCCAAGATAAAACTACTCGCATGTACGTCACATATCCGCCATTGTCAGGGTAGGCTTCTACAATCTCATGGTCGACGAGAGCTTTGTCCCAGTCATTACGAGCTGCTAGATTCAGGGGATCCAACAACTTTATGAAAACCTCAGCGGGGAAGGGCATGTCAACAGTGTAAACTATCTTAATGGGAACTTCGTCAGCGTCTATTGTCTTAATCCAGTGGGTATAACCGGGACCCGTGGCCGCTTCAGTCCATCCATCGCCTTTGTCTAAGTCTTCTTTATACCACTTGGCTTGCTGAAGCTCTTCTTCGTTCGAAACAGATCGAAACGCCTGAGTTTCCAATTTAGTCTCCATTATGGTAAGCTATGAGAAGGACAACGATAGCAGATACGACGTTTTATGACTTATTCTGCACGAAAGTGGCTATGTTTTCTACACTGTTAACTCGATTACCAGGATATTGCTTTGCATTAGCAAAAATGCAATCTCAGCCAGCCCCTCAGGGACAAGGTCGGTGAATAAATTACCGTAGTTTTTGATGATTTTCCAAAAAGAACTATTTATCGACTCCCAATGGAGAAATTACTACATTTCTCACAACAATTAAATAAATAGAGGATATTACATGGCCACGCGGAGATACGAAATTTCTCTTCTCGTGTTGAAAAAATATTTCACGAGTGAGCTGCGCTCACTATCTCGTGAAATATTTTTCAACACTCAAAGAGAAATTTCGTATCTCCGCGCGGCCATGTAATGTTCTATTTATTATATAAACACCAATGAAATACGAAACCATTTCACTTAAATAACTTTTTGGTGTGAAAGGCGCGATGTACTATGAAGCCATAGCAATGGTGATATTTTCACATGTGAAGATAACATGTTATTTTCACATGTGAAGATATCAAGTTTTCGTGCAAAAGCTCACCTGGTATTTCATTGGTGTTTATATAATAATATTCTGTAAGAAGCCTATAAATAAGAACAGTAAAGCGAGGAGATATCAGCGGACGTGCCACAAGAAATAGTCAGATGCTGAACATTCCACTTTTCAAGACTGCTAGTGGTCAGAGAACGTTCTATTATAGAATAGTTAGCATCTGGAACTCAATGGATTGCAGTCTCAAAACTCTTGAGTCAGTGTCTGCTTTTAAGTTTAATCTGAGGCGTAGACTCGTCAAGGATTTTATGGATGCTTAAGTATTTTATCACGTCAATTGAATTTTTACTGTAAATATTTGTTCTTAGAGTTTTTTAGTAGGTTTTGAATTGATGTAATTGATTATAATTCTGATGATATGATTTTGTAATAGTTTTTAGCGTCCTTAACTTACTAGGTCTTTATTGTAGGAATTTTTATCTTTTATCGTTGTAATGTAAATATTGTCTTTGAAAAGCCTCTATGAGGAAAGTCAATAAAGTATGTATGTATGTATGTAGAAGAAGAACGTTCGAGATATGGAGAACTTTAGAGTGCTTTGTCTTAGCTTTGTCCTGTTTTGGCTCAAGCGGTTCGGGGCTGGCTTCCCCTGGGAGATCAGCATCGGCATCGGTGCCTGAACTATCTTGTCGTGGCAGTCAACTGTTTAGCTTTTTAGAGGTTTTGGGAAACAATTCGTGTAATCCATTTTATCGATGATTTTTTTGGAGTAGAACAATAGCATGCCCTGATGCTTTCGTTCTTCATAGTAAAATTCCCAGCCGGTCAGTGTTTGATGATGTATGATGACCGATATTGAGATATGGAAACACACGTAAGTTGCATGTCTCTGTAACAAGTATTTTGTAGATAAAGCAAAATAAAAACCTTTCCAAAAATTGAATTCTTTCGATCCTTCAGTCTTAAAAATAATGACTACATATAGATGCCGTTGAGTTTTCAAAAAAATGTCAGGGGAAAAATTGGGAAAATGTCGGCATCTTGAAGCGTTTGCAAAAAAGAAGTGCGTTTTTCCTTCTGCTTAAAGTATCTTGTAAAGCCCCGCCAAGGTTTTATTTTAACTTCTTCTACGATCAGGCAAAGAAAACAGCTTACCCGTGCTTCGAAAAGATCATTTACATATTTTGTGGATATTTCTACTATTGTGACTCATTTGCATATGGTGTTGGAGTTATGTGAAAGATCTCTAATACGGACAACGGACACTCTTTCTTGCGGCCCAATCAACAAATTCTCATAGAAAGTCAACCTCGCTAATGCCGGGACACTTCATTGTCAACGTGTAAGGTCAAAACAACACCTTCAGTTACGTTGATAGTATGTCGATGTTGGCAGCGCTACACATTTCCCACTATTTCGGCATGACATGAATTATCGCAAGTCATATATAAATGTACGACGTTTCCGTGGACTAGTCCGAGAAATAACGGCTTTGTGAAGGTCAGAAATGTTTAATTTTAAAGTGCTAATGTCCTCTTTTATTTCCTTTTTATTTTGTACCAATAAAAGGTGTCTTTTTTACTTCATCAGTTTCATAACATGACCCGCTTAATACGGACAGCCCCGTTAATACGGACACTTTCTATCGCGCCTTCAGTGTACATATAAACGGGAGTTTAGCAGGTTAACTTCCATCCATTCTCTCTTGCCTCCATTGGAATCCTAAAATTCTGGGCTGGTCCTTTATTTTGCTATTGAGTTTATAGAGATGGGGAGAAAACCTGAAACGCGTTTCTCAGATTTTAAAACTCCGGGCGGGGCCTCGACGTATAAAATTTTGTTGAGCTCTGTACCCTTGCGCTTGCGGCGAGGAGAGACGGCTGCTTTAGCAGGAGTCTGGGAACAAGTTAAAAATTAAGCGGGAAACTATGGTCAGCGGTCATTAACAACAACACAAATCGCGCTTTCTCAAGATCCGTTGAAGCTTCTACATTTCAAGGTTTTCAGTTTTTTGTTGTAGTAACAAAAGACAAAGAAATATCATTCTAATGGATGTTACATGAACTATTGGCCATAAACTCACTACTGGTCCTAAAATAGTCTAAATCATGCGAAATGGCGACAAGTGATTGGAGTTCTACGTACACTGACCGCGGATCTCTCGGTCGCCCACGAAGTGCGTCCATTTCTCCTATTCCTGTATCAACGGGTTCGCCTCCGGATAGTGGAAATAGTTCTCCAAATTCTCCTACATTTGCTCAGGATGTAAGTGTCTTTTAAATTGTTTTTTTCCCTACAAAAGGAGTGAGCTCCTGGATTCCACATGTCTGCGATCAGAGCTCAGCGATTATGGGAACTTTTCAGTTGAGTTTCGTTTATTGTCTTAATTTTTAGGCACTGTAAGCTTACTGTTTACCATTGGATTAGCTTTAATGCGCTTTTTATCTTTTCACTCTGACACTATGATTTTGCCCGTTGATTAACTTGAGACCAAGAAAACAATAGCAGTATATTCTCTTCGATCGGTTAAATCACAATGCATTGCTTTCTGGGATCTTTCCATGATTATTGCTGAGTTCTTGTGGGGTTCTTGTGTGAAAAACACGATCGTGTTTGATCGGTGAGTGCTTTGTATTTTGGAGTGAGCATGTCTTCGGACATTTAAGAAATTCTAAAACCTCCCTGTGGAAACGAATTGTATCACAGGAGGTGAACAAATATTTTTCAAAGAATCTGAAAAAGTTTTATAATCCGTAGATCTGGAAGGCGACACACGTTTTGATTGTCTTGCCATTTTTGTTTGGTTCATTAAATCATCAGCTGCTAACAATGCAAAAAGTCACATAGATGAGGTAAAATTATAAACAGGCTTAGATGAAATAATCACCATTTGCAATCCTGTTTCAAATATTAATTTTGGCCTTAGATTTAATGAAAGTGTGAAAGAAGCATGTAATTAATTTTTTTTTCAGGAAGAGGTTTTGTCTTTACGATGATTTACTCTATACAGCTGTATCATTAACATTTCTATGCAATAATTATTTAATTAATTTTGTGCAAAGGGGTCAAGCATCAAAGGAAATGAATTGGTGTTTGTGTTGGTAACACCATGGTGTGAAGTGATCATGCAGGAACAAGAAAATATTTTTAAACCAATTCAGACATTTTTGACAACTGATATACTTTTGAACAAATTTTTGCATCTTAATACCCATTGCATGATTGTAATATTACTCCATACTCCCATAATATAAGGTGTCCCTACTTTACCAGTCAATTTCAAAAACTGCCTATGACCCCCCCCCCCTTCACATTTAACAAGCTTTCTCAAATGCTCCAACATAACAGTGAATATAGGAGCAATGACTCATGAATGCGGTGCACGGCTGAATGCAGAAAGAATTACAAAATCCTTTTGCCTGTGACACGTACTGAAGACCAGTGCTTTGACACAAAAGTCAAATACCTGACTGGGTGGGTCTCAGTTTCGGTCTAATTCCCCACTGTATGGAGCAAAAATCTAGTCAAATGCCGGGGGGGGGGGGGGAGGGGGACAATTTTCAAATTGATTGGCACATAAGATCATTCTTTTAACACCCTTCTGCTCTAAAACCAAAACTATGAAAATCCAAAATTTCATTATGTTGAAGAATGAGATACAAATAATGAAGACAATAAGTTTTACGTAAGACCTGTTTGCTTACACTGTACTTCCTAGCGGAGTCTCTATCAAACTAGGTTCCTGGCTGTTACTGCCTCAGCCCAACTGACTCCCAGCCTTTTAAGTTCTGCCTTACTGACTGTCTCGTCTCTAGCTGTTCTTAGGCGGCCCCCCTCTTCCTTCCACCCTTGGGCTTCCAGGTGTCATGCTTGATGTCAGTTTTCTTATCCTCTATCTATCCCCACTAATGCCTTAGGATCTGTGTTTACATTGGTTTGTGGGCTTGACTCCCAAAGCTCCTCACTTTGACTTTTTCTGGCCACCTGATGTTGAAAATGTGCTGTCTCAGACAACTGTTGATAAACATCTGGATCTTTTGCAGTGTCTCTGCCTTTTGCCAAAGAGATTTCATAAAATGACCACATCACAGGCTTTTATCCACAGACTCAAAAAATTTGTGATTTTTTTGAGTTCCCATCATTAGGTTTGGAAGTGAAAGGGTTCCCTTATTATAGGAAATTAACGCTCCATGAAATTAAGTTATTGGAAATCAATGTAACTTAAATTAACACAAATTAAAATGGACTTTCATAATAAACAAAATTAACCAAAAGGGATCGTAACATTTCAAAATGAAGGAAATTAATTTGACGTTCACCAAGTAACAAAACTTGTTGAGACTACAAGAACAATGTTAAATGTATGATCCAAAATTAAAATTTGTTCATGGTTTTCTTTCCATGAACATAGCCCCAAAAACGTTTTGATGAGCAGAATTGATTTCACAGTTCTTCTGTAATTTGAATTCCTCAGAAACCTTCACTTGCCTGTCGGGCAGGTTAAGAACAGAATTCACTAGCCCAATCGCAAAATCCACTAGCCCTGGGCTATCGGACACTACTTTCTTTGCACGCTGAATAAGGTAATAATATTAAAGGTAATGAATAAAAAACGATATTCCTCGACCGTTTTAGAGCATTGAGCAAGCAGAAGACATGGGAGAAGTTGCAGGAAATAATGATGAAGTTGCAGATTACCAGAAAGAAATTCAGGATCTCAGGCTGCAAATACAACAGTTACAGGATGCTGGAAATGTCAAGGATTACCCTGGTAAGGGAATTGCTTTGGGATTTGTTTTAAAGTGAACATTGACTTTCATGTAAGCTAGAACTTCAGCCTTTCATTGGCAGCATTTCGAAATCAAACAGCTTTATCACTTCTAAATACTAGTACTATATCTTCTACCAGCGTCCATTTAAGGATTTTTTTTAACATAAAAAATTTAAATTGTTAGAATCATCTTGTACAACAAAGTAAACAGTACCCTAGGAAAGTAGCATGCAGAAGCTAAATTATACATGTTCATCTTCGTACTGAAATCATCCACAGATCTCAAAATTAAGGGATGTCACAAAAGCAAATTTCAAACAAAAGAAAAAGCCATTAGATGGTATAATTGTTTGAATGTGTTATTAATTATAATGATTTTTCTTATTTAAGTGAAAAAATTGCATAATTGTTTGAGCGTTTCTGTCTAGATGCCAATGAACTGAGGCGGAAACTTGCTCGTGGTGATGAGGAGCAAGCAGAAAAAACCAGACAATTTAACGAAGAGGTAATGTACAGTGTAAAGACCTGCAAGTTACTCAACTATAGCATTTATCTCATTAACTTTATGCTTAATTTGTTGGAATTTGCCTGTAATTTTTTTACTCTAGGATAAACAAAAAGTTACATTCTTAGTCTCAGGAAGAAAAAAACCCTCTGCTTGATCACTCCCCTCATAGAAGATAAGACTCATGTCTGTATGATTTTTCCTGTATTATTGCCTCTCATGTCATTTTTCAGATCATGGGATTACAAAGCCAAATAGCCAAGTTACGCTCCACTGTGGAGAAGGGAGAGGCTAACAGACAAAAGCTAGAGTATGATTTGACCATTGCAAGCCGAACAGCTAATCAAGAAAAAAGAGCAGCGGCAGAGAGGGAGGGAGCACTGCAGAAAACTAATGCAAGTCTCAAAGGTATTACCATATTTTCTTTCATCAAGACTACAACAGGCCCCAGTTGTTCAAACGCTGGATAGCACTTTTGAGTTGATACATGTAAATCACTATCGAGTGGATACAATGCATGTGTTTGGGAAACAAATTGCCTTGTGCACTGGATAGGCATTTATCTGACAGATAATTAGCAATTATTGGACGAGGTTGAGCAAAATATCGTGATTTGTCAGTGGCGAGCAGATCAATTATTTGCCTCAGCCTTCGGCTTTGGCAAATAATTGATCTGCGAGACACTGACGAATCACGATATTTTGCGATAACCGAGTTCAATAATTGTTTTATCATTCGATCCCTGAGTTTGTTTTTTAATAAATAATATCTTCGGAAAGCGGTTAGCGCGCGCTGCCTTCCAGGAGTAATGACAGAGATCACATAAACGAGCAAGGAGCAAGCGTGGATTCATCTACGCATGAGCAGAATAGTATTTGCAGCCCAAAAAAGTTGAACGACATTGCGCATGAGCACACCATTATTTGTAGGCAGTTATTTGCAGGTCACGTGGTGGGCTCTCGGCCAATGAAAAGGAAGAAACATTTGCATCGAATGATAATGTTATATATCCAGCTTTTGAACTGTTGGGACCTAATGGCTAGGTAAATAGCTAGTAAAAAATGCTGTAGTCACTTTTGCTTGGTGTCATTTGTGGTCCGATTTATTTCTTTAGCAGAGGTAGTCTATGTTTTGTGGCAGAAGTAGTCTATGCCTTCCCCCATTTTCTACTGCTACAGTTACATGTAGCAGTGGAAGAAGGTGCTAGGTGATTTACCAGTATTATTTGATTCTTGTTGTTGTTTTTGTTTTTTAATAATAAAAGAAAACAACAGTCAGCTAAAGAAGCAGTTACAAAATTTAGAGGAAGCCTTGGAGTCAACAAGACAATCTGCAAAAAACGAAGAACACAAGTCAAATCTATTGATTGCAGAAAAGGTAAAAAAACCTCAGCCATTTTCTGTTGTTCATTTGTATAAGGAGGTAAGCAAGTAGGCAATCTTTTTTTCGAGAAGGGAACAAGTCAGTTGCAAAAGTAAACAAGAAACACTATTTACATATTAGGAGACTAGCTTCAGTGGCAGTAGCCACACCTAGCAAGTTAAATGGGTTAGTTTTTGAATAAGCTGGGCAAAAATTGCTCAAGACGTAACTGGTTTAGTTTTCATGAGCAGTTGAGTGCCTAATGCAACTGATTGCTTCTTAAACTTGAAATGTTAGAATTGTCAAAAATTCAACATAATCTATAGTTTCTGAGTTTTTTTGTTTTCTGTGAAAATTACCAGTAATGTACAAATGTTTACTTGTATGTTTCTAGGAAAATATGATCCTTCAACTTACAAATCAACTCCAGATTGAGGGTGAAGAAAAAAGAAAGCTCCATATTGTAATTGAGGAACAAGAGAGGTGATCAGTTATTATTAGATGCAGATAATACACATTTTTAGGGATGTTATTAAAATCTTATAGCCCACTGACCATTTGGACTTGAAACCAAGATTGCTGTCTGTTAAACCTTTAGACCAAGTAAATACGTGGATAGGATTATATATTCTCCATACTCTTATCCATCCATTGCGTATGGTGTTGATGAGCAGGATTTGTTGGACGTGGTCAAAACCTTTTTCATGTCCTTTTGTTCTCACAACCTTATGATTGATTGAGCTTTGACCAGTGTTACAGTAAGGAGAGTTAGATGTTGGTCATTCTTATGGGTTAAATGGCTAAAGTACATGTGAGTGATCAATGTCAATAATCTTATATGAAAATGCTGTTAAAATGGTCTGTAGTGAGATATCCTGCAAGCACTAGAGGTGCTTCTATCTCCTCTGTACTTCTTTTTTTTTTACTTTTCTACTGAGGGAGATTGAAGGGCCTCTGCAGGCCAGGTGGCAGTGGAAGTGACCCTCAGAGTACCTCATTTATAACTTAGAGATGCATAAAGAAACATACATGTGATTTGCCTGTCTCTTCATTTATAATCCCATTTAAAGGGATTATAAAGGACAAAAGAGACATTGCATTAATTATTGGAATGAGTGAAATCTTTTGAAGTAAGCAAGCACTGAGGTGCTGTACTATGTGCATTTTGTTTAAGTGACAGAAAGAACTTACTTTGACTGACCATAGTATCTGTCCTTTGGTTGCTGAGTTATACATTTTGGAAGTAAATGTTTGGAAGCTTTTACCAGAGGGAAACTGTAGACATCAACAAGACTTGAATTGAGCATGTAACATATCATTTTGTCAACAGCTTATATTCAGAGCTGAAAGAAAAGTGTTCCTCCCTTGAAAGTAAGTTTTTTCTTTGTGAAATTTACATGTTAGCTGTTTTACAGTCATTCCTTTCCTTGATTTTTTTGTTTGCATGATTTATCTGTTTATTTTTTTTTAATACTACAAAACAGCCCAACGGTCAAGTCAGGGAGAGACACTGCAAAAACAACAGAGAGACTTGGAATTTTGTTCCGAGAAAGAAGAACGATTAAAGAAAGAGATTGAGGTACCTTAATTTGCATTGTATTTTACAATGTAGTTCTGTGGATTTCTGGTAAATGCTTAGTGTGTCAGCAAACAATCTAGGGAAGGAGTGTGATCCCATGCAAGGCCCACGCATTTGAAAAAATATTTTTCAGAGTGGGTCTCCCCTTACATTGTATCTCAAGATCTGGATTGATGTTCGTGCCCCTCACCTTACCTCAGGATTTGGATTAGCCTCCCCGCAGACGTCCTGTGGGGTTTGTTTTTGTTTGTCACGCATTCATTTCTCCCCACGGACGTCTGCTAAACACAGCCGACATTTACGTTCACCAATCACAGACCGTTTACCAATTTTTGTAAAACGTAACCCGAGCCGCTTGTTCAGATTAGCACGATCAGTGAGGCTTTTGATCAGGTGTGTGAGTAGCCTTCCCGCAGACGTCCTGTTAGAAATGAATGCGTGACGAACAAAAACAAACCCCACAGGATGTCTGCGGGGAGGCTAGATTTGGATTTGCGACAGGACTATACATGTCAAAATTATGACTGTTTGCCACTCCTCCTTAAAGGACAATGGATGGTCCTCTTCTGTATTTGGATATAATTTTGAAGGAGCATTTCTTTTTGGTCATGATGTGTGCTGTGTGAAGGTCTTATATTTAACAATTAGTCGCCTCAGGCGACTAATTGTTTTAGTATAATTACATTGATGATTATTCGAGAAAATAAAATTATTGATCAATTTCCGACCCCGAAACATCAAAAAATCTGGCTGCCATTTTGAAAACTGCTAGCCTTCAATGCTATAATCACCACGCGGTGATTATAGTGCGATAAAGCGAAGCTCCTAGCCAATCACAGCGTTCTATTTTCGTTAATCATCAATGTAATTATACTAAATAGACATAGTGCACTTACCAAAGTTTGTCAGAGCTCACAGGTCAGACCAGTTTATTCCTAAAGAAAATTCCACTGTTGCTCAGGACTGTGCAGGCACATAAAGTGTTTTCCTAATAACACAGGAGTGGTGGGTTTTGGAGAAAAGACTAATTTTGCCTTTTTTAAAACTGACTGCAGTTCAAGCCAACCGGTTAATTTGGTAAGCACCCTTAGTTTTCAGTTACTTTAAGAGCCAAAGTTTGGGTAGGCGGTAATTTTAAAAACCAGCTATTGTAGTCTCAGGGTAACATGGTGTTAGAGGTGACTAGAGGGAACCAAGCACTGCACAAGTGTTATAAAGTAAACATTTCTGTTCAATCAATCCAAAATTAAGCAATATCAAGAACGTATCAAGTCACTGGAAGAAAGCATTGAGGCTGAGAGAGCTGCTCATTTAGAGACAAAGTTTAATTCTGAAATAATCCAGGTAAGTGTGGAAGAAGTTTAATCACAAGGAAATGTTTGTAAACCTTGTATTATATCTCGTTGATTTGTAAAAACTGCACCTCATGTCAAACTTATAAAATTCTTCTTCCAATTCTTTCTTCATTGATAGATTTAGCATTTATTTAGAAAATAAGAAAAACTTAAAAGTTTTAAATCAAGTTTCAAGTTGTCTTTGTTCCCACATACTAATTACAACATTCATTCGAAATATAACAGGGACTAGAAAAAATGTGGTGGAATTCATACTTAGTAAAAGATATCATGCATTTAAATTAGTTATCTGGCATGGATGGTTTTGGTTTAGCAGTGCTCTGACGTTTCTTCACCTTTCTCACGTGAAGAGTGATAGGGTAACTAAAAAAGAAATAAGCCTAATTACTAGTTAAAATAAATCTAAAGGAACTGATCAAGCTAATATATTATTTCACCTTTTTTGTTCAGCTCAGGGTAAGAGATCTTGAAGGTGCCTTGGAGGTTGAAAAATCGGAAGTTAAAGAAGTTAAATACAACCTGGAGGCGCTGACAAAACAGCACAGGTTTGTTTCTTAAGAGACCCTCCCCACTAGAATTATAGTAATCACAGGGTTCATACAGAGTCTTGAATTCTTGAAAAAGTCTTGAAATTTGCAAAGCAATTTTCCAGGCATGGAAAAAGTGTGAAAATAAGAAATTAAGTCTGGAAAACTGTAAAAAGTCTGGATTTTTTTTTCAAAGCTACAACAAGTGCTTGTAGCCAAGACATATGATAAGAGAATGAGAAGTTTCATAATTCTCGTTTGTCGGCATTGTACCGTGGTTACTGACATTTGCAGTGCATTTTGAAAAAAAGGTTTTTCAAGGACTCTATTGACCACCTATTTGTCAACCTTGAGTCTGGAAAAAATTGTTTTGGAAAAATATCTGGAAAAAGTCTTGAATGTACGAACCCTGTAAAAATTACTATCAAATTAAATCAAGTTAAAAATGATTTTAAGTAGCAATTGAAAATCATACCCCTCACCCCCCCCCCCCCCCACCCCGCCCACAAAGCGATGGGTCCCAAAAGAGACCGCGTAATTCGATCATCCCTCGGGGACGGACCACTGTGAATGGTTTCATTTCTTGACGACTGACAAGTAAACTATGTTTAGACCGTTATAGGAATTGTCAGCGCCCACCATACTTGCCCATACAATGACAACTCCAAATTAACAAAATGTTAGGTGAATCTGGGATGGTGCTAGCTTACAGGGTTGAATTCTTTTGTGTAGGGAACTTGAGGTGGCTTTTGATGAGGAACGAGATGCTTGTAAAGTTGAGAAATCGAAAGTTGCACGTCTTGAAGAGAGCCTTGGTTCAGAGAAAAAGAAGCTTCAAGAGGAAATAGACGAAAAACTTCAAATCATCACTGATATGTCTAAGCAGCTTGAAGTACATCAGAAAAACTTTGATGCCTTGAAAATGGAGCTCAGCCAGGTGAGACGTTAGGTCGATTTAGCTTCTTAGTGTGTTACATGTACAATGTTTTTCACCTGGTCTTCCTGTGGATTGCCCAAGTCTAAATCTGCCAAGCCACGTTTTTGCCATTTGGTCACAAACACGCAGTCTTTCCACTTGCCTTTTGAGTCACCACAGGCTCAACTTTCCAAATAATAGTCAAGCACTAAATACTGAACGCTGTGCGTACGTATTCTCGCTGAACTAAATGAACGAAAGTTGTGAGGACTTATAACCAAGGCCAAGGAAAAGCTAGAACAGCGTCTCGTTGACTAGTGTTTTCTTTTTACTCACGCCATCCCAAACGAAAACATCATTTGGTCATCGATGTCTTTTAAACTAACTAACCCTAACCCCTAACTTTCATTACTTCTTGACAATTTTTGTGCAATTCTTTCGCTTACTGGAATCATTTTTAAGTTCATTTGACCTCCTTGACTCTTGTGGGCCTAAGATATTTTTTCCATCGACATCAGCAAACAAGGTTATTAAATTCTCAGAGGACGTTTCTTTTTTTAGGCCAAGAAACGCCAGATTCAGCTGGATACAACCTATGGAAGTAGCATGCGAGAGCTGGAATTGCTTTTGGATAATTTTCAAATTGAAAAACCCGAGGAACATAAGCGACAAGGTGACTTGTATACCGTCCTCTGTAAAGACCTAACTCGTTTTTTTTTGTTTTAAAATAATAATATTACGTTTTCTTAACCAAGAAGGGGATTGGACTGAGTGGACAGTAACGAAGTAAGGAAGTTCAATACTTAAGATATCCAGCTACATCCAACAAACAAATAATTTGTAGCAAAAGCAGCCGGGACTGCTGATTGCAGACACTGTTTGAATGTCCCTGGAGATTTTTAACGTGGTCATCCGAGCTATGCGAAAGGTCTAGCCATTTGAAGGATCTGCTGAACTGTTTTGTTGTTCAACCAAGAGTTTTCTCTCCTCTTTTCTTTATAGGTCAGAGGAAAGAGAAAAAGAAGGCTCTATCACCAGCTGCTGTGTTGGAGAACCTTCGTCATACGCTGGTAGATTATCAGAATAGATGCTCTAATGCTTCAGCTGAGGTAATCATTCATGACCTACAGGGACATGTAAGGATCTAAACCCTCAAGTGTCGCCCATCTAAAAGATTTAAAGGCCCTTAGTTATGCCCTGCACTGTAGCTATGCTTGTGAGTCGTTGTATCTTCATGCCACCCTCCAGAAACAATTATATATATAGACATATTTTTTACTGTAACTGATGATAACGTGATTATGTGGGCTGGGTTTAACTGAATTGATATGTATTCATCGTGGGATTCATTTGGGCAATTGTTTCCCCTCCGGTATAAAATGTGTTATAGATGTAGCCTGCCTCTTTTTTTTTTCGAATCTGTGTAGCTAAGCGCTTAACATAATGTTTTGCGGGAAACCAAACTAACTATTCCCCTCGATCGTACCTAGTTCTTAGGTTTCTCCTCTCACCGAGGCAAAAACGAATATGGTACAGGAAAGATGGTTCTTTGCCCACAGTTCTTCTCCTTCCCATGATACCCCCTGCCTTGTTCATTATCAGTCGCTCGCGTTGTTTCGGGTGGTCTCTCGAAGAGCCTGCAGCACAAGCTGTATATTCTATTTGTAATTGTGTGCCAGCGTCATGTGCGGGTCAGTCGTTGTTCATTAGAATGAACTGAATTTTTGTCTTAGCTCAAACGGATGAGAGACGTCGTGGAAAAGTTATCGGCAGACTGTGAGCATTACAGGGAAATGGTGACCAGCAGAGAAAAGGCCATGAAAGTAAGTTAATCGAATGTCACTTACTAAGTGACATTCAAAATCAGTTCCCTCTGACTTCCTGGTCTTGCGTTTGTTAAAGTACCAACGCATGGTCAGCCCTCGTATCCTAGGCTCATCATAAACATTTTTTTCTGGCAGAGCCTTTAGGTAGTGTATTTTTTTTGTTTAATCCGGAAAACATTTTAGGTTCAACTGTGTTAAGTGCACAATTTTTTCAAACAATGAGTCAAGTCGTGTTGCCTTCGAAAGCTAAGATCTCAGTGTTTCCTGTCGGAGAACTTTAAACTTCGCTGCCGTTCGAAAGAAAACGATTAACAACAACAATAAGCTTTATTTGCATGACCATAACAAAGTATTACAGCATTGCAAAAGCTACTTGAAATGAATCATTGATTCCTCGTAAATTAAATATTCAAAATAATTTGAAAACGTATTAAAAGCTACTTGAAATGAATCATTGATTCCTTGTAAATTAAATATTCAAAATAATATGAAAACGTATTAATCATTGTTCATTTCTAACCATCACTAGGATTAATTATTCCGGGGATGAGTTTGTCTCTCAAACGACGAAGCTAGCTCTGGGGCCCAGGGTCGAGTGTCCTCATCTGCTTGTCTGAAGCCCCTCCCCTCCCCCTAAGAAAAAACCGGGGAGAGGGTGTTCTCTTTTCGCAATTATAATTTCTTTTTTTGAGGGTCGATGGAGGGGGCGGCCGTACAAAGGCTATGTGGCCTTTTTCGCATGCGTCACTTTGTAAACACCAGGCGCCAAAGTTAGAGATCGAGCAAAAGCAGTCCCCCACCCCTCCTCGCGTTTTTTCTTTTCGCCACAACTTTGCATCTTTCGTCGCCCGGAATCACTTGTCTCGTTGCTATGTTATATCTTTGGTTAATGTAGTTTTTAAAAGCCCTTATCATCACCGTTTATCCGACCAGTAACAGGAATTGCTTTGCGAAGACATGAATTTTTCTTTTCTGTTCAGGAAGCAGAAAGCGCCATGTCGTCTAAAGCGAAGGAGCTGGCCAAGTCACGTGCTGAATGCGCGGAAAAGGAGACCGCGATAGCGGCCATGAAGATTGAGATGCAGTCGTTGAATAAAGCGGTAGAGGAAGCAAAAAACAAAGTTCAAAACTCAGAGGAGGAGGTAAAATTTGCTTAATTGACGACATTGAGTTAACCTGAAAGGTTGCTATAAACCGCATAGGTTGGTTACGTGCCGTAGCTGTAGCGCTTCTTCTCTGTCTTGGTGTTTTTCTAGGCCTTAATCAAGGAAAATCAGATTTTTTCGCGAGACTCTCTTCTTTAGGTTTCCTTAGTTTTAAGGTATTTTCAGAAAAGCGCGCTAACGAAGTATGCGATGTTTATGACAAAATGTTCTTGTATGGTCGAATCAGTGATAACATGGATCGTACACTTAAGGGATAACACCATTTGCTGTTGTCAAGAGTTTCTGTGGCAGCAACAGATCACACTTAAATCGGTTATGCTCAATTTCTTTTTCTTTCGTTCACACCTTAGAAAATCATTGTTAATGCCGATAAAACTTAGCAAGCCTTATTGTGGAAATGTTAAGGGGAGAGGTTAAGTTCAATAATTGTTCGTAAAACCAGTTCACATTGATCATTAGCAGAGACTATTATAAAGCAATCTAACATTTCTTTACCGATTGCAGAATACCAAAGTGAAGAGCGTCCTAAGTCGCGAAGATGAGGCAAGTCTTCCCCAAAACTATTTCTCATTTCTTGATCTTTCATAACGCTTCAGTACTTGCAAAGAAAAAGCAGAGAACAGTCCTTTATAGATACTATCATTTGCTAAAAAATTATGCACAAACAAAGTTATAATGAGATCAATTTAACAGTTTAGACTGCTGAGTAAATAGACAGTGCGCCTGGGTGTTTCCCGCTGGGTAAACTGGACAACCACAGTAAAACCCTCTACAATGGACACTAAAGAGGCAGTCGTAAGGACCCGTTCTATAACTGTAGTGGGGATTGTATGATTTTCATTGAGGAAAGGTTCGACTCCCTGAATCTAAACTTGTCTACCCGTTCCATGAAGGCTTGAGGAAGCCTCAAAAAAGGCCTACGTAATAAGCTACTTTTTCAAGTTCGCCAGACAGGCACAGATTGAAAGTGCGTCTTCACCTTTCTGTTTTATAAATAATACATTTCACTAACTCCAGGTTTTGTCACGTTCGACTGTTTTCTTGTTGGTGTGTTTCAGACCCACCGAATGTTCCTGCACTCACTCTATCAGCGGATGCTCACCGGACAAGTGTATGTCTCATCACCAGACTCCGCGCTGTCCAGATACTCCTGGACAGACATGTGTAATCTGGTCTCGGAACAAGTGTCAGCTCAACTCAGTGAATTAAAAAGGGCCAACGAGAGGGTTAGTACATTTGAACCTTCTGACATATTTGCTAGTCCTCGATAAGTTCCATACCTCACTGTCATCTTCAACAGCATTTGCCTGAGGTCGAGTCAACATGATAAGGTTAGTTGTGGAACTCTACCACACCGGGATGAATTGAAATGTTTCAGTTAAACGCACCTCTAAAACGTGCGCGGATTGTATGTTGGATGTAAGTTATGCAGAAAGGTTGTGATTGGCTATCTTGTTCTACTTTCCCCGGGGCTACCATCTTGCTTTTAGAGTCCCTGACCGCCCTCTTTAAAGGAGCTGTGTCACGAAATTCAGCCAAATTAGGAAATTACAAAATGCCCGTTAAATTAAGAGAAACATAAAAATAACCGCTTAAAACTTTAAAGGGAGGTTAAAATATATATATACATAACAGAAACAACAGATGCCACGGATGGCCATAACTGAAGAAGACTGAAACGGATTGAAATTAGGGTTTTTGAAAACTATTCAGCCTAACAGTTTTTCAAAGTTGATCCCTGCTGCTTGCAGCTTCAAAAATAATGCTCAGGAGACTTCCGGTGATGTGCCATTTCTGAATCACCTTTTGTAAATAAAGCTCTGCTTTCAGTTAACTTTAGAATTTGTTTTTAGGTTCAACACCTTGAAAGTGTTTTGCTGAGCAAGGAAGAGTCACTTCGACACGCTCAGGAGGCGCATGAACAAACAGTCTCCAAAGTAGGATATGTATACTGAATTCGTTAAAACTTAAAGCGGAAAAAAAATTACAAAATTAACTTAAACCAAAACTGCAGTTTTGACTTCTCAATAGCGAGCCATGAAGTTACTGAAATAAGTGATAAACTCTGACGTGTTTCATCATTGCTTGAATTCCTCACTAAGTTTATACGGAATCTAGTTGTTCGATTTTGGAATTTTGAAATAAAACCTTGAGGTAAGAAACGCCTAATTTCAGTATTTCAGCCAACCACTTTAATGACTATAAAATGTGTCATTTTGTTTAAATTGCCAGCTTTCTTCCGCCATCAAAGACCGTGAAAACTCGTGGAGAAAGCAAAAGAGTGAAATAGAAGAACATTACAGTAACTTAATAAAAGATCTGCATACAAGAACTCAGGTACAGTATACTTGCTTTTTTATGTTTGACTTCGAGACAAGAACTCGTGTGTTCGTGTGAAGGAGACTGCCGACAATCAAATAAAAAATCATGTATGGATATAAACGTAGTAGAGAGTCGCCATTACCTAAACCAATCACGATCTTCTTAAATTTCAAATTTTTCTCAAATTGTTTTCTCAGTTTTCTCGTATTTCCCGCTTTGCTTCTTACCGGGCTATTCGTATTGGTTTCGAGCACTGATTGGCTCACTGGATTTTGATTTTAGAGTACTGAGTTAGCTTGGGTTGCAGTTTTACTGGTTGAGTGGAAACCTTTCTATGCTAAATATTTTGTTTCCTTTTTCGTTTGCCACAGAAAACCCAGTCGATGGCCGACCAAGCCTGGGAAAGAGCACAGGAAACAGGACAAGCTAAGGATTCATTAGAAATGGAAAACGCACGACTCCAACAGTCTCTGGAACAAAGTCAAAGAAGTGAATCCTCGTTGCTAACTGTCTGCGCGCTTCTCGCAGGTGCCTTGTGGCCTGCATTTGGTCGAATACGGGCATTAGCGTCACAGCGAAAAATTTTATCTGATTATTTGACAACTTTAGAATCCCTCAGAGATCAGTCTAACACGTTAGGTGAAATGCTAAGCAATGAAATGGAAGGCGAGAAGGGCAAAAAGGAGGAGACATCCGTGAAGGGGCGTGTCTTAAGAGATGGAAGGAGCCCTGTTCTGGTGTTCAGAATCGGTGTGATCACTGTAATTGCAGCGAACAGGCTGCGATATTTTGGTGCTTGTAGCTTAAAGTTGTTCGTCTCTTCTGAATCCCCGGGAGAGTTTGGGGGCGTGTCAACTGTCTGTAGTGGAAGAATGTCGAGGAAAGCACCAGAATTTAAAGGTAAATGACACGTTTTGAATCCGTCATGTCTCTTTAAAAAGCATTTGCTTATGGAAGCACTTTATGCTTCTCAGACATGTACTCTCCCTCCCAGTTGCTATGGACATTTTCCAGTAATAGACAATAAAAGCAAATCTCTAAGTCCTGTTTAGTTTGCCTGGCTCTTGAAAACATTTTTTGAAGGAAACAGAACTTCCCATGGCGTAATCTAAAACTCAACCTGAATATCCGAACGCAAATACTCCTATATATTTGTTTGTCTCCCAGATCCAATCCCTGTGCCGTAAGCGTAGCAAGTTCCAGTCTCTAACCGAGTGAACTACAGTAACTGGCGCAAATGGTTTACGTTGATCTTGAATGTAACATTTCCAGTTGATCTGCACCAACCATTTTCTCTTTGCAATTCGTTTGCAACAGTATTTTGGAGTTATCATTGATAGCAAAACAGTCTTTGATTTCCAAAAACGTTTGAGGCTTGAAAAAGAAAATCTTATTGCAAGTCCTTCAAACTCGTAAATAAAAACAGCTGAAATCCTCCTATTTTACAGGAATCGCAGGTTACCATAGGAGGGAATCGCTTTCAGGGGATACATCACATGCCTGCTTAAAAGTGACGTCAGCACAGGCCTGGTTTACTAACCTGCAATTGCAAAGTCATGTGACCAGTGCAGTAAGTGAGCTACAGTCGACACTGAGGAGGATGAGGGAGGCCTGGGATGGAGAACCTGAACGTGACTCCAGAGGTTAGTGGGTAAAAGATATTGAAAAGAATTGAGCACACCATAACATTTCGTCACTTATCTTGATACTCTTTATCTGAGGGAAAGCGATATGGAATCTTTACTCTCGAACCAAGAGAGGGAACACTAATGTCCGAAGGGTCGGAACATAGTAATTAGAAGCGACTGGTGATGAAATATAGTTAAAGTTGATTCTGTTGAACGTGGCCTTGAACGAGCTGTTTGGTTAAGCTTACTTCCGTTTGTTAAATGACTTTTTATGAACGTTGTTTTGGCTCGATCCTCTGAAATTGTTTAAAGTAATGCCATTTTGCTTGTATGCAGTCTAGGACAAACGAGGAATTCAATTGGCTCTGTCAGTAACCATCGCATTTTATGGTTATTAAAACGAACTGGTATATCAGTGTGATTCGCATTAAACAGTGCTCAGAATGTCCTTGGATTATGCTTATCTAAGTACCTTTTTTACTTTACAGATAACACAGGTAGGGCGTCCAGTCCCCCTTCCGGAACCAATGTTATCGCGGCGGCCAGAAATGCTTACAACAAAATCATCTCCGGGCTTCAAACAGAATTTAGTGGCCGGGCAGTAGGAGAAGAGTCCTGGCACGAGCGGTACTCTGGTTTCAGAGGAGAGCTCGTGGCACTTTTAGGACTGGGGCTACAGAAATGGTTAGCGAGAGGTCCTGCCCCTGGACTGTCTTACATCTCTTCTCAGGTTTGTTATACATGGTGTTACATATGCTGGGTTTTTAGAAATTATACGAGAAATTTCCCCTTTTAATATGTCAAAATCAGTACCCCATACTTCTTTTAAAAGTAGTGCGGACAAGTTATTTAAGTATCAAAGTACAGGAGGGGAGGGGAGAAAAAATTGTTGACGCCTCCCACTTAGGATATTTCCTTAATTAAAGACATTAGACGAGTTTATTACTCACACATTGGTTAAATACATATTTTTTCACACAGCGGACAATAAGCGCACTTCAGAGTCACATCCTGGGCTTTACTCAGCGGCTTCACTCAGCAGAAGTGGACCGGCGTGCACTGCGCCTTGAACTGTCCAAACATAAACAGGAAACCGCGGAGGTCAAGGGTGCCCAGGCCTCCGCGGAGTCTCAGTACCGTAAGACAAAAGACGAAGCGCGCGCTCTGGAGGAGAGACTCCAGGAGATAAAAGAAGAGGTACATGTATGTTCAAAATATTCTTTTAAAGAAAGACTGGAGGAATGATGGAAACCGATGGTTTTGATACAAACCTGTTTCGATACGAACTCAAGCAGTGAAACTGCACAACGATTTCGATCACTTCAAGTGTAGTTTGCGGGTTAACAAGACAAAAAAAGGGTGAATATTTCTCGTTCTTTAAGCCAAGTACACCTTGACTGAATCTACTTGAATCGAAACCACTTAATATCAAAACGACCGCTTTCCAGGACTGGATTGAACGTAGTACAAATCATAATCTTTTTGTTGTTAGGGATGAACTCCACACTGAACCCTGTTCGTTTGCTGTTTGAGTATGTCATATTTTAAGTTCCTTTGTTTTTCTGATAGATGCTATCCATGGTTCCCATGGCCCGGTTTGATAATGTTTGCGAGGAACTCAACAACGCATTAAAACGAGAACAACAGGCCCAAGCCCTGCTCCACGAACAGACAGCTCAGATGCAGGAGATGGGGGAGCGCTTGGAACTTCATGCAAATCAGGGCGAGGAAAAGGACGTCACATTGGCTGAAGCTGTCAAGGTACTGTGCATACGCAGTGTGCTTGTCCGCTTGCTATAGAAGTGACCTTACAAGGCCGTGGCCTTGCGGAATTCCCGACCAAAAAAATGAAACGGGCCATTTAGGCTAAAAAAGGCGCCTCTAATGGCGCGCAAAGGTGCTATGAGCCAGGCAAAGGCTTTGAAGTCACTAGTTCAGCACTTTTTTAACAAACAAGAAAAGACTACAGCTATTTACCCGAAATATGTTGACATGACTGACAGCAGTACACACGCATTTTACCCACGTTGGTCACGGACACACATATACGCGGAGCAGCTGCTTCGTTTACCTATCTCAACTCCACGTGGGTCTTTCAAATTGCTAAATAGCAACAGGAGAATGAGAAGTCTGGAGACGTGAAGTTCGAAACCTGTACCCGTATTCAGCTTTGTATTTCTGCTCAAATGAAATCGGAAAGTCGCTTATGAAACTACCGGGAACACTACAAAAAACTTGTCCCTCAACTGATCAATTTTCAATTTCCAACCTGTTTTCTCGTTCATTGAATATCATTTGTGTTGTCGGATAGGGCCTCAGTGAAGCCAAAATGGAACTTCGTCGTAAAGAACACGCTATTCGCCAGGTGTCCAAACAGATGAGTTATATGGAAAGCGAAAAGAACACTTTGATGGACAGGCTCAGTGATGCAGAGAAAACCATGACAGCTGCTGCTAGGTTGTTGAACTTTTGTTACGTTTCGTTGAGGAAATTTAGTTAAGGTTTTAGCTTTTAGCTAGGTTTTAGTCACGGCCATGCGCTATTAAATGTTATACATTTTCAGCGTGACATAACGTTTCCTATTACATAGTAGGACCAAGGTAAAAATAAACTTTAGTTTAAGTTCAAAAGAATTTCCAAAAATATTGTTTGAAAGAATAAATGCTCCAGCATCAACAAGTCAGTAACCTATATTTTCATGTAAAATTGTTAGTGGGCTGGACTACAACTGCTCATTCTTAAGCCCAAACCACTCAGGTCTGTAGATCGGTGATTCTGTAGATCAAAGAACCAGTAGATCTGTAAATCGATGGATCAGTGGATCACTAGTTCGGTTGATCTGTAGGTCAATGGATCATCAGTAGATCTGTAGATTGTTACATCAGTGAATCTGTATGGAATTGGTAGATCCGTAGATCGGTGGATCTGTAGATCAATGCATCAGTGGTTTTCTTGATCTATGGATCTGTGGTAGATCGCTAGTTCGCTGGATCTGTAGTTTGGTGGATCGCCAGAACGGAGGATCTGTGGTACATCGCCAGATCGGTGGATCTGCAGATCAACGGATCATCAGTAGATCTGTATATCAGTGAATCTGTCGATTTGTAGATCAGCGGATCGCTAGAACGGCGGATCTGTAGATAAATGGACGAGTAGATCTGTAGATCGATGGAGCTGTGGTAGATCGCTAGAACGGTGGATCTGTGGATCAAATTAATGGATCTGAGGGTCTGTCAGGGCCGTCAAGGTCTTGGGGTATACAACATATTGGGGTATTTAATTTCAGGTATAGAGTATTTTTATGCTTATAATTGGATACAAACTATTCATTCACAACTTATTTTAGATATGAAGTATACCGTGGTTTTCTTAATTTTGGTATTTTACACGAGTTTTAGTGGTATATTGGAAGGTTCATTTCGGGTATTCTGGTATTCAACTACCCCCCTGGCCGACTCAGAAACTATAATTTAAATGATTAATTTTTGGGATCTTATCCACAGATGGATTTTTAATGTGCATCGCACAGTAGAGCTTTTACCTAATAAGATCTCTCTATTGTTTTTTATAGGGAGAAGGAAGCCTTAATGGGTTATTTGAAGTCAGTCGAGCGAGTCCTAGAACAGAGTAAAGATCAAGTGCGACTATCCAAGGGTGCACTGGGGCCCTACGAACACTCTCTTCCCCAGCTTATCCTTCCGACCGAACGGTTGGCAATGGATGGGTTAAGCCTGGGCCCCGAGTTATTGTCTTGCCAGGTACTTAATGCTATCAGTTGAAATGTGATGTGAGAACCGAACTGTAAAACCCGAAACGTCTTTTTATTTGTTAATTTGGTTCGTTTTCTATCAGCACGTAGTGACGTCATTTATGGAGTGTCAACAGCAGGCACTAGACCGCATCTCCGAACTTGAAATGGACAAGCAACAGGCATTGTCACGCGTCACGCACCTGGAAGAGGAAATTGAGTCACACAAGGCACACATAGCTACACTAAAGAAAGAGCTAGCAGCCGCCTGCAGAAGACCCATGAGTGATGACGGCCTCAGCGACCCTGGCCAGTTTATTCCTGGCGTGGTAACGTGTTCTTTGTTTGCCTTTCCTTAATTACTCCTATTGATTTTCATAGGTCTGGCTGCGTAGCTGGCGGGCGGGATTACGCAGGCTAGATTTTCATTTGCTTTCTACTCTCCTTTTCCTTAAGCGAACTACAATTGAATGCCACTAGACGCCTGCATTAGAATGTTTCCAATAGATGCGAGGATCATGTTAGCAGTTTTTTAAATTACCTCTATTCTACACGTCTCGACGACTCGTAGCTAGTGGGGAGGGGAGAGGCTGTACACAGGCCAGACGACTTGTGACCCTTGCGGTCATGAAGATTGTCACTACCATAACCCTTTGTATTTCACTGACACGTGTTGTTTTGCTTTATGTTACAGGATAGTTTTGGTGCTAAAAAAGCATCGCTTCATAACTTCACAGATTACAGGGATGAGGATAACTCCAAGAGCTTTGTTCCATTGTCGTAAGTGTAGCGTAGTATTTAACGTTAAGTCAACTGAGAATTAACAGTTTACACGGAGTGTCCTTATTCACATTAGCTTAACAAGTGTTGTACACAATTCAACTTGTCGCGCCAACAATAACAGTTTTCTATCCCTCGTCAGAGTGCACCTGAATTCGTTTTCTAAACTCTCAAATGTGTATTTGTCATTTGGAAATTGCCACCAGCTACCTTTGGCCTAGCCCCCCCCCCGACCCTCCGCGTTTTTTCAGACTTACCGCCAATACCTGTTCCATGGTTCGTACAATCTTGGAAAGGTTTTGAATTTTAGTAGTTGTCTTGAAAAGTCCGTGAATTTGGTTGAGGTCCTTGAAAAGTACTTGATTTCCTTATTAGATCTTGAAAAATCCTTGAAATTCACTACTTTGTCTAAAAACATTTTTGTGCATGAGCAATATCGTAATTCTGTTACTTTATTTTAAATGCTGTTTCTGTACCTCTGATGCAATTGCAAGTCATACCCAGTCATTTTACAAAGCGTTGTTGCGGAAAGTAGTATAAAATAATGTGATCAACCATGGCTGAAGAAGTAAAAATCGTAAATGACACCATGACGTGTTTTAGCTAATAATGTGTTCAAAAAGGGGTTAAAGAATGCCGATTTATTGAATAAATCTTAGCCCTTCTTAAACAGTAATTTGTCCTTGAATATTCCTTGAAATTTGTTTGTGTGAAGTTGTCGAACCATGGCGTTCACTTGTCGCTCAGCCTAGCAGAAAGAAGACTATTCATGAAGCCTTACTTAGGTCATCTCTCTTTTACCCGCAGGGCTCACCGTGATTCATCTTTTAGGCCGTCTTTAGCTTCCACCAGCAGTCACACAGACAGAAGTAAAGGTAGTTACAGAAGGTAAGTTTCCTTTATATGAAATATTGTTTTGTTGAGTGAGGATGGATGATAATTAGTGCTCTGTGCTTTATAACAAATCTGGAAACTTTGCTCCACGGTGAGGTAGGTGTAGAAATGGGTACGCCGTTGGTACTGCGATCTACTCTTGGACAGGTAACTTCAAAGCACTTTGTCTTTCTCTCTCCGCTCAGGCGTACTAGTGGGTACATTGTCACTAAGTTGTTTCCGTAGACAGGAAACTTTGTTTCACATTGCCCCCTCCCAGATGTGTAGTTGGGTAAAATTGCAGTGTGTTGTTTTACAGGCGGACAACTTTGATCCACATTCTCTCTTGCACCAGTTCAATTCACCTATCTTTGCTTTGCAACTTGAGGGGCCAGAACTGGTCTACAATATCTCTCCACTCAGGTGTTAAAATGGATTCCGGTAGCCTAATACTATAGCTAACCCTCCGATACACTTACATCCGGCGATCCATTGAGAAGAAGAAATGCCGTGATTGAAGGTGCCTTTTAATGAAGAATTGAGTACCCTGTGGCTCGTTTGTGGTCTTAACTAAGTCAAGAATTTTTCCGTTTCAGCCCTAAAAGACGCTCGACATCAAGCTACAGAAAACAAGGCAAGCTTTTGGGGCAGGACTTTTCACGGCTGCTTGATCAAGGACTTTGACACCGACAATCGATACGAGGAAAGAAATGGATCATCAAGAAACGTCTCATCATATGTTTTCTCATATGTGCACTTTGCAGCTAAATATCAGGTTTCTTACCCTCTACAGCAACTTACCACTATTACAACGACTACTGCTACTGTTGAGTTCTCCAAGACTTTCAACATTTGACTAAGGTTAAGACCTCAAACTGTTTTTAATGGCTGTTCATTAATGTCGCAACAGATTAAATTAGAGCAGGGCCAAAACTTCTTTTGTGCATGCCCTTGTGAGTGTTGGAGCAAAATTGGGCAAAATCAAAGCCAAAGAATACAAAACGTTATCTTACGGTTGGCCTGCGTCGCTAAGAAACTCCCGGTTGTGAGCGTTACACGGATAGTTTGAAACATCACGGTACTCATGTAATTTGCTGCTTTTCCACTTCTTGTTTCCATTTACCTTGTCTTTTTAGGCTATTTTTTCATACGCCTTAGCCATGTAATTTATTAGTATTTATTTTTATAAATAAAAGACATTACTGAACGCGTGAAAAGGGCAATCCCATTAATATTTTGGAAACATTTCCAGTTTTTGAGTTGCAGCCTTAGGATATTCTGGATCGCTAAGAACAACTCGATCGATGTGGGCAATCTTCGACTATCGTAGTTATAGACCGTTTTCACTCACGTGGCCAGCATCTATGCAAATTTATTGTAACAAAAGAAAGCGTTTGCATAAGAAAAGAGTTTAACTCCCACAGGACTGGTTTGGGAAACCAACATGGCCGCCGTTTCATTGTTTTGGGACACCAATTCGGCCGCCGTGACGTCATGTGAAAACACTCTATTGCCGGTATGAACTTAAGGTGACGTGACTATTTTAAAGATCATGCGATCGCATGTTTGTTTTTGTTCTTGGCCAGGGGTTAAACTTGTTGATACTATTAATATTAAGAGCTACTGATGGCATTTTTACTCATTACTGGCGGCGTGCCTCATTGTACCTTTAACACCGGCCCCCTATTTTCCTAGAAGAGAAAAATGTACATCGGAATCAAAGGAATTAGAATCAGAGAAAGCTTGAAATGTTATCTAACGTAAAACACTTCAGCAGATGGTATATAATAATACGCAGACACCCGGAGGGTAACATGCTGTTTTGCTACCATTTTGAGCAAATATTTTTCTGTATGCTTCTTTACTTCTTCTGTTCAATTTGAACACAAGGCAAAACATGACTAATTAAGATATTATTGTATAAGAAGCCGATTTGCATACACTTTCGTTTTTCATTTATTAATGATCATATCACTTACAGTATAAGCAGTGTTTGATTACATCATCTTGGAATTTTAGACCATCTGTCTCCTCCACACTTCTACTGCTCCAACAATTAATAATCGTCCCAGGACGGTTTTCGTTGTTTCAAAGGACTTAGAACTGAGACACGTACCTTGTCCGAGAACACTAAGCCCTCCAACTTAAGTAGGCCCGTCTCACGTCTGTGAAAACGATTTTAACCATGAAGCAAAGAGAAAAAGAAGAGAAGCAGACGAAGAGAAGGAAAGCACTCGACATATTGTGCTCCAGGTCAGCTTTGCTGTTGTCTGCAGTGAGTTGCATCGCACTGATTCACTTTGAACTCCGAATACAGGAACATCACCGACTGATATCACACTCAATAACAAGCTGTGATCAGATGGAGGCAAAAATGATCAAGAAATTACAACCGCAGAGCTATGGACACTGGCAAGCTAATAAGGAAAGCCATTCAGAAGGTCATTGGCAAGAAATACGAGGTCAGTTTTGCACGGTGTAAGTTGTTATTCATGTTTTGAAGACCGCAGTAGTTTTCGCTCATTATTTTCAAGGCATTCTTCATCCCTCAAGATATTCCCTCAGAAAATGGGTTTTTACAAACATGAAATAGGCCCCAGTAATGGTGAAAGGCAGCTTTTGGCCAGTATTGGATACAAGGTTGTAGATTTTCCTTAAGCGGCCACCCTCAGAGTACCCGCAAGTGGCCGCTAAATGGAGGTTGGTCTCTCCATACAGGTTTGTCATAAACTAGCAGGCAAGATGACGGGAGAAGCATTACTGCTCTACAATCCGTCATCAACTTCTATCTCGGACTGCAGTTTCCTTCATCATATTCTTGAAATGAAGATAAACTGAGTGCTTGATGGCCGCTTAATGAGGTGACAACAATGGGAGAACTCTCGTTGGGACGGTCATAAGGTGCCGCGGCCGATCAAAAGAGGTGGCCGCTTGAAAGAAGTTTATAATTGCCCATTCTTTTCTACAATTATTTCAGGACTTCTTCACACATTTCTCTTCTTCCGTTTACGAAAAAAAATACGAGAATAAAAGGACTGCAAATTTCTACCTAAAACCCGTGGGACTTTCAGATTCCACAATTATAGCGAGAACGAATTAAAAAAAAACAATTTATCTAATTTTGTTAGTGTCCAATTGTGTCTTAATGCGCTTTTGCACATCAAAAGTTTTACTTTTTCAAAAATATGCCCATACTATTGGAAAAGTTTGTCGGTCACTCGTAAGCTGCGTTTTCAGTACTGCTTTAATTTTTATCAATAGATGGGAAAGACGATTTTTTAAGAATAAAGCGAGCTTCGCCACATAATTCGCGACAGCAATTGGTCCAAACAGTTTCTGAAGTAAAACTGCTCATCAAAGAAGAGCTTCGTTTGCTGCAAAACCAAATCTGTGCTAAAGATGAAACAGTTTGCCGTTCAGGACCAAAAGGTAACACTGGACGACGGGGAAAACAAGGATACCGAGGAAGACCTGGCCCCCCAGGGAGACCCGGGCCAGAGGGACCTCCTGGTAAACATGGACCAATAGGATCTCAAGGACCAATGGGTTTGAAAGGGGACCTCGGAGTACCGGGTAACCCTGGTCCCGCGGGACCTCGAGGCTTGCCGGGTCAGAAAGGCGTCAAAGGTGAACCGGGGAAGTCTATTTCGGCTCCTTCTCTGCTGCAGCAACCAGTTGAAACGACTGTTAATGAAAGTCAGACAGCCATCTTCAAATGTGTAACGGACGGTAATCCAACTCCACAGGTCACGTGGTCCAAGCTGAATTCATCGCTTCCCATTCGACGTTACGTGACTTCCAGTAGCGCCCTGATTGTGAAGGACGTTAGACCAGACGACGATGGAGTTTACAGATGTATAGCTGAAAACTTGTTGGGCAGGATCAACGCTACAGCAAAACTTATTGTTCAATGTAAGATTGACTACTTACTTTAAAGTGTTTTGTAACAATAAATCTTTCAGCAGCTGAAAATGATGAAACGAAGGTGTAGACTGACTAAGTGCAACATTTGACGGGGTCGCGTTGTAGCTAGTGAGTTTTAAGTTTGACTTTAGCTTTATCAATTAGTTCTTGTTGTTAACGTGAATAAATATTCGGCAATTTAAGTTCAGTATAGGTTCTTGATTTCCTTTTTGTAAGTCGCAAGAGACTAAAAAAATTAGCACAGGATCTTATTTCCAAAAGCTAAGAGACCAGTCTAAGGAGTGCGGTATTAAAAATGCAGATGTAAAAAACGTGCCACAGCTGTACCTCGATCAGCAACGTGATGCTAAAATGAATTAAGGTGGCTCGACTGGATTTTTTAGGGGGGATACCTCCCAAGTTTGAGCATTAATTACGTCCCCATGAGTAAAGATATGGAAAAAAGATTACCACAACTGTATTATATAAAGATGAAAATTTCTTATGATCTGGGTTTTATTGCAATCGGAGTCGCCATGGCAACGTAACGATGCCATTACGTTTTTTTATTTATCTTTGTGTTTCTCTGTACCAGAAGGTTTTTTGAGAAATCGCTTAAGGGAGTATGTACCTGCCATAATTGCCTCAATTATGGCAAAGTTTGAACAAATTCTATGAGAGCGTTTTCGAAATATTTTGAAACAAAGGTTTATGCATCATAAAAACAGTGAAATAGCATGCTATCCAAACAAGTAACTAATTTTTTAGGAAAATGATAAGCTTTTGAAACGCGGCTTCATCTCATGGTAGTTTGATTCCATGGAAAACCTCCTACAAAAAAAGAGGGGAATTGCTCTGGGCGATTGTGAGTAAGAAGAATTTTATTAACTTGCATTCAGCTGCTTTTGTTACAGTTTTGGCACGTAATTTGGTCCACGCCTACAAATTTCGCATTTTTCAAAAAACCGCTCGATAAATTTTTTTATAAATTTGATAATCCCAAGATCAACTGTCAATAAATATACCTTGCAAGTTTCAAGAACATTGAAAACAGGGAAGGCTTTCAAATAGGACCTCAAATGTGACCAATTTTCTCCCCAGATTTTGTGTTTACAAGTGAGCGTCCACATTATTCACTGGCGTTGTTTTCAAGTTTCATATGCGCGTGCAAATTTAGCAAAAAGATAGAATTTGCATCAAGAATGACCTTCGGTTAAATTTCGGGAATATGCTAATAACCGGGTAAAGAAATTAGTGATATATTATAACATCACAGCAACTCTTTGTAAGAGTTTCTGTGATGTAATAACCCGAGTTAGATAATTAAGTGTTGCATCCTACATGATGAGCCGTGGCGTTCACCGTTTCGGCCCTCACTTCTATCTGTAACACAAGCCAATTATTAGCATATTCCGGATATTTCTTCCGAAAGTAATCAAGAGTTCTTTTTGATGCAAATTTACTGCTTTTTGCTAATGTGCACGTGCATATGAAACTCGAAAACAATGCCAGTGAATAATGAGGGCGCTAGCTTGTAAACTCAAAATCTGGGGGAAAAATTGGTCATGTTTGAGGTCCTATTTGAAAGCCTTCCCTGTTTTCAATGTTCTTGAAACTTGCAGGGTATATTTATTGACAACTGATCTCAAGATTATCAAATTTATAAAAAAACTTATCGGGCGGTTTTTTGAAAAATGCGAAATTTGTAGGCGTGGACCAAATTACGTGCCAAAACTGTAACAAAAGCAGCTGAATGCAAGTTAATAAAATTCTTCTTACTCGCGATCGCCCAGAGCAATTCCCCTCTTTTTTTTTGTAGGTTTTCCATGGAATCAAACTACTATGAGATGAAGCCGCGTTTCAAAAGCTTATCATTTTCTTAAAAAAATAGCTAATTGTGTGGATAGCATGCTATTTCGCTGTTTTTATGATGCTTAAAACTTCGTTTCAAAATATTTCGAAAACGCTATCATAGAATTTGTTCAAACTTTGCCATAATTGAGGCAATTATGGCAGGTATATACTCCCTTAAGCGATTTCTCAAAAAACCTGGTACAGAGAAACACAAAGATAAATAAAAAACGTAATGGCGTCGTTATGTTGCCATGGCGACTCCGATTGCCATAAAACCCAAACCATAAGAAATTTTCATCTTTATAAAATACAGTTGTGGTAACCTTTCTTCCATATCTTTACTCATGGCGACGTAGTTAATGCTCAAACTTGGAAGTATAACCCCAAAAAAATCCAGTCGAGCCACCTTAAAGGTAACGATTATTCAAGGGTTCAGTGAAAGCAATAACTATATACTAGAAAAATCAGGTAATGTTATCAAAGAGAGAGAGGAAATTTCAGAGTAGAGAGTTCACATTTGTAAATCCTAGAATCTATGAAACGAGGCAATTTGCTTGAAAGTTTGTTGTTTCCAGCAGCTATTTTTCATGAAATGAGACCTTTTTTCAATTTCTCGTTAGTTGGTCCTCATATTTTCCTATCATCTAATCGACTGATGGCTGAAGAGAAGCAAAATGTCACTATCGCCTGCAATGCCACTGGTAAGCCGCACCCAAGTATCACGTGGTCAAAAGCCTTTAGTTCTTTGCCTAAAGACAACGCTGTCGTTAAGAATGGAGCCCTTACAATCTATAACGTTGTAAAAAACGACGGTGGGATATACATGTGCAAGACAGAGAATATTCTGGGACGGGCCACCGACACAGCTCAACTCGTGGTTTTTTCTCCCCTGCGGTTCAAAGTCCGCCCCCCTCAAGAAATAACACCTTTCATTGGTTCAAATGTCCGCGCGACGTGTTCTGCCGAGAGTGATCTGAGACCAACAATAACGTGGGAGAAAGAGGGCAAATTGTCACTTCCCGTTGACACGTATTTTTTCCCAAATGGAACACTGCTTTTCCGAGACATAAAAAAAATACACGAAGGATCTTACATCTGTAGAGCAACTAATGCTCTATCTACAATAACAACGAAAGTTAAAGTCAATTCTCCTGTTAAAGTTCCTTCCTGTTCAGTGCAAAGAAAAAACTTCAGCAGTGTAAGCGGAAATTACGTCATTGATCCAGATGGCGAGGGAGGCCTGGCACCATTCAATGTCTACTGTGACATGACTGATAAGAGTAGAGTTGGCGTGACAGTGATAGGTCACGACAGCGAAACCAGAACCCATGTGAAGAGATATGACGCAAAATATACTTACTCACGTGACATTCATTACACGGGAGCGAGTCTTTCTCAGCTGGCGAGTCTCACTAGAGTCTCTAAAAACTGTGAACAGTTCATTAAGTACGAGTGTCATGGTTCACGGATATTCCGCTCTGGACAAGCCTGGTGGGTGTCACGTGATTCTACTAAGATGACCTATTGGGGCGGCGCATCTATCAATGGTAAGTGCGCATGCGGGATGATCAACTCATGCGCAGACTCCAGGTTTGGTTGTAACTGTGATAAGAATGACTATGTATGGCGTGAAGACAGCGGTCTACTGACTGACAAGAAAAAGCTTCCTGTCAAACAACTCAGGTTTGGAGATGTTAGCAGCAGAGAACAAGGTTATCACACATTGGGGAAATTGAAGTGTTACGGCACAGCATAAACAGCAATCTCAGGACTGCTCTTCAAAGTAGATAGTGCTGAAGTTAATTTTGATAACATCTGAACTTATGATCAACAGATACCTTCTCCTGATATGAATAGACCTCTTTAGTTTGTATGCTTTGTATTCCCAATAGAGGTCCCTGGGAAACTTGACCCTTTTCTCAAATTATGCGTACATATGCACGTGAATAAGAAGAAATTCGAAAGAAACAGTTCCCTAGAGTATCATCACATGAGCTGTATTGGGAAAACAAAACGTACAAGCTACGTTTCCACAATAACACTTCTTATAATGCAAATATGTTTAATTTTAGTTTCCCAAAAGCCTTATTAATTACACAGTTTTACATTTTATACCTCAACTCCAACTTTTTATCAGTATTTCCAGGAAAACGCTACCTTCTATATTTTACACCATTTTTAGTGTCATTTTCTAAGTAACAGTAAGTATTTTAAATTCAGTCCGAAAATCAATCGGGAGCCAGTGGAGATTCGTAAGAACAGGTGTAATAAGACAGAACTTGGGCGAAAGAGTAACAACACGAGCAGCTGCATTCTCCCCACGCGTTGGAGCTGTATAATCAAATTCTTAGGTAAACCATATATAGTAACGAATTACAATAGTAAAGGTTTGATGTAACAAGAGCTTGAACAAGAAGCTGGCCTGCATCAAAGGTGAGATAATAACAAATGAGCCTAATTTAACGGAGATGATAGAATGCCGATTTGCACATTGCTGTCACCTTAGAAACCATACTCAAAGATTCGTCAAAGAGAACTTCAATGTTACCCGCTCTTGGTGAAGCCAGCACTCTCTCATTACAAACATGAATATGTGAAAAAGGAGGTCGAGCACGGTGTAAAGATGACATCACATGAGGTTCAGTTTTGTCTTTATTTATTTTATCCGGGTGTCAATTTCTTGTAGACAAGCTTCCAACCTACACTGTACAATTCCATATCATTTACGGATGACGTCTCGAACGTTACATAAAGCTGCGTGTCATCCGCATAAAAGTGAAAACTTAGTTCATACTCACTGGTGATATCACTTAGTGGAGAGGTGTACAATGAGTATAAAAGAATGACAAGAACCGACCCTTGGGGTACACCAAAATGCAAAACACGACGCTCTGAGGTAGATCCGTTGATTTTTACAAACTGAGTGCGGTCACCCAAATACAATCAAAACCATTCCAATTCCGTACTACCAATTCCAAATCGACAAGAAAGGCGTAAAAGTAAAATATAGTTATCCACAGTGTCAAACTTTGCGGAAAGACCAAGGAGCAGCAAAATTACTGACCTTTTCTGGTCTGAGGCAATTGCGATATCATTATGGACACGGATTAAGGCCGTCTCAGTGCTGTGAAGCTTCGTGTACGCTGATTGATAAAGAGGCCAGGAGGGAAAAGAAATAGAGAAATGCAGGGATGTCCGTCTTAGAGATATGTCCGCATTATTGCTGGTTTGCAGGTGACGTCACGGCGGCCATGTGTGGTCAAGAACAAACGCATTTCTCCCCTCTGGGAACTAAACTCTATTTTCATGTAAAATTGATTGGCCCTTGAAGGGAGACGGAGAAGCTACGTTTTGAGCGCTTAAAAATCGGTCTGACGAAGGGCTTGCACTTGAAACCTCAATTCATTCGATTTTTGTTTAAAAGGCCTTCGATGAAACGAAATATGTGTAAAAAGTAAGGCGCACTAAGGAATGTATTTCACACAGCTTTCCTTGCATGGTGCCCCTATTCCAAATTGTGTCATTTTAACGCCACTTTACTCTTATCTTTTCTCCACTGTTCTTGAAGAACGAAGAAAAGAAAAACGTCGCCGCAGAAATTAAAATCAAGTTTAGCTTTAGAAATCATTTCTAATGTAAAACACTATAAACTTGAGGATGGTAGTTTACAAAAGGCGGCCATTCAGACGATTTCAGAGATTTGGATAAGACAAGATCTACTGGTAACTTCCTCTTCAAAGCCGGTGCTTAAAGATGACTTGCAACAATTAAATGCAACAATTGGTTACTGTAGCCAAAAGTATCACATTGTGAAATTGCTTTCAATGGGCCCACCGAACTTTTTTTATATTGTAAGACCTTACAGCAGCTATTTCACATTGGTTCATTTTCGAAACTTCTGCCAAAGTTGACAAAAGTTATCACGTCTGACGTTTGCAGTCCACCACTCCTACACCATTTTTGATCCTTCATTGCCTGTTCTTACCTCCAAAGTGTGTTGATGTGTTTTTGTGACTAACCAACATTTGAGGTTTAGTTATTAAATGCATTTTAAAACTCCAAACAGTGTCACACAACTCTTTAAAAGCTAACATTGATGTTGTCATTGGTTTTCAAACGTTTTTGTTGGTTGCTACAATAACGGTAGCCTACCCTTTAACAACAAGAAAATAATCATAAATAATTTATCAGAAGACGAACAATTGTTTTTTCGCCGTTTTCGTAACAACACATTGACCCGAACAAAAGATGGTCTTCTCCTCTCTGAACTGGCCACTGATACAGAATAACATTGGACGCCCATAAAAGAGGTTCATAGACGGCCTGAAGGCATTCCCACTCTTGGGAGTGAAACCCTTGCCGCCACTGACCGCAGTGCCTGCTCATTCACAAGGACATTTAAGCCTTTGAAAAAAAGCGTCTGCACGACTGTGACCATTAGCGACAGGCCCACAAGGAAAGGAGACCTGACCAAACTGAGTACTGCTGTCGCATACCCTCAGTGTCTTTCGTTAGTCCGTCGAACTTCGGGCTGCGTTCTCACCCGGTGTCACTGACGTCGTGTCCCTTGATAGGCGTAGTGAGGGCTATACTAAAGGAGGATAGAACACTCTTCCCATCTTCCCATCGTGCATCGCGTGATATATTTTTGCATAACTCATCAATGGCGGCCATTCGTTGCGTAATTAACCACATTTTTGGGATTTTTCGCAATAATCTATCTACCTGCTAGGACACAAAGGTCAGTAAATTTTTTGTTGCCGACCTTATTACTTTCCTCTCATCTTTTCTCCACTGTTTCTAAGAACGCAGAAACTGAAGAAAAACATCGCCGCAGAAATTAAAATCAAATTAAGCCTTAGAAATCATGTAAAACACTATAAGCTTGAGGATGGTATCTTACAAAAGGCAGCCATTCAGGAGATTGGTGACATTTGGATAAGACAAGATCTTGAGGTCACTTTAAGTATGTTGTTTTTTTAGTACGATGAGCAAATTACTCCAGTTTTCACTCGTTTGTTTGTACTGTCGCAATTTGTAATAATCATCGCACTTTGTAATACCTGTCGCACTTTGTAGTAAAAAAGCTGTCACAATTTGTAATAACTGTCCATCGCACTTTGTGATAAACTAAGCTGTCGCAATTTGTAATAATTCCATCGCACTTCGTAATAATTTTTGAGAGTGATTCAACTTACTTCGTCAGCCAAAAATGTGAATCATGGTACTTCATAAACACAAGGATTAACACAAGGACAATACCTTAACAGACATGGATCGAGTCTCCTAAAACAGAAGATACAACGTGTTCATACTTTCACACACACTCACACATGTACAAGCAACTCACCCACACGCATCCCTCTAGTTGTAGGATACCACCCAGCCATTCAATCAATATCATCTGTTTTCACCAAGGCGTAACACATTTACATGCTCTCATCCTCGCAACTTTGTGCTACTGTGTTTAAATATATACCTCTCATTACCTTCCTACGTACTAACAAGGCGGAAATCCGCTAATTGAGACTTCCCATTCGGAACCAGAGCTCTCGATTAATGTTATGGTGTTATAGACTGTTCAAAGTCCCATATTTTCTCGCAAGATCGTCGAGAACGAGCACTACAAGCGGCCTACTTGACCGGGTCTCGCGTGAACTGCTTAAAGGGCGTGGGACGGTTTGGGAACCCCGAGGCCCGCCCTTTTCGGTACATTGGAATCCAATAAAATTTCGTCTTATTCACGTGCATATGTACGCTTAATTTTTGTGAATACAGAGAGTTAAGTTCCCCCGGGACCTCTATACAAGCTGAAGAGGTCTATTACAAAATGACTGCCAGTGAAGGTGATCATGAGCGCTCGATCCCGACGATCTTACGGAAAAAAGGAGACTGTGAACAGTCTATCAATGTTATAATTGATTGTATCTAATTATTTTATCACATTAACTAAAGGCAGTTGTAATAAAACAGTCGTTTCTTTAGGTTCCGTAGGTTCTGCGGTTCCGTGGTCTGCAGTTCCACACATTAATCCTACCCCTGGAACATCCAGGAACATACTTCAACTTTTATTCAAAAAAGAATGAATTAAAAATACATCAAAGAAATTAGCCAAAAAAATGGAAACTAAATAAATAAATAAAGATAAACTGGCTCCTAATAATTTGGGAGAAAAATGGCGAGGGAGGGGTGTTGGACACAATTCATGCAACTGACCGCAAATCAGTGAGGGCTCCAGTGCTTCTCCGCCAATTTGAGTCCCGTGGCCTTACCCCAGGCTGAGTACTTCAATAAATCAGTTGGGAAAGGTAAATACCGCCCACGGTCTTAAACCCTGAACCCATTTAAGGATGAGACGAAAATTTCTGCTCTATTTAAGGTCCAAACCCGACAAATGATACCCTATTCAAGGGAAAAGCACAAAATAAGAATTGAATGGCAACACACAAATCTTCATTAATTAAATCGCTTTCCTATATAGCTACCTTCATTTTTAACAGTGCTTTGTTTCTCATCTGGCTAGGCGTTTACGCACTTTAATTTTAGCTGATACAATTTAGTTACCCTGTGTAAGGATCAAACCAGGGACACAAAGCCAACAAGGTAAAACTGACACCCTATTTAAGGTTGGAGATCCTCAAAAACCATATCCCGTCGGGCGGTGCTACCTACCTAGCCTAAGTGTATATTTGGGATTACCCCCCGAAGACTTCATAAGTGGCAAGCAAACAAGGATTTGGATGACGAATGCCCGGTTATTCATGGATTTCCCCTTGTTAAATTTTGCTTTTGTTCTTTAAAGATGTTTGAATTGAAATGTATAAAATGATTGATATCTCTTTATTTCTTGTGACATGTCACAGGAAGTGTCATATCTTTCATAAAATTGATGCTCGTTGGTCACGAGACCAATCAAGGCAGACAAATTTATAAAGGAAGACATGCATATTTTACCAACGATTATAACGTAAGTTTATAACAAAGTGCGATGGAATTATTACAAATTGCGACAGGTATTACAAAGTGCGATGATTATTACAAATTGCGACAGTACACAACCTTCGTTCTCTCGACGGGTAGGAGAGAGAATCTGGGAACGAGGTTGGACAGTACATTGTTTGCTTTTGCATGTTTTGTTGTGTTCCAAACAATACAGGAATATACGAATTTGAATAGAAAGAAATTACTGTACAACTAACGAGGGCTTTTCGCAGGATTGCTGGTGCTATAAGATAACAATCATGTCGTATCACTTACAGTCTACCGTACGCATTGTTATGTTACATCACGTTTTAGGGTGAAATTTAGACACAGTTCATCCCTTCGCTACCCTGGGTACCAGAGGTTTTTCTCGCGTGCAGCGGGAATTTTCGGTGTTGGCTGAAGGCCGACACATCTTCGGCCGTAGGCCGAATTCACGAGCGGCGAAGCCGCGAGAAAAACCTCTGGCACGGAGCGGTGCTTTTTACCGTCCCCGTTGACCTTTGAGCTTTTTTATCGGATTACATTTACGCCAATCAGATTGAAAGTCTCCAACTGTGATCATGTCGGCCGGCACGTGAAGAAATGTCCAAAGACCCATATTATCCTTAGAAAAACAAGTTCGAGTTTAAAATTCGTTGTTTTAAGAGCAATCATGACTGGGTCACATCGCAATTCTCCACACTTGATGTAGCTTCAGTTTAAGCTGCAACCCATTCTTCGAGATTTGGATCTGAAAATCACTATCCGTGAGAATTTAACATCCTCTTCGCGCGGGGTCACTATAAAGACTTGACAGAAACCGGAAACCGCGCTAGAAAAGTCTCTGGCACCCAGGGTATCCCTTCGCATCCTTTCTCGTTGTTTCAAATGATTTAGAAGAAACCTTGTTCGATAACTGTAATACCGTAATTTAAGGGTTTATTAACGCTCCACGTCTATGAAAAAGATTTTAACCATGAAACAAGCTGAAAAAAGGGCCAAGGAGAAAGAGAGAAGAAAAGCACTCGACGTATTGTGCTCCAGGTCAGCTTTGTTGTTGTCTGCACTGAGTTGTATCGCACTGATTCACGTTGAAATCAGAATACAAGAATATCACCGACTGATATCACACTCAATAACAAGCTGTGGTCAGATGGAGGCAGAAATACTTCGAAAATTACAATCGCAGAGCTATCGACACTGGCAAACTACGCAGGAAAGCCATTTAGGAGGTCATTTGCAAGAGACTCGAGGTAATTTAAAAATGGCGTCGTTATTATCTTTGAAATTTTGCAGGGCAATAATCGTGTCCCATAGTAGGGAGAGCTACCAAATCACCTTCCAATCCTGAAACAGAACTTAGCAAAAGAGAATGGTAACTTTTCCGCGTTCTTATCCAACGTAAGTAAAATTTTTCCTTTACTCGGGTCTATAGACATTCGTTTTCATCCCTACTTCTGTAATATTTGTTTATGATGTTTTTTCTTGCAGATAAGGGGGGGGGGGGGGTGGTCTCCCAAATATTAGTTTGGTCTAAACATGATAAGGGGGGCTGGCCCCCCGGGCCCCTCCCCTGGATCCACCACTGTGAACCAATCCACACATGCTTTAATGCAGATGCCATTTGTCAGTCTCGAACAGAATTATATTTTTTTTTTTGCTATGACTGTAATCAGCAGATCAGAAAGAGGCCTTTTCAAGAAAAAGGCGAGCTTCACCACAAAATTCGCAACAGAAACTTATCCAAACGGTTTCTGAAGTAAAACTGCTCATCAAAGAAGAGCTTCGTTTGCTGCAAAACCGAATCTGTGCTAAAGATGAAACAGTTTGCCGTTCAGGACCAAAAGGGAACACTTGTCGACGGGGAAAACAAGGAAACCGAGGGAGACCAGGCCCCCCAGGGAGACCCGGGTCAGAGGGACCTCCTGGTAAACACGGACCAATAGGACCTCGAGGACCGATGGGTTTGAAAGGAGATCTCGGAGTGCCGGGTAACCCTGGTCCCGCGGGACCTCGAGGCCTACCGGGTCAGAAAGGGGTCAAAGGCGAACCGGGAAAGTCCATCTCAGCTCCTTCTCTGCTTCAGCGACCTGTTGAAACGACAGTTAATGAGAGTCAGACAGCCATTTTGAAATGTGTTGCGGAAGGTAATCCAACTCCACAAGTCACGTGGTCAAAACTAAATTCATCTCTTCCTGTTAGACGTCATGTGACTACCAGTAACGCTCTGATTGTGAAGGACGTTAGACCCGAAGACGATGGAGTTTACAGATGTAGAGCTGAAAACTTCCTAGGCATCGTCAACGTTACAGCAAAGCTAAGTGTTCAGTGTAAGCATGACAGTCACCTATTGCTTTTCTATGTATGTCAGAAGGATTAAGTCCAAAGTATTATCCTACATTTATTCAAAGTATTCAGTAATGAATTACCTAGTTTAAAGTAAACAACTATCTTTGCCAAAGACAACGTTCTAGTAAGTTTTTGATTATAATCCTTAAAGTTCGACATAGTTTTTTTTAATTAAAATTAGTTATGCACTTTCAATTGCGAATGTTGTAGCGAATGTTTTGCAATTTAAGTTTAATGAGATTTTTGTTAATATTCGTAAGATGCGAGGAAATAATTGAGCATAGTGAATTATCACATCCTGCTACAGAAGTATGGTATTAGAAAGGCAGCTTAAACAAACGTTCTTACTCAATAACTATCAAACTGAATACGCATGTCAGTGGAAATCGTTAAATCTATGAAAAAAGGCATTATTTTGCTCTTGATTTATTTATTGATGTGTTGGCGAGCTTTTTTTAAACGTGACGTGAAAAACAATAATTTTCTCTCTATTTCTTTTAAGTTGGTCCTCAAGTTTCCTTGTCATCTTATCGACTGATGGCTGAAGAGAAACAAAATGTCACTATCACCTGCAATGCTACTGGTCAGCCGCACCCAACAATCACGTGGTCAAAAGGCTTTGGTCAGTTGCCTAGAGACAGAACTTCAGTGAAGAATCGAGCCCTGACAATCTATAAAGTGACAAAAAACGACGGTGGGATCTATGTCTGTGAAGCAGAAAATGTTCTGGGACATGCCACTGGCACAATTCAACTCATGGTGTTCTCTCCTCTGCGGTTCAAAGTTCGTCCTCCTCAAGAAGTTACTCCCGTGATTGGCTTCGAGGTCCACCTGCCGTGTTTGGCGGAGAGTGATCTGAGACCAACAGTGACTTGGGAAAAAGATCGGAAATCTTCACTTCCTGTTGCCACGCATCTTCTCCCAAATGGTACATTGCTTTTCCGAAATATAAAGAAATCACACCAAGGATCTTACACCTGTAGAGCAACTAATGCCCTGACGACAATAGAGGCCAAAGTGAAAATTAACTCTCCATTTGTTGCTGTTTCCTGTTCTGTCTTAGGGAAATACGTCAGCAGTGTAAGCGGAAATTATGTCATTGATCCAGATGGCGAGGGAGGCCTGGCACCATTCACAGTCTTCTGTGACATGACTGATAAGAGTGGAGTTGGCGTGACAGTAATAGGTCACGACAGTGAAAGCAGAATACATGTGCATGGATATGCCAGTAGAGGCAGTTACTCACGTGACATTCATTACACAGGAGCGAGTCTGTCTCAGCTGGCTAGTCTCACCAGAGTTTCTTCACACTGTGAACAGTTCATCAAATATGAGTGTTTGGACTCAGTTTTGCTTTACAAAAGAAATCCATACGGATGGTGGGTGTCACGTGATTCTGCTAAAATGACGTACTGGGGCGGGGCATCTATCAATGGTAAGTGCTCATGCGGGATGACCAACTCATGCGCAGACTCCAGGTTTGGTTGTAACTGTGATAAGAATGACCGTGTATGGCGTGAAGACAGCGGTTTGCTGACTGACAAGAAAAAGCTTCCTGTCAAACAACTCAGGTTTGGAGATACTGGTACCGGCAACCACGGTTACCACACACTGGGAAAATTAAAGTGTTACGGCACAGCATGAACACTGTAGCGTCAGGATTGCGTTTCGGCAGGAACCACGAAGGGTAGATGTGGTTAGGGGGCAAAGCTTCCCCCCCACCTCTTTTTTGAAGTGGTCGGAAAAAGCACAGTTGCTTTCCCTGGTTTGTTTTAGATCTTTAGATTCATAACTTATAAAAAAGGCTTAGTTCCAATTTTTTTTCATTTTTATGCTGTCCCCTTTGTGAGTTTCCCAACACTTTTCTTTGTGTTTTTTCTTCACAGTTTCATTTCCTCTATTTGAGACTTTTTAAGCCACTTCGTGTCGGCTTGATTTCAAAGTCTGTTGCTGAAAGGATGGTTAGTTTTGACTGTTAAATGTTGCCGTTAACAATTTCCGTTTTTGCTACCCAGAATATTTTGCTTATGGATAAATGTTTCTTTGAATGAACAGTTATATTACCCTCGGAGATACAGTATTGATAGCGAACAATTTATGTTGTTTCAAGTTTGTAATCTGTGTTTAAAAGTGAGATAGAGCGCCAGTTTGTTTTAGAAGCAGAGGTTCCTTATTATTGATTTATTTATTGAAATCAAAGAACTTGAAACCCTGGTCTCTGGAAAATCGAAATTTTCTCCCAATAGCGTCCTATGATTGAGACACTCAATCAAAGGGCTGGAGGGGTCATTCCAGAAACGTTAAATTCAGGTAAGTTAAAGATAGAACTCTTCCGATAAATCTTTAGTACCCAGGCACCTACTACGTTGAAATGTTTTCATGGTAGATAGAAATTCTTCCTCACTGAGTAATGGGACCTTTACAGAGGCTTTGCTTTACCCTGTCTAATCTTGCAACGTCTCGGAATTGCGGAAAGTTCGAAAGCCGAGCGGGGACGTGACCGGGAGAAGTATATAGTTATTTTTAAAGCTTCGATCTCTATTTACGGCTTAAAATAAGCGTAAAGTTCTCCGTGACAGAACCTTCAGCACGTTTCAATTTTGTTGTATGCTTTTTGTCATAGTTTCTTTTGGTACGGTTAAAAAATCCTTGTACATTTTTCGACCGATTCGTAAAATTGAGCTCTACTTCGAGCAATGAGGGTCGGTTATTTAAACGAAGTCTAACTTAGACGCGGTTTCAGAAATCTTTGAACCTCTAGATCTCTTTGTTAGTGGGTTATTTTAAGAGGACAAATGCTTTTCAAGTCTACACTATATGCTTCAATGAAACTGTTCACGAAAAATGGTGTTTTATTTCTTTCTATTCACAAACTAAAACAGCTGTTAACAGGTAAACCATTCCAGTTAGATGTGTTGTAGTTAGCTTCAACAACACTGCATGGTTACTCCAAGAAAGGAATAAGCATGCATAAAATGCCGTTTTTGTCGCATGACGTCACATTTGAGCCTGTCAATTTTGTGATCAGAGGAAAGGGTATGCCTACAAATGTAAGAAAATTCTAAAACATCAGACACGTTGTGTTCAAATCGAAACATTTTTCGCAGAAGTTCTCGTAGTATTATGTACTTTCAACTAAACAAATAAATTGTTTTGGGTTATGGGCACTTCAATGCCGTTTTGACAGACAAAAGACAAAAGACCACAAAGGTCAAATGTAAACGCGAAGAATTTCTAACAAAACAGTCAATATTTGTGGAATATAGTCTTCTCTAGAAGAAGAAATTGAGTTTTGCTCGAGCTCGTTGACAGATGGACACAACACTTTACCAAAATCGACCAGAAGACAAGTAAAATTGGACAAATTTATATTTGGAACCCCATGACTACCGGGACATTGATTTGAGTCATCAGTATGGAATTTTTGCCGCTGAGTCGCAGGCGTTCCTCCACGCGAAACGTCCTTAGCGGCGAAGAGCGAGGAGAAACGGATGATTTCGCAGGCTAGAAAAACCAACCATTTTCAAACGAAATCGAAATGCTACAATTGAGACAAGTAATAATCCTGTTTGATTTCATGTGTACACAGTAATTTTCAAGGAGTTGTAATAACTCCTCTAGTGGGGCTAATTTAACTCCTTACAATGGAGTTATTTTTTGGGAAGTTATTTTAACTCCAAAAAGGAGTTTAAAGAACTCTTTTTCAGGAGTAAAAGTGACCCCAGATATTGAGGAGTTAAAATAACCCCAAAAAAGGAGTTATCCTGTACCTAAAATTTTTACTCCACTTTCAGAATTAAATTAACTCCAAAAAGAGTATAAAAACAACCCATGTAAGGAGTAAAAATAACCCCATTTCGGAGTTATTTTAACTCCAGACTGGGAGTAAAACAACTCTTTTTCAGGAGTAAAAATGACCCCAAATTCGAAGTTAAATTAGGAGTTAAAGTAACCCCCAAAAGGGGTTATTCTGAACCTAAAATGTTTACTCCATTTTTGGAGTTATAATAACTCCCTAAAAATTACGGTGTATGAATGTTAGTAACACTGTTGCAGCATTATGTACACGAGTTTAGTAAAACATCATGAGTAAAGTTTCAGTACTTCTACGCGCAGACACAAACTGTTAAGACATGAGATAATACTGAGCTCAAGCGACCACGACGGCGAATTCCGAGAAGAAAATGGTTGTATTAAGTTCCATTCCGCTGTAAAACGTTAAGTTGCGTTTGAATTCCATTAAATTGCTTCTACGGGCTCTTGGCGCAACAAATGGTCACAAATGCTCTAACTAAGTGTGTTCTTCGTTGAAGAAAGCTGAAAAGAGGAACATCACTGGAATTAGAATCAAATTAAGGTGTAAAAATCATTTCTACAGAAAAATATTATTGAATAGCGGATGATAAGCTGAAAAGGTTACCTTCCATTCAGGATATTTGGAACTGAAGACAAGATCCACAGGTCACTTATGTTGTTTTGCTAGCATGATCTACTAGTTTGTTTGCTTTTTCATGTTTTGTTGTGTTCGAAACGACACAGATGTAACATTAACTTGAGTAGAAAGAAAGCGACAACAAATGAGATAAAAAAATGTAAGGAAGGCTCATTGTTTTTGTTATGTCGACTCAAAATTCTGAGGGCTTTCGTTTGAGTTATAGATTAGTGGTCATTAGTTACAGTGTACCACACGCAGTGTTAGGTTACATCACGCTTTAGGGTGAATTATCTCTTCCGCACCTCTTGTGTGTATAACCAGCTTAAAATTGTCGTCTCGGGAACTTTCTCGTTGTTAACGGGAAGAGAGCCTTGTCTGAGAACTGGAAGCTGTTGATTTGGAGGGTTCATAACTTTCCACGATATGAAAAAGATTTTGACCATGAAAAAGGTTGAAAAAAGATCTGAGGAGTCAGAGAGAAGAAAAGCACTCGACGTGTTGTGCTCCAGGTCAGCTTTGTTGTTGTCTGTAGTGTGTTGCATTGCACTGATTCACATTGAACTCAGAATACAAGAACACCATCGCCTGATATCACACTCAACAACAAGCTGTGATCAGATGGAGAAAGAAATACTCCGAAAATTACAACCGCACAATAACAACAACTGGCAAGCTACGAAGGAAAGCCATTTAGGAGGTCATTTGCAAGAGAAAAGAGGTATTAAACGGCGTCTTTTACTATTTTTGTCATTTTTCAGGGCAATAATCCTGTCCCTTGGTGGTGAGAGCTACCAAACCAGCTTCCAAATCCTGAAATAGATCTTGGTAAAAGAAAACGGTAGCTTTTCATTGTTATCCAACGCAAGGTAAAGTTTTTCCTTCACTCGGGTTTATAGACAATTCGTATTCTGGCTATTTTCACCCATACTTCCTTTGATTTTTTTTATTGCCCTATGAACCATCATGCAATCCACACATGCCATAATACAGATGCAATGTGTCTGACCGAACTGAATTAAAACTTTCGCTATGTTTGTAATCAGCAGATCAAAAAGAGGCCTTTTCAAGGAAAAAGCGAGCTTCACCACAAAATTCGCAACAGAACCGTATAACGGTTTCTGAAGTGAAACGGATCATCAAGGAAGAACTTCATTTGCTGCAAAACCAAATCTGTGCTAAAGATGAATCCGTTTGCCGATCAGGACCAAAAGGTAGCACTGGACGACGGGGAAAATCAGGAAACCGAGGGAGACCAGGCCACCTTGGAAGACCCGGGCCAGAAGGACCGCCTGGTAAACACGGACCAATAGGGCCTCAAGAACCGACGGGTGAAAAAGGGGATCTCGGAGTGCCGGGTAACCCTGGTCCCGCGGGACCTCGAGGCCTGCCGGGTCAGAAAGGCGTCAAAGGAGAACCGGGGAAGTCCATTTCGGCTCCTTCTCTGCTTCAGCGACCTGTTGAAACGACTGTTAATGAAAGTCAGACAGCCATCTTAAAATGTGTAGCGGACGGTAATCCAACTCCACAGGTCACGTGGTACAAGCTAAATTCATCGCTTCCCTCTGGACGTTATGTAGTGTCCAGTAGTGCTCTGATTGTAAAGGACGTCAGGCCTGAAGATGATGGAGTTTACAGATGTAGAGCTGAAAACTTGCTGGGCAGCATCAACGCTACAGCAAAACTTATTGTTCAATGTAAGGTTAACTTCTTACCTTAAGGTATTTGTAAAAAGACATTTTTGAGCAACTGTAAAAGACGGCGCAGACTGTTGACTTAGTACAACATTTCACGGGGACGGGTTTTGGCTTGTGAAATTTAAGTTTGACTATTGATAGCTATTTTAAGTAGTTTTTGTTGTTAACATGAAGCAATATTGCACAAGTTAAGCTCGGTATAAGAACTAGATTATTTTCTGTAAGCCGAAAGAGACTGGACTGAAAACTTGAACACAGGGACTTAACACCACGAGCTAAAAGACTAGTTGAATGAGTACAGTATTAAAAGTTCAGGTGTAAGGAACGTGCTACCTCGATCCGAAACGTACAGCTGAATTAAATTAAAGGTGACTATTATTCAACGGTAAAGTGAAACCAAAAACTAGTACATTAGACAATTCAAGTCATTTCGTCAAAGAGGCAGCTGAAATTTCAGAGTTCTGAATTCCAATTTGCAAATCCTAGAATCTATGAAACACGGCAATTTACCTTAAAGATTGTTGTGCTAGTGGCTATTTTTTCATTTTGATTTTTTTCAATTTTTCTCTAGTTGGTCCTCAACTTTTCTTATCATCCAATCGACTGATGGCTGAAGAGAAACAAAATGTCACTATCGCCTGCACTGCTTCTGGTCAGCCGCACCCAAGCATTACGTGGTCGAAAGCCTTTGATTTTTTGCCTAAAGATAAAGGTGTAGTTGAGAGTGGAGCCCTGACAATCTATAACGTTGCAAAAAACGAGGGTGGGATCTATATGTGCAAGGCAGAAAATGTTCTGGGACGGACACCAGCACAGTTCTAGTCGTAGTGTTTTCTCCTCTGCAGTTCAAAGTCCGCCCTCCTCATGAAGTGACTCCCTTGACTGGCTTCAATGTCCGTCTGCTGTGTTTGGCCGTGAGCGATCTGAAACCAACAGTAACTTGGGAAAAAGAGAGCAAACTGTTACTTCCCGTTGACGCGTATGTTCTCCCAAATGGAACATTGCTTTTTCGAAGCATCAAAAATTCACATGAAGGATCTTACATCTGTAGAGCAACTAATGCTCTATCGACAATAGAAACTAAAGTCAAAATCAACTCCCCAGTTATTGCTACATCCTGTTCTGTGATAAAAAAATACTTCAGCAGTGTAAGCGGAAATTATGTCATTGATTCAGATGGCGAGGGAGGCCTTTCACCACTGACAGTCTTATGTGATATGACTGATAAAAGTGGAGTTGGCGTGACAGTGATAGGTCACGACAGTGAAAGCAGAACACATGTGAATGGATATAACAGTAAAGGCAGTTACTCACGTGACATTCATTACACAGGGGCGAGTCTGTCTCAGCTGACGAGTCTTACCAGCGTCTCTTTACACTGTGAACAGTTTATTAAGTACGAATGTTTTTACTCGGTTTTGCTTTACAGTCGTTATGGCAGTCCATACGGATGGTGGGTGTCACGTGATTCTGCTAAAATGACGTACTGAGGCGGAGCATCTATCAATGGTAAGTGCGCTTGCGGGATGACCAACTCATGCGCAGACTCCATATTTGGTTGTAACTGTGACAAGAATGACAATGTATGGCGTGAAGACAGTGGTCTGCTGACTGACAAGACAAAGCTTCCCGTCAAACAGCTCAGGTTTGGGGATACTGGTGGCGGTGCGTACGGTTATCACACTCTGGGAAAATTGAGGTGTTCCGGCACAGCATAACATCAATTTTAAGGACTGCGCTTCGAAGTGCAGAGTGCTGCATCTGATTAACAGAACTGTTTTTATATGAATTAGTATTTAATCAGCGAAACTCTATTAGGGAACAAGTCTACCAATGAAGGTTTATAGAATTTTGAATATACTAAAGTCAATCACGTTCATAGTGTTCCCAGTTAGATTGTATTTATCTCTTATTATAAGATTATTGTACTTTTATGTTGAATTGTTGTTTCCTTCTTTTTTTAAAAAATTCTATGCCCTGTTGTCCTAATTACTCTGTTGCTATATTAGCTAAGTACTCGGCTTTGCCGCTTAAATAAAGTTCTTTTTTCCACTGTTTTGTATGTTGTTTTTTCAGATTTTTTAGCAGTTAGTTAATTTCTAGAGAGAATCATCTATAATCGCTTGTATGATTATTTAACTAATTTACATATTCTCTGTGATAACCAGTTCGGCTTCACGAAAAACCACTCTACGACGCTTGCCTTGATTGATTTGCATGAAAAAATTTCATCTGCTATTGATCGTGGTGAATTAGCGGTTGGTGTTTTTTTAGATCTCTCGAAAGCTTTCGATACAGTCAATCATTCCATCTTATTTGAAAAACTTGAACACTATGGTATACGTGGCTTGGCTCTGAAATGGATTAAGAGCTATTTTTCCAACAGACTTCAATTTGTAGAATACAATGGTTATGTTTTGTCTTGTTCCAATATCATGTGTGGCGGTCCCCAAGGTTCAATACTAGGGCCTTTGTTTTTTCTGCTCCACATTAACGATATAATCAACACGTGAACAATATTACAACTGATATTATTTGCCGATGATACAAACGTTTTTGTGTCTCACAAGGATAAAGACTGCCTGACTAATATACTGAACGCTGAGCTAAATAAGTTGTCATTATGGTTTAGAGCTAACAGGCTTTCATTAAACTTGAAAAAAACCAAATTCATTGTATTTAAACCATGCCAAAAGCGTACAAATCAAACTATTCAACTTTTAATTAATAGCCAAAAAATTGATCAAGTAAAAGAAACAGTTTTCTTGGGAGTAATCATGGATGAAAATTTAAATTGGTAATCTGAAATCTCACATGTCGCCAATAAAGTTTCTAAATGTACAGGAATTATTCGTAAATCCAATTTCTATTTATCTACGAAAACCTTACGAACACTATATTTTTCTCTAGTCTATCCATACTCTTTTTACTGCAACTTAGTTTGGGCCTCTACCTACAGAACTAACCTTATTCGTCTTGAGATTTTACAGAAACGAGTGATCAGAACTATAGCTAAAACCACTTTCGATGCACATACTGATCCAGTCTTTCAAAATCTTGGTATCTTAAAATTTTATGATATATACTTAATGCAACTAGGCTTATTCATGTACTCCTATCAAAACCATACTCTACCTTTCAGATTTCATTGTAAATTTACCTTGCAAAGTCAAATTCATTCGTATAATACAAGAAACTCGTGTAAATTTCGTCTGCCTTTCTGTCGTACTCGAACCAAACAATTTTCCGTTTTTTATCAAGGACCTAAATTTTACAACACCTTAAACACCAATATCATCAACGCTTCCTCACCTTTTTCCTTTAAAAGAGCACTTAAGGCATTTATTTGTAATAATTATTAGTATACTCCAACAGAAATCTTACGAAAAAGCCTTTTAATATTCAACATTATTTGTAAACTTCCGTAATATTGCTTAGTTTAATTTTCCACTTGATATTATTTTGTATCCGTCGCCGTAATTTTTGTGCCATCACAGGTAGCCCAAGCTCGAAATATGAGCATCGGCGAGCATCGGCATTGTTGCGTAACATTCAAAATATAAGGATTTGTAAGGAAAAAAACCTACAGTTTTTCATTTCTGTAACCTACGAAAATGAAAAGAATTCAATAAAAAACAGCTTACTTTACTTAAAATGTGTGTTACGTCTCTCCTGTGTGGTCCACTGGCCGAATAATGGCCGTTTTATGGGTTTTTATGTAAACGGTTTTCTCTCTATATAAAGGTTTACCAAGGCTGGGCACTCCAGCGAAGCGGTTCGACTGATCCACCGAAGGAAAACGGCCGTAAATTCGCTCCAACTGCTCCAATCGCCTCCAAATTCCGCCTAGTGAAATTTAGACCCAATTCATCTCTTCCGCACCATTTCTCGTTGTTTTAAATCCTTGTCCGATACCTGTGAACCCGTAATTTAAGGGGTTTATAACGTCCCACGTATATAAAAAAGAAATGTCACCATCACCTGCACTGCTACCGGTCAGCCGCAACCAAGCATCACGTGGTCAAAAGCCTTTGGTTCTTTGCCTAAAAACAAAGCTGCAGTTAAGAATGTACCCTTACAATCTATCACGTTGCAAAAAACGATGGTGGGATATACATGTGCAAGGCAGAAAATATTATTGGACGGGCCACTGACACAGTTCAACTCGTGGTGTTCTCTCCTCTGCAGTTCAAAGTCCGCCCTCCTTAAGAAATAACTCCACTCATCGGCTCAACTCTTCGCCTGCCATGTTTGGCAGCGAGTGAATTGAGAACAACAATTTCTTGGGGAAAAGATCGCAAGTCATCACTTCCTACTGCCTCGTATTTTTTCCCGAACGGAACACTGCTTTTAAGAAACATCAAACAATCACACCAAGGAACTTACATCTGTAAAGCAACTAATGCTCTGACGACAATTGAAGCTAAAGTCAAAATCAATACTTCAGTTATCGCTTCTTCCTGTTCTGTGATAAGAAAATACGGCAGCAGTATAAGCGGAAATCACGTGATTGATTCAGATGGCGTAGGAGGCCAGGCACCATTCACAGTCTTATGTGACATGACTGATAAGAGTGGAGTTGGCGTGATAGTAATAAGTCACGACAGTGAAAGCAGAATACATGTGAATGGATACAGCGGTGATGGTAGTTATTCACGTGACATTCATTACACAGGAGCGAGGTCTGACACAGCTGGCAAAGCTCACCAGAGACTCTAAAAACTGTGAACAGTTTATTAAGTACGAGTGTTATGCTTCACGGATTTTCCGCTCTGGACCACCTGCCTGGTGGGTGTCACGTGATTCTGCTAAGATAACGTATCGGGGCGGAGCATCTATCAATGGTAAGTGCGCATGCGGGATGACCAACTCATGCGCAGACTCCAGATTTGGTTGTAACTGTGATAAGAATGGCAACGTATGGCGTGAAGACAGCGGTCTGCTGACTGACAAGACAAAGCTTCCTGTCAAGCAACTCAGGTTTGGGGATACTGGTTACCGACAAGAAGGTTACCACACACTGGGGAAACTGAAGTGTTACGGAACAGCATAAACACCAATCTCAAGAATGCGCTTCTAAGCTAGAGCATAGCGCTCGGGACAATTCTTTGTAATAAATAACAGTTTTAGTAGTTTGGATTAGTTTTTACTAACGAAACTCAATGAAGGAAAAAATTTCTTCACCTTGAATGTAATTTTTAATAAACAAGTCAGTCGCAGTTTTGTTTGGTTACGAGGAAATGCTCATGCGTTAAATATCCTGAAAATCACGTGGTATTCTAAAAAGAAAGACCTAAGGCGTTTGATACTATTTAAAAGAATTAGAATTTACGTCGAGTAAGACAAAGTAGCACAAATAATAGCCCTTTTAACTCCCAATTAGATTTTATTAATGTTAGTAACATTTTTTGCCAGAAAAGATAATACATTTTCTGCAGCAATACACGATTGAATCCTGTGTAATCAGTAAAGGTTCAGGACTCTTATTCAAAGAAACACAACGTAAAAACATGAGATGATGAGGATAGGAGGACCAAAGTGTGCTTCAAGCCTCGTATGATTGTAAGCTTTCAGTGTCTTCCTTAAAAGCCTCATTTCGTGTAAGGGTTTGCTTAAAATATGACTTACTCAAAACATTGTAGAAAACTGGGAAAGGTATGCTGTTCATGAGGCAGAAGTTGTCGGCCAGGTGAGTGCAAGCTTTCAGTTTCATTCCCAGAGTTCTCTTTTCTTTTAACCGCTCAAATAAGTAGCTCAACGTGACTGGTTGGCACAGATTTACACTTTAATACTGAAAGCTGCTGCGGCAGGGTTTTGAAGCGATAAATGCTAAAGAAAGTGACTTCTTTACGCAGGAGACAAAACAAAAAGAAGCTTATCTTGGGGCAAACGCTGATAGTTTAAATTTGCTACTCATTATTATAATTAGGGTTGAGGCTTGAGTGTACAAATCTCTTAGACTTAGAAGATAAAATCTGCAGTGATTGCTCCGTAGATCATCTGAGTGGCGATTACACTACTACCACCAAACTTTGACAGTGCAGGAGCCAGATACGACATGGCACCTACAAGTCTTATCAATTTTTCTTAGAATAACCTGAAAACGATAAAGAAATAAAAATTTAGGTGCATAAGCAAATGAATATTAGCCAGCGCTAAAAGCAAAACTCTCGTTAATATAGTCATGGTCTCAAGCAAAAAATAAAATCGTGTATGCTAAACGGCGACGGCAACGAGAACGACAAAATAAATCAATCGGTCTAATAAGCAAAAAACATCTTTGCACGTGCAGCACACTTTTTTGTACAATTCATCGCCGTTGGTTTGCACGAATAAAACGTGAAACGTTCTAGTTACGCGTTTTATCTTTGCGTTTTATGAGTATTCAGCTCCGGTAAAATGTACAGTTCTCATTCTTTGTAAAAAGGTTTGGGTATCTGATACCGGTAACCAATTTTGCGAAATTTAGCTTTTTCTCACTGCCGCTCAATCTTACCGTGGTGGCTACTAGCATTTTTCATGTTTTTCTTCCAACGAAATTCGACTCCTTTGCTTTCTCGCTCTAGTTCTTTCCCTGTTACCCACGTCAGTATAGTAGTACTAAATATAACGTGTGACATCGGCTGATATGTAGGGGCTGGACGGACGTACGGACGGACTGGAGGTCATGTGATTACCAAATTTTATCGCAACAAAAGGTGACCATTTTTTCTCACCCTTGATGCTCTTCTGCTCGTGCTTCGCACGCGCGAGAGCCCCTCTTATAACTAACTTTTGGGCAGTTCTTTAGTTTCGACCCTTAACGTTTTTAGTGACAATCCAAAAGTGTTTTTTTTCGTAAGCGTTAAATGAAAGTTTTCAATCATCCGAGGTACGTACCCTGTTTATTGATTATTATACCCTGTAATTTCATTTCTTGAACTTTCTTTGTGTCGCCAGGTCAATTATTTAAACGGCACTACAAGCCATGTGAATTATTATTTTTTTCATTTTTGTAAATAAGAGATATAAGAACTTATTCAAGGTGTACTTTGAGTGATCAGGCGTCGAGTTGTCTCAAGCAACATTTAGAATCATTCACTAAAGATAACTTGATCACTGGTAACGGGGTTTTTATTATCAGTATAGAGGGAAGCTGCAGTTTTAGGGTTGGCTAAATCTATGTATTATAAATAAAAGATATCATAACTTGTGCAAGGTGTACTTCAAGTGATCAGAGGTCGAGTTGACGTCAAACACTATTTAGAATAACTAAAGATAAGTGGTAAGTAGAGAATCACCACCATGACTGATGACATTTCATGCATGCATGTCACTGTTTCAGAGATCGATCGTGCAGTAGCATTTTTTTTAGCTAAACAGTTGTTTAAAAGGTAGATAACGATATCCACTGGCTAAATTTCTTGCAAATCTCTCATGTAGAAATCATTCCTTAAGAGAAACACTATTATTAAAATGCGGATGGAAATATATGGAAACAACAAGATCTAGAGGTCACTTGAAGTAAATTGTCAGTGCTGGCACTATGAGCAATTTCATATCATTCAGTTGTTTATTTGTTTATGTTTTGTTGTGTTGGAAACAACACAGATACTGTATCACATGAACCTGAAAAGAAAGAAAACGACAACTATTGAGACAACAAATGCGGGAAAACAGGAAATAGGGGAAAATTTTTGTATTATGAGCATTTAGCTAACCTTATGTTTGAAATAAGACACAATAATGCTCCTGGAAACATTCAAGATCTCTTTCAAGATATTTCTGATATTCATTCTTATAATACTCGATCCTCTGCCTCTAATAACTTTTACACACAAAGTTCCAGACTCTCAATTCAAGTGAATTCATTTTCTAGAATCGGAACAAAAATATGGAATGAAATGCCTGTGTCTTTAAGAAAACTTCCAAAAAATGCCTTTAAGAGGAAAATAAAACAAACACTTTTTGAGATCCTAGCTTCAGAAGATTGTTATATTGATCTCCCAGAAATCGTTCAAAAAGTTAAGTTGAATTTATTTTCCTCTTAGTTGATATGTAATCTTTAATATCGTTTTAGTCTCTTGTAATTACTTGTTATAACTGTTGTCATTTATTATTAGTAATACCATTAGTTTATCAGCAGTCTCTAGTCATTGTTGTCAATTTCAGTTTCTTCAGTTCTCGTATTACTTTTAGCTGTATTTAGTTGTAGTTATTTTCTGTAAACATGACCTGCCTAGATTAGCTTAGCTACCCGCGGGCATGTTATTGTACTTTTACTTCAAAACACAATAAAATGTATGTATGTATGTATGTATGTATGTATGAAACTGGTGGCCTTTGTTGTGATAAAATTCGGAGGGCGGATTTCGTTCGTGCTATAAGATAACTGTTTTATCGAAACACGTACAGAATACAACGCAGTGTTATGTTACATCACGCTTAAGGTAGTATTAATCTCTTCCGCATTTATTCTGCATAAACAGCTCAAAATTGTCGCTTCAGCACCTTCCTTGTTTTTTCATCATGTCTTAGCCACCATTCGTCTCTTCCGCATCCTTTCTCGTTGTTTCAAAGGATTTAGAAGAAGCTTTGTCCGGTAGCTGTAAGCTCGTGATTTGAGGGGTTCATAACGTCCCACGTCTACGAAAAAGATTTTAACCATGAAACAAGATGAAAAAAGAGCCAAAGAGACAGAGAGAAGAAAAAAAGTCGACAACTTGTGCTGCAGGTCAGCTTTGTTGTTGTCTGTAGTGAGTTGCATCGCACTGATTCACGTCGAACTCAGAATGAAGGAACATCACCGACTGATATCACACTCAGTAACAAGCTGTGATCATATGGAGGCAAAAATACTTCAAAAATTACAACCGCAGAGCCATGAAGATTCGCAAGTTAACAGGGAAAGCCATTCAGAAGATCATTGGCAAAAGGCACGAGGTATTAAATGGCGTCGTTTTTTATTTTTGTTACATTGCACAGCAATAATCGTGTTTCTTAGTAATGAGAGCTACACGAAAACCAGCTTCCAAAACCTGAAATAAATTAAATAAAAAAGTAATTTTTCGTTGCTATCTAACTCAAGGTTAATATGCAACTCTATAAAACGTTTCTTTTTACTCCCCCATTTCCTCAATCGTAGTTGGTATTTTTCTTCAATCACAATCATCCACAAGCTACACGTGCTTTATTACAGATGTCATTTGTTCCTCTCAAACTGAATTATCACTATTTGTTATGACTATAATCAGCAGATCAGAAAGAGGCCTTTTCAAGAAAAAAGCGAGCTTCACCACACACTTCGCAACAGAAACTGGTCCAAACAGTCTCTGAAGTAAAACTGCTCATCAAAGACGAGCTTCGCTCTCTGCAAAACCAAATCTGTGCTAAAGATGAAATAGTTTGCCGGTCAGGACCAAAAGGTAACACTGGACGACGGGGAAAACAAGGATACCGAGAAAGACCTGGCCCCCCAGGGAGACCCGGGCCAGAAGGACCGCCTGGTAAACACGGACCAATAGGGTCTCAAGGACCGACGGGTGAAAAAGGGGATCTCGGGGTGCTGGGTGACCCTGGTCCCGTGGGACCTCGAGGCCTGCCGGGCCAGAGAGGCGTCAAAGGTGAACCGGGGAAGTCCATTGCGGCGGCTTCTCTGTTGCAGCAGTCTGTTGAAACGACAGTTAATGAAAGTCAGACAGCCATCTTAAAATGTGTAGCGGACGGAAATCCAACTCCACAGGTCATGTGGTCCAAGCTGAATTCATCGCTTCCCATTGGACGTCACGTCACTACCAGTAACGCTCTGATTGTGAAAGACGTTAGACCAGAAGACGATGGAGTTTACAGATGCAGAGCTGAAAACTTGCTGGGCACCGTCAACGCTACAGCAAAACTAACTGTTCAGAGTAAGTCAGTGAATGAATATTATTTTTTAAAGCCTTTTTTGTTTAAACTTCCTGTACCTTGTAACGACGAATTTTAATCCAGCGAAAGCTCCTGTTAAGCCTGTGTCGTCTCAAGCTTCGTTCTAATTATTTTTGATTAATATCATTGTTGTCTCTAACTTTTGTAAACCGTAAAGTAAACATTAAGTGAACCCAGCGAGTTTGGAACATTTCCTGAATGAGTTCCATATCACATTAAATGATTTTTAAAATAGACCTGAAATTTATTTCAAATTGATAACACCTTGTTTTTTTTTGCGCTTTTCTACAGCTCGCCCGAAAGTGTCCTTATCATCCAATCGACTAATGGCTGAAGAGAAACAAAATGTCACTATCGCCTGCACTGCTACTGGTCAGCCGCAACCAGGCATCACGTGGTTCAAGGCAGTTGGTAGTTTGCCACAAGAAAGAGCTAAAGTAAACAATGGAGCTCTGACAATTTATGACATTAGAAGAAACGACGGTGGAACATACATTTGTAAAGCAAACAATATGTTGGGGTCAGCATCGGCGACGTCGTTAGTTGTGATATTCCCTCCTCTTCGGTTCAAGCTCGTACCTCCAAAAGAGGTGACTCCTGATAGGTTTGGTTCAACCGTACTTCTACCATGTTCATCAGAGAGCGACCTAAGAACGAAAATTACCTGGACAAAGGATGGCAAGTCTTCTCTTCCCGCTGACACGTACTTTCTACCCAACGGGACAATGGTTCTCTTAAAAATTAAAAGATCACACGTAGGATCTTACACCTGTAGGGCAACTAATGCTCTATCTACAATAGAAGCTAAAGTCAAAATCAACTCTCCACGTATTGTAGCTACTTCCTGTTCTGTGATAAGAAAATACGTCAGCAGTGTAAGCGGAAATTACGTCATTGATCCAGATGGCGTGGGAGGCCTGGCACCATTCACAGTCTTCTGTGACATGACTGATAAGAGTGGAGTTGGCGTGACAGTAGTAAGTCACGACAGTGAAAGCAGAACACATGTGAATGGATATGCCAGTGCTGGTAGTTATTCACGTGACATTCATTACACAGGAGCGAGTCTGTCTCAGCTGACGAGTCTCACAAGAGTCTCTTCACACTGTGAACAGTTTATTAGGTATGAGTGTTATCACTCGGTTTTGCTTTACAATAGAAGTCCATACGGTTGGTGGGTGTCACGTGATTCTGCTAAGATGACGTACTGGGGCGGGGCATCTATCAATGGTAAGTGCGCATGCGGGATGACCAACTCATGCGCAGACTCAAACTATGGCTGTAACTGTGATAAGAATGACCGTGTATGGCGTGAAGATAGCGGTCTGCTGACGGACAAGACAAAGCTGCCTGTCATACAGCTCAGGTTTGGAGATAATGGTGATGTTATCGAACAAGGTTACCACACACTGGGAAAATTGAAGTGTTACGGCGCAGCATAAACGGTGACCTAGGACTGCACTTTGAGGCAGGTGCATATAGTGCTGAGGACGATTCTTTGTGATTAATAACAGTTTTAATAGTTTGGAGTAGTTTTTATCAACGAAAACCGATGGGCGACGAAATTAGTCACGGTTGTAATTTTTAACAAACAACTCAATTACAGCTTTTTAACATGAGCGATTTTTTACGTTACTTTTCATGTCCACATTATCCTGTGTCTGGTGCGTCTCTGTATTAACTTTCATTTCTTTGCTAATGGCTGCGAGGAAATGCGCATGCGCTAAATATTCTGAGAATCACGTGGTATTCTAAACAGAAAGACCTAAGGAATTTGTTATTTGAAAGGACTAGAATTTACGCCAAGTAACAGTGAGTAGCACAGATAGGTTTCATCTAAATATCTAAAATTGACACAAGCAGTAGCCGTATTAATTCATATTCAAATCAGTTTTATTAATACTTATAAGTTTCAGGACTGTTATGCAAAGAAACAAAACGTAAACACGTGAGATGATTAGAACGGGTGGAGCAAAGCGTCCTTTAAGGCAGAAGTTGTCGGCCAGGTGGCCGCAAACTTTCAGTTTCATTCCTATGCAGCGTGCCAACCTCGTCCTCCTTTCTTTTGATCGCCCAAATAAGTAGTTCAACGAGACTGGTTGGCACAGATTTACGCTTGAATACTAAAAGCTGCCACGGCGGGGTATTGAAGCGATAAATGCTAAAGGAGAGCGACTTATTCTCGCAGATGACAAAGCAAAAAGAAGCTTATCTTGTGGAAAACCGCCTGCAATGTAAATTTGCTACTCATCATCTGATTATAAGTTAGGGTTGAGGTTTGACTACACTAATCTTCTTTGACTGGGATCGTCTGAGTGACGATTGCACTACCACCGTTTAAGGTCTCAGTCTGGTGCTTCTATTTTCATGTTCAATGGCGGCGGTGGGCCAAAAAGGCATTTTTACTACGGCAACCTAGTCGTTGTCGTTAAGCTTTTTCTTAGAACAGTAGGCCGAGGTTGGGCTATATTCATTGGCCTCTCTTTTACATCGCAGTCATTTAGGATGGTTCTTTCAAATCAACAAAAAACAAACAAGACAACTACACACACATACTTTTTTCCAATTTCTTGACTTTTCATGAACTCGAACAAGTCGTGTTTACAATACAAAGTGTTCAAACACCGCTCCTCTAACTAAGGTGTCAATTCTTTATAAATAAGGAAGATTCTGTATGCATAAAAAATATATAATAAACAGTTATTTGCATTGTTCTGGTTACAATTCGCCACATCAGCATCGAGAAGGGAGCTGGAGCCGAAATGCGTCCCGCAGTGGTTTCTGGGATCGTTACTGGGACGCACCGGTCGGCTATTGGCTAATTTTTTTTACTTGTCCCTACTAACAATCCCGGACGATATATGAATGAAAATCATCGCAATTATATACGCAACTTTTACAGTTGCGAAAAGAAAGGCTGAAGAAAATTCAGGCTTGTACGGGATGCCAGACATCTTTGCGAAAGTTAACTCGGCCCAGTTTCCTTATCTTGTCTCAAATGGCGAACTGCCACAAGGCGCGAAATTTTATACACACCCAGACACCTGAGTTAAGGCCCTTTCAGTAGAGAGGTAAAGCATCACGGTTGTGTCAAACGCGAATCTACACCGCCTGAGCAAGTTTCCTCTTTACTTGTCGTTTACTCTTAATTATTTTTACGCCTAAATTAATGGTTTTACGCAATTTTGTAAACCATAAGAACTGTTTTGAGCTGTTTTTATCTGCTCATTTTCTGTTTTGAGAAATTCTCAACTTGAATCTGACGTTTGCCTTACACGTGAAGCTTGAACTCTCTGAACGTTGCTCCAAAGTTTCTAAATTTAGTAGAGCGAGTAGCAAATGCTGAAGACACAAATGTTGCTTCCTGGACGCAAGAAAATGTTTTTAAATGAGCTCTAAAACATTTTTCATAATTTAGTCAGATTAGAAGAAACACTATTTCTGCAACAACATTTTGTAGTTTAGCCGGGCAAATTTTCCTCTGTCTCTTGGACGAATTCAACTGAGCGTGTCTGTTCTTTACGAACTGGTGCCTGTCTGTAGTTTCCAATGTAAGTCCTCATAAACGTTAAATTTTTGTCATTAAAGATGTGAATATTGTTCATCGTGGTGTCAGATAGGAATGAACGTTTATTCGTTTGTCTCACGATAGAATCGCTTTGAGATGTTGATCGCGACGTTTCGACTGCAATACTGTTAGTCTTCATCAGGCGATGAGGTCGATTGTTTACGTGTAGCTATTTATGCACGTTGGTTCGCTGTGATTGGTGTATTTCGATCCTCATTATTCCGACTAGCGGATGATGTTCCCTCAGGGGTCCGCTTTGTAGTTGAGCGGCTGTTATGCTTTCTGATCGTAGGCATCCATGCTTCAGGAATTTCGATTCCGTTGTCTCTGTTGATGTTATTAGAATGAAGTCTTATTTGGATAGCCTCTTTGACCCTACGTGTGTATCGGTGAGGGTCACGATCGATAAACTTGACTTGATTCCATAAAGGAAGATGCCCCGTTTCGTTTGCGTGCTCCGAAACTGCGGAGGTTTGTGTATGAGCAAGCCGTATATCTCTGTCATGTTCTTTTATCCTGTCTTGCATTGCTCTCCCTGTTTCGCCTATATGTACTTTGCCGCATTCACATGGAATTCTGTATACAACACCTTCTTGTTTGCCTGGTTCTAGGGCGTCTTTCGGTCGTACTAAGTAAGACCGAAGAGTTGTGTCAGATTTAAAGACGGTGCGAACGCCTTGTTGTTGTAGGCAGCGGCGAAGAACCTCTGATAAATTTTTGCTTGCAAAATCACCGCTTTGACCATTGAAGAGGTTATTAGAATTACGAAAATGAACTTGCAAGTCTCTTGATATGAAAGGAGAAGTCAATATATATTCTGATAATGGGAATAAAAGGTCCACTACATAGGAACGAAAATTCTACCGACATATTTGAAGTATTTTTGTTGGGAAGGTGCACCATTCACTATTTGTTGTTTTCCTTGTTTTTAACTGTTGCAATAAATATAATTATACATTGCTTAGCTAAGCTAGCCGCTTTACGGCTGTGGAGTCACTATCTCTATAATCTAGTGTACATCGTCTTCTTGTCACTGGCCGTCACCCGAACCTTCCCCCCTCAGAATTTAACTTAATTCACAGCCGGAAAGTTCCGCGGGGGGAAGGGGTGTAAGAGGGGCGTAAACACTTGAAGGGGAAAGGAAGAAGGTCAATCACGCTACTGCTTCTACAACTAGAGAAAAACACGGTTCAATTTTCTAGTTCCCAATAACCAGGATTTTTTTTAAAATAGCCATTTATTTACAAAAAACACAAGTTACGGTTACAAAGTTTTAAAACTGAAAGAAAGTATCTAACAATATTACAGATTGGATCAAAATTACGCCGAAGAAGAATAATACAGCAGATAGTAATAGTTGATACAATAACGTTATACCTGTTAATTAACAGAAAATTCCGGTACGATGGATTCTTACTAACTAATTGAAGGAGGGGGTTTTTCGCAATCATACCTCCAACTGATTTTGGCCTTAAATTCATCCAAAGATAAATCTTTAGGAGCTAACTTACTTATGTGCAAGTAATATTTAGCAAACAAAAGAATAAAATCGAGCTTTTTGACAATTGCTGATGAGCTTTGGTTCTTTCTATCATTATTTAAGCCAAAGATTAATTCACTTGAGGATGGCGCAAAGGAGGTGGCATTTGATTACTTCTGAAAAAACCACTTGGTCCAGTGGCAGTTACAAAAAGTATGGATTATTGAATCATTTTGTCTGCAGTAAGGACAAAGCGCATTTTCTGCACTACCATACGTAAACAGATCTCTTTTTGTGACGACAATTCTGTGTAAGAGTTTAAAGTAGAATTCTCTTAGTTTGTTGTCTCTGCAAATATTTTTCACGCGGGGGAAATAATGCCTTCCAAGTATTTTTTCTGGTAGGAGGTCTCTTTCCCTTTTCATGCTAGCGTTTATTTCATGCTGATCTTTACTAATCAAAAGCCAGTAGTAATTTCTATTTTTCATTTTAAGTAAATCTACTGAAAGGTCCGCAGCGAGATGGAAGGAGCTTTCAGACAAGATGCTAGTTTTATCAATGTGGTATCTCCGTGGGTCATCGATCAGATCCTTAGGAATCGCAGAAACAACTTGCAATTATTGTAAGAAATTACCGTTCAGTCGAAATTTCCTTAAAAATTCCGAGTAAGAAAGTACCTTACCATCATCCTCTAAGAGATCCTGAACAAGAAAGACATTTTTACTCAACCAACTTCTATAAAAGATTGGTCGGCCGCCGATTAAAATGTCTTTATTGTTGTATAATACGAATCGGCAAAATTGCGTATTATAAGAAATTTTAAGTTCAAAGAAATATAGTAATATCGACTTATAGAAGAGAGGGAGACACATCTTATCAAGGAAATTCTTATCATAATTACAACGTAGCAGGAAGTTCAAGCCACCGTATTTATCGAGAAAGTGGTTAGG
>JBBMOI010000003.1:23207500-23452500 GCA_038088405.1 Porites divaricata | reverse complement strand
ATCGTTGACCAATCTAATATTTTGCCCTATGTATCTACCTTTCAAAAAGCCTGTATGGTCAGGACTTATTAAGAGATTCAAAACCTTTTCCAGTCTTTTAGCTATGACTTTTGATGCAATTTTATAGTCAACATTTAGCAACGTAATCGGACGCCAATTTACAAGCTTTAGGAAGTTTGAGTCTTCTTTTGGGAGGAGAGATATTACACCTTTCGCATATGCCTCATTAAAACAATTTACTAAGTCCTGACCTAGTAGATCAAAGAAACAATTATAAAACTCCCATGTAAAACCATCCTCGCCTGGTGATTTCCCTCTACTGAAAGTCCGAAGTACTACTTTGCACTCCGCCAGTGTAATTTCGCCTTGTAGTTCGTTTCTCTGTTGGTCTTGGAGTTAAGGTGTTTTTAAGCTTTGTACAAACAAATCGAACGAGTCATTTACCTCTATTCCAGAGTTATACAATTGCTTATAAAAGGTTTCAATTTTGATTAATATTTCGTCCTCATTAGTCAAGGTTGCACCTTCTGCTCCCTCCAGCTTTTTAATTGACTTTCGGTTGTAGTTCTTCTTCTCTAGGTTGAAAAAGAAAGCGGTCGGCTTTTCACCTCGTTCAATCCATTTTACATTTGGAACGTATGATACTGCCTTTACCCTTCTTTTGATAAATGAGATCAATTTCTTCTTTTAAATTATTATATTCGTTTATTTCGTTTTTAATACAGTCTGTGTTAGGACTGTTAGAAATGACGTTGTCAAGCACTTGAAGTCTATTTTGAATGTCACTTTCTTTTTGGTCTGATTGTTTAGCTTTATTTTTAGAGAAAGGAATAGTGTTGCCGCGTATTTCCATCTTAATGAGTTCCCATTTCAGCCTTTTGTCTTCAATTCCTGAGTATTAGTTTTGGATGGTAGCATAGCTGTCAGTGATCAATTTAACATAAATTCCGTCTTCTAACAACGAATTATTAAATTTCCAATAACCAGGATGTTAGCATCACGGTAGCTCGGTCACACTAGATCTGATGTCTCAAAGGAATGAACAGTAAAACAGGATTTTCGGGTCTGAACACAAGCGACTGTACAACATAAGTTACTGCTTGTAAACATCACCAATTGTCCCATCTAGTGGTGTGTCCAACACAGCCAAACGAAGTACAAAATCAGCCCTAGAAATTAAATACTTTCAAATCTGCGTGAGTGTCACCTTGAAGTAAAACGTGGTATGATAATTTATTCTGGATTAATTCTATGATGGTGCCTTTCAGTCTCCTTCCAGTATGCTGGACCCATTCCTTTTTGCACAAATCACATTTTACATGGCAGCACCAAATAAACTGACAGTTACATTTGACGTCATCCAATCTATTGACAGTGTTGTATCCCCGACCACAACACATTTCACTGCAACCTGCAGTACCACTCGATGTTTTGTTGCAGCTCCGCCCATGCGTTCCAAGAATTCCATATCCAGAGTCCGGTTTGCAAAAGTCCGGAGAGTCATCGGCGTATACGAGACTTGAAGATAAAGGTCGTCGGTTCGAGTTTCGTTTATTCGACTTTCACCCTCTTCGCCCGCGAGAGAGCCTCGTGAGCTCGGTTTTGTTCCTGTTAAGCTTGACTTTTATGGCGTGTTCGTATTTCCGTCGAAGTTCGGTGGCAATTGCTTTCATCTTGGGCATAGTTCTCCAGCAAACTTTGACAGTGCAGGAGCCAGATACGCCATGACACTTAAAAGTCTTATCCATTTTGCTTATAATAACCTGAAAAAATAAATAAATAAATAAAATTTAAGCACATCTGCAAGAACAAATAAATATAATAAGTAACTTGCAACCCTTCAGCGTCGACTTCTAACTTGTTTTTAATTATTCAAATTTACTGGTTTTTCACGGAGTTGTTTTGAGGACAAAAACTTGGAAGTACGTTCGCCCTGTTGCCACAGGAATCCAATTGATCCCAACTTTGGAATCGAATCGACTAGAGGACATGAGAAGTTTGCTTGAAGTTTTTTAATCCGTCTAATTAGTCAAAAGCATCTTTGCAGCACCCTTTTTTGTACATTTCTTTGCCGTTGTTGTGCACGACTACAACGGGAAACGTTCTAGTAAGGTTTAAACGTTATATGTTTCTGTTCTATGAGTACTTCGCTATAAAATTTACAGTACTCATTCTTTGTGAAAAGGTTTGGGTATCGGATACTAGTAACCATATTTGCAAAATTTAGCTTTTTCTCACTGCCGCTCATTCTTACCTTGGTGGCTACTAGCCCATTTTTTTCATGTTTTCTTCCAACGAAATTCGTTTTTTCTTCCTCTAGTTCTTTCTCTGTAATCCACGTCAGTGTAGTAGTACTAAATATAACGTTTGACATCGGCTTATATGAAGGGGCTGGACGAACGAACGGACGGACGGGAGGTCATGTGATTACCAAAATATTCTCGCATCAAAAGGTAAATATTTTTCTTACCCATGATGCTGTTCTGCGTGCGCTTTGCACGCGCGAGAGCCCCGCTAATAACTAACTTTTAGGCAATTCGTTAGCTTCGACCCCTAACTTTTTAGTGACAATCAAAGTGTTTTTTTTGTCGTGAGCGTTAGATGAAAGTTTTCAATTATCCGAGGTACATACTCTGTTTTTGATTTTTTCATTTTTATAAATAAGAGATATCAGAAATTGTTCAAGGTGTACTTTGAGTGGTCAGTAGTCGAGTTGCCGTCAAGCAACATTTAGGATCATTCACTTAAGGTAACTTGATCACTGGTAAAGGGGTTTTTATTATCAGTTCAGAGGGAAACTTTACTTTTAGGGTTAGCTCAATCTATATATTATAAATAAAAGATATCATAACTTGTCCAAGGTGTATTTCAAGTGAACAGGGGTAGAGTTGACGTCAAACACTATTTACCGGGGCCTAGCCGAAGGCTGGCACCGGTAGATAACTGATAAGTAGAGAATTACCACCATGACTGATGACATTTCATGCATGTCACTGTTTCAGAGATTGATCGTGCAGAAGCAATTTTTTATAGCTAGACAGTTGTTTAAAAGGTGGATTGTAACGATATCCACTGGATAGGCTTCTTGCAAATCTCGGATGTAGAAATCATTCCTTAAGGGAAACACTGTCATTAAAATGCGGATGGAAATATATGGAAACAACAACATCTAGAGGTCACTTGAAGTAAATTGTCATTGCTGGCACGATGAGCAATTCCATTTCAGTTGTTTATTTGTTTAAATTTTGTTGTGTTGGAAACAACCACAACACAGATACTGTATCACATGAACCTGAATAGAAAGGAAACGACAACTATTGAGATAACAAACGAGGGAAAACAGGAAATAAGGAAAACTGGTGGCCTTTGTTGTGATAAAATTCTGAGGGCAGATTTCGTTCGTGCTATAAGATAACAGTTTTATCGAAACACGTACAGAACACAACGCAGTGTTATGTTACATCACGCTTAAGGGTAAAATTAATCTCTTCCGCATTTACTCTGCATAAACAGCTCAAAATTGTCGCTTCAGCACCTTCCTTGTTTTTTCATCACGTCTTAGGGTGAAATTTAGACACCACAGGATTTAGAAGAAGCCTTGTCCGGTAGCTGTAAGCTCGTGATTTGAGGAGTTAATAACGTCACACGTCTATGAAAAAGATTTTAACCATGAAACAAGTTGAAAAAAGAGCCAAAGAGACAGAAAGAAGGAAAAAGGTCGACAAGTTGTGCTGCAGGTCAGCTTTGTTGTTGTCTGTAGTGAGTTGCATCGCACTGATTCACGTCGAATTCAGAATACAGGAACATCACCGACTGATATCACACTCAGTAACAAGCTGTGATCATATGGAGGCAAAAATACTTCAAAAAGTACAACCGCAGGGCCATGAAGACTCGCATATTAACAGGGAAAGCCATTCAGAAGGTCATTGGCAAAAGGCACGAGGTAGTAAATGGCGTCAGTTTTTATTTTTGTTACATTGCACAGCAATAATCGTGTTTCTTAGTAATGAGAGCAACACGAAAACCAGCTTCCAAAACCTGAAATAAATTAAATAAAAAAGTAAATTTTCGTTGCTATCTAACTCAAGGTTAATATGCAACTTTATAAAACGTTTCTTCTTACTCCCCCCCCCCCCCCTACTTCATCAATCGCAGTTGGTATTTTTCTTCAATCATCCACAATCTACACGTCCTTTATTACAGATGTCATTTGTTCCTCTCAAACTGAATTATCACTATTTGCTATGACTATAATCAGCAGATCAGAAAGAGGCCTTTTCAAGAAAAAAGCGAGCTTCACCACACACTTCGCAACAGAAACTGGTCCAAACAGTCTCTGAAGTAAAACTGCTCATCAAAGACGAGCTTCGCTCTCTGCAAAACCAAATCTGTGCTAAAGATGAAATAGTTTGCCGGTCAGGACCAAAAGGTAACACTGGACGACGGGGAAAACCAGGGAACCGAGGGAGACCCGGGCGAAAGGGACCTCCTGGTAAACACGGACCAATAGGGCCTCAAGGACCAATGGGTTTGAAAGGGGATCTTGGAGTGCCGGGTGACCCTGGTCCCGCGGGACCTCGAGGCATGCCGGGCCAGAAAGGCGTCAAAGGTGAACGCGGAAAGTCCATCTCCACTCCTTCTTTGCTGCAGCAACCTGTTGAAACGATAGTTAATGAAAGTCAGACAGCCATCTTGAAATGTGTAGCTGACGGTAATCCAACTCCACAGGTCACGTGGTCCAAGCTGAATTCATCACTTCCCAATGGACGGTACGTGACTACCAGTAACGCTCTGATTGTGAAGGACGTTAGACCAGAAGACCATGGAGTTTACAGATGTAGAGCTGAAAACGTGCTGGGCAGCATCAACGCTACAGCGAAACTAACTGTTCAGAGTAAGTCAATGAATGAATGTTATTTCAAAGCCTTTTTTGTTTACACTTCCTGTAACTTGTAACGACGAATTTTAATCCAACGAAAGCTCCCGTTAAACCTGTGTCGTCTCAAGCTTCGTTCTGATTATTTTGATTAATATCATTGTTGTCTCTAACTTTTGGAAACCGTAAAGTAAACAAGTGAACACAGTGAGTTGAACATTTCCTGAATGAGCTCCATATCACATTAAATGATTTTTAAAATAGACCTGAAATTATTTCAAATTGATAACACTGTGTTTTTTTGCGCTTTTCTGCAGCTCGCCCGAAAATGATCTTATCATCCAATCGACTAATGGCTGAAGAGAAACAAAATGTCACTATCGCCTGCACTGCTACTGGTCAGCCGCAACCAGGCATCACGTGGTTCAAGGCAGTTGGTAGTTTACCACCAGAAAGAGCTAAAGTAAACAATGGAGCTCTGACAATTTATAACATTAGAAGAAACGACGGTGGAACATACATTTGTAAAGGAAACAATATGTTGGGGTCAGCATCGGCGACGTCGTTAGTTGTGATATTCCCTCCTCTTCGGTTCAAGCTCGTACCTCCAAAAGAGGTGACTCCTGATAGGTTTGGTTCAACCGTACTTCTACCATGTTCATCAGAGAGCGACCTAAGAACGAAAATTACCTGGACAAAGGATGGCAAGTCTTCCCTTCCCGCTGACACGTATTTTCTACCCAATGGGACAATGGTTCTGTTAAAAATTAAAAGATCACACGTAGGATCTTACACGTGTAGAGCAACTAATGCTCTATCTACAATAGAAGCTAAAGTTAAAATCAACTCTCCACGCATTGTAGCTACTTCCTGTTCTGTGATAAGAAAATACGTCAGCAGTGTAAGCGGAAATTACGTCATTGATCCAGATGGAGAGGGAGGTCTGGCACCATTTACAGTCTTCTGTGACATGACTGATAAGAGTGGAGTTGGCGTGACAGTAGTAAGTCACGACAGTGAAAGCAGAACACATGTGAATGGATATGCCAGTGCTGGTAGTTATTCACGTGACATTCATTACACAGGAGCGAGTCTGTCTCAGCTGACGAGTCTCACCAGAGTCTCTTCACACTGTGAACAGTTTATTAGGTATGAGTGTTATCACTCGGTTTTGCTTTACAATAGAAGTCCATACGGATGGTGGGTGTCACGTGATTCTGCTAAGATGACGTACTGGGGCTGGGCATCTATCAATGGTAAGTGCGCATGCGGGATGACCAACTCATGCGCAGACTCCAGGTATGGTTGTAACTGTGACAAGAATGACAATGTATGGCGTGAAGACAGCGGTCTGCTGACTGACAAGACAAAGCTTCCTGTCAAACAACTCAGGTTTGGAGATGCTTCTGGCAGCAATCAAGGTTATCACACTCTGGGGAAATTGAAGTGTTATGGAACAGCATAAACACTAACCTCAGGACAGCGCTTCTAAGCCGGCGCATAGTGCTGAGGACAATTGTTTGTGATAAGTAACAGTTTTAATAGCTTGGAGTAGTTTTTACCAATGAAACTCAATAAGGGGACAAAATTACTCACATTGGTTGTAATTAGAAAAAAAGTCAGTGGCAGTTTTTTTAACATGAGCGATTTTTCACGTTACTTTTCATGTTCACATCATCTGCGAGGAAATGCGCATGCGTTAAATATCCCGAGAATCACGTGGTATTCTAAACAGAAAGACCTGAGGCGTTTGATATTTAAAACGATTAGAATTTACATCAAGTAACAGAAAGTAGAACAAATAGGTTACACCTGAAAGTCTGAAATTGACACAAGTAATAGCCCTTTTAACTGACATTCAGAACTTGTTAATGTTGGTACCGTTTTTTGCTAGAAAAGAAGACATATTTTCTGCAGCAATACAAGATTTAATCCTTTGTAATCAGTAAAGGTTCAGGACTCTTATTCAAAGAAACAAAAGTAAAAACGTGAGATGATGATGACAGGAAGAGCATAGTGTGCTTCAAGCCTCGTACGGCCGTAAGCTTTCAGTGTCTTTCTCAAAAGCCTCATTCCGTTTAAGGCATTGCTTCACGTATGAACAACTCAAAACAGCGTAGAGAACCGGGAATGGTATGCTGTTCATCAGGCAGAAGTTGTCGGCCAGGTGGGCGCAAGCTTGCAGTTTCATTCCCATGCAGCGTGCTCCTTTCTTTTGATCCTTCAAATAAGTAGTTTAACGTGACTGGTTGGCACAGATTTACGCTTGGACACTAAAAGCTGCTACGGCGGGGTGTTGAAGCGATAAATGCTAAAGGAGAGCGACTTATTCCCGCAGATGACGAAGCAAAAAGAAGCTTATCTTGGGGAAAACGCTTGCAGTGTAAATTCGCAACTCATCATCTGATTATAAATTAGGGTTGAGGTTTGACTATACTAATCTTCTTAGACTTATAAGATAAAATCTTCAGTGACTGTTAAGTAGATCATCTGAGTGACGATTGCACTACCGACGTTTTAAGGTCACACGGCTGGTGTTTCTATTTTCATGTTCAATGGCGGCGGTGGGCCAAAAAGGCATTTTTACTACAGCAACCTAGTCGTTGTCGTTAAGCTTTTTCTTGGAACAGTAGGCCGAGGTTGGGCTGTATTCATTGCCCTCTCCTTTACATCCCAGTCATTCAGATGGTTCTTTCAAATCAACAAAAAACAAACAAGACAACTACACACACATACTTTTTTCCAATTTCTTGACTTCCCATGAACTCGAACAACGAGTTTACAATACAAAGTGTTCAAACACTGCTCCTCTAACTAAGGTATCAATTCTTTATAAATAAGGAAGATTCTGTATGCATAAAAATATATAATAAACAGTTATTTGTATTGTTCTAGTTACAATTCGCCACATCAGCATCGAGAAGGGAGTTGGAGCCGAAATGCGTCCCGCAGTGGTTTCTGGGATCGTTACTGGGACGCACCGGTCGGCTATTGAATAATTTTTTTTACTTGTCCCTACTAACAACCCCAGACATTATATGAATGAAAATCGTCGCTATTATATACGCAACTTTTACAGTTGCGAAAAGAAAGGCTGAAGAAAATTCAGGCTTGTACGGGATTCCAGACAGTTAATTCGGCCCAGTTTCCTTATCTTGTCTCAAATGGCGAACTGCCACAAGGCGCGAAATTTATACACACCCAGGCACCTGAGTTAAGGCCCTTTAAGTAGAGAGGTAAAGCATCACCCTTGTGCCAAACGCGAATCTACACCACCTGAACAAGTTTTCTCTTACTTGTCGTTTACTGTTAATTATTTTTACGCCTATATTAGTAGTTTTACGCAATTTTTTAAACGATAAGAACTGTTTTGAGCTGTTTTTATCTGCTCATTTTCTGTTTTGAGAAATTCTCAACTTGAATCTGACGTTTGCCTTATACGTGAAGCTTAAACTCTCTGGTGACGCTCAAAGAGAGCGGCCAAGTTATTTCTTGTCATGGAACAGAAACACATAATCAACGAGTCTAAGGGTCTGACAAAACTAGGAGACGTTGCTCCAAAGTTTCTAAATTTAGTAGAACGAGTAATAAATGCTGAAGACACAAATTTTGCTTCCTGGACGCAAGAAAATGTTTTTAAATCAGCTCTAAAACATTTTCCATAATTTAGTCAGATTAGAAGAAACACTATTTCTGCAACAACATTTTGTAGTTAGCCAGGCATTAATTTCCCTCTGTCTCTTGGACAAATTCAACTGAGCGTTTCTGTTCTTTACGAACTGGTGCCTGTCTGTAGTTTCCAATGTAAGTCCTCATAAACGTTAAATTTTTGCTTGCAAAATCACCGCTTTGACCATTGAAGAGGTTATTAGAATTACGAAAATGAACTTGCAAGACTCTTGATATTTGAATAATTTCCTCTGAAACCTAAGCTTAAGGGATAGGATAGGAGAAGTCAGTATATTCTGATAATGGGAATAAAAAGTCCACTACATAGCAACGAAAATTCCACAGACATGTTTTAAGTATTTTTGTTGGGAAGGTGCTCCATTCACTATTTGTTGTTTTCCTTGTTTTTAACTGTTGCAATAAATATATAGATTGTTCAGCTAAGCTAGCCACCTTACGGCTGTGGAGTCACTATCTCTATAATCTAGTGTACATCGTCTTCTCGTCACTGGCCGTCACCCGATCCTTCCCCCCTCAGAATTTAACTTAATTCAAAGAAAGTTCCGCGGGGAGAAGGGGCGTAAGAGGGGCGTTAACACTTGAAGGGGAATGGAAGGTCAATAAGGGTACTGCTTCTACAACTTGAGAAAAGCGCGGTAAATTTTCTAGTTCCCAATAACCAAGATGTTAGCATCACGGTAGCTCGGTTACACTAGATCTGATGCCTCAAAGGAATGAACAGTAAAACAGAATTTTCGGGTCTGAACACAAGCGACTGTACAACATAGGTTACTGCTTGTAAACATCACCAATTGTCCCATCTAGTGGCGTGTCCAACACAGCCAAACAAAGTACAAAATCAACCCTAGAAATTAAATACTTTCAAATCTGCGTGTATGTCACCTTGAAGTAAAACTTGGTATGATAAATTATTATGGATTAATTCTACCTTGACGTCTTTCAATCTCCTTTGCAAGTATGCTGGACCCATTCCTTTTTGCACCAATCACATTTTACATGGCAGCACTAAATAAACTGACAATTACATTTGACGTCATCCAATCTATTGACAGTGTTGTATCCCCGACCGCAACACCTTTGACTACAACCTGCAGTACCACTCGATGTTTTGTTGCAGCTCCACCCGTGGGTTCCAAGAATTCTATATCTAGAGTCCGGTTTGCAAAAGTCCGGCGAGTCATAGGCGTATACGAGACTTGACGATGAAGGTCGTCGGTTCGAGTTTCGTTTATTCGACTTTCGCCCTCTTCGCCCGCGAGAGAGCCTTGTGAGCAAGGTTTTGTTCCTGTTAAGCTTGACTTTTATGGCGTGTTCGTATTTCCGTCGAAGTTCGGTGGCAATTGTTTTCGTCTTAGACATAGTTCTCCAGCAAACTTTAACAGTGCAGGAGCCAGATACGCCATGACACTTACAAGTCTTATCCATTTTGCTTATAATAACCTGAAAAAAAAATTAAACACATCTACAAGAACAAATAAATATAATAAGTAACTTGCAACCTTTCAGCGTCGACTTCTAACTTGTTTTTAATTATTCAAATTTACTGGTTTTTACGGAGTTTTTTTGAGGACAAAAACTTGGTAGAACGTTTGCCCCGCTGCCACAGGAATCCCATTGATCCCAACTTTGGAATCGAATCGACTAGAGGACATGAGAAGTTTGCTTGAAGTTTTTCAATCCGTCTAATTAGGCAAAAGTATCCTTGCAGCCCACTTTTTTGGACATTTCTTTGCCGTTGTTGTACACGATTATAACGTGAAACGTTTTAGTAAGGTTTAAACGTGATATGTTTCCGTTTTATGAGTACTTCGCTATAAAATGTACAGTACTCATTCTTTGTGAAAAGGTTTGGGTATCGGACATTAAAAACCAATTTTGCGAAATTTAGCTTTTTCTCACTGCCGCTCATTCTTACCTAGGTGGCTACTAGCCCAGTTTTTTCATTTTTTTCTTCCAATGAAATTCGTCTCCTTTTTTTTCTCCCTCTAGTTCTTTCTCTGTAATCCACGTCAGTGTAGTAGTACTAAATATAACATTTGACATCGGCTTATATGCAGGGATGGACGGACGAACGGACGGAATGGAGGTCATGTGATTACCAAATATTCTCGCATCAAAAGGTGACCGTTTTTCTTACCCATGATGCTCTTTTGCGTGCGCTTCGCACGGGCGAGAGGCCCGCTAATAACTAACTTTTTAGTGACAATCGAAAAGTGTTTTTTTTGTCGAGAGCGTTACATGAAAGTTTTCAATCATCCGAGGTACGTACGCTGTTTTTGATTTTTATACCCTGTAATTTCATTTCTTGAACTTTCAGAACTTTCTTTGTGTAACCAGGTCAAAGCATGTGAGTTATTGATTTTTTCATTTTTATAAATAAGAGATATCAGAAATTGTTCAATGTGTACTTTGAGTGGTCAGGCGTCGAGTTGCCGTCAAGCAACATTTAGAATCATTCACTAAAGGTAACTTGATCACTGGTAAAGGGGTTTTTATTATCAGGATAGAGGGAAGTTTCACTTTTAGGGTTGGATAAATCTATATATTATAAATACATCAGTAAAAGATATAACTTATGAAAGGTGTATTTCAAGTGATCAGGGTGAATTACTATAGATAACTGATAAGTAGCGAATTACCACCATTCAGAGATCGATCGTGCAGAAGCAAACCTTTTTTAGCTAGACAGTTGTTTAAAAGGTGGATTGTAACGATATCCACTGGATAAATTTCTTGCAAATCTCTCATGTAGAAATCACTCCTTAAGAGAAACACTGTCATTAATATGCGGATGGAAATATATGGAAACAACAAAATCTAGAGGTCAATTGAAGTAAATTGTCAGTGCTGGCACGATGAGCAATTCCATTTCAGTTGTTTATTTGTTTATGTTTTGTTTTGTTGGAAACACCACAGATACTGTATCACATGAACCTGAATAGAAAGGAAACGACAGCTATTGAGATAACAAACGAAAAAACAGGAAATAAGGAAAACTGGTGGCCTTTGTTGTGATAAAATTCTGAGGGCGGATTTCGTTCGTGCTATAAGATAACAGTTTTATCGTAACACGTCATCGAATACAACGCTGTGTTATGTTACATCACGCTTAGGGTAAAATTAACCTCTTCCGCATTTATTCTGTATATAAACAGCTCATCACGTCTTAGGGTGAAATTTAGACACTAAAGGATTTAGAAGAAGCCTTGTCCGGTAGCTGTAAGCTCGTGATTTGAGGAGTTCATAACGTCACACGTCTATGAAAAAGATTTTAACCATGAAACAAGATGATAAAAGAGCCAAAGAGACAGAGAGAAGGAAAAAAATCGACAAGTTGTGCTCCAGGTCAGCTTTGTTGTTGTCTGCAGTGAGTTGTATCGCACTGATTCACGTCGAACTCAGAATACAGGAACATCACCGACTGATATCACAGTCAGTAACAAGCTGTGATCATATGGAGGTAAAAATACTTCAAAAATTACAACCGCAGGGCCATAAAGACTCGCAAGTTAACAGGGAAAGCCATCCAGAAGGTCATTGGCAAAAGGCACGAGGTATTAAATGGCGTCAGTTTTTATTTTAGTTACGTTGCACAGCAATAATCGTGTTTCTCGATAATGAGAGCTACACGAAAACCAGCTTCCAAAACCTGAACAAGTTAATAGAACTTAAAGAGAACGGTAAATTTTCGTTGCCATCTAACTTAAGGTTAATATGCAACTCTATAAAACGTTTCTTTTTACTTCCCCACCACCCCACCCCCCACTAGTACTTTCTCAATCGTAGTTGGTGTTTTTCCTCAATCATCCACAATCTACACGTGCTTTGTTACAGATGTCATTTGTCCCTCTCAAATTGAATGATCACTATTTTTGCCATGACTATAATCAGTAGATCAGAAAGAGGCCTTTTCAAGAAAAAAGCGAGTTTCACCACACACTGATGCGAATCAGAAACTGGTCCAAACAGTCTCTGAAATAAAACTGCTCATCAAAGAAGAGCTTCGCTCTCTGCAAAACCAAATCTGTGCTAAAGATGAAACTGCATGTTTGCCGGTCAGGACCAAAAGGTAACACTGGACGACGGGGAAAACCAGGGAACCGAGGGAGACCAGGCCCTCCAGGGAGATCCGGGCCAGAGGGACCTCCTGGTAAACACGGACCAATAGGACCTCAAGGACCGATGGGTTTGAAAGGGGATCTCGGAGTGCCGGGTGACCCTGGTCCCGCGGGACCTCGAGGCCTGCCGGGTCAGAAAGGCGTCAAAGGAGAACCGGGGAAGTCCATCTCGGCTCCTTCTCTGCTGCAGCGACCTGTTGAAACAACTGTTAATGAAAGTCAGACAGCCATCTTGAAATGTGTAGCGGACGGTAATCCAACTCCACAGGTCACGTGGTACAAGCTGAATTCATCGCTTTCCGTTGGACGTTATGCAATGTCCATAGCGCTCTGATTGTGAAGGACGTTAGACCAGAAGACGATGGAGTTTACAGATGTAGAGTTCAAAACGTGCTGGGCAGCATCAATGCTACAGTGAATCTTATTGTTCAGTGTAAGATTGACTACTTACTTTAAAGTGTTTTGTAATAATAAACCTTTGAGCAACTGAAATTGATGAACGAAGGTGTAGACTGACTAAGTACAACATTTGACAGGGTTGATAGTGAGTTTTAAGTTTGACTTTAGGTTTATCAATTAGTTCTTGTTGTTAACGTGAATAAACATTCGGCAATTTAAGTTCAGTATAGGTTCTTGATTTCCTTTTTATAAGCGGCAAGAGACTAGAAAATGAGCTCAGGATCTTATTACCAAAAGCTATGAGACTATTTTAAGGAGTACAGATTAAAAATGCAGATGTAAGAACGTGCTACAGCTGTACCTCGATCCGCAACGTGATGCTAAAATAAATTAAAGGTAACGATTATTCAAGGGTTCAGTGAAAGCAATAACTAATACCAGAAAAATTAGGTAATGTTATCAAAGAGAGAGTGGAAATTTCAGAGTACATAATTCACATTTGTAAATCCTAGAATCTATGAAACGAGGCAATTTACTTGAAAGTTTGTTGTTTCCAGCAGCTATTTTTCATGAAATGAGACGTTTTTTTCAATTTCTCTTTAGTTGGTCCTCAACTTTTCTTGTCATCTAATCGACTGATGGCTGAAGAGAAGCAAAGTGTCACTATCGCCTGCAATGCTACTGGTAAGCCGCACCCAAATATCACGTGGTCAAAAGCCTTTAGTTCTTTGCTTAAAGACAACGCTGTCGTTAAGAATGGAGCCCTTACAATCTATAACGTTGCAAAAGACGACGGTGGTATATACATTTGCAAGGCAGAGAATATTCTGGGACGGGCCACTGCCACAGTTCAACTCATGGTTTTTTCTCCTCTGCGGTTCAAAGTCCGCCCTCCTCAAGAAATAACTCCTTCAATTGGTTCAAATGTTCGCGCGACGTGTTTGGCCGAGAGTGATCTGAGACCAACAATAACATGGGAGAAAGAGGGCAAATTGTCACTTCCCGCTGACACGTATTTTTTCACAAATGGAACATTGGTTTTCCGAGACATAAAAAAAATACACGAAGGATCTTACATCTGTAGAGCAACTAACGCTCTATCTACGATAGAAACTAAAGTTAAAATCAATTCTCGTGTTAAAGCTACTTCCTGTTCAATGGAAAGAAAATACAGCAATGTAAGCGGAAATTACGTCATTGATCCAGATGGCGAGGGAGGCCTTGCACCATTCACAGTCTTCTGTGAGATGACTGATAAGAGTGGAGTTGGCGTGACAGTGATAGGTCACGACAGTGAAAGCAGAACACATGTGAATGGATATGGCGATCGAGGTACTTACTCACGTGACATTCATTACACAGGAGCGAGTCTGTCTCAGCTGGCGAGTCTCTCCAGAGTCTCTTTACACTGTGAAGAGTTTATTAAGTATGAGTGTTCTGCTTCAGTTTTGCTTGCCGCTAATTATGGCGGTCCCTACGGATGGTGGGTGTCACGTGATTCTACTAAGATGACGTACTGGGGTGGAGCATCTATCCATCTTAAGTGCGCATGCGGGATGGCCAACTCATGCGCAGACTCCAGGTTTGGTTGTAACTGCGATAAGAATGATTTTGTATGGCGTGAAGACAGCGGTCTGCTGACTGACAAGACAAAGCTTCCTGTCAAACAACTCAGGTTTGGAGATACTGTTGGCAGCAGACAGGAAGGTTACCACACACTGGGCAAATTGAAGTGCTACGGCATGGCATAAACACCAACCTCAGGACTGTGCTTCGACGTACATAGTGCTGAATGCACTACTCTGCAATCCAGTTCTTGTTATTTAGCATCATTTTTTTTTTATCAAGGGAACTGTTTTAGGAAACAAGACTACTAACGTTCGTTGTAATTTTTGATATACAAAAGTCCGTTATACTGCTCTCTGATGTGCGGTTTTTCACGTTTGTTATCACCTCTCATGTTCAGATCATCCGCCGTTTTGATCTTTCCTTTATTGGTAAAACTCAATGCCGGTAAATGTACTTAATGAAATAAAAAGGGTATTGAAAATAGGAAGGTCTAAGATGTTTGGAAATAGACGACAGTTAACAAAATGAACCACACATAGGTTAAATACCGTAAAATTCCGAAAATAAGCCCCTCCAAATATAAGCCCCCAAATTCGTAACGCAAAAAACCCTCCGTTAAATCGCCCCTCCGAATATAAGCCCCCCGGGGGCTTGTACTTGGAAATTGCCCTCAAATAAAAAGGAAAAACGGTAAATTTGCTTCCAACTATAAGGCTAACCCAATCGATTTTGAAACGCAAATTTCCCTCCGTAGATAAGTCCCTCCAAAAGGGCCATTGAAAAATATAAGCCCCGGGGGTTATTTTCGGAATTTTACGGTATATATATAAGCTGCTACAGCAGGGTTTTGAAGCGATAAATAATAATAAGTTTACCTTGCTAACATTTTGCGACTGTCATTGGAACTGTATTTATTTCGATCTCTTTGATTTCCCAGTCTTTTAGGATCGTTCTTTCACATTAACAATCAACCAACAACGAGGCAACCAGACACAGTCGTTTTCCCAATTTCGTGACTTTTCATGAACTCGAACAAGTCGTGTTTACAATACAAAGTGTTCAAACACTGCTCCTCTAACTAAGGTGTCAATTCTTTATAAATAAGGAAGATTCTGTATGCATAAAATATATAATAAACAGTTATTTGCATTGTTCAAGTTGCAACTCGCCACATTAGCAACGAGAAGGGAATGGAAACCGAAATGCGTCCCGCAGTGGTTTCTGGGATCGGCACTGGGACGCACCGGTCAGCTTTGGGGTAAGTTTTTTTACTTGTCCCAAGTAACAATCCCAGACATCTTTGCGAAAGGTAACTCGGCCCAGTTCCCTTATCTTGTCTCAAATGGCGAACTGCCACAAGGTACCGAATTTTATACACACCCAGGTATCCGAGTTAAGGCCCTTTCACTAGAGAGGTTAAGCATCACGTTTACGTCAAACGGCAAACGCGAATTTGTACCACGTGACCAAGTTTCCTCTTTACTTGTCGTTTACTGCTCATTATTTTTACACCTAAATTAGTAATTTTACGCAGTTTTTTATCCATAAGAATGAGCTGTTTTTATTTGCTCATTTTCTATTTTGAGAAATTCTCAACTTGAATCTGACGTTTGCCTTATACGTGAAGCTTAAACTCTCTGGTGACGCTCAAAGAGAGCGGCCAAGTTATTTCTTGTCATGGAACAGAAACAAATAATCAACGAGTCTTAGAGTCTGTCTTACAGACGTTGCTCCAAAGTTTCTAAATTTAGTAGAGCGAGAAAAAATGCTGAAGACACAAATTTCGCTTCCGGGACGCATCTCTAAAACATTTTTTCCCCTCAATTTAGTCAGATTAGAGAAACACTATTTCTGCAACATCATTTGTAGTTTATCCAGTTATTGAGTAAAGAAAATTTCTCTCTGTCTTTTGAACGTTTTCAATTGAGCATTTCTGTTCTTCACGAACTGGTGCCTGTCTGTATCTTACAATCTAAGTCCTCATAAGCGTCAAATTTCTGCTTGTAATATCACTGCTTTGACAATTCAAAAGGTTACAAGAATTAAAAAAATGAACTTGCAAGACTCTTGATATTCAGATAACTTCTTCTCAAGCCTAAGCTTAAGGGATAGGAAAGGAGAAGTCAATATATTCTGATAATGAGAATAAAAGGTCCACCAGCAAGGAAAGAAATAAATGTGGTTTTAGTTTCATTGCAGGGAAGGTGCACCATTCACTATTTGTTGTTTTCCTTGTTTTTACCTGTTGCAATGAATATATACATTGCTTAGCTAAGCTAGCCACCTTACGGCTGTGGAGTCACTGTCTCTATAATCTAACGTACATCGTTTTCTCGTCACTGACCATCACCCCATCCTTTCGTCACCCCTCGGAATTTAACTTAACTCACAGAAAGTTGTTCGGGGGAGGGGTGTAACAGGGGTGTTAACACTTGAAGGGGAGGGGAGGAAGGCCATTCAAGCTACTGCTTTTACTACTACAGAAAAGCGCTCAATTTTCTAGTACCCATTAACCACGATGTTACATCACGGTAGCTCGGTTACACTAGATCTGATGCCTCAAAGGAACTAACAGTAAAACAGGATTTTCGGGTCTGAACACAAGCGACTGTACAACATAAGTTACTGCTTGTAAACATCACCAATTGTCCCATCTAGTGGCGTGTTCAAGACAGCCAAACGAAGTACAAAATCAACCCTAGAAATTAAATACTTTGAAATCTGCGTGAATGTCACCTTGAAGTAAAACGTGGTATGATAATTTATTCTGGATTAATTCCACAATGACGTCTTTCAATCTCCTTTGCAAGTATGCTGGACCCATTCCTTTTTGCACCAATCACATTTTACACGACAGCAACAAATAAACTGACAGTTACATTTGACGTCATCCAATCTATTGACAGTGTTGTATCCCCGACCGCAACACATTTGACTACAACCTGCGGTGCCACTCGATGTTTTGTTGCAGCTCCGCCTATGCGTTCCAAGAATTCCATATCTAGAGTCCGGTTTGCAAAAGTCCGGAGAGTCATCGACGTAATACGAGACTTGACGAGGAAGGTCGTCGGTTCGAGTTTCGTTTATTCGACTTTCGCCCTCTTCGCCCGCGAGAGAGCCTCGTGAGCTTGGTTTTGTTCCTGTTAAGCTTGACTTTTATGGCGTGTTCGTATTTCCGTCGAAGTTCGGTGGCAATTGCTTTCATCTTGGGCATAGTTCTCCAACAAACTTTGACAGTGCAGGAGCCAGATACGCCATGGCACTTACAAGGTCTTATCCATTTTGCTTATAATTACCTGAAAATTATAAAGAAATAAAATTTAAGCACATCTACAAGAACAAATAAATATAATAAGTAACTTGCAACCCTTCAGCGTCGATTTCTAACTTGTTTTTAATTATGCAAATGTACTGGCTTAGTACGTTTGCCCTGTTGCTACAGGAATCCCATTGATCCCAACTTTGGAATCGAATCGACTAGAGGACATGAGAAGTTTGCTTGAAGTTTTTTAATCCGTCTAATTAGTCAAAAGCATCTTTGCAGCACCCTTTTTTGTACATTTCTTTGCTGTTGTTGTGCACGACTACAACGGGAAACGTTCTAGTAAGGTTTAAACGTTATATGTTTCTGTTCTATGAGTACTTCGCTATAAAATGTACAGTACTCATTCTTTGTGAAAAGGTTTGGGTATCGGATACTAGTAACCAATTTTGCGAAATTTAGCTTTTTTTCACTGCCGCTCATTCTTACCTTGGTGTCTACTAGCCCAGTTTTTTCATTTTTTTCTTCCAATGAAATTCGTCTCCTTTTTGTTCTCCCTCTAGTTCTTTCTCTGTAATCCACGTCAGTGTAGTAGTACTAAATACAACGTTTGACATCGGCTTTTATTATATAAACACCAATGAAATACCAGGTGAGCTTTCGCGCGAAAACTTGATAACTTCACATGTGAAAATAACATGTTATCTTCACATGTGAAAATATTACCGTTGCTATGGCTTCATAATAAATCGCGCCTTTCACACCAAAAAACTATTTAAGTGAAATGGTTTTGTATTTCATTGGTGTTTATATAATAAATAGAACATTACATGGCCGCTTGGAGATACGAAATTTCTCTTCAAGTGTTGAAAAATATTTCACTCGTTCGCTGCGCTCACTCGTGAAATATTTTTCAACACTTGAAGAGAAATTTCGTATCTCCGCGCGGCCATGTAATATCCTCTATATATGCAGGGCTGGACGGACGAACGGACCGAATGGAGGTCATGTGATTACCAAATATTCTTGCATCAAAAGGTGACCATTATTCTTACCCATGATGCTCTTCTGCGTGCGCTTCGCACGCGCGAGAGCCCCGCTAATAACTAACTTTTAGGCAATTCGTTAGCTTCGACCCCTAACTTGTAAGAGAGTTTTTTTTTTGTCGTGAGCTTTAGATGAAAGTTTTCAATCATCCGAGTTACGTACTCTGTTTTTGATTTTAATACCCTGTAATTTCATTTCTTGAACTTTCAGAACTTTCTTTGTGTAGCCAGGTCAAAGCATGTGAGTTATTGATTTTTTTCATTTTTATAAATAAGAGATATCAGAAATTGTTCAATGTGTACCGTGAGTGGTCAGGCGTCGAGTTGCCGTCAGCAACATTGGTGAGGGTAAAAGGCGGAATGAGTTCGCGGAATGGCATGTGGCATGGCTTGCGGATTGGCATAATTATGTGGAATGTAATATATGCAGAATGACCTAAAGAAATAAATTAAACTGAAAAGTGCGCCCTTTTTTGGCGCCAATCAATTTACAAACGCAGCCGCTGTTTTAATGTTGACATACGATGACAATCAAAAAGCCACGAAGGCTCATTGTCGATTAGCAAAAGATGTTTGCACGATTAACTTTACAGGTTCCTTCTACCTATATTTGTATTTGCAACCGCGTGAAAAGTGTTTCTTTTTCAGAAGGGGTTACGTGATCGTCACATAATATTCAGAGATGAAACGGAACTTGTATTTTGTTTCCTTAGCTGCTTGGGTAAGTTTTCAGCACTCGAAGCTAACAGCTGGCAGAGAAGGGCGAGTTCGAATCCTGGCAATTGAGTGTGTCTTATTTTTTTCCCCTTCCTACCAATTTAGCATTTTTCACGATCAAACGCACACACTCACACAAACAAGGAAGGTGCGAAGACACTAGATTTCTGGATAAAATGTTTCACTCGGGACGTTCATTTAGTCTCAAATATGATCTGATTCGTCCAACGTATTAATTAATAATCCCTAGAATTGTAGCTAGCCCGACTTCACATTCAACAAGCGTTCTTTTCCCTCTAGCGTTTTGACATTTGACTTTATTATAATGGTGGGCTGTATTGTCGAAAGCAACGTACAATAATAAATTAAGTATTAATTAAGTATCAAATAGACACGAATGCAGTAAAGCTTATCGCGATTTTCTGCTCTGCCTTGTTGGTTAAGCCAGCAGTAACCAGGACCAGCAAAAAAGTTGCTCACTCAATTTGGCGCCAATAAAAAGGCGCGGCAAAGACGTGCGCATGTTTTTCAGCTTAATTTATTTCCTTGCGCCATTTTCCGTATTTTACATTCCGCATAATTATGCCATTCCGCAAGCCAAGCCACGTGCCATTCCGCAAACTCATTCCTCCTTTTACCCTCACCGAAGCAACATTTAGAATCATTCACTAAAGGTAACTTGATCACTGGTAAAGGGGTTTTTATTATCAGTATAGAGGGAAACTTCAGTTTTAGGGTTAGCTAAATCTATATATTATAAATACATAAGTAAAAGATATCGTAACTTGTGCAAGGTGTATTTCAAGTGATCAGGGGTAGAGTTGAAGGTCGGACACCATTTAGAATCACTATAGATAACCGATAAGTAGCGAATTACCAAGATGACTGATGACATTTCATGCATGTCACTGTCGTGCAAAAGCAAATTTTTTGTTGCTAGATAGTTGTTTAAAAGGTATATTGTAACGATATCCACTCGATAAATTTCTTGCAAATCTCTCAGGTAGAAATCATTCCTCAAGAGAAACACTGTCATTAAAATGTAAAATGCGGATGCAAATATATGGAAACAACAAAATCTAGAGGTCAATTGAAGTAAATTGTCAGTGCTGGCACGATGAGCAATTCCATTTCAGTTGTTTATTTGTTTATGTTTTGTTGTGTTGGAAACACCACAGATACTGTATCACATGAACCTGAATAGAAAGGAAACGACAGCTATTGAGATAACAAACGAAAAAACAGGAAATAAGGAAAACTGGTGGCCCTTTTTGTGATAAAATTCTGAGGGCGGATTTCGTTCGTGCTATAAGATAACAGTTTTAACGAAACACGTACAGAATACAACGCAGTGTTATGTTACATCACGCTTAAGGGTAAAATTAATCTCTTCCGCATTTATTCTGCATAAACAGCTCAAAATGGTCGCTTCAGCATCTTCCTCGTGGAATTTAGAACACCGTTCATCTCTTTCGCATCCCTTCTCGTTGTTTCAAAGGATTTAGAAGAAGCCTTGTCCGATAGCTGTAAGCTCGTGATTTGAGGAGTTAATAACATCACACGTCTATGAAAAAGATTTTAACCATGAAACAAGGTGAAAAAAGAGCCAAAGAGACAGAGAGAAGAAAAAAAGTCGACAAGTTGTGCTGCAGGTCAGCTTTGTTGTTGTCTGTAGTGCATGAGTTGCATCGCACTGATTCACGTCGAACTCAGAATACAGGAACATCACCGACTGATATCACACTCAGTAACAAACTGTGATCATATGGAGGCAAAAATACTTAAAAAATGACAACCGCACGGCCATGAAGACTCGCATATTAACAGGGAAAGCCATTCAGAAGGTCATTGGCAAAAGGCACAAGGTATTAAATGGCGTCAGTTTTTATTTTTGTTACCGTGATTGCGCAGCAATAATCGTGTTTCTTGATAATGAGAGCTACACGAAAACCGGCTTCCAAAACCTGAAATTTTCGTTGCTTTCTAACTCAAGTTTAATATGCAACTTTATAAAACGTTTCTTCTTATCCCCCCCACCTATTTCCTCAATCGTAGTTGGTATTTTTCTTCAATCATCCACAATCTACACGTCCTTTATTACAGATGTCATTTGTTCCTCTCAAACTGAATATTCACTATTTGCTATGACTGTAATCAGCAGATCAGAAAGAGGCCTTTTCAAGGACAAAGCGAGCTGCACCACACACTTCACAACAGAAACTGGTCCAAACAGTCTCTGAAGTAAAACTGCTCATCAAAGAAGAGCTTCACTCTCTGCAAAACCAAATCCGTGCGAAAGATGAAATAGTTTGGCGATCAGGACAAAAAGGGAACACTGGACGACGGGGAAAACCAGACCCCCCAGGGAGACCCGGGCCAGAGGGACCTCCTGGTCTGAGAACTGGAAGGTGTTGATATGAAAAAGATTTTAACCATGAAACAAGATGAAAAAAAGATCCAGGAGACTGCAGAAAGAAGAAAAGAACTCGACATTTTGTGTTCCAGGTCGATCAGCTTTGTTGTTCTCTGTGGTGAGTTGTCTCGCACTGATTCACGTTGAACTCAGAATACAGGAACACCATCGCCTGATTTCACACTCAGTAACAAGCTGTGATCAGATGGAGTCAGAAATACTCCGAAAACTACAACCAGACAATTACAAAAACTGGGAAGCTACGAAGGAAAGCCATTTAGGAGGTGATTGGCAAGAGATACGAGGTATTAAGAGCCACTCTCCCTAACCACCGCGTGAGGGGCGGCACAAGGTCGGAAAAATGGCCCCCTTGATATTTCGTCCAGAGATAACCTATGGTATGCTAAGAATCGTGATATAAGTTTTAGGTTCTAGAGTTTTTACATTTTTGAGAAAATTACGAGAAATCGTCGACAACCCGTGAAGCCGAAAAATCACTGAAATGAGGTCAAATTTCATGATCAGATAATCGAACTCGCGTGAAGACGCATAGCAAATTATGGCTTTCCGTAGTTTATAATTTTATTTAGGAGGTATTGCTAAGCTGCCTTGATGATATTTTGGACTTACAATTGTAATTCCGAATTCGTGGAGACCAAGCGAAGAGAACCGAAATTTCTAGACTTTGAAAATCAAAAATTCCATACCGTTTTCAAACATCTCAAAACATACTCGGTATTATGTAGAATTCTTTCAAAATTCAATTCTAGCAAGTACAAGAGTTGTATTTGAACGTGATATAATTTTTTTCTTGGCAAAAGTTATTTCTGAGGCGAGCGGCCCCATGCAAGTTGACCCAATTTGACCTTTCGAAGAGATTTTCTTTAACCAGGAATGTAAACAATTCGACTAGCCTTTGCTCGCTTTCTGAGTAAACCATTGAAAGACCCTGCCATTTCCCATTAAAACTATCCAGTAAACCTGAGATAATACTTCGCTGACAGCTTACCTTCCAAATGGGTGTTTGAAGGCAAATAATTTTGATGTTCTTCGCTAATTTTCCTGTGTTTTGCTGCCGTGCTCAACCACCGGCCTTTTCATACGCGGCTACGGCATTTTCTAAGTGTCACCTTTCTCTGGCTTATACAATATTTTTGCAGGACCTAGATCCATGTCTTGCATATAAAGCATCCTCTGGCTATCTACTGAGTTTTGTATTGAATATTTCTAATGAAAAGAGGCAAGAAGTGAAGGAACTAAGTTAACTGAAAAATAGACCCAGATCGATGTCACGCAATCTTTATATCTAAGTGATCACGTGCCGCAAATACATCCGCGTGGATATTTTTGTCTTGCTCTTGCTCACTTCTTCATTTTCTTCCCTACTAGCGTACAATGTTTTCGTTTTGTTTTTTTGTAACTTTTTTATTCTTAATCACAAGCCTATTTCGAAGGATAGTTCTTTGTATGCAATACTTTGAATTGGTGTTTATACACGCAACACATTTACTTTTCCCATTTTCTAGTGACTGTGCAACACACTAGAAATCCTATCTAGTTGTTGCTACAAAAGTCAAATGCCCGGGCAGGTCCATTGCTAATGATTTCCTAAAGCTAGATAAAAGGGAATAGTAATATATATCTGAAAAAGGGCTAGTTACTGGCCGCAAAGCGAGTTTTTGTAATTTGTATTAATTGTATTTACCAATTTCCCCATGGCAGGTGAACACGCAAATAGTCCCCTTCGTGGTGCATCTAACTTTTTAGGAATTATGTTCAACAAGATACCTTGAGATGCAGAAGTAAACGCACGCTTTTATATGATTCTCGAAAACTATCCCCTTGGAAACTGAAAATGATTTGCTTTTGGGTTCGCACAAGACATGTTTCTTTTCGTACGAGCAAAGAGCACGTAAAACTGTTTTGAGAGGTTTAAAACAGATAATTACCAAACGCAAATGGATCTGTGGCAAACGGTTTGTTTACCTCTAAAAAGGTTCTAAATATAGAATTCTCACGGCGTTCGAGCTGTGATCTTTTAAAATCGAACTTTTCGACCGCTCGCCCGATAAGCGAAGTTAGCACGTGCGACGCTCCTAACTTTTTCTTAAATGCCATCGCGCAGAATGAGTGGACATCATTAATTATTCATGACGCCGAAGCGGCTACTTCGAATGCACGAACGCTTTGAATAAGCTCCAAATAAGAGAAGAATGTGCCTTTTTTGGTCCACCAGCTTTGATAAAACTCCTTGGCGCAACTTCGTTAGGTCCAAAATAACAGAACCACGGGCGGAATATTAAAAATGAATGATTTATCTACGGTTTAAGCACAAAATATATAAATTTTACCTAGCAGAAGGACTATCCCTTTGCACTTGAAAATTCCTAAAAAGAGGCCATTTTTTGTATGGAAGCTGACTTTGGGCGCGACTTTCTGCAAACCAGTAACAAAATCCTCAAAACCACAGACAGAATATGTAAGATTGCTCTTTCCTTAAACAGAATACGTTTTAGCTTTTAAAATTTATGGACATGATCCACTATCCCTGCGAGTTTGAAAAAGTCTGGTAGAAACGCAGCGTACCTAAGGTCAGCGAGCTATTGTTTTAAGCACAGGTATGAATAACAATGGCCAAATATAACAATACGCCATTGAAAATCACTCACTTGTGGAGTTCCTCATTATTTGGTGCCGCGAACTTTAAAATATATAAAAGAATCACTAGAGTTTATTAACACAATCTGCCACGCGTATACGCTTGATCAGTACAACGAATAAAACGAGTAAGAGTGGATGTGATGGCCAGCATGTTCCCTGGTTTTGCACTGCGCATCTCTTACTGCGCATAACAAGATGGCCGCCGTAAAAAAGGGCATGTGAAGTAACATTATTAAAATGAAGTTGACGGAAGAGAAACGCTATTGGAATCTTTGTTTGTGGTTGTTTCTTTCCGAAGGGAGACTCAATGTATTGGGAATGGCATAACGTAAGCAGTGCGCGTGTTGGTGAGTTGCACTTCCTTGCGGAGAACCTTGATAGTGGATGTTTGACTTGTCCTTAGTCATTTTGATTTTCATTTAAACGCTTTCTTTATCACATTGTGTCCTAAATGTGATGTCTCGATGTAAATTCTGTAAAAACGGCTTTTTTTTATACTTTCTTCCCCCTTTCACATACATTCCATTCTGAAACTCGCCCCAGTCCTCTCTCAAAAATGCATTTGGTGCGCATCTTCTGCAGCTCTACCGCAAAAACGAGTACGGTGATCCCCATTCTTTATTTCATGATTTTAATAAGGACAGTGCTTCCTTTCGATGAGAAAAAAAATTGGCGCAAATCTATGTTCAGTAAATTGTACGGATTGAGCTATCACGGCTCGAATAGCGCGTGTCCAATTTAATTTTACTTTGGAACGTAAAGTAAAAACAAGGGCATTAAAAGAAATCTTTCTGGTACGTAAGTGGATAAACAATACATTAAAGTCAAATTCTGTGCGATACCACACGCATCATCGAAAAAATCTCTCCTTTTTGTCTAGTTTTGGGCTGCGCGTGGTTTTTGTCAAAGGTCCTAAATAGCCGTATTTGTCAGCATTGTGACGTCAAAACAAGCACGGTGATCCCCACTTTTTATTACTTTTTTTACCATCTTCTTCACTTGTTACATCAGTGTACCAAGTTTCATCTACAATCTATGTTAGGTTCTTTTACTAGGGAATCACCTTAAGTATTTAAGCTCTGTTGCAAAAACTGAACTTACTTACCCGCCATTTTGGTTAAATTGCTTCTGGGGGACAATATAAGAGCTAACATCTTTCGAATGGAGAAGCAAAACATTACGATCAGCGACGAGTGTTCTGGCTTCCGCGCTCAATTTTACTCACCTCGCAGCGAGTTTATTTACGACATAATGGAGATCTTGCATGCGCTAACATAAATGGAAAATTTCACCTTTCTTTCTTGTAGTTTAACTTTTGAACAAAATTCCCGCAAAATAAAGGAAAGTGTAAACGGCAAACCTTATTACGCGAACAAACTCCACTGGATTCGAAAGTTTACAACTTTACAAAGATATGTGCAGGAAAATGCGTTTAGGTCTTTTGAAGAGTATTGTATAACCTTGGGCGCTCACTTTGTCAAAAAAAAAAAAAACACTCTGAAATCAAACATTAAGCTAGTCTCCTTTTGTGGATCAGAGTAACGCCCAAAGAGTACCACAAGGGTGGGGTAGGGGGATGGGAGGAGGGTAATCCTAGGGATACGTTCGTCAGTATCACGACCCAAATACCACGCCAAGCCCTAACCTAAGCGTACGTCAATCGTGGGAACACTGTCATATAGACTTTCTTCTTAGAATCCATGCCACTAAGATGCTACAGGGGATTTATTTAAGTTTGCGCTCTACAGAAAATTTGTCTTCCGGCTTGCGCCCACGCAATTTTATTTTCAAAATCTTCCAGTCGCCCGCTCCCCCACCTTTAATAATAAAAAAAAGGGAATGGGCCGTCCTTTACCCCAAATACATTTTGTTTTCACTCACTTTCAATTCAAAGCTAGCACAAGGGTGGGGTAGGGGACTAGGGGGAGTGAATAGGGTGTGGTTACGAACTGTCAGCTTTTCCACTACCTACTGAGCTGAGCAATAGGCTGAGTGCGCTAAGGAGAAAAACGGGAAGTTGTCCCATTTTAACTTGAAAGAAAAACGTATTTTGAGCGAAAGCAATTGAGTGAATTACTGTATTAAATATTTGGAACAAAAGACATGAAACAATCTTGTGTATGTTTATATCATGATGGAAAATCTTAATTAAATTGTTGCAGTGGCCATGTAATGGACCGTTAAATACATCAACAAGAAAGAGGAATTGTCTTCATAAAAAAGTTCTTTCCCCCTCCCCCGTCAAAAAAAAATTAATCACGTGGTCCAGAAGGGACGAAGGAAAGATTGCGTTACACTCACTAGACCGAGCTTAGGAATGTTTTTATCATACAAGAAACTAAATGAATATCAAGAGGTTGCTCACTGAGAGGTAGATATTGCAACATATAGATTGATTTTCCGGAAAAGTGTTGCACAAGCTTAGCCTGGAACCGGCGTACAAGCTCGACTCAAGATATGACCCTAAATTATAAAGCGCGGCAACACTGAAGAAAGCAATGGAAAAATTAACTGAGAACGTCAAAATTATATGCCTTCAAGGACCCATTTGGAAGGTAAGCTGTCATCGAAGTATTATCTCAGGTTTACTGGGTAGTTTTAATGGGAATTGGCTGGGTTTTTCAATGGTTTGCCCAGAAAGCGAGCAAAGGCTAGTGGAATTGTTTACATTTCCTGGTTAAACAAAATCTCTTCGAAAGGTCAAATTGGGTCAACTTGCATGGGGCCGCTCGCCTCAGAAATAACTTTTGCCAAGAAAAAAATTATATCACGTTCAAATACAACTCTTGTACTTGCTAGAATTGAATTTTGAAAGAATTCTACATAATACCGAGTATGTTTTGAGATGTTTGAAAACGGTATAGAATTTTTGATTTTTAAAGTCTAGAAATTTCGGTTCTCTTCGCTTGGTCTCCACGAATTCGGAATTACAATTGTAAGTCTAAAATATCATCAAGGCAGCTTAGCAATACGTTCTAAATAAAGTTATAAACTACAGAAAGCCATAATTTGCTATGCGCCTTCACGCGAGTTCGATTATCTGATCATGAAATTTGACCTCATTTCAGTGATTTTTCGGCTTCACGGGTTGTCGACGGTTTTTCGTAATTTTCTCAAAAATGTAAAAGCTCTAGAACCTAAGACTTATATCACGATTCTTAGCATACCATAGGTTATCTCTGGACGAAATATCAAGAGGTCCATTTTTCCAACCTTGTGCCATATTTTTTCAATCTCACTCGGTCCCTACAGAGAGTCGCTCTTAAATGGCGTCAGTTATTATTTTTGTCATTTTGCCATTTTTGAGGGCAATAATCGTGTAACTTGGTGGTGAGAGCTGCCAAACTAGCTTCCGAATCCTGAAATAGATCTTAAATAAAAGAAAACGGTAACTTTTCATTGTAATCCGACGCAAGGTAAAGTTTTTTTGTTCACTCGGGTTTGCAGACAATTCGAACTCTGGCTATTTTTATCCCTACTTCCTTTGATTTTTTTCTTGCACTATGAACCATCATGCAATCCACACACGACGTAATACAGATGTCATGCGTCTGCCCGAACTGAATTATAACTCACGCTATGTTTGTAATCAGCAGGATTAGAAAGAGGCCTTTTCAAGAAAAAAGCGAGCCTCACTACAAAATTCACAACAAAAACGTATCCAAACGGTTTCTGAAGTAAAAGTGCTCATCAAAGAAGAGCTTCGTTTGCTTCAAAACCAAATCTGTGCTAAAGATGAAATAGTTTGCCGATCAGGACCAAAAGGTAAAACTGGACGACGGGGAAAACCAGGAAACCGAGGGAGACCAGGCCCCCCGGGGAGTCCCGGGCCAGAAGGACCGCCTGGTAAACACGGACCAATGGGGCCTCGAGGACCGATGGGTGAAAAAGGGGATCCCGGAGTACCGGGTGACCCTGGTCCCGTGGGACCTAGAGGCCTGCCGGGCCAGAAAGGCGTCAAAGGCGAACCGGGAAAGTCCATATCGGCTCTGCTGCAGCGACCTGTTGGAACAACAGTTAATGAAAGTCAAACTGCCATCTTGAAGTGTGTAGCGGACGGTAATCCAACTCCACAGGTCACGTGGTCAAAAGTAAATTCATCGCTTCCCATCGGACGTCACGTAACTACCAGTAATGCCCTGATTATGAAGGATGTTAGACCAGAAGACGATGGAGTTTACAGATGTAGAGCTGAAAACTTGCTGGGCAGCATCAACGCTACAGGGAAACTGATCGTTCAGTGTAAGAATGATTTATCGTTTTTTTACGTATATTAAAAGGATCGTCTCTATAAGAGTTAAAGACTTATAAGAGTTGCACGTATTCTGTAAGAATATTTTTAAAGATGACTCATTATTCGCTGAAACGTTTTTAGTTTCCGTATTTATTCGATTAACCGCACTGGGCGCTTATTATAGTTTTGGACCTTTAGAGTGGGCGCTTATGAAATTTTCACCATTTTAAGTAAGTGTAGTATGTTTATTTCGCAACAAAACAATAAATGGTAATAACAAAACGCGAAGATGTAACAAAACAAGGTTTCTGTAAAATACTCTGAAGAAAACTCCGTCTTCGGGGAATTATTCAATTTCAATCTCACTGTCACTCAAGTCAATAAATGAATTCACTGGTGCTGCCTCCTCGATGTCTGACATCGTAACGTCGGCAAATGGGTTAGTCGCCCGAGAAGCAGATACAGCTTGCTGGATGGAGTTAGGCGATCTAGACCCGCATGACAAGGCTGAACCTCGTTTATGCAATGAATTTGGTCATCTTCATATCCGTCAGGAGCCACAGTTAATGCGCAGCTTTTGAAAGAACGGAAAATTAACTCTCAATCCAGACTATCCTAGGCCTCAAGAATCCACTGAGCGATTTCTCGACGTGGTGGGGCACGCATTGTTCCTGTCGCTGGGTGGGAGGGGGAAGGGGGGTGGGCGCTTATTAACTTTTTCTGCCTTAAGGATGGGCAGTTATTCGAGGTGGGCGCTAATTCGAGATTGGGCTCTTAATCGAATAAATATGGTAGTTCTGTCAATTTCAGATTATAATCATTGAATGTACATCGGAATCAATGTTCTTAAAGGAATTAGAATCAGAGAGAGCTTGAAATTTTACCTAACGTAAAACACTTATGGCAGATGGTATCGAAGATGGTATATAACAATACGCAGACACCCGTAGGGTAACATGGATGAAACAAGATCGATTGGTCACTTGAGATATGCTGTTTTGCTACCATTTTGAGCAAATGTTTTTCTGTATGTTTCTTTGCTTCTTCTGTTCAATTCGAACACAGGGCAAAACATGAACTTGGATAGCTAGAAAATGACTAATTAAGATATTATTGTGTAAGAAGCCGATTTGCATACACTTTCGTTTTTCATTAATGAATGATCATATCACTTACAGTATAAGCAGTGTTTGATTACATCATCTGTGGAATCTTAGACCATCTGTCTCCTCCATACGTCTACTACTCCAACAATTAATAATTGTCCCAGGACGGTTCTCGTTGTTTCAAAGGACTTAGAACTGAGACACATACCTTATCCAAGAACACTAAGCCCTCCAACTTAAGTAGGCCCGTCTCACGTCTGTGAAAACGATTTTAACCATGAAGCAAAGAGAAAAAGAAGAGAAGCAGACGAAGAGAAGGAAAGCACTCGACATGTTGTGCTCCAGGTCAGCTTTGCTGTTGTCTGTAGTGAGTTGCATCGCACTGATTCACGTTGAACTCCGAATACAGGAACATCACCGACAGATATCACACTCAATAACAAGCTGTGGACAGATGGAGACAAAAATACTCAAGAAATTACAACCGCAGAGCTATGGACACTGGCAAGCTAACAAGGAAAGCCATTCAGAAGTTCATTGGCAAGAAACACGAGGTTTTTCACGGTGTAAGTTGTTATTCATCTTTTGAAGACCGCAATAGTTTGTCATTATTTTCAAGGCATTCTTCATCCCTGAAGATATTCCCTCAGAAAATGGGTTTTTACAAACATGAAGTAGGCCCTAGTAATGGTGAAAGGCAGCTTTTGGCCACTATTGAATACAAGGTTGTAGATTTTTCCTTAAGCGGCCACCCTCAGAGTACCTGCAAGTGGCCGCTAAATGGAGGTTGGTCGCTCCATATAGGTTTGTCATAAATTAACAGCAACATCACATTATTTTGAAACAAACGCGCAACGGGAGAAGCATTACTGCTCTACAATCGGTCATCAACTTCTACCTCGGACTGTAGTTTCCTTCATCATATTCTTGAAATGAAGCTAAACTGAGCGCTTATGGCCGCTTAATGAGGTGACAACAATGGGAGAATTCTCGTTGGGACGGTCAAAAGGTCCCGCGGCCGATTAATAGAGGTGGCCGCTTGAAAGAAGTTTATAATTGCCCATTCTTTTCTACAAATATTTCAGGACTTCTGCACACATTTCTCTTCTTGCTTTTACGAAAAGATACGAGAATAAAAGGACAGCAAATTTCTACCCAAAACCCATGGGACTTTCAGATTCCATAGTTATAGCGAGAACGAATCAAAAAAATAAACAAACAAACAATTTATCTAATTTTGTTAGTGTCCAATTGTGTCTTCATGCGCTTTTGCACATCAAAAGTTTAACTTTTTCAAAAATATGCCCATACTATTAGAAATGTTTGTCGGTCACTCGTGAGCTGCGTTTCCATTACTGCTTTAATTTTTATCAATAGATGGGAAAGACGATTTTTTAAGAATAAAGCGAGCTTCGCCACATAATTCACAACAGCAATTGGTCCAAACAGTTTCTGAAGTAAAACTGCTCATCAAAGAAGAACTTCGTTTGCTGCAAAACCAAATCTGTGCTAAAGATGAAACAATTTGTCAGCCAGGACCAAAAGGTAACACTGGACGACGGGGAAAACCAGGAAACCGAGGGAGACCAGGCCCCCCAGGGAGACCCGGGCCAGAAGGACCGCCTGGTAAACACGGACCAATAGGACCTCAAGGACCGAAGGGTCTGAAAGGGGATCTCGGCGTGCCGGGTGACCCTGGTCCCGTGGGACCTAAAGGCCTACAGGGCCAGAAAGGCGTCGAAGGTGAACCCGGGAAGTCCATCTCGGCTCCTTCTTTGCTGCAGCGACCTGTTAAAACGACTGTTAATGAAAGTCAGACAGCCATCTTGAAATGTGTAGCGGACGGTAATCCAGCTCCACGGGTCACGTGGTACAAGCTGAATTCATCGCTTCCTGTTGGACGTTATGTGGTGTCCAGTAGCACTCTGATTGTGAAGGACGTTAGACCAGAAGACGATGGAGTTTACAGATGCAGAGCTGAAAACTTGCTGGGCACCGTCAACGCTACAGCGAAACTAACTGTTCAGAGTAAGTCAGTGAATGAATATTATTTCAAAGCCTTTTTTGTTTACACTTCCTGTAATTTGTAACGACGAATTTTAATCCAGTGAAAGCTTTTGTTAAACCTGTGTCGTCTCAAGCTTCGTTCTAATTATTTTGATTAATATCATTGTTGTCTCTAACTTTTGGAAACCGTAAAGTAAACAAGTGAACACAGTGAGTTGAACATTTCCTGAATGAGCTCCATATCACATTAAATGATTTTTAAAATAGACCTGAAATTATTTCAAACTGATAACACTTTGTTTTTTTGCGCTTTTCTACAGCTCGCCCGAAAATGTTCTTATCATCCAATCGACTAATGGCTGAAGAGAAACAAAATGTCACTATCGCCTGCACTGCTACTGGTCAGCCACAACCAAGCATCACGTGGTTCAAATCAGTTAGTAGTTTGCCACGAGAAAGAGCTAAAGTAAACAAGGGAGCTCTGACAATTTATGACGTTAGAAGAAACGACGGTGGAATATACATTTGTAAAGCAAACAATATGTTGGGGTCAGCATCGGCGATGTCGTTAGTTGTGATATTCCCTCCTCTTCGGTTCAAACTCATACCTCCAAAAGAGGTGACTCCTGATAGGTTTGGTTCAACCGTACTTCTACCATGTTCATCAGAGAGCGACCTAAGAACGAAAATTACCTGGACAAAGGATGGCAAGTCTTCTCTTCCCGCTGACACGTATTTTCTACCCAATGGGACAATGGTTCTGTTAAACATTAAAAGATCACACGTAGGATCTTACACCTGTAGGGCAACTAATGCTCTATCTACAATAGAAGCTAAAGTTAAAATCAACTCTCCACGTATTGTAGCTACTTCCTGCTCTGTGATAAGAAAATACGTCAGTAGTGTAAGCGGAAATTACGTCATTGATCCAGATGGAGAGGGAGGTCTGGCACCATTCACAGTCTTCTGTGACATGACTGATGAGAGTGGAGTTGACGTGACAGTAATAAGTCACGACAGTGAAAGCAGAACACATGTGAATGGATATGGCAGTGCTGGTAGTTATTCACGTGACATTCATTACACAGGAGCGAGTCTGTCTCAGCTAGCGAGTCTCACTAGGGTCTCTTCACGCTGTGAGCAGTTTATCAAGTACGAGTGTTATCATTCAGTGATTTTTAGATATGGAGGATATGCCTGGTGGGTGTCACGTGATTCTGCTAAGATAACGTACTGGGGCGGGGCATCTATCAATGGTAAGTGCGCATGCGGGATGACCAACTCATGCGCAGACTACAGGTTTGGTTGTAACTGTGATAAGAATGACCGTGTATGGCGTGAAGACAGCGGTCTGCTGATTGACAAGACAAAGCTTCCTGTCAAACAACTCAGGTTTGGAGATGCTTCTGGCAGCAATCAAGGTTATCACACGCTGGGGAAATTGAAGTGTTACAGAACAGCATAAACACTAACCTCAGGACAGCGCTTCTAAGCCGGCGCATAGTGCTGAGGACAATTGTTTGTGATAAATAACAGTTTTAATAGCTTGGAGTAGTTTTTACCAATGAAACTCAATAAGGGGACAAAATTACTCACATTGGTTGTAATTAGAAAAAAGTCAGTGGCAGTTTTTTTAACATGAGCGATTTTTCACGTTACTTTTCATGTTCACATCATCTGCGAGGAAATGCGCATGTGTTAAATATCCCGAGAATCACGTCAGTATTCTAAACAGAAAGACCTAAGGCGATTGATATTTAAAACGATTAGAATTTACATCGAGTAACAGAAAGTAGCACAAATAAGTAATAGCCCTTTTAACTCACATTCAGAACTTGTTAATGTTGGTGACGTTTTTTGCTAGAAAAGAAGACATATTTTCTGCAGCAATACAAGATTAAATCTTGTGTAATCAGTAAAGGTTTAGGACTCTTATTCAAAGAAACAAAAGTGAAAACGTGAGATGATGATGACAGGAAGAGCATAGTGTGCTTCAAGCCTCGTACGGCCGTAAGCTTTCAGTGTCTTTCTCAAAAGCCTCATTCCGTTTAAGGCATTGCTTCACGTATGACCAACTCAAAACAGCATAGAGAACCGGGAATGGTATGCTGTTCATCAGGCAGAAGTTGTCGGCCAGGTGGGCGCAAGCTTGCAGTCTCATTCCCACGCAGCGTGCTCGTTTCTTTTGATCCTTCAAATAAGTAGTTTAACGTGACTGGTTGGCACAGATTTACGGTTGGACACTAAAAGCTGCTACGGCGGGGTGTTGAAGCGATAAATGCTAAAGGAGAGCGACTTAATCCCGCAGATGACAAAGCAAAAAGAAGCTTATCTTGGGGAAAACGCTTGCAGTGTAAATTGGCTACTCATCATCTGATTATAAGTTAGGGTTGAGGTTTGACTACACACGGCTGGTGTTTCTATTGTCATGTTCAAAGGCGGCGGTGGGCCAAAAAGGCATTTTTACTACGGCAACCTAGTCGTTGTCGTTAAGCTTTTTCTTGGAACAGTAGGCCGAGGTTGGGCTGTATTCATTGCCCTCTCCTTTACATCCCAGTCGTTCAGGATGGTTCTTTCAAATCAACAAAAAACAAACAAGACAACTACACACACATACTTTTTTCCAATTTCTTGACTTCCCATGAACTCGAACAACGAGTTTACAATACAAAGTGTTCAAACACTGCTCCTCTAACTAAGGTGTCAATTCTTTATAAATAAGGAAGATTTTGTATGCATAAAAATATATAATAAACAGTTATTTGCATTGTTCTAGTTACAATTCGCCACATCAGCATCGAGAAGGGAGTTGGAGCCGAAATGCGTCCCGCAGTGGTTTCTGGGATCGTTACTGGGACGCACCGGTCGGCTATTGAATAATTTTTTTACTTGTCCCTACTAACAACCCCAGACATTATATGAATGAAAATAGTCGCAATTATATACACAACTTTTACAGTTGCGAAAAGAAAGGCTGAAGAAAATTCAGGCTTGTACGGGATTCCAGACAGTTAACTCGGCCCAGTTTCCTTATCTTGTCTCAAATGGCGAACTGCCACAAGGCGCGAAGTTTTCTCTTACTTGTCGTTTACTGTTAATTATTTTTACGCCTATATTAGTAGTTTTACGCAATTTTTTAAACCATAAGAACTGTTTTGAGCTGTTTTTATCTGCTCATTTTCTGTTTTGAGAAATTATCAACTTGGATCTGACGTTTGCCTTATACGAGAAGCTTGAACTCTCTGGTGACGCTCAAAGCGAGCGGCCAAGTTATTTCTTGTCATGGAACAGAAACAAATAATCAACGAGTCTAAGGGTCTGGCAAAACTAGGAGACGTTGCTCCAAAGTTTCTAAATTTAGTAGAGCGAGTAACAAATGCTGAAGACACAAATTTTGCTTCCTGGACGCAAGAAAATGTTTTTAAATCAGCTCTAAAACATTTTCCACAATTTAGTCAGATTAGAAGAAACACTATTTCTGCAACAACATTTTGTAGTTTAGCCGGGGCATTAATTTCCCTCTGTCTCTTGGACAAATTCAACTGAGCTTTTCTGTTCCTTACGAACTGGTGCCTGTCTGTAGTTTCCAATGTAAGTCCTCATAAACGTTACATTTTTGCTTGCAAAATCACCGCTTTGACCATTGAAGAGGTTATTAGAATTACGAAAATGAACTTGCAAGACTCTTGATATTTGAATAATTTCCTCTGAAGCCTAAGCTTAAGGGATAGGATTGGAGAAGTCAGCATATTCTGATAATGGGAATAAAAAGTCCACTACGTAGCAACGAAAATTCCACAGACATGTTTTTAGTATTTTTGTTGGGAAGGTGCTCCATTCACTATTTGTTGTTTTCTTTGTTTTTAACTGTTGCAATAAAAAAAAGATTGTTCAGCTAAGCTAGCCACCTTAAGGCTGTGGAGTCACTATCTCTATAATCTAGTGTACATCTTCTTCTCGTCACTGGCCGTCACCCGATCCTTCCCCCCTCAGAATTTAACTTAATTCAAAGAAAGTTCCGCTGGGGGAAGGGGCGTAAGAGGGGCGTTAACACTTGAAGGGGAATGGAAGGTCAATAAGGGTAACGCTTCTACAACTTGAGAAAAGCGCGGTAAATTTTCTAGTTCCCAATAACCAGGATGTTAGCATCACGGTAGCTCGGTTACACTAGATCTGATGCCTCAAAGGAATGAACAGTAAAACAGGATTTTCGGGTCTGAACACAAGCGACTGTACAACATAGGTTACTGCTTGTAAACATCACCAATTGTCCCATCTAGTGGCGTGTCCAACACGGCCAAACAAAGTACAAAATCAACCCTAGAAATTAAATACTTTCAAATCTGCGTGAATGTCACCTTGAAGTAAAACTTGGTATGATAAATTATTATGGATTAATTCTACCATGACGTCTTTCAATCTCCTTTGCAAGTATGCTGGACCCATTCCTTTTTGCACCAATCACATTTTACATGGCAGCACTAAATAAACTGACAATTACATTTGACGTCATCCAATCTATTGACAGTGTTGTATCCCCGACCGCAACACATTTGACTACAACCTGCAGTACCACTCGATGTTTTGTTGCAGCTCCACCCGTGGGTTCCAAGAATTCCATATCTAGAGTCCGGTTTGCAAAAGTCCGGCGAGTCATCGGCGTATACGAGACTTGACGATGAAGGTCGTCGGTTCGAGTTTCGTTTATTCGACTTTCGCCCTCTTCGCCCGCGAGAGAGCCTTGTGAGCTTGGTTTTGTTCCTGTTAAGTTTGACTTTTATGGCGTGTTCGTATTTCCGTCGAAGTTCGGTGGCAATTGCTTTCATCTTAGGCATAGTTCTCCAGCAAACTTTGACAGTGCAGGAGCCAGATACGCCATGACACTTACAAGTCTTATCCATTTTGCTTATAATAACCTGAAAAAAAAAAAAAAACATCTACAAGAACAAATAAATATAATAAGTAACTTGCAACCTTTCAGCGTCGACTTCTAACTTGTTTTTAATTATTCAAATTTACTGGTTTTTACGGAGTTTTTTGAGGACAAAAACTTGGTAGAACGTTTGCCCTGCTGCCACAGAAATCCCATTGATCCCAACTTTGGAATCGAATCGACTAGAGGACATGAGAAGTTTGCTTGAAGTTTTTCAATCCGTCTAATTAGGCAAAAGTATCTTTGCAGCCCACTTTTTTGGACATTTCTTTGCCGTTGTTGTGCACGATTATAACGTGAAACGTTTTAGTAAGGTTTAAACGTGATATGTTTCCGTTCTATGAGTACTTCGCTATAAAATGTACAGTACTCATTCTTTGTGAAAAGGTTTGGGTATCGGATATTAAAAACCAATTTTGCGAAATTTAGCTTTTTCTTACTGCCGCTCATTCTTACCTTGGTGGCTACTAGCCCAGTTTTTTCATTTTTTTCTTCCAATGAAATTCGTCTCCTTTTTTTTCTCCCTCTAGTTCTTTCTCTGTAATCCACGTCAGTGTAGTAGTACTAAATATAACGTTTGACATCGGCTTATATGCAGGGCTGGACGGACGAACGGACGGAATGGAGGTAATGTGATTACCAAATATTCTCGCATCAAAAGGTAACCGTTTTTCTTACCCACGATGCTCTTTTGCGTGCGCTTCGCACGGGCGAGAGCCCCGCTAATAACTAACTTTTTAGTGACAATCGAAAAGTGATTTTTTTTGTCGTGAGCGTTACATGAAAGTTTTCAATCATTCGAGGTACGTACTCTGTTTTTTATTTTTTACCCTGTAATTTCATTTCTTGAACTTTCAGAACTTTCTTTGTGTAACCAGGTCAAAGCATGTGAGTTATTGATTTTTTCATTTTTATAAATAAGAGATATCAGAAATTGTTCAATGTGTACTTTGAGTGGTCAGTAGTCGAGTTGCCGTCAAGCAACATTTAGAATCATTCACTAAAGATAACTTGATCACTGGTAAAGGGGTTTTTATTATCAGTTCAGAGGGAAACTTCACTTTTAGGGTTAGCTCAATCTATATATTATAAATACTGTTATGAGGATCAGAATTATTTTTAGTTTATCCGTCATGCAATTCCAGACTTTTCTAGAATTATCTTATAATCTGTAATATTCCAGAAATATATCTGTTATGTGACTCAGCAGTTTCCGCAAATAGTAGATGTTGTAATACACTATAAATAGAAATGGAACGTTCTAGATGTTTAAAGAAAAAGTATAAAACTAGGCTTCCAAGTATCAAGTTGCTGTTGTGTGCCCCAGGGGTTTCCCTCGTGGCTAATTGTGATTGAGCTTATCTGCTATGGATGCTATACTGTGAGAAAGCTATAATCAACTGCTATAACTATGGAGGAGCTATAACCTTGGACTTTGCTATATCAAGAGAAAAGAAAGAGACGATAGCAGAAAAGAGAAGACAAAAGAGTTCATGATGAAGTTTCCCGACGAGTTTGTGAACACAGAAAAGCCAATGAGTGGAAAGGATCCAGTGAAATTCAAGAAAGTCAAGCATTGATGTCTCAAGTCAGTTGAGTTGACAGTTGTTCCTGTATAGCCATGAAAGACAGTAAGCCTGCCTACTTTACGAACTGCTTAACTTAATCTTTAACCTTAGTAACTATAACAGTGTATAATTAAATAAATAATAGTTAAAAAAGGTAACTGCTAGTTGTCACACTTTTGTTGCGTGCCTTATATCGTACTCGGGAATTCTCTTTACTTATGCCTTGTTCACGGGCATCTCTTGGTTATTCCGGTACGTAACAATACATCAGTAAAAGATATCATAACTTATGCAAGGTGTATTTCAACTGATCAGGGTGAATTACTATAGATAACTGATAAGTAGCGAATTACCACCATTCAGAGATCGATCGTGCAGAAGCAAACTTTTTTTAGCTAGACAGTTGTTTAAAAGGTGGATTGTAACGATATCCACTGGATAGACTTCTTGCAAATCTCTCATGTAGAAATCATGCCTTAAGAGAAACATTGTCATTAATATGCGGATGGAAATATATGGAAACAACAAAATCTAGAGGTCTCTTGAAGTAAATTGTCAGTGCTGGCACGATGAGCAATTCCATTTCAGTTGTTTATTTGTTTATGTTTTGTTGTGTTGGAAACACCACAGATACTGTATCACATGAACCTGAGTAGAAAGGAAACGACAGCTATTGAGATAACAAAAGAAAAAACAGGAAATAAGGAAAACTGGTGGCCTTTGTTGTGATAAAATTCTGAGGGCTGATTTCGTTCGCGCAATAAGATAACAGTTTTATCGAAACACGTACAGAATACAACGCAGTGTTTTGTTACATCACGTTTAAGGGTAAAATTAATCTCTTCCGCATTTATTCCGCATAAACAGCTCAAAATTGTCGCTTCAGCACCTTCCTCGTTTTTTCATCACGTCTTAGGGTGAAATTTAGACACCAAAGGATTTAGAAGAAGCCTTGTCCGGTAGCTGTAAGCTCGTGATTTGAGGAGTTCATAACGTCACACGTCTATGAAAAAGATTTTAACCATGAAACAAGATGATAAAAGAGCCAAAGAGACAGAGAGAAGGAAAAAAGTCGACAAGTTGTGCTCCAGGTCAGCTTTGTTGTTGTCTGCAGTGAGTTGTATCGCACTGATTCACGTCGAACTCAGAATACAGGAACATCACCGACTGATATCACAGTCAGTAACAAACTGTGATCATATGGAGGTAAAAATACTTCAAAAATTACAACCGCAGGGCCATAAAGACTCGCAAGTTAACAGGGAAAGCCATCCAGAAGGTCATTGGCAAAAGGCACGAGGTATTAATGGCGTCAGTTTTTATTTTTGTTACGTTGCACAGCAATAATCGTGTTTCTCGATAATGAGAGCTACACGAAAACCAGCTTCCAAAACCTGAAATTAATAGAACTTAAAGAGAACGGTAAATTTTTGTTGCCATCTAACTTAAGGTTAATATGCAACTCTATAAAACGTTTCTTTTTACTTCCCCACCACCCCACCCCCCCTAGTACTTCATCAATCGTAGTTGGTGTTTTTCCTTAATCATCCACAATCTACACGTGCTTTGTTACAGATGTCATTTGTCCCTCTCAAATTGAATTATCACTATTTTTGCCATGACTATAATCAGTAGATCAGAAAGAGGCCTTTTCAAGAAAAAAGCGAGCTTCACCACACACTTCGCATCAGAAACTGGTCCAAACAGTCTCTGAAATAAAACTGCTCATCAAAGAAGAGCTTCGCTCTCTGCAAAACCAAATCTGTGCTAAAGATGAAACTGTTTGCCGGTCAGGACCAAAAGGTAACACTGGACGACGGGGAAAACCAGGAAACCGAGGGAGACCAGGCCCCCCAGGAAGATCCGGGCCAGAAGGACCGCCTGGTAAACACGGACCAATAGGGCCTCAAGGACCGACGGGTGAAAAAGGGGATCTCGGATTGCCGGGTGACCCTGGTCCCGCGGGACCACGAGGCCTACCGGGTCAGAAAGGCGTCAAAGGAGAACCGGGGAAGTCCATCTCGGCTCCTTCTCTGCTGCAGCGACCTGTTGAAACAACTGTTAATGAAAGTCAGACAGCCATCTTGAAATGTGTAGCGGACGGTAATCCAACTCCACAGGTCACGTGGTACAAGCTGAATTCATCGCTTTCCGTTGGACGTTATGCAGTGTCCAGTAGCGCTCTGATTGTGAAGGACGTTAGACCAGAAGACGATGGAGTTTACAGATGTAGAGTTCAAAACGTGCTGGGCAGCATCAATGCTACAGTGAATCTTATTGTTCAATGTAAGATTGACTACTTACTTTAAAGTGTTTTGTAATAATAAACCTTTGAGCAACTGAAATTGATGAACGAAGGTGTAGACTGACTAAGTACAACATTTGACAGGGTTGATAGTGAGTTTTAAGTTTGACTTTAGGTTTATCAATTAGTTCTTGTTGTTAACGTGAATAAACATTCGGCAATTTAAGTTCAGTACATGTAAAGGTTCTTGATTTCCTTTTTGTAAGCCGCAAGAGACTAAAAAATGAGCTCAGGATCTTATTACCAAAAGCTATGAGACTATTTTAAGGAGTACAGATTAAAAATGCAGATGTAAGAACGTGCTACAGCTGTACCTCGATCCTCAACGTGATGCTAAAATAAATTAAAGGTAACGATTATTCAAGGGTTCAGTGAAAGCAATAACTAATACAAGAAAAATTAGGTAATGTTGTTTGTAAATCCTAGAATCTATGAAACGAGGCAATTTCCTAGAAAGTTTGTTGTTTCCAGCAGCTATTTTTCATGAAATGAAACGTTTTTTTCAATTTCTCGTTAGTTGGTCCTCAACTTTTCTTGTCATCTAATCGGCTGATGGCTGAAGAGAAGCAAAGTGTAACTATCGCCTGCAATGCTACTGGTAAGCCGCACCCAAGTATCACGTGGTCAAAAGCCTTTAGTTCTTTGCCTAAAGACAACGCTGTCGTTAAGAATGGAGCCCTTACAATCTATAACGTTGCAAAAGACGACGGTGGTATATACATGTGCAAGGCAGAGAATATTCTGGGACGGGCCACTGCCACAGTTCAACTCATGGTTTTTTCTCCTCTGCGGTTCAAAGTCCGTCCTCCTCAAGAAATAACACCTTCAATTGGTTCAAATGTTCGCGCGACGTGTTTGGCCGAGAGTGATCTGAGACCAACAATTACATGGGAGAAAGAGGGCAAATTGTCACTTCCCGCTGACACGTATTTTTTCACAAATGGAACATTGGTTTTCCGAGACATAAAAAAAATACACGAAGGATCTTACATCTGTAGAGCAACTAACGCTCTATCTACGATAGAAACTAAAGTTAAAATCAATTCTCGTGTTAAAGCTACTTCCTGTTCAATGGTAAGAAAATACAGCAATGTAAGCGGAAATTACGACATTGATCCAGATGGCGTGGGAGGCCTGGCACCATTCACAGTCTTCTGTGACATGACTGATAAGAGTGGAGTTGGCGTGACAGTGATAGGTCACGACAGTGAAAGCAGAACACATGTGAAGGGATATGGCGGTCGAGGTACTTACTCACGGGACATTCATTACACGGGAGCGAGTCTGTCTCAACTGGCGAGTCTCGCTAGTGCCTCTTTACACTGTGAACAGTTTATTAAGTATGAGTGCTCTGCTTCCGTTTTGCTTTCCCCTTATTATGGCGATCCCTATGGATGGTGGGTGTCACGCGATTCTAGTAAGATGACCTACTGGGGTGGAGCATCTATCAGTCTTAAGTGCGCATGCGGGATGACCAACTCATGCGCAAACTCCAGGTTTGGTTGTAACTGTGATAAGAATGACAATGCATGGCGTGAAGACAGCGGTCTACTGACTGACAAGACAAAGCTTCCTGTCAAACAACTCAGGTTTGGAGATACTGTTGGCAGCAGACAGGAAGGTTACCACACACTGGGCAAATTGAAGTGCTACGGCATGGCATAAACACCAACCTCAGGACTGTGCTTCGACGTACATAGTGCTGAATGCACTACTCTGCAATCCAGTTCTTGTTATTTAGCATCATTTTTTTTTATCAAGGGAACTGTTTTAGGAAACAAGACTACTAACGTTCGTTGTAATTTTTGATATACAAAAGTCCGTTATACTGCTTCCTGATGTGCGGTTTTTCACGTTTGTTATCACCTCTCATGTTCAGATCATCCGCCGTTTTGATCTTTCCTTTATTGGTAAAACTCAATGCCGGTAAATGTACTTAATGAAATAAAAAGGGTATTGAAAATAGGAAGGTCTAAGATGTTTGGAAATAGACGACAGTTAACAAAATGAACCACACATAGGTTAAATACCGTAAAATTCCAAAAATAAACCCCTCCAAATATAAGCCCCCAAATTCGTAACGCAAAAAACCCTCCGTTAAATCGTCCCTCCGAATATAAGCCCCCCGGGGGCTTGTACTTGGAAATTGCCCTCAAATACAAAGTAAAAACGGTAAATTTGCTTCCAACTATAAGGCTAACCCAATCGATTTTGAAACGCAAATTTCCCTCCGTAGATAAGCCCCTCCAAAAGGGCCATTGAAAAATATAAGCCCCGGGGGTTATTTTCGGAACTTTACGGTATATATATAAGCTGCTACAGCAGGGTTTTGAAGCGATAAATAATAAGTTTACCTTGCTAACATTTTGCGACTGTCATTGGAACTGTATTTATTTCGATCTCTTTGATTTCCCAGTCTTTTAGGATCGTTCTTTCACATTAACGATCAACCAACAACGAGGCAACCAGACACAGTCGTTTTCCCAATTTCGTGACTTTTCATGAACTCGAACAAGTCGTGTTTACAATACAAAGTGTTCAAACACTGCTCCTCTAACTAAGGTGTCAATTCTTTATAAATAAGGAAGATTCTGTATGCATAAAATATATAATAAACAGTTATTTGCATTGTTCAAGTTGCAACTCGCCACATTAGCAACGAGAAGGGAATGGAAACCGAAATGCGTCCCGCAGTGGTTTCTGGGATCGGCACTGGGACGCACCGGTCAGCTTTGGGGTAAGTTTTTTTACTTGTCCCAAGTAACAATCCCAGACATCTTTGCGAAAGGTAACTCGGCCCAGTTCCCTTATCTTGTCTCAAATGGCGAACTGCCACAAGGTACCGAATTTTATACACACCCAGGTACCCGAGTTAAGGCCCTTTCACTTGAGAGGTTAAGCATCACGTTTACGTCAAACGGCAAACGCGAATTTGTACCACGTGACCAAGTTTCCTCTTTACTTGTCGTTTACTGCTCATTATTTTTACACCTAAATTAGTAATTTTACGCAGTTTTTTATCCATAATAATGAGCTGTTTTTATCTGCTCATTTTCTATTTTGAGAAATTATCAACTTGAATCTGACGTTTGCCGTATACGTGAAGCTTGAACTCTCTAGTGACGCTCACAGCGAGCGGCCAAGTCAGATATTTCTTGCCATGGCACAGAAACAAATAATCAACGAGTCTTAGGGTCTGTCTTACAGACGTTGCTCCAAATTTTCTAAATTTAGTAGAGCGAGAAAAAATGCTGAAGACACAAATTTCGCTTCCGGGACGCATCTCTAAAACATTTTTTCCCCTCAATTTAGTCAGATTAGAGAAACACTATTTCTGCAACATCATTTGTAGTTTATCCAGTTATTGAATAAAGAAAATTTCTCTCTGTCTTTTGAACGTTTTCAATTGAGCATTTCTGTTTCTCACGAACTGGTGCCTGTCTGTATCTTACAATCTAAGTCCTCATAAGCGAAAAATTTCTGCTTGTAATATCACTGCTTTGACAATTCAAAAGGTTACAAGAATTAAAAAAATGAACTTGCAAGACTCTTGATATTCAGATAACTTCTTCTCAAGCCTAAGCTTAAGGGATAGGAAAGGAGAAGTCAATATATTCTGATAATGAGAATAAAAGGTCCACCAGCAAGGAAATAAATAAATGTGGTTTTAGTTTCATTGCAGGGAAGGTGCACCATTCACTATTTGTTGTTTTCCTTGTTTTTACCTGTTGCAATGAATATATACATTGCTTAGCTAAGCTAGCCACCTTACGGCTGTGGAGTCACTGTCTCTATAATCTAAGGTACATCGTTTTCTCGTCACTGACCATCACCCCATCCTTTCGCCACCCCTCGGAATTTAACTTAACTCAAAGAAAGTTGTTCGGGGGAGGGGTGTAACAGGGGTGTTAACACTTGAAGGGGAGGGGAGGAAGGCCATTCAAGCTACTGCTTTTACTACTACATAAAAGCGTTCAATTTTCTAGTACCCATTAACCACGATGTTACATCACGGTAGCTCGGTTACACTAGATCTGATGCCTCAAAGGAATGAACAGTAAAACAGGATTTTCGGGTCTGAACACAAGCGACTGTACAACATAAGTTACTGCTTGTAAACATCACCAATTGTCCCATCTAGTGGCGTGTTCAACACAGCCAAACGAAGAACAAAATCAACCCTAGAAATTAAATACTTTGAAATCTGCGTGAATGTCACCTTGAAGTAAAACGTGGTATGATAATTTATTCTGGATTAATTCCACAATGACGTCTTTCAATCTCCTTTGCAAGTATACTGGACCCATTCCTTTTTGCACCAATCACATTTCACATGACAGCACCAAATAAACTGACAGTTACATTTGACGTCATCTAATCTATTGACAGTGTTGTATCCCCGACCGCAACACATTTGACTACAACCTGCAGTGCCACTCGATGTTTTGTTGCAGCTCCGCTCATGCGTTCCAAGAATTCCATATCTAGAGTCCGGTTTGCAAAAGTCTGGAGAGTCATCGACGTAATACGAGACTTGACGAGGAAGGTCGTCGGTTCGAGTTTCGTTTATTCGACTTTCGCCCTCTTCGCCCGCAAGAGAGCCTCGTGAGCTTGGTTTTGTTCCTGTTAAGTTTGACTTTTATGGCCTGTTCGCATTTCCGTCGAAGTTCGGTGGCAATTGCTTTCATCTTGGGCATCTTTCTGCACTTTGACAGTGCAGGAGCCAGATATGCCATGGCAATTACAAGTCTTATCCATTTTGCTTATAATTACCTGAAAATTATAAAGAAATAAAATTTAAGCACATCTACAAGAACAAATAAATATAATAAGTAACTTGCAACCCTTCAGCGTCGATTTCTAACTTGTTTTTAATTATTGCTGGTTTTCAGTGTCACGCCATTCAAAATAGATTAAAATAAAAATCAAAACCATTCGACAGATAAAGTCCAGAATCTTGGAAATGAAAGGAAGTAAGTATACAAAGACCCTCGCCAAGATTTGGGTGGAAGGAATAATTCGTATACGAGATATCCGAAGAAATGTTTTACCGAAATTTATAGAGCTTTATATGGGGACGCCATGCTGGAGCTCATCCGGATGAGCTCCAACAGAAGCCAACAGAAACATCTGTTACCGAGTTTTGCTACCAAAGTGTGAATTTATTCTTCGAGAAACTCAAAAACATTAAAGTAATACTTTTTCTAATACATGAACTGTTTAGATAGCAAAATTTCTTAAAATAACTCATTTTTTTACCCTACATGACAGCTAGCTTGGCCGTCATGTAAATGCCGCGTCACGCAAAAGCTTAGAAATTCAAGCGTACTCTATCACAAACCCAAGAATCCGTTTGAAGCGAAAATTTGTATGAAAATTAGATCTCAGCTGCTCTAATGCATCGTGAAAGTAAAATCTCGGTAGGATCGATAGTTTTTTAGTTTGCATTTTGGTGACGTCATTTGAAAACCAACAATTCAAATTTACTGGCTTAGTACGTTCGCCGTGTTGCTACAGGAATCCCATTGATCCCAACTTTGGAATCGAATCGACTAGAGGACATGAGAAGTTTGCTTGAAGTTTTTCAATCCGTCTAATTAGGCAAAAGCATCTTTGCAGCACACTTTTGTACATTTCTTTGCCGTTGTTGAGCACGATTACAACGGTGAAACGTTCTAGTAAGGTTTAAACGTGATATGTTTCCGTTTTATGAGTACTTCGCTATAAAATGTACAGTACTCATTCTTTGTGAAAAGGTTTGGGTATCGGATACTAGTAACCAATTTTGCGAAATTTAGCTTTTTTTCACTGCCGCTCATTCTTACCTTGGTGTCTACTAGCCCAGTTTTTTCATTTTTTTCTTCCAACGAAATTCGTCTCCTTTTTTTTCTCCCTCTAGTTCTTTCTCTGTAATCCACGTCAGTGTAGTAGTACTAAATACAACGTTTGACATCGGCTTTTATTATATAAACACCAATGAAATACCAGGTGAGCTTTCGCGCGAAAACTTGATAACTTCACATGTGAAAATAACATGTTATCTTCACATGTGAAATATCACCGTTGCTATGGCTTCATAATAAATCGCGCCTTTCACACCAAAAAACTATTTAAGTGAAATGGTTTTGTATTTCATTGGTGTTTATATAATAAATAGAACATTACATGGCCGCTTGGAGATACGAAATTTCTCTTCTCGTGTTGAAAAATATTTCACGAGTGAGCGCAGCGAACGAGTGAAATATTTTTCAACACTCGAAGAGAAATTTCGTATCTCCAAGCGGCCATGTAATATCCTCTTATATGCAGGGCTGGACGGACGAACGGACGGAATGGAGGTCATGTGATTACCAAATGTTCTTGCATCAAAAGGTGACCATTTTTCTTACCCATGATGCTCTTCTGCGTGCGCTTCGCATGCGCGAGAGCCCCGCTAATAACTAACTTTTAGGCAATTCGTTAGCTTCGACCCCTAACTTTTAAGTGACAATCGAAAAGTGTTTTTTTTTGTCGTGAGCTTTAGATGAAAGTTTTCAATCATTCAAGTTACGTACTCTGTTTTTGATTTTTATACCCTGTAATTTCATTTCTTGAACTTTCAGAACTTTCTTTGTGTAGCCAGGTCAAAGCATGTGAGTTATTGATTTTTTTCATTTTTATAAATAAGAGATATTAGAAATTGTTCAATGTGTACCGTGAGTGGTCAGGCGTCGAGTTGCCGTCAAGCAACATCGGTGAGGGTAAAAGGCGGAATGAGTTCGCGGAATGGCATGTGGCATGGCTTGCGGATTGGCATAATTATGTGGAATGTAATATATGCAGAATGACCGAAAGAAATAAATTAAACTGAAAAGTGCGCCCTTTTTTGGCGCCAATCAATTTACAAACGCAGCCGCTGTTTTAATGTTGACATACGATGACAATCAAAAAGCCACAAAGGCTCATTGTCGATTAGCAAATGATGTTTGCACGATTAACTTTACAGGTTCCTTCTACCCATATTTGTATTTGCAACCGCGTGAAAAGTGTTTCTTTTTCAGACGGGGTAACGTGATCGTCACATAATATTCAGAGATGAAACGGATCTTGTATTTTGTTTCCTTAGCTGCTTGGGTAAGTTTTCAGCACTCGAAGCTAACAGCTGGCAGAGAAGGGCGGGTTCGAATCCTGGCAATTGAGTGTGTCTTATTTTTTTCCCCTTCCTACCAATTTAGCATTTTTCACGATCAAACGCACACACTCACACAAACAAGGAAGGTGCGAAGACACTAGATTTCTGGATAAAATGTTTCACTCGGGACGTTCATTTAGTCTCAAATATGATCTGATTCGTCCAACGTATTAATTAATAATCCCTAGGATTGTAGCTAGCCCGACTTCACGTTCAACAAGCGTTCTTTTCCCTCTAGCGTTTTGACATTTGACTTTATTATAATAGTGGGCTGTATTGTCGAAAGCAACGTACAATAATAAATTAAGTATTAATTAAGTATCAAATAGACACGAATGCAGTAAAGCTTATCGCTATTTTCTGCTCTGCCTTGTTGGTTAAGCCAGCAGTAACCGGGACCAGCAAAAAAGTTTGCTCACTCAATTTGGCGCCAATAAAAGGCGCGGCAAAGACGCGCGCATGTTTTTCAGCTTAATTTATTTCTTTGCGCCATTTTCCATATTTTACATTCCGCATAATTATGCCATTCCGCAAGCCAAGCCACGTGCCATTCCGCAAACTCATTCCTCCTTTTACCCTCACCGAAGCAACATTTAGAATCATTCACTAAAGGTAACTTGATCACTGGTAAACGGGTTTTTATTATCAGTATAGAGGGAAGCTTCAGTTTTAGGGTTAGCTAAATCTATATATTATAAATACATAAGTAAAAGATATCGTAACTTGTGCAAGGTGTATTTCAATTGATCAGGGGTAGAGTTGAAGGTCGGACACTGTAGGCCAGCGGTTACTCATATGAGTACATCCGGGACACGAAGAGTGTGTAGTGAGCGGGAAAGCGAGTGCTGTGTGTATTGTCGTGTGTTGTGCTATTAAAAGCATCTGTTGACCTTTGTGGCTTGCCTTTGTGGCCCTTGAACACTACAAATTGGCGACGAGGATGTCAAACTCAGTGGAACGAGCGTTGCCGCCCTTAGACTTGACGGGTTCTTCGTCTCAGGTCGCCGAACGGTGGCGACAGTGGAAACGATCCTACCAATATTACATCCATGGCAAAGGAATTACGAGCGCCTCTCGAAAGGAAGCTCAATTACTTCATTTAGCGGGCATGGCAGTCCAAGATATTTTCCAAGACCTTCCGGATCCAGGGCCGATCAATGCCGAGCTGGATAACGAGTATGTAGTGTGTCTTCGTAAGCTTGATGCTCATTTTCGTGCCGAGGACAATGTGCCATACGAGCGCCATGTTTTTCGACAACTTGCGCCGACCAAGGGGGAGACCGCTGACAAATTTATCGTTCGTCTACGAAAACAAGCTCGTCACTGCAATTTTGGCGAAGCTCTGGAGGAAAATTTGCGAGATCAGCTGATCGAAAAGATCTCCAATGTTGAGCTGAAGAAGAAATTACTCGAGGTGAATAATATTACGCTAGAAGTGGCGATGGATAAGGTCCAAAAGTGGGAAGCTTCGCGCGAGCAGGCGAGTCAAATGGGTGCGGTAAACCAAGAACAAAAAGAACCCGGAGCAATTGGGGGAGCAGGGACTAATGTTGTTGAAGAAAGGTCTGGGCGTGGATCGAAAGGTAAAGGTGTTTGTTTCAACTGTGGAAAAGAAGGTCACTTTGCTAAAGACGGCAATTGTCCAGCTCGTGGACGCAAGTGTAGTAAGTGTGGCAAGTACGGACACTATGCTAACTGTTGCAAGGGGGGGGGAAGGATCCCGAAGTTTGCGAAGCCAAATACCACTTCACGACGGGGAGGAAGACATCAAAGTCAAGGAAAAGGAGGTCAGACTAATTTTGTAGAGGGACCTTTGGAACTCCCAGGTGAGAATGATTCATTTGCCTTTACTGTAGAAGAGTAGACATGCAATTTGGCCGCTTCTGCTGAGCCAGTGATTTGTGTAAGCATTGGGGGAGTCAACAGGGATGTGTTAGTTGACTCTGGATCTGGGAGCAATCTAATAAGCATGGACACTGTTAAAGAGTTAAAGCAACAGGGACTTAAAATTCAGTTGCAACCCTGCACAAGAAAGTTGTATGCTTATGGGGGTCGTGCACTTGAAATCGAAGGTCAGTTTCAGTCAGAAGTTTCTGTTGGCAACACGAAGATTGTGGCAGATTTCATTGTTGTCAAAATGGGTCGCTGTTTGCTAGGATATTCGACTGCTGTAGATCTTGGAATCCTTCGTGTGGATCCAGCTGGAACTCTTGACACAGGGAACTGTAACACTGTTAATAGCACTTTTGTGGGACAACTCGAGGAAAAGTACCCCAGTGTGTTTCATGGGATCGGGAAACTAAAAGGTTACCAGTTGAAGTTACACGTTGATCCTAGTGTAACCCCAGTGGTTCAAAAGATGCGTAGAGTACCTTTTTCCCTGAAGGATAAAGTAACTGTCAAGGTTAATGATCTTCTTGAGAAGGACATAATTGAAAAGGTTGAGGGGCCCACAGCATGGGTTAGCCCAGTTGCTGTTGCGCCAAAAGCGTCAGGGGACATAAGGTTATGTGTCGATATGCGTAGGGCCAATGAAGCTATTGTCTGTGAGAGATTGCCCATACCAACTATAGATGAGGTGCTGGAGAGCCTAAATGGGAGCGCTGTGTTCTCGAAATTAGATTTGAGGTGGGGTTTCCACCAGATCGAGTTGGATGCTGATTCAAGGGATATCACTGCTTTTGCCACCCATGACGGAATATTCCGGTACAAGCGTTTGAGCTTTGGCGTCAATGCTGCGCCAGAGAAGTACCAGCATATTATCACCCAGTCAATGGCTGGTCTCCGAGGAGTGGCTAATATAGCAGATGACCTCATTGTTCATGGTCGAGACACTGAGGAACATGATAAGAACTTACGGCGCGTGTTGGAGCGTCTTAGTGAGAAGCAGCTAACCTTGAATGCAGAGAAGTGCACCTTCAGGAAGAACAAAGTAGTGTTTATGGGTCTTTTGCTCAGCAAACATGGAGTCGGGCCTACTGAGGAAAAAGTCAGAGCTGTTGCTGAAGCAAGTCAACCGCAGACACCCTCAGAAGTTCGTAGCTTCTTGGGTCTTGTCGGATTCAGTGCAAGGTTTATACCCGATTTTGCAACAACTGCTGATCCCCTGAGAAGACTTGCAAGAAAAGGAGAACCGTTTATGTGGGGCAAGGAGCAAGAGAACTCATTTCAGAAATTGAAGAGTCAAGTCGCAAGTGCACCAGTCTTAGCGTACTTTGACAAGGATGCACCTACTCGTGTTATTGCAGATGCCAGTCCGGTGGGGCTCGGAGCAGTGTTGGTCCAAGAGAAGAATGGAGAAAGTCGTGCTGTCTGTTACGCCAGTCGTAGTTTGAGTCAAGTGGAGCGCCGCTATAGTCAAACTGAGAAAGAAGCACTAGCCTTAGTCTGGGCATGTGAACGCTTCCACCTCTACTTGTATGGGCTGCCACAGTTTGACCTTGTAACAGACCATGAAGCACTCAAAATAATCTATTCAAGGAAATCCAAACCTTCAGCCCGAATAGAGCGCTGGGTTCTGCGTCTACAACCGTACAATTATCAAGTTTGTTATGTGCCATCCAGACAGAATATTGCAGATGCCCTCTCCCGACTGACCAAAATACCTGCCTCAGATCAGTCCCAGGAGGACGATGGATACATACGCCTGGTAGCTTTGCATGCTGTCCCCGCAGCGTTGCGAATCAAAGAAATTGAACGGATTTCAGCACAAGATCCAGAGTTGCAAGCAGTCAGAAATTGCCTCATTGAAGAAAAGTGGGACAATGCTCCTAAGTCATACTTGCCAGTGCGTAATGAGTTGACCTTTATCGGTCATGTAATTCTACGGGGAACGAGAATTGTTGTACCCCAATCTCTTCGCAAGAGAGTTGTCAGTTTAGCTCATGAAGGGCACCAAGGTGTCGTGAAGACAAAGGAGAGACTTAGAACGAAAGTCTGGTGGCCTGGAATGGATCGTGATGCAGAACGACGATGTGCAGAGTGTTACGGATGCCAGCTGGTTACTAAGAATGTTCCGCCCCCACCAGTGAAACCAACATTGCTACCCAGCCAACCATGGGAAGAAGTAGCTGTGGATCTAATGGGTCCATTACCCTCTGATGAACACCTGTTAGTCCTTGTTGACTATTACAGCCGATGGATGGAAGTCGATGTCATCCGATCAACTACCAGTAAAACCATCATCCATTGCCTAAATGCCCAATTCGCAAGACATGGATTGCCCAGAGGCCTGCGCACCGACAATGGTCCAAACCTGGTGTCCAAGGAAGTAGAAGAGTATTTGAACGAAATGGGGATTGAGCACCATTACACGACACCTCTGTGGCCATGGGCAAATGGCGAAGTGGAAAGGCAGAATAGGTCGCTTCTGAAATCTGTTAGAGCAGCTCACGCAGAAGGAAAGAATTGGAGGGAGGAACTACACAGGTTCCTGTTGGCGTACAGATCAACGCCACACTCGACTACAGGAAAGAGTCCTGCTGAGTTGTTGTTTAGAAGAAAGCTTAAAACTAAGATGCCTGAGCTGGTCGATTTGGAAGAGGAGGAAATAGAAGTCAGCGACCAAGGAGTCCGTGATCGGGATACACAGAGAAAGCAGACCGGTAAGGACTATGCCGACAAGAGGTTTCATGCCAGAGACCGAAATGTGAGAGAAGGAGACACTGTTTTGCTAGAGAAGACGAAAGAAAACAAGCTGTCGTCTTGCTATGAGAAGGAACCATACGAGGTGATGTCTCGTTATGGAGACCAGGTGATACTGAGATCACCACAGGGAGTTCAGTACAAGCGAAACCTTCAGCATATTAAGCCATTTAACATGCCAGATCAGAAAGAACAGGGAGCTTCATTACAGCATGCTGAACCCCCGACCGAACCAAAGACCACCGAGAAACCACCCATGAAAGAGAATCCAGTACCAACGACAGAGTCACCACCAGAACCACCTGCTGCTGTACCTACAGCTGAGCAGCCAGTTCGAAGATCCGGCAGAATTACTAGCCGTCCGAAGGCACTGAACGATTATGTTCTGAACTGAACTTAGGGAACTTTATACTGTGATATTCATTGTTGTGTTTTAAAAGTAACATTTGAACATTTATATATGGATTTAACCACAAGCACCATGTTTATGGCTAGTGACTTTGTTTCGGGTGTTGAAACAAGAACTGAACTCAAAATGCACGTTTAGAGGAACTTTTCTGTTATGTGATATTAAGTATTTAAGCGAAGGAAAAGAGGGATGTAGTGTATTACCTGTAGGCCAGCGGTTACTCATATGAGTACATCCGGGACACGAAGAGTGTGTAGTGAGCGGGAAAGCGAGTGCTGTGTGCATTGTCGTGTGTTGTGCTATTAAAAGCATCTGTTGACCTTTGTGGCTTGCCTTTGTGGCCCTTGAACACTACAGACACCATTTAGAATCACTGTAGATAACTGATAAGTAGCGAATTACCAAGATGACTGATGACATTTCATGCATGTCACTGTCGTGCAAAAGCAAATTTTTTGTAGCTAGATAGTTGTTTAAAAGGTATATTGTAACGATATCCACTCGATAAATTTCTTGCAAATCTCTCAGGTAGAAATCATTCCTCAAGAGAAACACTGTCATTAAAATGTAAAATGCGGATGCAAATATATGGAAACAACAAGATCTAGAGGTCAAATGAAGTAAATTGTCAGTGCTGGCACGATGAGCAATTCCATTTCAGTTGTTTATTTGTTTATGTTTTGTTGTGTTGGAAACAACACAGACACTGTATTACATGAACCTGAATAGAAAGAAAACGACAGCTATTGACATAACAAACGAAAAAAACAGGAAATAAGGAAAACTGGTGGCCCTTTTTGTGATAAAATTCTGAGGGCGGATTTCGTTCGTGCTATAAGATAACAGTTTTAACGAAACACGTACAGAATACAACGCAGTGTTATGTTACATCACGCTTAAGGGTAAAATTAATCTCTTCCGCATTTATTCTGCATAAACAGCTCAAAATGGTCGCTTCAGCACCTTCCTCGTGAAATTTAGATCACCGTTCATCTCTTTCGCATCCCTTCTCGTTGTTTCAAAGGATTTAGAAGAAGCCTTGTCCGGTAGCTGTAAGCTCGTGATTTGAGGAGTTAATAACATCACACGTCTATGAAAAAGATTTTACCCATGAAACAAGGTGAAAAAAGAGCCAAAGAGACAGAGAGAGGAAAAAAAGACGACAAGTTGTGCTGCAGGTCAGCTTTGTTGTTGTCTGTAGTGCATGAGTTGCATCGCACTGATTCACGTCGAACTCAGAATACAGGAACATTACCGACTGATATCACACTCAGTAACAAGCTGTGATCATATGGAGGCAAAAATACTTCAAAAATGACAACCGCACGGCCATGAAGACTCGCATATTAACAGGGAAAGCCATTCACAAGGTCATTGGCAAAAGGCACAAGGTATTAAATGGCGTCATTTTTTATTTTTGTTACCGTGATTGCGCAGCAATAATCGTGTTTCGCGATAATGAGAGCTACACGAAAACCGGCTTCCAAAACCTGAAATTTTCGTTGCTTTCTAACTCAAGTTTAATATGCAACTTTATAAAACGTTTCTTCTTATCCCCCCCCGTAGTTGGTATTTTTCTTCAGTCATCCACAATCTACACGTCCTTTATTACAGATGTCATTTGTTCCTCTCAAACTGAATATTCACTATTTGCTATGACTGTAATCAGCAGATCAGAAAGAGGTCTTTTCAAGGACAAAGCGAGCTGCACCACACACTTCACAACAGAAACTGGTCCAAACAGTCTCTGAAGTAAAACTGCTCATCAAAGAAGAGCTTCACTCTCTGCAAAACCAAATCTGTGCGAAAGATGAAATAGTTTGGCGATCAGGACAAAAAGGGAACACTGGACGACGGGGAAAACCAGACCCCCCAGGGAGACCCGGGCCAGAGGGACCTCCTGGTCTGAGAACTGGAAGGTGTTGATATGAAAAAGATTTTAACCATGAAACAAGATGAAAAAAAGATCCAGGAGACTGCAGAAAGAAGAAAAGAAGTCGACATTTTGTGTTCCAGGTCGATCAGCTTTGTTGTTCTCTGTGGTGAGTTGTCTCGCACTGATTCACGTTGAACTCAGAATACAGGAACACCATCGCCTGATTTCACACTCAGTAACAAGCTGTGATCAGATGGAGTCAGAAATACTCCGAAAACTACAACCAGACAATTACAAAAACTGGGAAGCTACGAAGGAAAGCCATTTAGGAGGTGATTGGCAAGAGATACGAGGTATTAAATGGCGTCAGTTATTATTTTTGTCATTTTGCCATTTTTGAGGGCAATAATCGTGTAACTTGGTGGTGAGAGCTGCCAAACTAGCTTCCGAATCCTGAAATAGATCTTAAATAAAAGAAAACGGTAACTTTTCATTGTAATCCGACGCAAGGTAAAGTTTTTTTGTTCACTCGGGTTTGCAGACAATTCGAACTCTGGCTATTTTTATCCCTACTTCCTTTGATTTTTTTCTTGCACTATGAACCATCATGCAATCCACACACGACGTAATACAGATGTCATGCGTCTGCCCGAACTGAATTATAACTCACGCTATGTTTGTAATCAGCAGGATTAGAAAGAGGCCTTTTCAAGAAAAAAGCGAGCCTCACTACAAAATTCACAACAAAAACGTATCCAAACGGTTTCTGAAGTAAAAGTGCTCATCAAAGAAGAGCTTCGTTTGCTTCAAAACCAAATCTGTGCTAAAGATGAAATAGTTTGCCGATCAGGACCAAAAGGTAAAACTGGACGACGGGGAAAACCAGGAAACCGAGGGAGACCAGGCCCCCCGGGGAGTCCCGGGCCAGAAGGACCGCCTGGTAAACACGGACCAATGGGGCCTCGAGGACCGATGGGTGAAAAAGGGGATCCCGGAGTACCGGGTGACCCTGGTCCCGTGGGACCTAGAGGCCTGCCGGGCCAGAAAGGCGTCAAAGGCGAACCGGGAAAGTCCATATCGGCTCTGCTGCAGCGACCTGTTGGAACAACAGTTAATGAAAGTCAAACTGCCATCTTGAAGTGTGTAGCGGACGGTAATCCAACTCCACAGGTCACGTGGTCAAAAGTAAATTCATCGCTTCCCATCGGACGTCACGTAACTACCAGTAATGTTCTGATTATGAAGGATGTTAGACCAGAAGACGATGGAGTTTACAGATGTAGAGCTGAAAACTTGCTGGGCAGCATCAACGCTACAGGGAAACTGATCGTTCAGTGTAAGAATGATTTATCGTTTTTTTACGTATATTAAAAGGATCGTCTCTATAAGAGTTAAAGACTTATAAGAGTTGCACGTATTCTGTAAGAATATTTTTAAAGATGACTCATTATTCGCTAAAACGTTTTTAGTTTCCGTATTTATTCGATTAACCGCACTGGGCGCTTATTATAGTTTTGGACCTTTAGAGTGAGCGCTTATGAAATTTTCACCATTTTAAGTAAGTGTAGTATGTTTATTTCGCAACAAAACAATAAATGGTAATAACAAACGCGAAGATGTAACAAAACAAGGTTTCTGTAAAATACTCTGAAGAAAACTCCGTCTTCGGGGAATTATTCAATTTCAATCTCACTGTCACTCAAGTCAATAAATGAATTCACTGGTGCTGCCTCCTCGATGTCTGACATCGTAACGTCGGCAAATGGGTTAGTCGCCCGAGAAGCAGATACAGCTTGCTGGATGGAGTTAGGCGATCTAGACCCGCATGACAAGGCTGAACCTCGTTTATGCAATGAATTTGGTCATCTTCATATCCGTCAGGAGCCACAGTTAATGCGCAGCTTTTGAAAGAACGGAAAATTAACTCTCAATCCAGACTATCCTAGGCCTCAAGAATCCACTGAGCGATTTCTCGACGTGGTGGGGCACGCATTGTTCCTGTCGCTGGGTGGGAGGGGGAAGGGGGGTGGGCGCTTATTAACTTTTTCTGCCTTACGGATGGGCAGTTATTCCAGGTGGGCGCTAATTCGAGATTGGGCGCTTATTCGAATAAATATGGTAGTTCTGTCAATTTCAGAGTATAATCATTGAATGCCGAATATATTTTTTTAAAATTATTTATGCCGTTTATAGTTTACGTATATTGTGCAGTTTTGCGATGAATTGTGTAAGCTCAGGGACTGAGGACAACCTTCTAATGGCGTATGGTAATTTAAGAAGGTAAATTTCAAAAACTTGCTTCGGGACTGTTCGTTAAGTACAGCTACGGGAAAGCAGGTCTTTAGAGTGGAAGGGGGATGGTCAAATTGTCAAAAGCAGTTGAAAATAAGGAGTACATTTTTGTATGACGTCAAAAAGGAGGGTACATAACAATTTCTATTTTTGTTTTTTCATCCCGGATGATGATCTTCAATTTACCTATTCATTCTAACAAACCAAAAATGTATGTTTACGAGAAATATTTTCAAACTGTGTGTTAAGCTATTGTGGTAGGTATTTTGGAAACGCCATTATGAATTCAGTATCACAGAACAGCCAGTTTTTAACCGTGGAGAATTGTCGTGCCTAGTCGGGAGTTGGGATAAAAATGAAACAATCATGCAATCATCCATTCCACACAACACCCAAAGCCGTAAAAAACGGCTCCTGACAACACAAAAGAAAGGGATGTTACTACAGGGTCTTAGATAAAATGACGGAGGGGTGGCAAGGTGCGAAAGGAAGAGGGAAGAGGAAGCGAGGGGATCTATTTTTTGCAAAAGATAGAATTTGGGGTTAAATTTTTTACATTAGTAAACATTTAGTTGGGGGTACATTTTTGTTGCGCTCACCTCACCATTGCCACCCCCGCCACGCCTCCGTAGCTACAATTCACGAACAGACCCTAACTCAGTAATATTATGTTAAATATAATTGAACCCAAATTACTATTGTTCAAGGATCCTAGAATAGTAAAAACATATGAATCCCTAACAAATCTAACATTCTAAGACTTGAGGGAAAATTACTTATTTGATGTTTGTCTCTGGCTATTTTCACTGTAACGTGAGGAACTTAACATTTTGTGACAATAATCTTTCCCCTATTTCTTCTAAGTTGGTCCTGAAGTTTTCTTGTCATCTAATCGAGTGATGGCTGAAGAAAAGCAAAGCGTATCTATAACCTGCAATGCTACTGGTCAGCCGCAACCAAGCATCACGTGGTCGAAAGCTTTTGCTTCTTTGCCCAAAAACAAAGCTGTAGTTAAGAATGGAGCCCTTATGATCCATCACGCAACCAAAAACGACGATGGAACCTTCATGTGCAAAGCAGAAAATATTCTGGGACGGGCCACCTCCATAGTTCAACTCATGGTATTCTCTCCGCTGCGGTTCAAAATCCGTCCACCTCAAGAGATAACACCTTCAGTTGGTTCAATTGTCCGCGTGACGTGTTTGGCCGAGAGTGATCTGAGACCAACAATATCTTGGGAGAAAGAGGGCAAACTGTCACTTCCCGTTGACACGTATGTTCTCCCAAATGAAACATTGCTTTTCCGAAACGTAAAACAATCACACGAAGGATCTTACATCTGTAGAGCAACTAATGCTCTATCGACGATAGAAACTAAAGTTAAAATCAATGTTTCTGTCGTAGTTACTTCCTGAACAGTGGTAGGAAAATACGTCAGCAGTGTAAGCGGAAATTACGTCATTGATCCAGATGGCGAGGGCGGCCTGGCACCATTCACAGTCTTCTGTGACATGACTGATACGAGTGGAGTTGGCGTGACAGTGATAGGTCACGACAGTGAAAGCAGAAAACATGTGAATGGATATGGCAGTCAAGGTAGTTATTCACGTGACATTCATTACACAGGAGCGAGTCTGTCTCAGCTGGCCAGTCTCACCAGAGTTTCTTCACACTGTGAACAGTTCATCAAATATGAGTGTTTGGACTCAGTTTTGCTTTACAATAGAAATCCATACGGATGGTGGGTGTCACGTGATTCTGCTAAGATAACGTACTGGGGCGGGGCATCTATCAATGGTAAGTACGCATGCGGGATGACCAACTCATGCGCAGACTCCAGATTTGGTTGTAACTGTGACAAGAATGACAATGTATGGCGTGAAGACAGCGGTCTGCTGACTGACAAGACAAAGCTTCCTGTCAAACAACTCAGGTTTGGGAATACTTATGGTGGCAGCGAGCGAGGTTACCACACACTGGGGAAACTGAAGCGTTACGGAACAGCATAAACACCAATCTCAGGACTGCGCCTCTAAGCGAGCGCTTAGTACTGAGGACAATTCTTTGTGATAAATAACAGTTTTAATAGTTGGAATAGTTTTCATCAACGAAACTCAATGAGGGGACAAAACTACTCACATTGGTTGTAATTTTTAACAAACAAGTCAGTCGCAGTTTTTTTAACATGAGCGATTTTTCACGTTAATTTTCATGTGTACATCATCCCGTATCCGGTCTGTCTCTGTTCTTTGGTAAAAACGCCTGCGAGGAAATGCACATGCGTTAAATATCCTAAGAATCACGTGGTATTCTAAAAAGAAAGACCTAAGGCGTTTGATATTTAAAAGGATTAGAATTTACGTCAATTAACAGAAAGTAGCACAGAAAGGTTATATCTAAAAGTCTGAAATTGACACAAGTAGTAGCCCTTTTCATGCCCTCACATTCAGATTTTATTAATGTTACTAACATTTGTTTTTTTGCTAGAAAAGAAGACGTGTTTTCGGCAGCAATGCACAATTAAACCCAGTGTAATCAGTAAAGTTTCAGGACTCTTATTCAAAGAAACAAAACGTAAAAACATGAGATGATGAGGACAGGAGGAGCAAAGTGGGCTGAAAGACTCATATGGCCGTAAGCTTTCATTCTCCTTCTAAAAAACCTTATTCCATTTTAGAGCGGATGTCAGAAAATATCGCCCTGAGGTCTACAAAAGTGAAAAAACGAAAATTCTCCAAAAAAATTCACAAAGTAGGACTATGTAAGCTATTAACATAAATGTAATTTTTACTTCGATCCGATGATTATTTTCGACGTACGTGGGGGGGTTATTGGTTTCACGGCTCTCGGACCAGGTTTTACAGGCCCGAGACCGTGTGACACAAAAAATCGTTTTAAAATTCAACTCCATTGTAATGCGGACAACAAATAACTTATTCAGAAAAGTACATAATTGTAGACAGTTTAACTGGTGATTTACTCAGTTTGAACGAAAATGTAATATTTTGGAGACTTTTCATTATTTTCAATATTTTGAACGTTTTCGTTCGATGAAAAAATGGCAAATTTCAAAGCCCAAAATCGTCGACTGGTACCTCGATCTCAGTAAAGAGTCTTATACCACGTTATAGAGCGTTATCTCTTCTTTCAAAATCGGCTTTCAAAACTATGGGCAACTTAAAAGAAAATTTTTGAGACCGAAAAAAACAAGAAGTACTTTTCTGAAATTTGAGCTTTCCAGACTCAGCGGGCTGATGCTAAAAACGCAGAAAAATGCAATAAGAAATCAGTTTGTGATCGCTGCGATCGCTGAGGAAACAAAAAGTTCAGCGAACGGTGCGATCCTAGCGATCATATGGAAACCACTTTCCAGCGATCGCAGCGACAACGATCGCTGGTTTCCATATGATCGCTATGATCGCTGAACGTTTCTTTCTCAGCAATCGCAGCGATCACAGCAATCATGAAAACCAGCTGGCTTAAGATATTACCTACTCAGAACACTGTAGAGAACCGGGAAAGGTATGCTGTTCAACAGGTAGAAGTTGTCGGCCAGGTGGAAGCAAGCTTTCAGTTTCATTCCCATGCAGAGTTATCCTTTCTTTTGATCGCTCAAATAAGTAGTTCAACGTGGCACAGATTTACGCTTGAATACTACTGCTGCGGCAGGGTGTTGAAGCGATAAATACTAAAGAGAGTGACTTCTTTACGCAGGAGACAAAACAAAAAGAAGCTTATCTTGGGGAAAACGGTGATAGCTTAAATTTATTATAACTAGGGTTGAGGTTTGACTGTACTAATCTTCTTAGATTTTGAAGATAAAATCTGCAGTGATTGCTACGTAGATCATCTGAGTGGGGATTACAGTGCCACCAAACTTTAACAGCGCAGGAGCCAGTTACGTCATGGCACCTACAAGTCTTATCAATTTTTCTTAGAATAACCTGCAAAACAATAAAGAAATAAAAATTTAGGTGCATGACCAAATAAATATTAGCCAGCGCTATGGTTATAGTCTCAAGCAAAAGATAGAATCGTGTAAACTAAACGGTGACGGGAACGAGAACGGCAAAAAAGCTCGGTCTAATTAGCAAAAAAACATCTTTTAACGTGCAGCACACTTTTTTGTACATTTCTTCACCGTTGTTTTGCACGAATACAACGTGAAACGTTCTAGTTACACGTTTTATGTTTGCGTTTTATGAGTATTCCGCTGCGGTAAAATGTACAGTACTCATTCTTTGTGAAAAGGTTTGGGTATCGGATACCAGAAACCAATTTTGCGAAATTTAGCTTTTCCTCACTGCCGCTCATTCTTACCTTGGTGGCTACTAGCTTTTTTATCTTTTTTTTCCAACGAAATTTGTCTCCTTTCTTTTCTCGCTCTAGTTCTTTCCCCGTTATCCACGTCAGTGTAGCCAAGTCAAAGCATGAGAATTATTAATTTTTTCATTTTTATAAATAAGAGATATCAGAACTTGTTCAAGGTGTACTTTGAGTGATCAGGCGTCGAGTTGCCGTCAAGCATTATTTAGAATCACTCACTAAAGATAACTTGATCACTGATAAAGGGGTTTTTATTATCAGTATAGAGGGAAGCTTCAGTTTTAGGGTTGGCTAAATCTATGTATTATAAATAAAAGATATCATAACTTGTGCAAAGGCGTATTTCAAGTAATCAGAGGTCGAGTTGACGTCAAACACTATTTAGAATCACCAAAGATAACTGATAAGTAGCGAATGAACGGTCCTCGACTTCGACGAACCTCACGATTACTGATGACATTTCATGCATGCATGTCACTGTTTCAGAGATCGATTGTGCAATAGCAAATTTTTTTTAGCTAGAGAGTTGTTTAAAAAGTTGATAACCATATCCCCTGGTTAAATTTCCTCCAGATCTCTCATGTAGAAATCATTCCTTAAGAGAAACACTATTATTAAAATGCGGATGGAAACATTTGGAAACAACAAGATCTATAGAGGTCACTTGAAGTAAATTGTCTTGCTGGCACGATAAGCAATTCCATTTCAGTTGTTTATTTGAGGATGTTTTGTTGTGTTAGAAACAACACAGAAACTGTATCACGTGAACCTGAATAAAAAAAAAAAGACAACTATTGAGACAACAAATGAGGGAAATAAGGAAGTAAGGAAAACTGGTGGCCTTTGTTATGATAAAACTCTGAGGGCGGATTTCGTTCGTGCTCTAAGATAACAGTTTTATCGTAACACGTTATTGAATACAACGCCGTGTTGTTACATCACGCTTAGGGTAAAATTAACCTCTTCCGCATTTATTCTGTATAAACAGCTCAAAATTGTCGCTTCAGCACCTTCCTTGTTTTTTCATCACGTCTTAGGGTGAAATTTAGACACCATTCATCTCTTCCGCATCCTTTCTCGTTGTTTCAAAGGATTTAGAAGAAGCCTTGTCCGGTAGCTGTAAGCTCGTGATTTGAGGGGTTCAGAACGTCTCACGTCTATGAAAAGTTTTTAACCATGAAACAAGATGAAAAAAGAGCCAAAGAGACAGAAAGAAGAAAAAAAGTTGACAAGTTGTGTTGCAGGTCGGCTTTGTTGTTGTCCGTAGTGAGTTGCATCGCAGTGATTCACGTCGAAATCAGAATACAGGAACATCACCGACTGATATCACACTCAGTAACAAGCTGTGATCATATGGAGGCAAAAATACTTCAAAAATTACAACCGCAGAGCCATGAAGACTCGCAAGTTAACAGGGAAAGCCATTCAGAAGGTCATTGGCAAAAGGCACGAGGTATTAAATGGCGTCATTTTTTATTTTTGTTACATTGCACACCAATAATCGTGTTTCTTGGTAATGAGAGCTACACGAAAACCAGCTCCCAAAACCTGAAATAGAACTTAAAGAGAACGGTAAATTTTCGTTGCCATCTAACTCAAGGTTAATATGCAACTCTATAAAAGGTTGCTTTTTACTTCCCCCTTACTTCCTCAATCGTACTTTTTTTTTCAATCATCCACAATCTACACGTGCTAGCTTTAGTACAGATGTCATTTGTTCCTCTCAAACTGAATTATCACTATTTGCTATGACTGTAATCAGCAGATCAGAAAGAGGTCTTTTCAAGGAAAAAGCGAGCTTCACCACACACTTCACAACAGAAAATGATCCAAACAGTCTCTGAAGTAAAACTGCTCATCAAAGAAGAGCTTCGCTCTCTGCAAAACCAAATCTGTGCGAAAGATGAAATAGTTTGCCGATCAGGACCAAAAGGTAACACTGGACGACGGGGAAAACCAGGGAACCGAGGAAGACCCGGGCGAAAGGGACCTCCTGGTAAACATGGACCAATAGGGCCTCAAGGACCAATGGGTTTGAAAGGGGACCTTGGAGTGCCGGGTGACCCTGGTCCCGCGGGACCTAGAGGACTACCGGGCCAGAAAGGCGTCAAAGGTGAACGAGGAAAGTCCATCTCGGCTCCTTCTTTGCTGCAGCAACCTGTTAAAACGACAATTAATGAAAGTCAGACAGCCATCTTGAAATGTGTAGCTGACGGTAATCCAACTCCACAAGTCACGTGGTCCAAGCTGAATTCATCGCTTCCCATTAGACGTCACGTGACTACCAGTAACGCTCTGATTGTGAAAGACGTTAGACCAGAAGACGATGGAGTTTACAGATGCAGAGCTGAAAACTTGCTGGGCACCGTCAACGCTACAGCAAAACTAACTGTTCAGAGTAAGTCAGTGAATGAATATTATTTTAAAGCCTTTTTTGTTTACACTTTCTGTAACTTGTAACGACGATTTTTAATCTAGCAAAAGCTTCTGTTAAACCTGTGTCGTCTCAAGCTTCGCTCTAATTATTTTAATTAATATCACTGTTGTCTCTAACTTTTGTAAACCGTAGAGTAAACAAGTGAACACAGCGAGTTTGGAACATTTCCTGAATGAGTTCCATATCACATTAAATGATTTTTAAAATAGACCTGAAATTATTTCAAATTGATAACACTTTGTTTTTTTGCGCTTTTCTACAGCTCGCCCGAAAGTGTCCTTATCATCCAATCGACTAATGGCTGAAGAGAAACAAAATGTCACTATCGCCTGCACTGCTACTGGTCAGCCACAACCAAGCATCACGTGGTTCAAATCAGTTAGTAGTTTGCCACGAGAAAGAGCTAAAGTAAACAAGGGAGCTCTGACAATTTATGACGTTAGAAGAAACGACGGTGGAATATACATTTGTAAAGCAAACAATATGTTGGGGTCAGCATCGGCGATGTCGTTAGTTGTGATATTCCCTCCTCTTCGGTTCAAACTCATACCTCCAAAAGAGGTGACTCCTGATAGGTTTGGTTCAACCGTACTTCTACCATGTTCATCAGAGAGCGACCTAAGAACGAAAATTACCTGGGCAAAGGATGGCAAGTCTTCTCTTCCCGCTGACACGTATTTTCTACCCAATGGGACAATGGTTCTGTTAAACATTAAAAGATCACACGTAGGATCTTACACCTGCAGGGCAACTAATGCTCTATCTACAATAGAAGCTAAAGTTAAAATCAACTCTCCACGTATTGCTACTTCCTGTTCTCTGATAAGAAAATACGTCAGCAGTGTAAGCGGAAATTACGTCATTGATCCAGATGGCGAGGGAGGCCTGGCACCATTCACAGTCTTGTGTGACATGACTGATAAAAGTGGAGTTGGCGTGACAGTAATAGGTCACGACAATGAAAGCAGAACACATGTGAATGGATATAGCAGTAAGGGTAGTTATTCACGCGACATTCATTACACAGGAGCGAGTCTGTCTCAGCTGGCGAGTCTCACCAGAGTCTCTTCACACTGTGAACAGTTTATTAAGTATGAGTGTTCTGCTTCAGTTTTGCTTGCCGCTAATTATGGCGGTCCCTACGGATGGTGGGTGTCACGTGATTCTACTAAGATGACGTACTGGGGTGGAGCATCTATCCATCTTAAGTGCGCATGCGGGATGACCAATTCATGCGCAGACTCCAGATTTGGTTGTAACTGCGATAAGAATGATTTTGTATGGCGTGAAGACAGCGGTCTGCTGACTGACAAGACAAAGCTTCCTGTCAAACAACTCAGGTTTGGAGATACTTCTGGCAGCACACAGGAAGGTTACCACACACTGGGCAAATTGAAGTGCTACGGCATGGCATAAACACCAACCTCAGGACTGTGCTTCGACGTACATAGTGCTGAATGCACTACTCTGCAATCCAGTTCTTGTTATTTAGCATCATTTTTTTTATCAAGGGAACTGTTTTAGGAAACAAGACTACTAACGTTCGTTGTAATTTTTGATATACAAAAGTCCGTTATACTGCTTTCTGATGTGCGGTTTTTCACGTTTGTTATCACCTCTCATGTTCAGATCATCCGCCGTTTTGATCTTTCCTTTATTGGTAAAACTCAATGCCGGTAAATGTACTTAATGAAATAAAAAGGGTATTGAAAATAGGAAGGTCTAAGATGTTTGGAAATAGACGACAGTTAACAAAATGAACCACACATAGGTTAAATACCGTAAAATTCCGAAAATAAGCCCCTCCAAATATAAGCCCCCAAATTCGTAACGCAAAAAACCCTCCGTTAAATCGCCCCTCCGAATATAAGCCCCCCGGGGGCTTGTACTTGGAAATTGCCCTCAAATAAAAAGTAAAAACGGCAAATTTGCTTCCAACTATAAGGCTAACCCAATCGATTTTGAAACGCAAATTTCCCTCCGTAGATAAGCCCCTCCAAAAGGGCCATTGCAAAATATAAGCCCCGGGGGTTATTTTCGGAATTTTACGGTATATATATAAGCTGCTACAGCAGGGTTTTGAAGCGATAAATAATGATAAGTTTACCTTGCTAACATTTTGCGACTGTCATTGGAACTGTATTTATTCCGATCTCTTTGATTTCCCAGTCTTTTAGGATCGTTCTTTCTCATTAACAATCAACCAACAACGAGGCAACCAGACACAGTCGTTTTCCCAATTTCGTGACTTTTCATGAACTCGAACAAGTCGTGTTTACAATACAAAGTGTTCAAACACTGCTCCTCTAACTAAGGTGTCAATTCTTTATAAATAAGGAAGATTCTGTATGCATAAACTATATAATAAACAGTTATTTGCATTGTTCAAGTTGCAACTCGCCACATTAGCAACGAGAAGGGAATGGAAACCGAAATGCGTCCCGCAGTGGTTTCTGGGATCGGCACTGGGACGCACCGGTCAGCTTTGGGGTAAGTTTTTTTACTTGTCCCAAGTAACAATCCCAGACATCTTTGCGAAAGGTAACTCGGCCCAGTTCCCTTATCTTGTCTCAAATGGCGAACTGCCACAAAGTACCGAATTTTATACACACCCAGGTACCCGAGTTAAGGCCCTTTCACTAGAGAGCTTAAGCATCACGTTTACGTCAAACGGCAAACGGGAATTTGTACCACGTGACCAAGTTTCCTCTTTACTTGTCGTTTACTGCTCATTATTTTTACACCTAAATTAGTAATTTTACGCAGTTTTTTATCCATAATAATGAGCTGTTTTTATCTGCTCATTTTCTATTTTGAGAAATTATCAACTTGAATCTGACGTTTGCCGTATACGTGAAGCTTGAACTCTCTAGTGACGCTCACAGTGAGCGGCCAAGTCAGATATTTCTTGCCATGGCACAGAAACAAATAATCAACGAGTCTTAGGGTCTGTCTTACAGACGTTGCTCCAAAGTTTCTAAATTTAGTAGAGCGAGAAAAAATGTTGAAGACACAAATTTCGCTTCCGGGACGCATCTCTAAAACATTTTTTCCCCTCAATTTAGTCAGATTAGAGAAACACTATTTCTGCAACATCATTTGTAGTTTATCCAGTTATTGAGCAAAGAAAATTTCTCTCTGTCTTTTGAACGTTTTCAATTGAGCATTTCTGTTCTTCACGAACTGGTGCCTGTCTGTATCTTACAATCTAAGTCCTCATAAGCGTCAAATTTCTGCTTGTAATATCACTGCTTTGACAATTCAAAAGGTTACAAGAATTAAAAAAATGAACTTGCAAGACTCTTGATATTCAGATAACTTCTTCTCAAGCCTAAGCTTAAGGGATAGGAAAGGAGAAGTCAATATATTCTGATAATGAGAATAAAAGGTCCACCAGCAAGGAAAGAAATAAATGTGGTTTTAGTTTCATTGCAGGGAAGGTGCACCATTCACTATTTGTTGTTTTCCTTGTTTTTACCTGTTGCAATGAATATATACATTGCTTAGCTAAGCTAGCCACCTTACGGCTGTGGAGTCACTGTCTCTATAATCTAAGGTACATCGTTTTCTCGTCACTGACCATCACCCCATCCTTTCGCCACCCCTCGGAATTTAACTTAACTCACAGAAAGTTGTTCGGGGGAGGGGTGTAACAGGGGTGTTAACACTTGAAGGGGAGGGGAGGAAGGCCATTCAAGCTACTGCTTTTACTACTACAGAAAAGCGCTCAATTTTCTAGTACCCATTAACCACGATGTTACATCACGGTAGCTCGGTTACACTAGATCTGATGCCTCAAAGGAACTAACAGTAAAACAGGATTTTCGGGTCTGAACACAAGCGACTGTACAACATAAGTTACTGCTTGTAAACATCACCAATTGTCCCATCTAGTGGCGTGTTCAACACAGCCAAACGAAGTACAAAATCAACCCTAGAAATTAAATACTTTGAAATCTGCGTGAATGTCACCTTGAAGTAAAACGTGGTATGATAATTTATTCTGGATTAATTCCACAATGACGTCTTTCAATCTCCTTTGCAAGTATGCTGGACCCATTCCTTTTTGCACAAATCACATTTTACATGACAGCACCAAATAAACTGACAGTTACATTTGACGTCATCCAATCTATTGACAGTGTTGTATCCCCGACCGCAACACATTCGACTACAACCTGCAGTACCACTCGATGTTTTGTTGCAGCTCCGCCCATGCGTTCCAAGAATTCCATATCTAGAGTCCGGTTTGCAAAAGTCCGGAGAATCATCGGCGTATACGAGACTTGACGATGAAGGTCGTCGGTTCGAGTTTCGTTTATTCGACTTTCGCCCTCTTCGCCCGCGAGAGAGCCTTGTGAGCTTGGTTTTGTTCCTGTTAAGCTTGACTTTTATGGCGTGTTCGTATTTCCGTCGAAGTTCGGTGGCAATTGCTTTCATCTTAGGCATAGTTCTCCAGCAAACTTTGACAGTGCAGGAGCCAGATACGCCATGGCACTTACAAGTCTTATCCATTTTGCTTATAATTACCTGAAAATTATAAAGAAATAAAATTTAAGCATATCTACGAGAAGAAATAAAAACATAACTAACTTGCAACCTATAACGTGTTTTTAATTATTCAAATTTACTGGCTTTTGAAGACAAAAACACAGTGGTCGTACATTTGCCCTGTTGCCACAGGAATCCCATTAATCCCATCTTTGGCGCGAATCGACTGCGCCTGGCCCTACCCCACATCATTAACCTACCACTAACATGAGACTGTTAGTATGTGTAATCAAATGGTGACGAGTGAAATTAGGGAATAATTTCACGCGCGTTTTGTCCAAATCCTTATAATTTCCCGAGCCTTTAGGCGAGGGAAATTATTAGGATTTGGACAAAACGCAAGTGAAATTATTCCCTAATTTCACGAGTATACCATTTGATTACCTATTAATATCATGGGTGACGAATTACGTTAGCAATCGAGGATTTTTCACTTGTTTATCCTGGATCGTATCTATCGATCGTGAACTCCACTCTCTCAACGTTTAGACCTGAAATTTGGCTTAAGTTTTCAGAATTTTTCGACAACATACCTCTAAGAATCCTTCTAGATGTGCTCTTTCGTGTGTTCAGGTTTTCTAAAGCGTCTTTTTATGCCCTGACATCTTCATTCATGACATTTTAAAACTTCGTCGCCATCTTGAAACAGAGACCTACGGCAGGTTGCCATGGCAATTTTGTAATTTCACATGTGAAATTACAAATTAACGCTGAAATTTCGCGCCAAAATTAAGGAGTAATTCGTCACCTATGATATTACTGGCTAAATCTTCGCTAACAGAAAATAATTTGTAAAAATGATCTTTCAAATATGTTATTCCCACAGTTCAAGCACGTTCCGTTAGCTCTTCAAAAAACTCAGGCTCCCAACCCAATTCTGTTATTTTCCCCTATATTTCGTCAATTAAACCATTTTTGCAACACAATCTAATGCCTCAAGATACCCTGTGATTATGAAAATATAGTACAAAGTATTTTGTTTCAATATTTGTTTAGTAGAGCTTACTGTCGTCAATAGCCTTGGGCGCATCTCTGCGTGATAAACCAGAGCGTAAAAAGAAAACGAAATGCAATAACTGAACTGAACCAAGCATTGTATGGTTCAAACGTTTTCATTTATGGTGGACAGAAAGGGAAAGGTCTCTTCGCAATGGAAGACAAACAAACTAATTATCGTGCAATGAATTGAACACACAAACCCTATCTAGTATTCTTTTTTCACAGTTAAAGCTTGAATCACTTAGCAAAGTGGTAGTCATTGTTGAGTCTTAATTAAATAATGAAAAGAACTAACACTATTGAGCTATTGCTGTAAGCTACTGGGTCTAATTTGATTCAAAAGAAAGTTTCATTGAGCGTAAAAGGGCCGGTAAAGACATTATAGAAACCTCAACCGAGCATAGATGAGCTACCCACCATGACACAGCAATTCATTCGTTCTCTGCAGGCGGCTAAAAAGCTATTTTGTGTAATTGTTTTACAGCTCATTCCTTCTTAATTAAATTTCCAAACAATGAATCTCGTTATATCAAAGAAACCACAACAGCCATAGGGAACTAAAAACTATAGCTTACTTCCAGAAATAGTAAATGGTAGAGTAAAAACTTACATCTCTTATTTTATGAGAAAATAAGAGGAAATGCCCTTCCTCGGATACACCAATACTTAACTGATTCAAAAACAAAAAAAATTGAACACTGAACTAACAGACGTAGGCGAAAATGTTAATAAAGTACGACATAAACTAACAACAATTGTGAAACCCTGATAAGATTCATACAAAAACAAACAATTTAATAAAGAAGAAAAAGACATCGATACGCAAGAGAAACCAATATAAATGGGCGTACCCTAACATGACATAGCGATATGATAAAAGACAAATACACATTCAAAATCTCATTTTGTAAAACGCCGAATAAATCTTAGAAAAGGAAAAGCATCATAGACACAAAATGCCTCACAACTTGAAGTTATGAATGGCCTCCCTTTCAATCAACGAGCGGTAGAACTTTCTTACAAGACATGCAAAATGATAAATGCGCAAGGCATCACAACGACCTCATTTCATCCTCTGATTCATTTAACTGAGTGTTCGGCCAGCTGTTTATTTTTTATAAGATATTTTAACGTTATCTCTAAAAACGAATCAAGACGGAATCCGTTGGAACCGGCAGAAAGTGTTCTTCTTATGGCGAATGAAAGAGAAAGACTGAAAAAAAGGACCTAGCCTGCAAACAAATTATTAAGTATGGGGATATCGTGAGCTTTGCCGCTCACTGGCGCGTTTTCACGCGAATCGCTTGGAAATGGAGAAATTACTCGCGGGCTAACATGGAACAACTCTACGCGTCCTTTCTAGGGAAAATGTCCGTCTTAAAAAGGAAAGTTTCTTGGTGTGTTTGGCACCCTGTGATTTCCTTTCCAACATACTTACAGCCGCAGATTAAAAATGCTAATCTTATTCTCACCTACAAAAGTGCGCATCTCAACCATAGGGCAGATTAGCTTACTCATTAAAATTACTCCATAATTTTTACAATCTGAAAATTTCACACAAGTTCGTTTTGCTGAAAAACATTCCAAGGAGTGGCAAAGTAAAGTAGATTAAAAACTCGTCATTTCATTTCGTCACAATTTAAAACAAGATATGATTTTCGTGACACAATCAAATGATTTAATCTATGTACTTTTCCAAAAAAGTGTAACACAATTGCAGCTTCAGATTTATTAGAATTACTAACAACAATGATGACCACCCTTTTATGTTTAGAGGTAAAAATAGGAAAAAGTTTGGAAAAAATGTTGATTAAAAGCCAAGCAGAAAAGAGGGAACATGTACTGAAGCTCTAGAACATTCCTGTCTCATTTTTCAAGTTAAACATCCATACTACTTGCGGTTAATATAAATTATTAATTTAACATTTCTTCTAATGGGTGGTAAACCATTCTGAACGGTTCTGACGTTTTTGCAACAGAAAAATTTTAAACACGTCTCAATATCAATAATCAGACGTTATCTTTCGTGAGGACAACTCCCTGCTGTAAGAATAAATGATATAACATCCGGAATTAAACACTTATCATTAATATAAAAGCGCTTTTCCTTTGAAGCTGCGAAAGAAAAAATTATCGTTTCCGTTTGTTATTCTGGGGCCGGAAAGTTGAGGGTTTTAACATCAGGCTAATGAAGAAAGAAAGCCATAAAACCAGTTTTGAAAAAGACAAGACAAACCGGTCAGCAGCGCACGGTGAACCAATCATTTCTAAAAGGAAGGGTGGGTCAATAAGTCCAGATCACGTCTAAGCCGGGCGTCTCAATATCGCGAAGAGCTGGGAACCACGCAGTGACGCGTTTCCGCGCTGATGGCGTGTTCCGCGCGAGACAGTCGCGAACGGATCTTGTGGTCAAAGTCGCTTTTTGTTCCAATTTGTTTCGAATTTTGTCGTCGGAAGCCGCACAATTCGCAGTTTAAAGCCCACGCAAAGGGCCGGCCAGGCGTCTGAAAATAATAACGTGAAAATTTGTGTAAATGGAAGCGCCAGTTAATCAATCACAGCTTTCAAAATCATATTATCTGCATATAAAATTTGTCAATTGCGAGATGGTTGTCTGGAATGCTTCCTAGGGAATTCTAGCCATAGAAGAGAAATTGCGGTATACACTGCTTCCACATTGCCCATCACGATAATATACTACCCACCAAAAGTTTGCAAAAGTAAAGTACTATCTTTAGTTTCGCTTTGGTATTACAATCATCCCAGGACAAAGGGAAAACTATGCTTATGTCAGCAGCATCTTTTTTTTTTTTTTTTTTTGGGGAGGGGGGGGGGGGGGAGCTAAACAACCTGTATCATGCAATGGAAAGTGGCGCGGCATTTTCCCTTTTCCCTAGGAAACGAGAATCTGTTAGGACACACTTTCATGCGCTCGAATCAGCACGTGATTACAAATCAATATGTCACCTTACGCTATTTCTACAAATGTTACCTTCAGCTAACTTGAAAAATCTTTCCAGGAATTTTTAAAGGGTATTTCAGGGTGTACTATCAGGGGTCCTTCACGCCGCCGGTTTCATGAAATAATGATATCTATTACAAATTATCTTATTTCGACAGTTTTACACCAATGAATGATATTAAAAAAGTTTTTATCGTTAAGATGGAGTACTTAAGATCAAAATCAACCAGGATTATTAGTGAGAACTAACAATTCTTGTTAAAGCAAAGATCTCAACACCTTGTTGAAAAACTTTGTCTTAACTTTATATTACTGTTTTAGAATTTCTTTTGTTCAATTTATCAATTCCAATCGCTAAAAGCCTGAAATATAAAACAAAAGTTCACAATTACTAGAAAAAACGGTTTGAATTGCGTTTATTTGAGGATTTTGTTAACGCTGTCCGGATCAGTCCTCACGAAGGTTTTCAGTCGAGATTGATTGAGAAAGTCTATCATTTATTAGTTAAGAGTAATTAGGGGAGGGGACTGGGGGATTAATAGAGAAAGGGGGGCTTAACAGAGGATTCACGGTACCCCCCTGGCATTGACTGAAAATAAAAGACTTATCAGCGGTTTAAAAGATTAAGAGGGGATAATTAACGAAAACTGTCACTTAGCACCTCTAAAGGTCCCCAATAGTTTTTCCGAGACGCCCGAGAGCTGCGGCCTTATTGGAAGGACGGACTCGGATTTGAAAGCGAAGTAAGGCATAGGCTCGATTTCCGCCGTCTCCCGGGTCTGGTCTTTGATCTTCCCCGAAGAGTGAGGTCTTTCGGGGGATAAGTGCGAAATAAATCCGATCCGAAATATGCACGGGATGCGGTATGCCGAGTATAACAATCGTAAGGGATTCGGCGCGAAATTTTCGGTCGGGATAACGGGATTGACAAACCCTATTGAGAACCCTACACAAAAAAATACGAAAATAAAAACTGACCGACGAACAAAAATGACCCACAACACAAGTTTAGTCATCGCGGTTTCAACGTGATGGTCTTTTTATATCAAGCCGAATTACTCATGGTTTAGGAAACTAAAAACTGACCCACGAACAAAAATGAACCACAACATGTTATTTTATAATTGCTAAGCTTAGTCATCGCGGTTTCATCGTCAGATCGTGATGGTCTTTTTATAAAGCTGGATAACCCATGGTTTGACACCTTTTATCTATTACAGCTATAAGAAGATTATTTGAGATTAATTTTACTATTAAAATGGCCTGACAGACATGGTCTAGTTTTAATTTTTAATTACAACGGAAGGCTTTACAGGACAGAACGCGATTAAATGTCCAGAAGACTAAGCAAACAATTTGTTTGCAAAATGCTAGTTTTGTTTAAAGAGGGTTTGTGGAAGCTTATTTGTCAGGAAATCAAAGCACTTTTCGTACTCAAAAACCTATTTTAGTTTGATGTAAAAATACAAATACACTAAAAAAGGCAATATACTAGGTAAAGGAAGTAGATGACAAATGTGAATTTAGAGAGCACGTTCGCGAAAGATTTACTTGAAATCTGTCTTGGACCCTTCCAATATAAGATCAGCATCGGGCTTCAAAAGACGGTAGGCAAAAACTTCTAGCCAAGACAAACAAATAGCAAAGCAATTCGTGCAGGACATTGATGCCAGAGCCATGCAAGACGTCAACTCCATATCAACAGCCGTAAAAAGCGACAAACCACAATACTGAACACTTTCGGCAAGTACAAAGGCATTGTTTCTATTTTTCGCTAAAAACTTCGTGGTAGATCCTCAGCCACATTCGCGAGTGGTTACGAGTCGACTCAGGTGTTTACTGATCAAAAGCGGCAATAACTTAACACTAGGCGAGGAAAACACGAAAATACTTTGCGTACGAAATAGAACTGGAAGACGTGGTCACAAAGAAAAATCCACATGTCCTGTTTAAAGAAAACGCCCAGGAATCGCGAGCAAGAAACACGTTTTAAAGCACTTAACACTTGAGGAGTAATAACCTCAAATGCCTTAAAATCCGGATTTTAACGCCTGTGGTAATTCCCTCGCACATACTAAAGAGGTCACAGATGTGTCACAATGAGCCGGTAGCAAATATTTGCTTGCTAATCATAGTTTAGTTGCTGCTCTGAGCATTGTAGTCTCTTGTGATGATTTCCCTACTTTTTTTAATTTGCAACACCCCTTACCCCATATTTAGGAATGGTTAACTCTTAACTCCCATATTATATAAATGATGGCGTCTTGTAAGGTTGTTCTAACATTTGAGTTTGAGGACGAAATCCTACGTTGTGATCATTCAAATGAGACCTCTTCAGCCGTACTTTCACATGGTACTATTTATTTAGTACGTAGTTCTAACTTTCGAGTCTATGGACGAAATCCTACGGTGTGACCATTCAAAAGAGACCTCTTTGGCAGTACTTTTATATGGTTATACACTTATACTTGTTTTTGAGGTTTTCACAAAATGAAATTGGCAAATTTTGACGTTGGCCACTTCCGGGAGGAAAGGGTTCATACACAAAAGCAAGGGCAGAGTGTGATAGAACTAATCGACTCAACACTCCGATCATCCATATCTCCGATATATCACATGATATATCCAGTCTGCTGTGATGGGCTAGGACTTTTGCAGATTACATATTAAATTAGGGTATTAGAATCTTGGTAGGTTATGTTTTTACCTGTAATAGCGCTTAAAGTCGAAAAAATAATACTTCATTCTGAGAATAAGTTCTCAGTAGAGATCTCGCAGTCTCAAAACTTGACTTACAAGAACCGGCATAATGTATCTTTGAATTCGGAACCAGGGACTTAAAATCCACGGGTCTGATCAATTAAAATATTAGCCTCTTAACAGCTTTACTAGTTAAACCCAGATCCATAACTGTCCGTGAGTTCTAACGCCAAGGTATTAGTGAGAGCGGGAAGCAGTTAACATTAGTGGGCATCGTCTGCTACCGCAAAGGTCAAACAAGCCGATTTCGTGTGCGTTTATCTTTGCCGCCGAAGGGGAAATGCTCAGAAATAAAATATAACATCCTTATGACATGCTAGCGTATGTGATAAAATTTGTATCAGCTTTAAATCTTGGCAGCTTAGGCCTACACTAAAAAGTATTTAAGACTGGAATTTTGTCATTTCCTGAGTGAAAGTTTTCAGTTGTTCGAGGCCTAGACAAAAACTAAAACTCTCTGAATATCCAGATACAATGGTGGTAAATCCCTAAGTATTAACCTTGCATTTTGCCTTGTCTACTAAGACAAACTATTTGAGGTTATATATTTAAGAGAACCTGACTGTGAATAATACCTTTTCTATGTACGTTTGTCACCTGAAATTCCGAGCACGTGTAGAAACCGAAACTTACACGCTGTTTTCATTCGAGGGCAGGATGCAAGTAAAGGTTGCTAGATGGGAGAACACATGCTCCGATTTAGTAGAATTTCCGAGATGACTCACACAGCTGCAACGGAGCTTAAAGGGGCTATTTCACGTTGTTTTTCTATCTTTTCAAAACCGCGTTAAAACGTGTTTTCGCACCAATTAAATTCCAAAAATAATGGTCCAGTTTTGTTATTAAAGACTATATTTAGGGATTGAAACTGTTTCCTGTCGTCTGTTGCAAGGGATGGCAAGGATGGACATGGATTGAAACTCCGTAAAAACTGAGGCCAACTTTTTCAAGTTTTAATGCTATGCGTTGCAAAAATCACCAAATAAAGTATTATAGTTAGTACTGTCCGATGAAATATGTTAATATCTTCTTCACGAGCCTACAGGAGTAGTTTGTGTATGGGTAAAGGCAATGAGGAATAAGTTTAGAACATAACTGACCTAAAACCTTCAATTCAAACTTAAAAAGCATATTGCAAAACGTACCCTCCTTCCAGCATCGTTGTTATGGCGTCTCACGTAATATGATACACTTTTCTCCGAACTCCTGCTCGGGTCCATGAAATCTTTGGAGAATTGAATGCCATAACGGAAGTCATCAGAGCAGCCTCCCCACTCCCAGCTTATTTCTCCCGGGGCTGTCCCCCTTCCCTGGGGGCGATTGTCGCAGCCGCACTCTTCTCTGGTTCCTTTACTACAGTCGCTAGTTATTTGATGAGCCACTCCGGCTGAAGAAACGGCTTGTAGGTAGGAGCTCTCCCTGTTAACTGAAGGGGGAAAGAAGAGGTAAATTTACAGTAAATGTATATGTTGTGGTTCAATTTTATCCTTGGTTTAAATTTTATTCCCTTTGTTTCAAATTCATTATCATACATTACCAAACCCCAAAACAAAGGGAAATAAAATTTCAACCAAAATTTGAACTACAACATATAGGCTAGCCTGCGAACAGCAGACGCATTTCCGGTCGTCGCTTCTCTCCCTCCGCTATTTTTCGGAGGGAGAGAAGGGACGACCGGAAATGCGTCTGCTGTTCGCAGGCTACATATACGCTCGGTTCTCTGGAAATTTCAGAAGAATAGTTTTACAGGAAAAAAAAATTAAAAGGATTTTTTTTCTGTCTTACTCCTTGTTTATTTCTAGCCACCAGCTGGTGGAACAAAATGGTTTGGAAATCAACGCAAATTGTTGCCTCAAAGTAATTGCAAGATCAAGGCAAATGGCGGGAAATTGGTAATCAGAGCGGCATAGCATGGCATACTGACACACTACTTTGAGACCATGACCAGAATCGTGAATATACTTCATATTTTCAGAATGAGGAGGAAGACGTCCAGCAGTTTTTCACGTTGATGCGATGGCCATTTTTAATATTCCGTACGACTTTTGCGTGGTCACTTTGTGCAACCAAAAGGCATAACAATTTAAGGAACGCAAAATTAAACTCTTTCTACACGTCATCCGGCTCGTCCCTAACAAGCAGGATTAGCACAGAAGATAAGATGCAATCAAATTCAACTTAATGAAAACAATCTGTTATCATGCTCATGATGCTATTGTTTGTCTCTGTCTTGTCTGCTTAAATGAATCACGTTCACATCGTTTTTGATGTGAACGCCAATCACTGTAACATTACCGATCTTTAAAATTAGGCAAGAGGCAGTTCCGGTGATTTCGCCTGACCTTATCTAACAAAAAAAAAACGAGTGCAATTTCTTTAGGACATTTTTTACCTCCCGAAAAAAATCAGTGCAACATCTCAATAAATATTCGGATTGTTCAAAAGGTGGAAAGTGCTATGCAATGGATAGCGCTCATACACTCGATTGACTGATTTTAGGCAGCTTTGCCGACTAAACGAATATCAGAATGTAGCAAGAGCTGATGATAATTATGCATTTTCCACTATAGCGTTTACCTTCCCATGAAATGAAGGAATAAGTTGAGGATGTTTAGGTCATTTCCCGATTCTGGGATGAATTCACCCCCATTCACTAAGGACTGAAAATGGTCGGATTTTTGCCTTTTCAGACAATGAACTAACAAAATTTTGCATTTAAGCCACAACAAACCTTTCAGATGCAACTTCTTCAGAATTGTTTTTGCAACACTCTTTTCAAAATAACGCGATCAAAAAAACCTGGCCCGAAGGTCAACATTCTTATTATATTTCTGTGTAGGCCAGTCGGAAAATTACTGCTGTAAACACTTAAATTGTACTTTCCTGATTCCACTCACGTAGAAAAAGTTTGAAAAATAACCAGTTATCTTGGAAAACTATGTCAAGCCACTGCTTTTTTTATTCCTGCATGTCTAGACCGTAAATAGTGAAAATTCTAGCACCTTTCTTCTTCCAGAATTTCCTTATCTTCACAATAAAGGAAAACCGTCAATGATACACCTGAACAGGATGTTCCGCATTCTTAAAAACGTTTTGTTATTAAAAAATGAGGTTCTAATTTTGTGATGTGCGATAAAGTCTCTGTAATGTCGATGTTCCATTGCTGCGGTTTGCGAATGGTATCTACGTGTGACGTAAACACACCCATAGGCGAGGCGGTCGACTTTTTAAGCTCTAAGGGCCTGTTTACATGAAGGTGGGGGACCCCGGGAGGTGAGGTAACATGTGGCAAGTTACCCCACCTAACATGTAAACGTGATCACATAAAAATGAGAGATTATATGGACAGGCGGGTTACCCCACCAAAGCAGGTTGCCTCACCTTCCTGGGGTCCCCCCACTTCCATGTAAACAGGCCCTAAATTATCACTACATGATCATTCAACTGAAAGTGGCTGTGTGGTGGTATTTTTCTATGGTTCTGTTAATTATGTTGTAGAAGGCGGTTCAAGTTTGGAAATGGAAATCATAAAAGCTACTGGGGAGCCGTACTTTCCTGTTGCACTGCCCTTATGTTGGAAAATGTGATTCTACTTGAGTGGTAAATCAAATCCTTACTGAGGACTGCCATCCAATTGAAGCTGCTAGGCGGTTCTTTTCTGCGGAGTAACTTAAACATAAAAATAAAAATGGCTCTTAATTGTCAGGCCCTTTCCAGTAAGGCTATTTATATCCTTCGATGTCGTAGTTCGAAAATACTTTTGCTGCTAGGTAAAGGTCTTTGCATCCGCTTACGTTCTTCTTCTTTAAACATGTTAAAGATAAAAAAATGGGCGGCGTCTCCAAGTCGCAAGAGTAAACTGCGGGCCTCTTTGTTTCGTACTCACGCGTGCAAAAAAGCAGGCGAACAATGAACAAATTAAGCAAGAATTAATGGTCTTTATATCAGTTTGCAATCCTCGGCTTTTGAGTGCTAAAACATGTCACATTTGATCAGGAACGAGCTTCATCACAACTTTAGGAAATGGCTAGAAATTGACCTGTTACTGTGAGACAATCGTCGTTAATGAATTAAAATAACGTAAGCACTGACGTCAAAGTACGTTGCACACCAGACCGGATATCATAAAAGATACAACAGTTAATTTAGCTATGATGCAATGATCTTAATCCCCGCTCAGTAAAAGAAAAAAGAATAATTTTGCTAATGAATGGAGGACAGATAACGTACAAAGCGGAGCCCGCATAGCTGGAGGGCAAAATCTTATTAATTCTAGTAGTAATCTTGGCTCTTGAAACCATGCATCAGTAATGAAGAAGAAACAAAAGGTATATTAACTTAAAAATTTGTTCGTGCTCAATTTCGTGAAATAGTGAAGCACAAGTTATTTCAGCATACTATCCGTAACTTCACAATTGTTAAATAGCATGATGAATAACACAAGAGGAGAGTACAACTCCGTAGATCTCATTTTTGGAACGACCACACTTTAGGAATTTATCCAGACTCAGCACTGAGAACCTTCTTGTGCAGCTTAATAAACCAAAGGACACATGGAAAAAACAGCTAATGATAAGTTTCATAGTGGTTTTCATTTGAATAGTTGCAGTCCATAGACTCTCTCATCGCTACTGTGCCTTGAAGTGGCTGGAGGCCCGGTGTATCGTTACCCTCGAACTTGTCGGTGGGAGCTCGTTATATTCCTGGTACATTCAACAGGGGTGGCGGCCGGGGTGGTCTACGGGACAGGTTCAGACTAGGTAGAGCAGGGTTATAACAGCCCTGCTTTTTAAAAAACCATGTGCTGCTGAAACCTTTGGCAAAGAAAAACAGGGCACTAGCTGAGGCCTTATGACTCAATGGACATGAGGAGGCGCGTGTGAGTGAGTGACTCCACAGACTCAACTGTTCCAACTTCTGTCTTTGTACAAAACAGTACCACAAGAAGGTATTGCTAATATAGCTTTCACTTGCATGCACGCTTCGGGATTTAATCAAAAGTCTAAAAAACTTTTAAAAACATCTAGCAGAAAGTCAAAGATAAACAACCAAGGGAAAGTGCTGTTCATTAGCTTTCGTTAAAGTGGTCACAACGTACATTGTTTGTAAGGTTTTAACCACAGACCCAAATGTTAGAACCATCTGTATCTGTGCGGCTAGCCTAACAGCACCATGTAAAACTACATAACAAACATCGCAAAAGTCAAGCCTTCTCCGTCTACAGAGTCGAAGGTCAATGAAAGATTTCATGACTTCACGTTCATCAAGGAAGCGAAAGGTTAAACGACCCCCTAAACGCCTCAACGTGATGATGAGCTAGTTTACATCTTTTTCATGGTTGTTGTTAAGCCCAAGGAACGTCATTTGCTATTTTCTTTGATTCCATTGCATTTGTATCTAAATGCATCATATTATCACTAGCCTTATACACAGTAGGATCTAATCTGAAAATAACGTCTTGTTTTACCATAAAGAGGCAAGCGACCAATACGTAGTTTGAAACATAAACCGCGCATGTAATGGACATTCTTTATAGAATGGCATCTTTATTTTCACATTTAAGTTTTGAGAAATTTCTCTCTGACTAGAGTGACATCTGATCATTAACTGAATTGTTTTCACCCTTGATATTTGCTTGAAACTGCATTGATTTTGAAGGGAGAGGAGAAAGATGTTTCCTTCGAAAGGGAACGAATTTCACTATGGAAAAGAACGCATGTAGGCAAGAAACTGACAGATGGAATAACTGTATACTTCCAATCCAGTGGTTTACCTCAGTACCAAATACACTGAACAAACAAAATAAACATTTTCCGATTTTTGAACAAACACACGGTGCAATCAGCACCTTAAAGATTTAAAATGTTTAGATAAGCATAAAACTCTCGCCCTCAGGTTTTTTTTGTAGAGATCACCTCAAGGCTTTTATTGCAGGAAGACCAAAGAATTCAAATCTTATTCTCCCAAAACAACGAAAGGCAAACGCTAAATGTCCCTTTTTGACAAAGGCATTGTTTAAAGGAAAATTACAAAACGTTGTTTGAAGTTGTGATAGCTTTAACGACCTTCAATTACCCTCTTTCTTTATAATTGCCGCCTGTAGTTTTGTCTTGTTTTCTATTTCCCATTTTCACGTTGGGTAATTTTCGAGAACGACAATTTCACACAGGGACAAAGGCAATGAAAAGAGCCGAGCTAATTGCCTGGAGGGTTATGAAGACTATAATAGCGAAAGGAAAGCAATTATTTGTCAATAGATTAATGATAAGTTTGCGGGAATAAATCTCTATCAGGATTATGATGCTCATTTTAGAAACGGCTGTCAGAAGAGAGTTGACCCAACAGGTCAGTAAAAAGGTTGATCGATCATTTTTGGGGTGGCAAAAGATTAAGTCTTCTCGTTGTATTGACGGAGCGAAACATCATGTCCAAAATCTTGCTGCGATTCACGATAACAACGCTCCAATCTGATGAAAACAATAGACACGCTGGCTCCTAATTTCTTCATGAAAAGCTCAAAAGGAAACGAATTTCGTGTTAGGATGTTTACAAAGGCAAAAGCCAGTCAGACTAATTTGTATGGTGTCAATTAAGTTTTTGTTGTGGTGAATTCCACACTGCACAGGAAACGAGGAACAAAGTGACGCACATGCAGACTAACTTTTTGAGTCATTCCGCTATCTAATCATTTCCTATGATAAAAATGCCTACGTTCGTGTGGGTACTCGCTTTAAACACGACTCAAGGACTTCTCATAATGACCGATAATTAATTTTCTTCCACTCGCGCGAATGTCGCGAGCACCCACGAATGGGTGCAAGTGAAATGAGTGTACTTCGACTATTGTCTTTTTCACTCCTATTATGTTTGTTTTGAAAATTTCTTCGCCTTTTTCATAGCTAATTGTTGAAAGGACCGGAAAATTAAAAAGCTAGAGTTACGCAGATATTCGATTACTCTAATGAAAGGAAGCCATTATGATAGGGAGCTTGAAACGATCCTAAGGATTAGCGATACAACGAACGCTGCAAACATACTGACACTTCTTGTCACAGCAAACCATGAGTAGCATTAAGTTATCTACACTGTGTACACATTCAAATACATATTTCAACGTCTGTGCCAGCTAAGATAAGGTGGTTAACAGGGGAACGATAGAGCACGAATCTTCTACGAGACTTATTCGGCGCTTACAATTAAAACAGCCGTTTATCTTATAGGAACTCATCAAAAACGCGTTTTCTCGTGGTGGCCTTGTAAAAACCTTGGTGTAACTTTCAAAGAAAACAGTGGTCATGTCTTAAGTCATATTTATCTAGCAAAGGCCGCCAAATCCAGGAATGAACTTCGTTTATGCTGACAACAAAGAGAGCCAAATCTATCCTAGGTATGGGTTGCGAAGAAGCAATTTTCTGCGCGAAATTGGGCGAAAACTGTACCCAAGACAAACGGGTTGAAGCGAAAGCTAGTGTCAAAAAATGGACGTGTTTGACTATCGGATAAACCTTTGGCATGATGCAAATTTTCGAGACATTTCTAAGCCCGTTAGACTCGTTTTAAGCATGTAACAACGTTGTGACCAGGCAAGGGTGAACACCGAAGGCTAAAAAAATACCCTGAGACACGATCTTTCAGCAGCAAGCACAAGATCTGCGTCAACAAGTCGCCTGCACAAAATTTGTTGTTGAAAGGTTAGTTTGCAACACAGAGGTCTCGAAGCGCGTGCTGGGCTTTCTGAAAACTGAATGAAGCCGATAAAACTGCTCAAAGGGCTACCTACGGTTCAAAAATGTTCACACTGAGAGATCTGCGTCAAGGAACGCGAGTCCCAGTTGAGCGCCTGAGGGTAAGATGGCAATGCCACGCAACGTAACTTTAGTTTCTGCTATAACTATTCCAGACTAGAATTTGACATGCAATACACGGACAGTTACTATTCTCTGAAAGTGAATTAAAGCGGATTTTTGAAACAAAATATTTCCTTACATTGTTCTCCGCATAAAGCGAAAAACACATGTGCCTTCCAGTTGGTGCTACTGCGATAGAATCACGTACTACGCGAAGCAAATAACTTCCAAAGCCTCCTTGAAGGAAAACCGCGTGAATAATTTCTGTCATAGGCTTAAATTGAGGGTAAAGGGAAAATCTGAGCTCACAAAATTCATGATAACCTTATACAACAGCGGTAGGTCGCAGAGCGGAAAACGAAGGAGGGAGGGAGGGTTTGTCTCGAGATGTGTGTTGAATGAAAAAAAGGAAATTAACTTTAGATCATGTGTACGTGAATTCGCCACTCACCAGCCTTGAGCATTCTGTCGTTTTGAAAAACATCAGCGATGGTGACTCCAGAGCAATTCCATCGACGATCAGTAAAATGACTCCTACACTCCTTTAGGGCTTCCTCGACACCTTCCCGAGCGCTCAGCCCTAACAACGGGTGAGATAGACAGTTCCTCAGTTTGTTACCCTTGAGCCACGAGCAAAACCTATTGGCGTCCTCGTTTGTTTGCCTGCAGAGATAAAGATACAACTTTAAACTCCAGGTGCCGAATGTTTCGACTGTGTGTAGTGAATATGTTCGTTGCACGCGCAGGTCGACTGAAAGCGCATATATGCAAGCTCTTGGAAGACACGCGCTATCGAAGCATCAATTTTCAACGACCACTTCTCGCTTCACGGTAAAAGTTTCACACATTGAAACAAACGACAAACAATACTCATACCCACCTCGTTCTTCTTTGCCCGTCGATCGCAGCGAGAACGATTAAGGAGACAAAAGACAGAAGGCAGACGCGTGCAATCATCGTTTTTTTGTTTGCCGTTTGTCCAAACGCGGCTCCAAAAAAACACGTCTCGGTGAAAAGCTCTGAGATGTACAGACTCGTGTGATTGCTTAATGGCTTGTATCTGTCAATCTAAGGAGGGCGCTTGAAGATTGCACCTGAATACGTCGAACAAACAGGTCCACTTCTCCGCCCGCCGACTTGTTAGCACTTTTCAAGTAGCTTTGATTGTAGATACTCGGACAAACACTTCTAGTATACTTGTGTCGCGCTTGAGGTCAAGATGGTACTTATAACAACTAACAACAGCTCTCATCGCATGATCGCCTTCACAAGCCACTAATCTTACCAATTTCGCGATTAAAATAAAGCGAAACAAGGCAATCGTCTGGAAGAATGGGTCTTGTGAGAAGGCGCTCTCTGATTGGCTCGTTCGCCCTTTGTGCTTATATCCACTGTATTTTTCTAATAAATCAAGTAATAACATCGGGACAAACGCTTGTCAAAACAAAACCCGACTTAGGAACGAATTCAAATGTATGATAGGCCGGAAACCACGGAATTGAACGAGGCAATGCGTTCCAGAAACAGACAGGGCCGGCTAATGCGTCCTACAAACCCCGACTGCACCCGCGAACGTGGGTTGCTAATTTAGGTAATTCCGGGTCGATTACAAGAAATTGCTCAGCCCAAAATGATCATTCCAGCACAATTACCCACTCAAAACTTCACTAATTAAACGTTTCTTTGTTGTTTATTAAAGTTAAAACGCGCGCCCCGTTATTGTGTTCTACACTCTGAACACCACCTTCCTGTTTGTCGTGTAAAATCAAGTCGTTAATTCGCTTTTGTCTTTCAGATCCCTTGTTGTAACTGATATGGTATCAGTTTTTGCAGCGATAGATGGATATAAATGGAATAAATGTGATCCTTGAGGAGTAAGATATAACCATGAGCAGTCAAGCTGAAAATAACTTTGGTGTCAATGCAAAGTCGTGTTTTGTTCTTCGGTTCCTTTTGAAATAGTTTGAGGCATGAGAAGAGAAGAATAGTGGACCAATCTTGTGGTCGAAAGTAACGTGCTCTGTACAGACGTTAGCTCATAAAATGAGCAGTTCGACACTGAACACAAATGGCTTTATCGTATCTAGTTTTCCTGCAAGTATTTTTTCATCGCTGTTCAGTTTATGACATATGGGTTAGCTTTTAGCGATGATTCACGTATAATTAAGGTAGGCTCTAAGCGATAAAATTAATCAAATCGCGAGACAACTTTTTGTATTGAGGGCTGAGAACGTTTATTGCCGAAACTTGATTATTTCGAAAACACGGAGCGGCGATTAGTAATTGCCGGTTTTCTTTGCGTTTCGCTGCGTTGTCAACCAAGCATTTACGGAATTTCCATCAAAACTAAATCAAGGCGACAAATCAGAGATTCATGTGTATTTAATACGACTGAAGAGAGGGCAAAGAGATTGCGGACAAACCATAATCAAGTTAACGACCGCATTGTCGATAAGAATTTGCGAAATAAGACCATGCACGTGAATGTGCGCGAAACAGTATTGCAAAACAAATTTAGTAACACAGAAACGCTTCAAGAGAACCATTAGAAGTGAGTTTCAATATCCGGAAAATGATGAGTAATAATGAATCTTTTTGTTTTTCGCTGCGACTTGTTAAAAACAGATAAATTGCCGAAACGCCTCCGATTACCGCAGAAATAAGACGAAAGATATTAAAAAATTTTACATTTCATGCGTGCGACCTTGTCTTTTAATGTCGTTTAGGAAAGAGCAGTTAAAAAGCAATTTACTGTGCATTAAATTGACAAAGCCCAATATTACCAGGCCTTATATCGATAACACTATTGAATGTGTAAAATGAAGTAGTTGCCCTCCTCAAATAGACTTTATATGCATATTGTGTGTGTTATGTTGACAAAGAGATCGATACAAATGAAATTCGAACGACGAATAAAAAAAATTTAGTCTGGAAATCACTGTATGACAAATTGCCAAAAATGGAATTGGGATGCGTAGGTAACGTTTAAGAAGTTGTGTCTGATCTCTTCTCTAACTAATTTCCATGAAGACGAAAAAGCCTTTTTTAGTCTATATGATCTTCTCAAAGTGATCGGGCAAAATAAAATAAACACTAAGTATAAGGGCTGTATATTTTCTCCACTATCAACTGCATCTTCTGGTATTAAAATAATTATTTTTATTTAGAGCGATATCTTGCGAATCTTGACTTAAATTTAATTGAAATGACTTCCGCCTGTGTTTTCACGGTGGACTTTCACATGTCTCCCATCGCTTCTTGTATCAATAACTACTGAACTCTGCTCCTGTAACTTCAGTAGTAGACCAAAATTGGCATTTAACTGAAAATCTATTTATCATTATTTCCGCTGCAGTTGTGCGTTATCCAACTTGCAGAGAAAAGGGTTCAAAAACAGAGATAAGAGATTTCAGTTCATTTAGCCTCGCAATAAGACATTATCGTAGGAAGGCATCATAAGCCCGTCTGAGAGGATAAGAACAGGATTAAAACAAACTACTGAATAAACACAAAACCACAACGCAGAAAATATGCTGTTAGTTAACCCTCGACGAGGGGTATGGGCCCTTTGGTAACAGGTGTTTTTCCCATTTTAAAGCCAGTTCCTGCAAGCTCCAATTAATTTCTACCTAAAATATCATTACAACTATTTATCCTAACACAAACAGAGGAAATTTGGTGTGCCATTCCCATGTTTGCCAAGACTATGATGACTATTAAGTAACAACGAAGGGCGTCAATGGAAGCTTTTATAATCCTGATAAGCTGAACATGGTTTGAAGAGGTGGGTTTTCTGGACAATGCTCAGTTTACATAGTAGCGTCCAAATTTTTGCACGTTTACCAAGCATTCACTACTAACTGGGAAAAAGGCACGCATGAAGTCTCCTTCTATCAATCTTTGTTTCATCTTGCGTGCTAACAGCCACATGTTTTTTGCAATAGCGATTTAAAAACTTAAAAGAAGTTTGTTTCTCTGCGGCAGGGTGCCTTCAAGTTATTGACCTTGCTATAGAACCAATTTTATGCACTGCTGGCGTGAATGAGATCATGATTCCTGTTAGTCAGTGACCTCTTCTACATCTGCTGTGAATTTAAATGCACTTAAGGGAACGTACAACTAAAACATTGATAAAAGATTACGTGGAAAATTTCAAGAAAACAGTTGCTTTCCATTAAGATTTATTACCTTAAACTTGAGCTTCACATGTCATGTATTCTGATGAGTTTTCAACTAGAATAATAGTTCCTCGACAGGAAACCAATAGAACAATAAAAGAGGGCTGCCTCAATGTTGGTTTGTTAAACAAAACTATTATTTATACAAACGCGTATTAGAATTAATTTTGTCTTAACGATTTTCAGCACTACTAATGGTCTGAATTTCCCTTTCCAAATGGCGCAATTTCGTCCGAAAGGTAGCCCCAAGAGGCTTCATTTAAAAGATCTCAACATGGGACCAAGTGAAAGCAGTATTCACTTCAAACTTCCATTTAAATGGTCACAGTAAAGAAGTTTATCCATAGTCTCAAAAGTTCAACAAATAAACAAAACCATAGGAATCTAGAAGTCAGTAACTTTTACTTGAATGGCCAGAACTTAAGATTTTATCCACAGACTTATTTTGTACCCTTTTCTTGATCTGAGAAGCTAAAGAGTTTAGCAATGCGTACACAAGAGTCCTGGGAATACACTAAACTGACCTAGAAGAATGCAATGCCGCCGGCCAAGAAATTTCAATATGGGCGCCATTGTTACAGATGTGAAAAATTATTGGCATTTTAGTGCTTTTAAAGGTAACGATAGACGGGGTTACTCGAACTTTCTTCTACTGACCTTTCCCCTATATCCAGCTGTATTCTTTCTCCAAAGATGGCCAAAAATGGCCTTCAAATTTGTCAAGAATTCACGAACAGAGCAAATACTAAGCAATTCGTCCATATCGTGGTGTTTCAAGCGTTCATCGCTAAAAACGTGTTCTTTTCTTATCAATTGCCCACCTACCCCTCCCCTAACTCAACGTTAACATTTGTGTCTCACTTGAAACAAAATGTTCATCGTTCATCGCGTTCATCGCTAAAAACGTGTTCTTTTTTTATCAATTGCCCACCTACCCCTCCCTTAACTCAACGTTAACATTTGTGTCTCACTTGAAAGAAAATGTTGGGTTAGGGGAGGGGTAGGTGGGCAGTTTCCCAGAGACCTAAATTGATCCAAAAAACGTTGCCTGTCCACGTTCAAAACATTTGCAAAAATTCGCAAATTAGGCAACTCGATAAATTAAGCTCTTGTTAACCCTCACGTTCCCTCGGATTTTGGAATTAGATTAATGGTATTGTTAATGTTTTTCAGCTCTATTTTTAACCAAAGAGCCAAAAAAAACAGGAACTCGATAAACCCTTGAAGAGAGAAATTTGAGAAATTCTTGGCTGCTGACCCATTGAAGTCACAATCATTTTTCCCGTACATCCCGTGTTTGGCAGCTGAAAATTAAGAAAGATTTAATTTTTGGCAACACTTAGCTGGAAACGTGAAAAGGTTTTAAACTCGCCACACAGCGAAGTTAACTCACAGGCTAGCCACATGCATTACGTAATGGCTGGTATGAGAAAAACGTCTCACAACAAGAAAAAGATGTCGCTTGTTGTTGAGAACAAGATATTATTAGTCTGCAACTCGAAATACCTGTTAGGGGAAGAACAAGAACTGTGCTATCACAGACGGGGCAAAGGATTTAAAACAAGTGTTTTCATTTAACCACTGGACCAATTTCAAAAGTTTCACACTGAGAAAGTTTGTTTACGTTATCTATCCATGATTATAAGAGTTACAGTAAACAGCAAAAATCACGCTACCAGTGAACAGTGCAACATCTGGGACAATGACTAATCATCAAAGTTATTGAAAATGATTTAGAAAGAAAACAAGAAAATTAGTACTTCAACGGTATGGATAAGCAATCTTTAGATGATACTCTCCAAAACTAAAGATACTCTTCACAAACTAAAGAGTTTAAGAGAGCAGCAAAAAAGTACCAACTAAATAGTGGTTCACCTAAAAATAATACGAAAACATGAGAGTAGAAAAAGACAAAATAAAATCTATGGTTAGAAAAGGAAATGTGGAAAATGATTTAATAGTTGCTGGTCTTTTCGAGTCTTTACAAAATAGTCCTTCAAACAACAAGTCGTGCCTACGTCAAAACTTATTTGTTCCCCTGACTTGACCGAGAGGCAATTTACTCTGCAGAAATTCTAACATGAAATATAAATCATCCCACTCGAGTCCAAACCTCCCTGATTCTTATACCACATTAGCAACAGCAACCTTTAATTTTACATCCATTCTTGCGGAGAAATTGTACATTTTATGATGGCTAAGATGAGAAAAAAATGAGGTTGTAGATCAAAGATGCATTATGATTAAGTAAGGAACTGTATTCGTGCTAACTCTTACGTTGAAGTGAATAAATGCCAATCTCTTTACAGCAGCCTACGATGCAGGCGTTTTCTTGGGTCACGTGAGGACCAGAATTCCCTCGGGTTGTGGTGCACGTGTCAAAAGGGGCAGCCTTTTACAATGGGCCATTTCCGAGTTCCAAAAATTCTCACTTTCAAAACGAGGCTAAGTGCAAAACCTTTCTTGTGAAAATGAGTTTTATTTTCATGACAACAAAAAGTCATTTTCATATCAATGGCTTTGCACTTAGCCTCGCTTTGAAAGAGAGGCTTGTGGCAACTTAGAAATGGCCCATTTCCCCCCGGGGGGGCTCCATTTTTTTTTTTTATCTATAAGGGTATGTGCCGCTGAACAGGGTATGGTTTTCAAGGTCTTGAGTCTTTAAGTATATACATGATTTCACTATTAATTAAGCGTCTTGAACAAGGTGTCTTTTTGGACTGGAAGCCTTTCAAAGACTGCGAAGACTTGCGATGAGCGGTCTGCATTTGCAATATAAATAATTTTTTTCCTTAATATCTATTTCCTCAGTTTTAGTGTGTAAAATTACTTAACTCCTGTCTTAAACAGGTTCAGGGTTTGAAGGCCTCGGCGGCACAGCTTTACCCAGACTTCCCTTGACTGCTCCTCGGGTATTTTACCCACCGAATCCCACCAGCTTGTCGTACTCTCTATTGTCCCTAATGATTGAGGTTGAAATCGATCTGATAAAAGCAAAGCTATCGGCAGGTATAAACAGGTGATAAAAACGGAATAAGGATTATAAAATAATTCCACTGCAGGAAGCCCATAGAAGATTCATCATCGCAGGATTAAAACATTTTCTTTTCATTAGCACCATATAAAATATTTTCTGATGTTTTAAGTTTCAAGTCTGTTTGAAAGGAGGAAAGGATTTTCACCGTTGGTCTGTTTTTGTCCGGTTTTAATCTTTAATTTTTTTTGGTGGCGGGGGAGGGGGGGGGGGGGAGAGGCTGTGGGTCGGTTTGTGTCGCTATCTTGCTGAAACAAACCAAAATATGTCATTTGTCCACCTTGAGACCATAGTATGTGAATTTTTACGCATTTCAGACTAGAGGTTACAGAATTCAAAACGGACTAATAATTAAATTGGTCGCATGAAACAGGCCTTTAACCTGCTAGACCATTTTCGGTATGTCTTTTGGATAATTTCCGGATTACAGGGCGAGTGCGCGAATAATTTACCGAATTCAATCCTTTTTTTACTGCAAAGTATCTTCAGTTCCATTGATCAACCACTCAAATCACCACAGAACAACATTCAAGAGCGAATAGAAAAACTAGCAAAAAAATCTTACTTCGACGCGAGAGATACGCGATACTGTCAAAGCCATCAGCAATTCTAATTGTGTTGATGACTTGGAACCACATAAAAAAATCTTACCGTCAAAATGCAGAATGTAGTGGGAAAATTTCGCATCTGAAGCCCTTAACTGATCGAGCGTTTATTTTCGAATGTCATTTTAAGTACGTTTTAGGGCATTTAGGAGCTGTGAGGGATGTGCGCTGGATATAGTTATTTACTACAACAACAACAAAAAAAACCTCTTGCTGTGATTGATTATATCTAAGATGCAGTGATCACCGTTTTGGAGCTCTTATAGTTTAGCCTAAGTGATGACCAAGGCCTGATACAGAAAAATCACAGAGTAAGGAAAAGCGTAGTTTCCGAGTTACCATTTTTTCAGCTGATGCGGCCTCTTTTAAACTATTTTTCGTAAAATTTTATTGTTCTTAGCCCGAATTTCTTGGTTCTCTTTAGCGGCTTAATCACCCTCTCATATAGCCGTGACGACAAATCTTTCAACAAACTAGTAAAGTATATTCATTGTCCCTATACATAGCTAACAGCCAGTGGTGTGAGACATGGATTCTTTTACCATGGCAGAGAATGCAACACACATGACATTGAGTATGTTCATCCCCCCCAAGTTTCAGTGGTCGAACGACTTGAGGGCAATTTTAAACACTGTTTCCACAACTACAGTAGAACAAGAGGTCATACAAAACTTGCAACTATTTTTACTTGTATTTTTCAAGGACTTTTCAAGGGCCACATTAGATTTAAGGACTACCTACCGGGAATATAATTTCACAGATAGCACATAAATGCACATTCCCAGTCTATTCTAATAAGGCTTTAATGAACTGTTTGCTTCACCAACTTCTCTACATTTTTCAGTTCACTTGTCTTAAATTGATAGTTAATTATTGCATAAAACATTGAGCACTTTATGCAATTAACCTTTAAATCCTCTGAGCTATGATTTATATTCTACCTAGAACAACCAAAAGACATTAAAAAACAATTTCCAGGCCACTACATTTGAAGTTGAAGAAATACAAGGACTTTTCAAGGAAAAACGGAATTCAAGGACATTTCAAGGGCTTCCCGTCAAATTCAAGGACTTTCCAAGACTGTTCGAACCCGGTAGAACCGCGGTAACTCGAACTCTGAAGGGAAACGAAAATCAGTTCGAGTTAGCGAGGGTTCGAGTTATCGAGGTCGATTGAAAAATTCAATTTGCCATGTTACAAATTCAGAGTAGTTACTGATTTTTCAGAACTTTAGTGTATTGAGCAGTGAAAATTTTACTTATTTCATCAGAAGCGGTATCATGATAAGGCAATTTTTATGATAAAAGGGGCATGTGCTAAAACCCGGACGATAGATCTGGACGATAGACGACAGACGGTGGACGGTTTTAGCACATGCCGATAAAAGGTGATCCGTTTGTTGCACCAATTAAAAGCAGATTGCTGTAGTGTTGACGAGTGATGGGAGCTAATGGGATGGCATCCGGGTGGAGTTACAAGAACCAGAATTCGAGTTGTCAAGGTAAATTTCAATGAATTTTTTATTAAGGGAAAGGAAATTTAGTTCGAGTTGACGGAGCAAAAAAGACTGAAAAGTGGGGTCAAATCCAAGGGAAATGAGACTTGGTTCGAGTTAACGGGACTCTACTGTAGTGTTTGTTGTACAGTCTATAACCTAGTCCGAGATCTGGGGAAAGATTAGGTATGTGTGTTTCATAAATGATCCACTCTCCTACTTGCGGTAGATGGCAGTTGAGCTCTCCTCCTGAATTGGCGCATGCGTTATGCAGCGAATTCCAAAGCCTCTCCAAGACTGAGAACAAGTCGCTTCATATCGTCGTCAGACGCCCAGTCAAGACCGCTACCGACGATGACGCCCTGAAAAACAGAAATCAAGTCAATGACGCTGCTCTCTACATAGGAGAATCATAATTTTAAAGGACATGAACCCCTTAACAGAACCTGCGGTCGGCGACATTATTGTTGAGAAATTGTCCTCAAATGGGGTAACTTCGGAGAAGAAAAAAATCTACACCACAGGTCTTCTACATTCAATGTTGCGGTTTTTGAAGCGCGAACAGCGGCATAACATTGCATGGAGGGGGTGGGGTAGAGAGAGAGCTTTATTTTCCCCTTTTTAGGTTGGTAAAAGGTCAGAGAGGCACTTTCGGGCAAAGTGCCGCCAACTGTAGCTGAGGCCAAGGCTGTAATTTTTTTTTGTCCGACCAGGTCACCGGGACAAAGCAAAGGTCAGGTCAAAGTGTGTTGGCCATTCATTATTGTGACTTTTAACTTTTCATTTTCAGCAAATGTACTCTTCAGATCTTCAGCTTCGAAATGATGTTCTTTCATGGAATTTAATCTGTCTGTCTGTCTGTCTGTCTAACTTCAGTAAGGATATTTCCGGAAACTGGGAATAGTACATTGTCCGATGACCGACGGTTATCTGCGGCTCTGTGAGGGAGACATTCGAGTATAGGAGAGTTTATGACTATTTCCGTCCCGTTAGGGACTCTGTCCTTACCGGAGGGTAGTTCAAGCTTCTCCAGTTAAAACCTGGTACGCTAATCTCTTTTTACGAGAGGCGCATATAAAAATTATTTTATTGCCATCACAGCTTTTCAAATTGTGTGCTTATTGCAATGCATAACTGCGGGCAACAAGAGGACCCTGCAAGTGTAATCTCCAAGTTGCTATTACGCATACCCGGCACGTATAAAGCCAGATTCGTTTGGACTTCCACTAAGAATAAATGGAATGCACAGGGCGCAAACTGAACGCGATCATGCGTGTTTTGACCATCTATCACGTGAACCTTACACAAAGCAAAGCGTTGGTGCAAGGAGGGGTGCAAGAGAGTTTTAACCTTCGATCGTTGTCGCCCGCACTCCGTAACCTTTGGTTATTACCACATAAAATATGTTGGTATTTGTAATAGCCGAACCTTTTTTAAAACGATAATTTCATTTCCCTGAAACATCGACAAACGCGGGAACAGGGATTTTCCAGGATGATGCGAATTTCAGCACTGAAGCAACGTACCACCTCCGCGGTATGGCACAACCACATCACCCCGGCAGTGGCAGCCATGGACAACTGCTTCGTCCTACTACTCATTAGGACTCATCGGCATGGCATAGCCCCAGGCAATAGGTCTCTTTTGCCATTATCGACCCCTCCGTTTACTGCCGAGGCGAGTGCAAAAGCACTCCGTTAAGCGCCACCTCCACTGTAGATAAGTGGTAGCTGTTGGTTGGGAACCGCAAAACAGGAAATGAACAGTAACCATAGTCGTAGCGGAGATGAGACAATTCTGAACAATACTCCATTTCCAAGTTGCCTCAAGCCTCGGTTTCAAAGCGAGGCCTAGTTCAAAGCCATTGATATGAAAATGACTTCTTGTTATGAAGCAAATAAAACTCATTTTAACAACAAAAAACTTTTTCACTTAGTTTCGTTTTTAAGTGAGGGTTCTTCAAACACGGAATTATTTAGCTGTGGAGGAGCAACTAAGCACTTGTTTTCTAGAATTCAAGACTCGGTACAATTGAACCCTGACCTTCGGAAAGCAAGTTACAGGAAGCCTCTAACTATTCTTACCTGGAAAACATTTCTTACGATATCTATCTTTTCTACTTTCGTGGCTATTTGCTGCTTCAACCTGGAAAAGAGAGAGATCTAGGTTACAAGCTACAAAATTACTGCAGAGTTAAGACGAGAAAGCTGTATTCCACTACATTTTTCAAGACTTAATTATGGAACAGTCTGCCCTCTTTAAGAAGGTCTGAATTTAGGTAGAGAAGTAGGGCTGATCGTGAATGGAGAACTTTTGTTCGTGCACGAGGGGGGAGTGTGGCACGGGACACCAACAGGACTGGTGAAGATGATAATGATGAAGACGATTATTTGCACCCTATTATTACGGACACTAAAGGTACAGAATCCAAATGTCCGCTTAACAAATGTAACTCTTATTATACCACTAGAATTTGTGAAAGTAGACTATCCGTGATTGACAGTTTTTCGTATTGTAAAGGTATCCAATGAAACGGTTTGGTTGACAATAGGCAACTTCCGAGTTCCCCCGGGCCTCTGTATCAAAACGAGGTTAGGTGCTCAACCTTTGATATGATTTTTCATTCTCATGCAAATAAAACTCATGTCAACAAGAAAAGTTGAGCACCTAACCTCGTTTTGATACAGAGGCCCAGGGGAGCTCGGAAATGGCCTATTGACAAGCATCAGCAGAACCAACTAAATTTATTTCATTACCCTTTCAGAGCGTTCCATAATTGAGTCGTTCAAAACATAAGTCTATTTTTAAAAGTCAAAAGAAGGAACTGAAAGAAAAACGTTGGCATTTATAATAATTAATATATAGATAGCAGGGTTTATGAACACATCATTGCCCTAAACCCCTTGCTACCCGACCAATTTTTGCGTTCAAAAAGCATCTCCGAGGTGGCCATTATAAAGATCAAGGCTGAACCATTGCTTTCCTCCTTTCCTTCTCGCAACCCTCTAATGTAACCCGTAGTCTGATTATCGGAACCCAAAGAAAGTTGTGTTTTGACTTACATCGGCAAAATGGCTGCAATTCTCGGTAGCGCAGTTTTCAAAAATTTAAGCTTGGCTGATATTTACAGCAAGAGAAAGTTCGTTTTAATGTGTTCCCAATGAGCTAGTAATCTGTATTTTATTCCTTAAGTCTGAATTTATCTGCACTTTTTCTTACTAAATATATGGTGAAAAAATTGGATCAATTTAGGTTTCTGGGAAACTGCCCACCTACCCCTCCCCTAAGCTAACAGGGGAAAATGTTGGCTTAGGGGAGGGGTAATTGAGCAGTTTCAATTAGGTTTCAATTGGCAACACAACAACTTTGCACGTGCACACGCTTTTTTAACAGTTCAGTTCTTTGTCGTAACTGTACGACTATGGCGTGGAGTGCCTTATTTCACGTTTTGTGGAGGACGTTAACACAAGACAACTCTCTTTTTTCCCTGAACCTCCATACAGTCGTTTAGAATTTAGCTTAAGAAAAAGTAGCCAATATTTGACGAATTGGAATAAGCGGGATAAAGTTTGAAGAAGTGCAAGTTCACTTATTGAATGACGTTTTCGTAAGATGTCGTCTCTTTCGGAACTTTACTTTAATTTTGGACCAACATGCAAAGTATTTTTTTGTGATTATTTCTATCCAACTCCCACTTACTTTTGAAATTGTGCGTTGTCCGTGCTAGAGGAACAAGAGGCCTTTTCTTGGTCTTCTTTTAAACTCTGCGAAACAAGAAAGGGACACCATTGTACCTTTTATCATACGTTCAACCGATAAAAACATGTTCAATTATACCAGGTTTAACAGAAAACCCAGTGAAAGACTGGCTTTTAGGTAGCTGTTTCCAAGTGCTTTCATTTGTACGTTGTCAAAAATAATTGTAATAACTATAATAACAATCAAGAGCAGCTTTTTATGGGAAATGGTTTTAAAGCTTGTTTCACTTTAAAACAGGTTTTAGAAAGTCTTGTGCCCCTTTTCAAAGCGACTTCTTAACTCACGTTCAGTGGGGAAGGATTAATTCACATGAAAGTAACAGTTCGAAACTGACCTAATAGAGCGACTTTCGTTTGACTTTGAAATGATTAAGCACGAACAAAACAAAACAACAAACGAACAAACATGATACAAACACAAACGCGCGCGGGTCTGAGATCAAACAGGGCCGGGGGGATAAAGACAATGGAAGTATCACTCGGCTCCTAAAACTGGGCGTAGTCGCTTATGAAAAGTGCCCCACTATTAGGCCTTTTATAGGGAACATTTTCAATTTAGTGTTTTAGAGAGTCAGGTAGCCGCATATGAAGGTTAGACTATGACTTTGTTTCATTTTTCTCCTCTCTAGGTTGTTTTAGTGACACACTCACCTGCAGAGATTTCATAAGCCCTCTGTTCTCTTTCTTTTTCTCTGAGAACAACAAGATGATGAAATCAGTTTCTGGTACTATCACCGATTTATTTCAACAGTAGTAGATAGTTTTAGCAGTGAACCCACTCCAGCGACAGTAACCGCGAGAACGACAAAAAGCAATAGAGTTATACCTTATGCACAATACGCCGGATAAATATGAAAACGTAACGTAATTCGTTCGTTTGGACCTGACCCACAGTTCACGCCATTAATTATCTAAATCCTTACCCTGCTAGCAGAGGCTTTTCCCTTGTGTTTCTCAGCGTTGTACTGCCATTCTCTTCGCTGTTTTGGCTGCTCGCGTTTTGTTTTGGTTGTTTCTTTGCCGAGGAAAAGACCTCTGCAGACAGCCGTTTGGGATTCCTGTTGAGCATGCGCGAGATGAAAATGCGGTTACCATGGAATTTCTGTGTCACGTGTCGAGAATACGATGCCGCCGCCGGAGTTTGCTCATGTATTCATGAGTCAATTTTCCCACGGGAATGACTCGCACTCGCCATTTTGATATAGCGGGCTCACTTTTACACAGCAAACTAGTACATAAAAGATGCGCGAGTCGATAAAACCGGTTCCACAACCGGTTTAGTCATGTGATTACCTCCTAGATCTTGGAGGTATCTAATGCGCATGCTCAACAGGAATCCCAAACGGCTGTCTGCAGAGGTCTTTTCCTCGGCACAGAAACAACCAAAACAAAACGCGAGCAGCCAAAACCGCGAAGAGAATGGCAGTACAACGCTTAGAAACACAAGGGAAAAGCCTCTGCTAGCAGGGTACTAAATCCTGATAAACTGTCCACCGAAAACGGAAATTTTCTAAAAGTAAAACGCTCTTCAAAGAGGATAAATTTGAAAACGTTGCTGCGTTATAATGTGGACGTGAAGTTTTGACAACGCTGATCCCACGAAAATAGGGTGATTTCTCTTGCAGCGTTGCGTTTTTTAAATTTACCCGGATTATTGCGTACGGAAGACATTTAATAAGGCGTTTCAAATCTATCCGCGGACTCGTGACTAAACCTCAACAACGCACATGCATTACACTTTTTTGTGCACTCTTATGCCGTCCCTGAATGACTACGACTCGAAATTTCCTGATGCCACACTTCCGGACGGAAGTATTATAACACAAGAAGAGAAATTTTCATTCTCTTTCTGAATCTGGCCTCGGTCTTTGGATTCAATTCCAGGATAATTCTCCTAGGCTTGACAAATTGACCGTGTTGCCGAATTTGAACGAACACGAATATATTTCATCAGTGACCCTCCCTAACAGGAAACTGAAACGAAAAAACAAATCTTTGAAATGAATCATAAAAATCGACGAATAACCAAAGTTAAACATCAAAATCCACAAAAAATCTCTCTCTTGTTAAAAATTAAGCTTAACAAACTATTAACCAGAGAAGGTTTTTTATGGATTTAATCATATATTTCAAAATGCCATAATCATTTCAAATGCAAAAGTTACAAGCATTAACTGCCGTCCGAGAAAACAGATACATGCCGCCATATGATTTTATGCCAACAAAAACTTATAGGGTGCTCGCTTGATAAACGTATGCATCATTTCATTATCATTTTTAAAAGAATTAGGGCCAAACATTTAAACGTAGGTTAGCCAGTGTTTAACAAAACCGCATTCTAAGTCATTTTCAATTTGCCCAACGACTTTATCTAAACATCATCTACTGTGAACTGTTTTATGAAAGCATGTAGAGAAGATTAGAAAAACATTTATCTTCTTATTAAAAACAACCCACCAAAGAAGAGATCTGAAGGTTCAAAGATTCGTTAAACCGCGGCTTAAGTCAGACTTCGTTTATGTGGGCCCTTAGTATCTCAAGTTACTCACCATAACTTTGTTGCCTAACTTTGTCTAACACAGTTTGAGCTTCTAACAAAGCCTAAGAGAAATTTGTTATATGATCAATAAGATGCTGCCGATCAGTACTGCATGTATTTAGTATATCTGATTTAAGCCGAATCATCACTAGCATGAATGTGTACAACGAAGGCTTTGTACAGGATACGATGAAAATTCGGAGTTGCCCCGTTTTCACTCACTCACTGATTTACTTTAGCGAAGCTCGGCCAGGCTCTCCCATCGTGGAAACGACGAGAAAATAACACAAGCAAAGCGAAAACAAGACACGCACAGGGAAGGAGGCAGTGTTGGGAAAAGAAGATCCCCAAACAGCTGAGCTGCATCAGGATATGACGTTTTTATTCCTTGTTACTAGCGAAGTAGATGGTACTAGGGACCTTAAGCAACCACGACGACGACGACTACAACAGCGACAAAAAACAATTGGTTTTATGACCAAAACAACAGCTCTGCACGTGCATCACGCTTTTCAGTACATTTCTTTGACGTCCATTGCACGACTACGACGTGAAACCTCCAATGCGACGTTTTGTAGAGGACGTGGACACACGACGACAAATTTTCCTTTCTCTATTTAAACATCGATAAAGCCCTTAACAATTTAACTCCAGGAAAAGTCGCCTACATTTGACGAATTTGAGCGGTTCCAAATAGACGCGATAAAGTTTGAAAGGACGCAAATTCATTTTTTAGTGATGCTTTCGCTGCCCGGGTCGTCGTCGTAGTTGCTTTAAGGTCCCTATTAAGCAAAAGAACTTCTGTATGGGAGCCTACGATCCAGTCCCTGCTCCAGATTTGTTGATAGTAGTTAACCTCGAGATACAAATGGTGCACGTACTGTTCTGAACGTTCTTAATCAACTTTATCTAAAAAAGGAAGCTTACCTCATGTTCTATCAGAATGTCTCTGCTGAGTTTATTTTGTTTTTCACACAGCCTGGCAAAAGCACTGAAAAAAGGTCACATTCACTCAATAACATAAGAGCAGACCGTTAGCTTGGACTCAGTTTTGTTCTGTGCAACCAAAAACAATGCACTGATTTTGCATTGCATTTAATTTCTTTGCATGCAAGCTCAAGGTGCCAGTTATGCGATGCACGTATGATGCATGCAGAATTAAGGGAAAATGCATTCATAACAAGTACAGTAACTAGTACAATCCGAATTAACGACTGATTTTCTCACAGTTGATGTTGTATTTATCATACTTATAAAAAGCTGCTCTCAGCCTTACTTCATTTCTTCAATGTGTGTTGAGGTGGGAGATTCTGTTACAACATCTGGAAACAGTTTTTTGATCAGCTGATCACCACACAAAAGCCTGCAGGAAAAAAAAATACACGCATTGACCGCATTGGTATATTTATATTGGATGTGGCACACTGTTAACTGCATGCAATAACTTACTTGAATACAAGTTGGATTTTTCTCAAATGCTTCTATGTACATGTCAAACATGTAAATCAGTACCTGGATAACTAGGTTTAAGTAAAGAATGCACACTGGTAATGGTACTTTTTTGAAAGAGAAGGGGGGGGGGGGGGCGGGGTGGGTGGAGAGCAAGAGAGGAGTGGGTTAGGACTCTGACTATTTACCACCCCCCAGAGAGGTGAGAAGTTGTACTTCAAGCATCATCATCCTAATTCCAGAAGTACATGAAGCACACAGTAATACTTCATCTCTTTTTTGCCAGCTTTCATTTATGGTATGGCACAGTGCATTGGTTAATAATTGACCAATGAACTGTAGTTGAGCATGATGTAATCAAAATTTCATTATTTCTTTATGTGGCTTTCTTTAAATTAAGGATTGACAAAACAGTTTTAAATAACATGTTCTTTTTTTAGCTGTAAGTCAAGCCTGCCACACAAGAAAATGCACAGGTACAAAACGTGGACTAGATCAAGTCATTTACATATAGTGAAAACAATAATAAAAAATTCATTATTGTCTGGTACGTGGGTCACTTAGGTAATAAGAGTTTTGTAGCTGCCTAAAGAAAATGCAATTTACAAAGGGTGCACTTCCTACTTGTAGGAGATGCCACAATGACAATTAATGCATAAAATTTAAACAAATGATTTTATTTATTAATTATTGCATAACAATAAGTTATCTAACAGAAGAGACAACAAGAATTTACAACATTTAGTAAAGGCAGAGTTAAGCAATACTGTAGCAGCAGGATAAAGGCAGAAAGAAGAAGAAAGATTAAGATTAAGACAATCACAGATTCATAAAACCAACCTGTCCAGAACAAGCTTCTTATAGGACCGTGCTGTGGACAGAGAATAGAGCTGATCTTGTAGCTTGGATATCCTAATTCAGATAAAGATACAGTGATGTGATAAAAAAAAAAAATAAACAGTTAGTCAACAAGAGAAAAGTGACAGCAAAGAATTCATAAAATTCAACTAAAATACTGGTATATATCATGTTAATTGTGGGCAACAAGAGAAGCCCCCAATCCTAATCTCCAGGGCCAAGTTGTTCAAAGCTGGGTTAAGATAACTCACGGTTAGTGCGAGATTTGAATTCAGACGTGAAAGCTTAAAAAGCATGTCCGTTAAATTAGTTCTTTTTGTCTACAAGTTGATGATTGGAAGCTCTAGAAGTAACAGAGAAAATTGTCTGAGAAAATGCTTTTGGACACGAGAAAAAGAAACTCGGGTTAAAATTTAACCCTGGGTTAAGGGCTAATCGGCCTTCAAACAACTGGGCCCAGGTTGTTTTTATGCATGCGTCACATGTATGTAGCAAGCATTTGTTTGGACTTCCACTAAGAATGAATGGAATGCACAGAATGCAGTTTCATCACACGCGTTTTGACCTTCTACCTCTCGTAATCAGGTCACACTGTGACATGTTTTGATCCTGTCACGCAAAGCACTCACTGCATTGGAGCAAAAGCATTTGACCGTAGATCGTTGTCACCTGCACTCTTTAAGAGGTTGGTTATTACTAGCAATATATGTGTTCCTTCCTTAAGGACAAGTGACTACATGAATAATTTCCTGAGTGAAAAATGATGATTGACCTTTTGGAACAGACAGTTTTGCCTGTTGATCCTCATACAGACTCCACGAGCTGTAATAGCTGCCTGAAGTATGACATTGACTAAGTGTCGGTGATATGTCAGTGATCCGACGACAAAGTAATGACTGACTATTAAAAAACTGACTGCCAAATGAAAGACTGTGGTGGCCAACTAGCGGTGACACTCAACAGAGACTTGTCCAAGACTCAACTGATCATACATTGTACAGGCATATTTGACAGATACTTGACAGAAATAGCAACCCATATGTTGACTGAGATTTTGGCTAGCACATTGGTTGACACCCCCTATATGAGGCACATGATCTCAATAAAGTACACCGTAAATCCACAAAGGAGGCCCACAATGGCAGGACATAAAAAATGGATAATAGTCAGCCTCCTCAATAAAGTTTGCTATGAGTATTGGCAGCAACCCCTTATGAATTTCTGGTATTGGTAATTGTGCACCAGGAATCTGTTGTTTGGTGGTCACTAAAGCAAATCATTGAAATGTTTTATTGCTTGGTGGTCACTCAAAGAAATCATGACATCATTTTGTATGCCCATTGACCAATGAACAATGACCAATTGCCAAAGCAACCTTTATTGAATTAGGTATATACTAACCTTTCATAAAGATCTGATTGAGTAGATTCATTAGAAGAGGGCTGCAGGTCCTCCCGCTGTTGAAGGCGCCCTGCAAATCACACAAAATGACATGTTACAAAATGACATGTTAATCTGAAGCCTGCAAGATTCCTTTTAGCTTGTAACATGTGCTTGGGATTTACAAAAAGACGCACCCATTTGTGTACTGTGCAATACAGTGTTAATTGAGGAAGTTTGATCGAACAACAGTGGTTATGCTAATGTGTGCGTAATAAGAAATTGCCGCCACCTTTTTATTGACAGCCAATCTAGACAGTTTGGGTGGCCTCTAAAATGTACATGTAGGAAGTTAACCTGAGACCAGGCAGCTCAGTTGGGAACAGAGTGAATAACAAGGTAAGTGGTAATAAAAAAGTGAACTGATTAGGGGATTTGCTCACTGATTTTTTTGCACTGTACAGCCCATTCAGCTGTTTTTCCTAAGATCCTTGTCCCAAACCATACCGGCGCACCACTGTAGCAACAAGGCTGCTGTCTAACGGGTGCCCGGTAGCCAGAGGCACCTATGATTTGCTCACAGGCAGCTAAAATTTTAAACAAGGAGACTGCACAGGTGCCTAAAGCTTGTGATACTTATGGCAATAGCCTTTACGCCTACTTCCAATGAAGGAACGACTGAATTCCCTGCTCATTGTGCCCTTTTGAAACAAAAACGTAAAATGTGTGTTCATCGACCGTAGGCAAAAAACTTCCACTGATAAAAGTAAACAAACAAGCACTTTTCTGGACATTCTGAGCTCGGACGAATCGAGTTTCAAGCATCTGCTTCCTCATGTAAGTTTATCGATCAATAGGCTCCTAGAAATGTGGCTTGGGCTCCTAACTTTTTATTTAAGGAATATTAATTTTTATATTAATTTTCCTAGGCAGCAGCCTTGTGTAGAGGGGTTTAGACTGGATAATTTTAAAGTAAGAAAGAGAAACAGCTTAAAAAAATTATGAATGGGAACTTTGATGAGTCGGCTCCTCTCTTCTTACTGTTGTGTATCTCATCTTCAAGCTATCTCATCAATATAGGGGCTGTATGCACACCTGACATGATACGTTGTGAGGGCTATTGCATTATTTCAATGTACACACAACTCCCTCTCCCAGCCCCCCTTGATAAGGTTCTTTGACATGACACCCCTTAAAAAGAAGAGAAAAAGGGCATAAAGTTTTCATTAACTGCCATAAAAATTTTACTTTTCTATTTTCTGCTCCATCCCATCAGATAATCTCGTCTCCAGTCTTACATCTTACAACCTTCAGAGTTCCATGTTTTGAATTATTTTAGACTCTTTGGAGAATCTCATCAACGAGGAGGAAACTTAGTAGCGGAGTTCTCTCATGCAAGAAACGCAAGCAGCAGAGCACCATGGGTAAGAAAATCTGGTTATCGCTGTATCCAAGAAATTTTGGTTCTGACAAAATCGTCCAGTTGACATATGTCCGTACAAATATTTGGTTTTATCAACTGACAAGGCTGACAGTAAAGTCCAGGAGCCAGGGATTTCGCCTGGCTTTTACTTCCATGGAAAGCAAAAGAAAAACACAGAACCAAAAGAACTTCCTAGCTTTTAGCTCCCCACCTACTTATACAACCTCGTTCAAATTCCCATTGCCCTCTACTATTTGACCCCAGTGGCGTCTCTCTCGCCACGGGGGCCAAGTAGGAGAGGACACTGGGAACGAGGCCGCTACTAAGGAGGCCTTGTTAGAGTAAAATTCTGACAAGTGACATGGCCTTGAAACAGCCACATAGGACAGCAGAAATGGCGACAAATTAATTCATGACATATGTCTGTACACACATCTACCCCTTCAGGTAAGCTGGGGTGAAATTTTGCATTTGAAGCACTCTGCGCATTTTGGCGGTAAATCGCATGACCTAGCCAAATCTTTCTTTCGACTAAATTTTGATGCCTACATTAACATGGATTCTGATAACAGAGAAAGAGCCAGAGCGAGAAATGCATACAATATTCCCTCCAAAACACGTGTAACTAGGAAGTTTCTGGAAGTTGTAGTCATGCAAAACAATGGCAAAGAATGTACAAAAAAGTGTGGCTGCACATGCAAAGCTTTTTTTTTGCTAATTAGACCTATTATAGTTATTTTTGTACTGTTCTCCTTGTCTTCACCATTTCTTTAGCATTACATGGGTTTAGCAGAGCTCCCTAGGAAAGAATATATGGTTATCTATGCATCTGAGAAATTTTGGTAGTGACTTGTTGCCAAGTGACCATACACCCACCCTTCTGTACCACAGGCAAAGTAATCCTTGTGAAGCAGAGACAATTAAAGAGTCAATAAAGATTAAAACAGAAAGCAGAAATTGTTTCTGTATCTGTGTTTTCTAAGGCATTAAGCTTAGACTTACTGTCATGTCCACAAATTTGGAATATAGAGAAAGAGAAAGACAGAGAAAAAGTCAGAGAAAGTAGGCAACAGGCCAGTAAAGCTCAATGAGAAAAAGAGCGACTGAGAGCTACACTGTAGAGCAAGAGATAAAAAAAGAAAAACAAAGAAGACAAATTTTGTTGGAAGAACAACATGAAAATTTTGTAGTGGTGGTGAGAAAAAGAGAAATGCTAGCGGCCTTCAATATAATGAAAATGAGCGGCAGTGAAAAAAAGATGAATAAGAACACATAGGACATTTCCTCCATAAAACGTGCAAACGTGTAATTAGGAAGTTGTAGTCGTGCAAAATAACGACAAAGGAATGTACAAAACAATGTGCTACATGTGCAAAGTTGCTGGGTTTTTTTGGCTAATTAAACCTATTGTTTTTTTTTTTTTTGCCGTTCTCGTTGCCTTCGCCGCTTAGTATTACACGATGATATAGCAAACTATAAAATTAATATTAAAGAGAGCTTCACTTTTAGTCCTGGCTAAATCTATATTATATTTTGTTTGAGCAAACTATAAATATTAAAGAGGGCTTCCTTTTTAGCCTTGGCTGAATCTATATAAGCCTATTACAAATACGTATGGGGATCGATGAAATGGCCCTGCCATCATTTAAACACTGACTGGTAAAGAATTCTACATGTATGAGATTCAATCTTAGACACATACAGCCAAGCTAAGCATTGTAAAATTTACAAACCCGCAGAGACTACGCTGAGACTAAGAACTTACGAACAAGCAACTCTGACTGTTGGTTTATCTTCTGTTGAAGAAGCCATTCTTTGCACTTCTTGAGTTGCAAAAGTGAGTCTATTTCTGCATCTTCCACCTCATCCACAACTTCATTTGCAATTTCGGCTTGCTCAGCTACATTTATGTCTCTTAAAGTTAATCTTCCTGATGCTATGGGACTTGTTGTTTCGAGTATTTCGTCTTGCATGTTTGGTGCGATAACCTCCACAGCCAAATTTGCCGCCATTTTGTTGAGTATGTTTCGCTCCCTGGGTGTAGGAGCTGTGTAGGGGAGGGGTAGAGAAAAATCAGAAACTCGCAAATATTATTATGGTTTTGTTTGGATAACTAAGGTTAAGGATGACATATTGTAAAAAACGTTTTCAAAGCTTTTTCATTAAAAATCTTTAAACAAATAGAGAAAAATTCAAATATACATGAAATTTGCGTTTCCACCCTACTCTACAACGGAGTGACTGTCCGCATTGAAGGCTGTCGCCCATGGATTCAAAATGGCGTCCTTGAGTGAGCAAATTCGAGTAAGGGAATTGTTTGATAATATGACTTTAGGAGTCGTTCGATCTCTTGGTAAGTTTGAAACTAATATATTTAAATGTATAATAATCAGAACAAGAATGGTAATACTCGTTTTGGCAGCAAACACAAAAGTAACAACCGTCGAATCAACTGCAACATCAAGAATTTAGTCAGCGTTTTTTAGTGAAAGTAGATTTTGTTGTAGAAAAGAAGCCTGGTGTGACAGATGTGCGTCTACTGGATAGGCAGCCTGCAGAAAAACACATCATCTTCACATGGGAGCAGGTCAGACATTTTACGGTACCTATTTGATAATAAGTAGATGGTTGGGGATTTTCGTTACCATCATTGCTGGGTCAATCAACAAGTAAATCAATGAACCGATGAAGACTGTGGTGTTGCTTTGTTGGGGGAGTGAAAAACAAATGTTTGGTTTTATCAACTGACAGGGCTGACAGTAAAGTCCAGGAGCCAGGGATTTCCCCTGGCTTTTACTTCCATGGAAAACAAAAGAAAAACACAGAACCAAAGGAACTTCCCAGCTTTTAGCTCCCCACCTACTTATGCAACCTTGTTCCCATTACCCTCTACTATTTGACCCCAGTGGCGTCTCTCTCACCACGGGGGCCGAGTAGGAAAGGACACTGGGAATGAGGTCGCTACTAAGGAGGCCTTGTTAGAGTAAAATTCTGACAAGTGACATGGCCTTGAAACAGCCACATAGGACAGCAGAAATGGCGACAAATTACTTCATTTAAGACTTCATACAATGTCCAAGTCAATTTTAATGGTACTACTTGTTTACTCATGTAACTAGCTCTCAACCAGCCTTAACCAAAAAATTGTAACCTTGCATTAAGATAAGATAACTAGAAGATAACTTTTTTTTATTAAAAACTGAATCATTGGATAATGCAATTCTAGAGCTCTCATTGGCTTAGCCATCATGGTATATGAGCCATTATACGATGCTCTCCAAATATGGTAACTGCATGCGTTTTCTCAAAATTAAAGACAGCCTGAAAATCAGTTGTTTTTACAAATAAAGTCAGGAAGAATTCTCGTATTTTGTGGGCATTTTAAATAAAACAACTCACACTCATGGAATAATTGTTAAATATACAAAAAAGAAAAGCAATAAACATTAACTCAAGATATTTTGCCGTATTGCAACATCACAAATTATTAGCTAATTAATAATTAACTAGAAAAATCTAACCAAAAAAAGCATCTGTTAAGAGTATCAGTTTTTTACATATATTACACCAAAATGGAAGTAGAAAAACTAATTAATTGCTCAAATAATGATATTATTTCATTTGTTTATTGTGTTTGACAGAAGAACATGTGTATCCTTCCAGATGACTTGAAAAGCTTTTTCCTGACAACAAATGGCCTTTTGATACAGTGGAGCATCAAGTTTGATGGTGACAATAAGAACACTGCTAAACCCTTTTTAAATTTATCCAATTTTTAAATTGAACCTTTTCTATACATAGAATTGCAGAAGATGGTTGGTCAGTGATTAATAATTCTTATAGAGCAATTTTCATATCACCTTGAAAAATGGTTTTGGTCAGTGTTCGTCAGCCAATGGATGAAAAGATTAAAACATGCCAATTGGACTCTTTGTTTTCCCGTTAAAGAAAACCGTAATATGGAGAAGGCATTGTTTGATTGGCCAATCGTGTTGCAGTATGACGTGAAACTGAAGTATCGATTGATTTCGAAAAAGTTCTCGGGCATGAAGTTTTTTCACCTGAGTGTTCACTTAACCAACCAAAATTAAGCCACGCAGGTTTGTATCCATTCAATCAACCAATCAAATCACTCTATTTCCATTCATTTGTTGTTTCTGTTTTGTTTGTGCGTTTTCATTTCAAGGTCATTAAAAATTGCTCTATTGTCCTTTGTTTTCAGGGAGTGTCTTACCACTTGGAAAGATGGAACTTAATCCTGTAGCAGGTTTAGTGTTGCTATCACGAACAACAGCTGTCTGTGATGATAAACCATCTTTGGCTGATTTAGACTCTGAGGAAGATGATGTTGATGAACATGGTAACTTTCTTTCAACTACTGAGATCAATTTTCTTATATATCTGTTATCTTTTTACTGTCTTACTACAGGAAGAGGTTATTAAGGTGGCTCGATACAGTTTTTCAGGGTCAATACCTCCAGAGTTTGAGCGTAAACTATGACCACAGTTGTATTAGATAAAGATGAAAATTTGTTATGATCAGGGTTGCAATGACATTGGAGTTTTCAAAATGACACCATTACCTATTTTACTTGCAGCAGTATTTCTCGGCACTGGGAACTGTTCTTCCAAAATCGTTTACTGTAACTTCTTCCTCCAATAGCTGCCTCGATGTACGTGAAGTTTAAGGTGGCTCGACTGGATTTTTTAGGGGGGATACCTCCCAAGTTTGAGCATTAATAACATCGCCATGAGTAAAGATATGGAAAAAAGATCACCACAACTGTATTATATAAAGATGAAAATTTCTTTTGATCTGTGTTTTATTGCAATCAGAGTCGCCATGGCAACGTAACGACGCCATTATGTTTTTTATTTATCTTTGTGTTTCTCTGTACCAGGAGATTTTTTAGAAAATCGCTTAAGGGAGTTTGTACCTGCCATAATAATTTTGTTTCAAAATATTTCGAAAACGCTCTCATAGAATTTGTTCAAACTTTGCCATAATTGAGGCAATATTGCCTCAATTATGGCAAAGTTTGAACAAATTCTATGAGAGCGTTTTCGAAATATTTTGAAACAAAGTTTTAAGCATCATAAAAACAGTGACATAGCATGCTATCCAAACAATTAGCTAATTTTTTGAGAAAACGATAAGCTTTGGAAAAGCGGCTTCATTTCAAAGTAGTTTGATTCCATTGAAAACCTCCTACTAAAAAAGAGGGGAATTGCTATAGGCGATCGTGAGTAAGAAGAGTTTTATTAACTTGCATTCAGCTGCTTTTGTTACAGTTTTTGCACGTAATTTGGTCCATGCCTACAAATTTCGCATTTTTCAAAAAACTGCTCGATAAATTTTTTTACAAATTTGAAAATCCCAAGACCAATTGTCAATAAATATACCCTGCAAGTTTCAAGAACATTGAAAACTGGGAAGGCTTTTAAATAGGGCCTCAAATATAACCAATTTTTCCCCCAGATTTTGTGTTTACAAGTGAGCGTCCGCATTATTCACTGGCATTGTTTTCAAGTTTCATATGCACGTGCAAATTTAGCAAAAAGATAGAATTTGCAACAAAAGGGATCCTCGGTTAAATCTCCGGAATATGCTAATAACCAGGTAAAGAAATTAGTGATATATTATAACATCACAGCAACTCTTTGTAAGAGTTTCTGTGATGTTATAACCCGAGTAAGATAAGTAAGTGTTGCATCCTACAAGATGAGCCGTGACGTTCACCGTCTCGGCCCTCACTGTTATCTGTGACACAAGCCAATTATTAGCATATTCGGGATATTTCTTCCGAAAGTAATCGAGAGTTCTTTTTGATGCAAATTTACTACTTTTTGCTAAATGTGCACGTGCATATGAAACTTGAAAACAATGCCAGTGAATAATGAGGACACTCGCTTGTAAACACAAAATCTGGAGGAAAAATTGGTCATATTTGAGGTCCTTTTTGAAAGCCTTCCCTGTTTTCAATGTTCTTGAAACTTGCAGGGTATATTTATTGACAATTGATCTTGGGATTGTCAAATTTATAAAAAAATTTTTCGAGCGGTTTTTTGAAAAATGCGAAATTTGTAGGCGTGGACCAAATTACGTGCAAAAGCTGTAACAAAAGCAGCTGAATGCAAGTTAATAAAACTCTTCTTACTCACGATCGCCCAGAGCAATTCCCCTCTTTTTTTGTAGGAGGTTTTCAATGGAATCAAACCACTATGAGATGAAGCCACGTTTCCAAAGCTTATCATTTTCTCAGAAAATCAGCTAATTGTTTGGATAGCATGTTATTTCGCTGTTTTTATGATGCTTAAAACTTCGTTTCAAAATATTTCGAAAACGCTCTCATAGAATTTGTTCAAACTTTGCAATGATTGAGGCAATTATGGCAGGTACATACTCCCTTAAGCGATTTACCAAAAAACCTCCTGGTACAGAGAAACACAAAGATAAATAAAAAACGTAATGGTGTCGTTACGTTGCCATTGCGACTCCGATTGCGATAAAACCCAGATCATAAGAAATTTTCATCTTTATATAATACAGTTGTGTTAACCTTTTTTCCCTATCTTTACTCATGGCGACGTAGTCAATGCTCAAACTTGGGAGGTATCCCCCCCAAAAAATCCAGTCAAGCCACCTTAAGTGAAATCTGTAAGAGCGTTATAGAGATATTTTGAGGAGAAGTTTTTATGGTTAGAAATATGGTAAAAAATGGACAACCTTGATGTGTGACTGTTATCTGTACTAAACAAAGCATTTTTGACATGCAATATTATTTCATCTCCCAGTAGTTTCAATCCTTTTAAAGACATATTTGAAATATCATGGATTTACCTCCAAACGATTGCTAGAAAGAAGGATTTAATTAGTATGTATTGGGGCACTCTTGTTAGCGGTAATGTAAACATTTTGGTCTACTTTAACAAATTAGCAAATAATTTTTAAACCGCTCTATAGATTTTTTAGAAAGTAATTTAAAGATCTTGAGATTAACTGTCCTTTTAATACCTCTTAGTTTCAAGATTATTGATATATCGTGAGGCAGTAAAATAAGGGCTACAATTCGCTAGTATTTTGTCAGACATTTTGTGTTTACAAGTGAGAGCAACTCATCATTCAGGGATATTGTCTCCAAGTTTCATATTTTTGTGCACAACAATAGCTAAAACCAGTTGCAAAAGTACTTGAGACACTGTACAGTATTTTGGCATAAATGGCCTGTCCATGATCTTGTGTTTGTGATCCCCCTCCACCCCTCATCAAAGTTGCTAGCAATACAAGACCATGGAGGAACAACTTTGAATGGGAGGGAGGAGGAAGGTCAGTATTATATCTCACAGATCTGTGACCAGGAGCGATTTGAAGCAAGAAAGGTCGTTTTTTCGTGGGAGTGTCTCAACATTTCTACAACTGGTTGTAGCATTTTTACATGTCAAATGCATTGTTAGTTACTGCTCTTCATGTGAAAATGAAACTTGGAGACAGTACCCTTGAATAATGAGAGGCTTTCACTTGTAAAGATGAAACTAATTGTGATAAAAAATTAGTGAATTGTAGCCCTTATTTTGCTACCTTACAATATATCAATAATTGTGAAACGAAAAGGTCACATAAAAGGACAATTTATCTCTAGGATCTTAATTTTTTTAAAACAATCTATCGTGCAGTTTAAAAATTATTTGCAAATTCGTTAAAGTAGACCGAAATGTTTACAAAACCGCTAACAAGGGCTCGTCGATACATACTAATTAAATCCTTCTTTCTTGCAATCGGCTGGAGCTATAATCTCCATGATCTTCCAGACAAGTTTTTAAAAAGATTGAAACTACTATGAGATGAAATTGCATGTCAAAAGCGCTTTGTTTTCTACAATCAACGGCCAAACATCAAGATTGTCCATTTTTTACTGTATTTCTAACCATAAAAACTTCATCCCAAATAATCTTGAAAATGCTCTTACAGATTCCGTCATCAAGGCAGTTATTGGAGGAAAAAGCTCCCATGAATGATTTTGGAAGAACGGTTCCCAGTGCCAAGAAACACTGCTGCAACTAAAATTGGTAATGGCGGCATATCATTGCTATGACAACTCCGATGTCATTGCAATCTTGATCATGACAAATAATTTTCATCTTTATCTAATACAACTGTGGTAGCATTTTTTCTAAATCTTTGTTTATGGCAACGTAATTTATGCTCAAACTTGGGAGGTATTGACCCTGAAAAACTGTATCGAGCCACCTAAATTTCCCCTCCCTAAAGGTAGCTTTTTTAATAGATTAATTTTTAAGTACATGTACATGTATCATAAACTAGCTTTATGAGTATTAGATCTTACAAATTTAATAATTGAGTTTACTTAATGTATTCATATTATTATTCATTAATGAATTCTTTAGGTAACCCTCTCGGGATTTTTTCCTGAGACAATAATATTGTTTTTAAATCAAATAATTTCCTTCACCTTAATCACTGCAGGTCACCTAAAGCCACATTTTGACAACCGCTGTAAGGTTTTTGAACTTGATCCATGTGATGGATATGGTAAAGTCTGCTTAGTTTACAAAGATGTGAAAGCTGGTAAGTGAAATTCTGCTAACATGTAATCTGGTAATCAGGTTAGACCTTACATTATATAATATGCAGAGGGCTTTAAAATCATTCATCATTCATGGCATTCAGTATGTTGAAGAGTTTGAAAACTTTTTTTTCTTATAAGAGTGACAAGGATTAGCACATAAGTTGGTTTGAGTGCAGTCGTCTGTGCAGGAGGTTCTGAGTTTGATTCCCACTTAATAGGTGTGACCTCAAATCCTTGTTTTGACTTCTTGCCTTTTTGTGTAGCCTTAACAAGCTTCAATTATCCTTAAAAAGGGGCACTTACGGAAACAGGCAGATAATAATGAACAGATCATCAGCCTTAGTTTTGTCAGTGTACTGAGTACTGTTACGAGTTACCAACATAAAAATTAATAAGGACCTTAATGTTCAACGTCAGTTCATCTACAAGTTATGGATCAATGTGGACCCAAAATAAATCCAAAAAATTTGGTTCTGTAACTTTGAGCCAGACTGAGCAAACGTAATTAATAACTACTGTATGTTAATCCTCTATTAATCCCCCAGGGGTACTTATTTATCTCAAGCACATTTGAGTATTAAATTTAGCAAAGATGATGGTATCAATTCTCTTTAAAAACTAGAAAATAAAGTGGAAAAGCTCAGAGACATGAAGTTGGAGGTCATACAGCTGAAGAACAAAAACAAATTCAAACTTCCAGCACATGAATAAATCATACCCAATGGCAGATCAGTCCATGTGAAGTGTTTCAGTTTATCGTTTAAGAGTAATGTGGAAGGGGAAGGAGGAGCTGAAAACAGAGGGGGTTCTTAATAATTTTCTTCCCCTGGAAAGTGGGGGTTATTAGAGGGGAAGGGGGGACTTACTAAAGGTTTACATTATAGATACTTAAATATTATAATATCCTGTTTGCCTTAGGAGTCACCACCAGTCAGCCAGAAATTTGGTTTCTGGATCGTTCCCTGGAGTGGTCATATCTTGCGTCTTGCTTCACAGATTACTTTAGGATGATGATAGTGCACCTGGGTCTTCCTGTCTGGCAATACCTTTTTACCTCAACAGGACTCAGTCCAGAAACAAAGGTTAGTTTTGCCAGTTCCCATGCTCAATACTTTCACTCAAAATAATACAGTGGCCAAGGTAAAAATCTCCCTTAAAAATTCTATCAAACTATTAAGCAAAATTTGGCCAAATAGGTTTTTCCTGAATGGTTCTTTAAAACCTGTAGGATTTTTCAGCAGATTTAAGAGTAAGAGACACAAGAAATCTGACCATAACTTGGCCTAGGAGTGAAATTAATGAGGGTAAAAAGGAAGGGTACATGTAGTAGCCAGAAATTGGAGAGCGATAAAAGAGGAGCGTAATGCGCAATAGCTAATTTTCGTAGGATTGGAAACATCATGGACAGTTTCTAAGACTGTACAGCTGCCATATCTTAAAGGTCAGGTTTTTGTCTAATAAAAAATGCCATTGTTATAAACAACTCCCTCGCTACCCTGATACTTGTAGTATAAAAACATAATTGTCAATAGGATTGTCAATAGCATGTCATTAGGATCTGTACCCCTCCCATGTGCCTAAATATGCTACAATTGCAGCTTGCAGGAAGGAATTTATGGTAGGTCATCTTAATTATTGAACTATATATGATTCTTTTTCTCACCAGCAATGGTTTAATCTTTATGCACCAACAAGATTAGCAATTGACACGGCTAACATGGATCAACAAAGCAAACAGAAAGCAAGCCCAACAGAAGTAAATCAGGCAGCTACAAGTCTTCCATTCAATGCATTGGATGTTAACAGACTTTTTAAGGGTAAAACAGAGAGAGGAAAGAGTAAACAGTCCCAGGCAAAGAAACCACCACCAGGAAAGAGTCAGAATCTTGGTCAAGGTCGCAGTTGGCAACTTGGTAGAACGGCACCAAGATGAGTGCAATCTATGATTGATAACTGGCTACAAGAGCAGGGTGTCAAGTTCACGCTCTGAGACTGTCAGTGAAATATGAGTACAAGTGACTGAGAAAGCACTTATTAATCACCATCAGCCTTCACTTAGAATGCAGTCAAAACAATTCACTCTCAGAGGCTGTCATGGTGTTAAACCCATGGCCAATAGATGGGTGAGGAGAAGGTATCTAGACAAACTGTGGGAGCCGCGAGGGAGCAGGAACAGTGACCATAAAAATCCTGTAAGCAACAGACACCAGACACTGTAACACTTAGAACCTTCGAGGAGAGTTTTGTACACATTCAGAGGAAGTGAAGGCTGTTGGGAGCAAAACAGCCAAAAGACTGCCGCTTGTAAGCAAAAAGAATAGACGTCAAGAAAAGGGCTACTCCACATAACATAAGAGATAGGGACCACTAGACATCATTTTTTGTCTTTAACCTTGACTATCACATTCACTCACTTTTAACTCAACTTGAAAACTGTTAACATCATATTAATATTAGGCCATGGTCGTATTACTACCTTATCATTTGCTACAAAAGACATGCTTATCTTTCAGGGTAATGTCAAAAATATTATTAAATGGACATCTGATAAAAGAGTTTACAGGGGATTACAGCGAGTTACATTTATAAGAGGTAACAAGGGATTACAAGGGGTTAAATTGAAGAATCCCACAATTGAAATTAACCATTTTCCAATTAAACAAGTGTCGACTTCAAAATCCTTAGATGTTCACATCGATGGAAATCTTTCTTGGGACTGTTGGTGTCATATTAATGAAATCTCTAAGAAGATTGCTTCTGGCATAAGTGTGATTAAGCGTATTAGGTATTTTCTCCCTTTTGAGATTCTACTTAACGTATCCAGGTGATCTGTGACTTCATTGCGGGGGCCTGGGGAAAGAAATTTTAATGCCGTATCCCATAAACCAACGGGCGCACCAATTCAATTCAATTCAATCTGTTCCCGTCAGCTTTGGTTTATGGGATACGGCATTAGAATTTCTTTCCCCAGGCCCCCGCAGTGACGTCACAGATCACCTGGATATAATTCACTGGTACAGCCACATTTTTCTTACGGTAAAGTAGTACGGGGAAACTGTTCTAAGAACCTACCTTCTAAATTGCAAAATTGCGCCACCATCAGAGCGTAGTTAGCAAAGCAATAATGATGCATAGCATTATAAATAACACGGCTCAAGAATATCTGACTTCGTGTTTTGTTCGTCGCTGTGATTTAACTAGTTATAACCATAGAATGAATACAAGCTCACTGTTCCACAACCCCGCACTGAATTTTATAACAGAAGTCTTTCTTATAGCAGAAGTGTCTTATGGAACAGCTTGCCTCTGGAGATGCAGCGATTGACATCCCCTAATGTATTTAAGGGAAAATTAAGGGACCCAAAGTTCGTTTCTGAAATAATTTAATTAGCGATATGTTATTTTTACACACGGCCTCCTTGAAAAGCAGGTGTTTTCTTTTCATCTTAGATGTTTTGCACAGGGTGTTACATGATGTTGCACAGTGTTGCAGGGTGTTACAAGGTGTTCCATGGAGTTACAGGGTGTTGCACGGTGTTAAAGGGTGTTAAAAGGCTGTTAAAGGGTGTTCCATGTCTGTACATGGTGTTAAAGGGTGTTACACAGTGTAAAAGGGTCTTACCTGTTTTTACACGGTGTTACATGGTGTTACACGGTGTGAAAGGATGTTACATGTTTTTACACGGTATTACACCGTGTTACAGGGTGTTACACGGTGTTAAAGGGTGTTACACGGTGGTACAGGGCGTTACATGGTGTTACAAGGTCTCACAGGCTGTTGCACCGTGTTAAAGGGTGTTACATTGTGGTACAGGGTGTTAGATGGTGTTACACGGAGTTACATGGTGTTACAAGCTGTTCCAGGGTGTTACACGGTGGTTAGAGGGTGTTACAAGGTCTTCAATGGTGTTACAAAGTGTTACATTGTATTACACGGTGTTAAACTGTGTTACATGGTGTTACAAGGTCTTACAGGTTGTTACACGGTGTTAGAGGGTGTTAAAAAGTGTTAAATGGTGTTACACGGTGTTACATGGTGTTACAAGGTGTTACAGGGTGTCAAACGGTGTTACATGGTGCTACAAGATGTTACAAATGTTACATGGTGTAACGGACTGTTACATGGTGTTACAAGCTGTTACACGGTGGAAAAGGGTGTTACATGGCGTTACACATGTTAAAAGGTGTTGCATGGTCTTACACGGTGTTACAAGGTGTTAAAGGGTGTTACAGGGTGTCACAAGGTGTTACACGGTGTTAAAAGGTGTTACGTGGTGTTACAAGCTGTTACAGGGTGTTATTCGGGGTTAGAGGGTGTTACAAGGTGTTCAATGGTGTTACACGCTGTTACATGGTGTTACAAAGTGTTTCATTGTATTACCCGGTGTTAAACTGTGTTACATGGTGTTAGAGGGTGTTAAAAGGTGTTACGTGGTGTTACACGGTGTTGCATGGTGTTACAGGGTGTTAAACGATGTTACATGGTGTTACAAGGTGTTACAAATGTTACATGGTGTAACGGAGTGTTACATGGTGTTACAAGGTGTTACATAATGTTAAAGGGGGTTACAAGGTGTCACATGGCATTACACGGTGTTAAAAGGTGTTGCTTGGTCTTACACAGTGTTACATGGTGTTAAAGGGTGTAACATGGTGTTCCAGGGTGTTACATGTTGTTACATGGTCTTATATGGTGTGAAATGGTGTTACACTGTTACATGGTGTTACGTAGTGTTACAAGGTGTTACATAGTGTTACACCGTATTAAAGGGTGTTACAAGGTTGCAGGGGGTTACAAGGGGTTACAGGGGGTTAACTGAGGTTACAACGGGGTCACAGGGGGTTACGAGGGGTTACAGTAGGTTACAGGGGGTTACTAGAGGTTACAGTTGATTACAAGGGTTTCAGGAGGTTACAAGGGGTTATAGAAGGTTACAAGGGGTTACTGGGGGTTACAGGGAGTTACAAGGGGTTACTGGAGATTACAAGGGGTTACAGGAAGTTACAAGAGGTTACAAGAAGTTACAGGGGGTTACTAGAGGTTGCAGGAGATTACAAGGGGTTACAGGAGGTTACAAGGGGATACAGGGGGCTACAAGGGGTTACAGCGGGTTACAGGAGGTTACAAGGGGTTGCAGGAGGTTACTGGGGGTTACAGGGGGTTACAAGAAGGTTATAAGGGGTTAAAGGAGGTTACAATTGGTTATAGCGGATTACAAGGGTCAGAGGAGGTTACAAGGGGTTACAGGGGGTTCCCAGTGGTTACAAAAGATGACAGGGGGTTACAAGGGGTTTTAATGGAATACAGCAAATTACAGGGGTTTGCAAGGGGTTGTTGGAGGATCCAAGGGGTTACAGGAGGTTACTGGGGGTTACAAGGGGTTACAGAAGATTAGAGAGGGTTACAAGTGGTTGCAGGAGGTTAGAAGGGGTTACAGCGGATTACAAGGGCTTACAGGAGCTTACAAGGGGTTACTTGGGGTGACAGGGAATTGCAAGGGGTTACAGGAGGTTACAACGGATTACAGTGGGTTACAAGGGGTTGCAGGAGGTTACAGGGGGATACTGGAGGTTACAAGAAAATGTAGGAGGTTAGAAGGGGTTACAGGGGTTTACTTGAGGTTTCAGGGGGAGGTTACAAGGGTTTTCAGGGGGTTACTGGAGGTTACAAGGGGTTACAGGAAGTTACAAGGGTTACTGGAGGTGATAGGGGTTACAAGGGAATACAGCAGGTTACAAGGGGTTACACGAGGTTAGAAGGGGTTTCAAGGAATGACAATGGTGACAAAAGGTGAACTCTCGCGAACTAACTTCATGAAGAACAGCTTCAGTTATGGCGTGGCAGTTCTCTGGAACAGCCTGCCCTGTGATATCAGAGAGGCCAAATCTTTAAGTCAATTTAAACGAGTGGCTCAGCTAAATTTCTAATTTGTAAAATACTGTGTACACAACATTCATGAAAAACAGGTCTTACTTAGGTTATTTGTAGACAGTTTTGCTTATTGTTCAGGGTAGCTAGGTTTATTTATATTTTATTATACTCGTGATGAATTTTACCGTTCTATTCCATTCTATTCTACATGGGGTTACAAGGTTACAAGGGGTTACAGGGATTACTGGAGGTTACAGGGGGTTACAAGAGGTTGCAGGAGGTTACAGGACGAGAAAACTGCTCAACTAGCTTCAAACGCATTATTGGGCAAAATTTCCAGGGCAAATGGGTTAATCTAAATCTCACTATTTACCCAAGAGAGACTGAACCCTTTGTTTCTTACCCGCTTTGTTCGAATTGGGGCGATACAAGGGGTTATAGGAGGTTACAGGGGGTTTACAAGGGTTACAAGGGGCTGCCGGGGATTACAGGGGGTTACAAGGAGTTATAGGTCCGTTAGATGGGGTGGGTTACAAGAGGTTGCAGGGAATTACAACGGGTTACAAGTGATTACAGCGAATTTTGCTATAATTTCCCCTAGCTTACCTTAAGTAATAACGCGATATCGCTTGTCGGAAATTGAAAATTGCAACACTTTTGTCAATAACGGAAAGTATCGTATTAGTTTAGCCCTGTATTTATAATACTGTGAATCCTGTAATATTTAACAATTATTCCTCGACTCCGAATGGGCTCTGAGTCAATAGACCGAATGGGCTATTGACTCAGAGGCCATGAGGGCGAGAGGAATAATTGTTTTAGTAAAATCCAACTAGTTGGTCAAAAATATCGAGAATAAAAAAACTTTAGCTAGTTAAAGACAGACTTAAATCCTTTTTTGCCGCCAAAAAGCCCGCGCTTTTCGCTACTAGTGGGCTATAACATATAGCCAAGTAGTAGCTCAACCAATCAGAACGCAGCATTGAGGATAGACCACTACTTGGATTTTACTAAAGAGATTTAGCCAGGGCTATAAACGAAGCTCTCGGTAATATTTATAGTGCAGCACACTTTTTTTGTACATTTCTTTGCCGTTGTTTTGCACGACTACAACGTGAAACTTCCAGAAACTTCTTAGTTACACGCTTTATGGAGGAAATGTCGTACGTGTTCCCGTTCACGGTTTTTCACTGCCGCTCATTTTCATCTTGCATTGGTGGCCGCTAGCATTCCTCATTTTGTCACCGCCGCTACAAAATTTTAATGTTGTTCGTCCAACAAAAAAATGTCTCCGTTGTTTTTTACCTCTCGATCTAAATCCCCGTCGCCCTATTTCTCGTTGAACTTCGTTGGCCTGCCGCCCACTTTCTCTTTTTCTCTGTCTTTCTCTTGCTCTATATTCCAAATTTGTGGACAATTAATCTAAGCTTAATCCTTTAGACAACACGGATACAGAAACAATTTCCGCTTTCATCTTTATTGACTCTTTTGTTGTCTCTGTTTACAAGAGGCGGGTGGCTATGCGATTACCCGCAAAAATAATCTCGAGTTGCATTTGGGTTACCATACCTATTTATTGAGTTATTATACATTGGTATGCCTGTGGTGCGGACGGACGGTCTCTCGGTGTACGGTCACGTGAATACAAAATTTTCTCGGACGGGTAGATTACTTCACTTTCTTACTCATGGTGCTCCGCTGGCGCGCTTCGCGCCCTTGAGAAATGTTCAAGTGTCCGCTTAATAATCCTACTCCAAGGAACTCCAAGGTAAGGGTTTACCATTTACGCAAACCACCCCGCTTATGGGTTTCAACTACAGACCATATTTTGGAATGGACCATTCATTTTTTTATTAGGGGGGATGCTGGTGGGATTTGGGGGGGGGGGGGGGTGGGGGGCATGAAAAAAAATATATTAATGGCTTTAAATGGGGGTCAAAATAAATAAATATTGGAAGGGGAGTCACCAAAAAAATTCCTTTAAATTTTTCAGGGACGGCATTTAAAATAATGCAAACAACCTACAAGAATGACAAAAGTTTCTGACATTAGGAAAGTTCAGATTTTCCCGGGGAAGAAAGGCTTTATTACGCACCAAAAGGCAATTGTACCCTACTATAATTCAAACAAGCATAAAAGCATACCAAATCGAACGTTTCATTAGGACAAAATAAGAAACTCAGTCATTTTTTTTTGTCCCCTCTCTCTCTCCTTCTTTCTTTTTCTTTTCTTTTTTTGAGAGGGGGGGGGGGGGGGGGGCGTTGGGTCATCTCAATACTAGACCTTTTTACCGATACGGCGCACATATTGAATAAGTTAGATTTATGGAGTATTAAGGGATGTCCAAGGAGAATGAGCACAATCCGTTTAGTATTTACGAGCGGCTTTCGGGGCATTTTTTCTTGAAGTTTTTTTAGAATAAGGTTGTAATGGGAAAAACGATCGTTGTGCCGTGTTAGGATGTAATAATGATCGCCTTTTTCTCTAGAAAACACAGTGAAAGACCATATTTCTAATACTATGCGAGTACAACCGATCTTGGGGTTTACCTCGGTGTAAGAACCTGTGAACTTTTTCTTTGTTTTGCACCTTTTGTTTTTCTAGGTTTCATTGTGTTTACTTCTTTGTTTTCTTTGTTTTACGTCACCCGTGAGTTAAAGGTTCTTACATCGAGGATGAGCCCGATCTTGCTCATGCCCCGCTACGGCAACCAAAACAGCCAAAAAAATTAGTAGGTCAAATTAGCCAGAAACATCAACTTTGCACGTGCAGCACACTTTTTATGTACATTTCTTTGCCTTTGTTTTGCACGACTATAATCTGGAACTTCCAGGAACTTCCTAGTTACACGTTTTATGGAGGAAATGTTGTACAGTCCGACCTGTATTAAGCGGCCACCCTCGGGACTTTGAAAAGTGGCCGCTTAATGGAGGTACAATATAAATTGGATAGGAATGGCAGTAAACATGATTTTATTGACTCTATATAACAAAATGCGTTTAAAAAGTGAACATATATGAAGATAATTCCAAAATTCATTCTAACAAAACAACAAGTGCATTTCTAGCACTAACACAGAGGGCACGTAGTTGAAATGTACAGTATTTCTTCGGGTTGATAATGTACAGAAAAAATGCAAAACATCGTTGACAAGTTTCTTAGGCCTTTTTGCATAAACATTGTAGTATGTGAAAAAATTTAGCTCAAGATAATTCATGGAAAGATAATTTGCTGGCCACTTAATGGAGGTACAAATCCATATAAATAATACACTTGCGACAGCAAAAAGGTGGCCGCGGCCGCTTAATAGAGGTATCAAATACAACAGTTTACTGACAAATAAATCGGGACTTTGGAAAGTGGTCGCTTAATAGGTGGCCGCTTAATAAAGGACGGACTGTATGTTCCTGTTCACTTTTGTTTTTTCGCTGCCGCTCATTTTCACCTTGGTGGCCGCTAGCATTTCTCATTTTCTCACCGCCGCTATAAAATTTTCACGTTTTTCTTCCAAAAAAAGGTCTCCTTTGTTTTTTATCTCTCGCTCTAGCTCTTTCTCTGTTACCCCCGTCAATGTAGACATTAAAATTAAGTCAAAAGAAAGAATCAGCTTTATTATTGTTTTTATCCCTAAAAGTCCGGGTGGCATGCGATTTACCGTCGAAACGCGCGGGTGTTTGACATCGGCTTACACAAAAGGGGTGGACGTACGTACCGACGTACCAAAATTCCTACGGTGCTCTGCTACGCGCGCTACACGCACGCGAGAGCTTCGCTAAAACATGTCATTTATATACTGCATAATACGAGTGAACAGTACTATGTTTTCTCAGTCAAATTATCATGTGTAGCTGTTGAGTTTGTTCATAGGCAGATAACCATCTGTATAAGTGACTGTAACTCCCTTTGGCTGCACATTTTGTTAACTAGTAGCCTGCCTTGCAGACAGTCAAAATTCTAAAGACTTCTCCTCCTAGGATTCTAGGTCTCAAGTGATGACAAGTTCGGCTACAATGCAGGCTAACTAAAGTTAGTTTTGAGAAACAGTCTCCTCTAATATGTCAAACGTGTTGATATGTGGCTCAAATGTGTTAAAAAAAATAATTAACCATAATACGAGAGTCAAGTTGCCCTTTTTGGAATATATATATACTTGGTGGTGTAAAAAATAAATAATATGGAAAATACATGTCTTGACTTTTTTGTACGTTCAATCTGTAAATAAAATCTAACCTAAAGATTATTGTAAACTTACCATGATTGGTCTTTTATATTTGCCACACAGAATGACAACAGTGACACCTAACTAAACCTGTTTTGATTTTGCATCTGATGGGTACCTCACTAAGTACTACAGGTATATCTGAGAATATGATAGATATGAGAGCTTCGTTGCTTGCTAAAATGGTGTCATCAACCAAGAAAGAGCTTTTCAAGGCTGTTCAGATGCTACCTCTTCTTTCTGCCAATCATCTGAATAATAAGATGATTCACTTTCAGTTGTGGTAATATTATCTTCTGAATCACTGAATTGTTGAGAATGTAATGCAGCAATCTTTTTCCTTGATTCTGCTTGGGCTGTTTTCCTGGGACTTTTCCTGACAAAGAAGCAAAACAGCCCTTAGACCCCCATCATAATGAAAACAGAAAAAAGCCTGCTACTTAAAATCCAGTTTTGAAAGATGATGTTCCCCTGGACATACATCTCTTGCTTGGTTGTCCTGTGTAAGGTCAAGTGTTGTGACTGTAGCGTCATGTGCTCCTAGAGATTTTTAGCTTTGTGTATATCTGTGCAAAAGAAAAGGGAGTGGGTTTTGGGTTAATTGTTTCTACCAGCAGTGACAAGAGACTAGAAAGGTTTGTCTAGGGTACAATAGGGCCTCCATTTTCTACATACATGCACTTGTAGTGGTTTAGGGTAAGCATCATTAATGATTAACCAAGTACCACACCATTACATTGTTCAAAGGAGATGAGATAGCGGGCAACATATGTTTGTATCTACATGACGAGTGTTAGAAAGAAAGGGGAAAGAGGGAGGTTGAAACAGGGTTTTGGGACACAGTAAAACATGTGATGTCTTAGTTTTTCTCCTGAATAGTGATAACAGCTGTCACTAAGATTTTAAGATGAAATCTATCAGGAAATTGAGTATTTTTAACTTTCAGCCTTATACCAGAATACAGTATTCTAGGCCATGATATTATTGCATTCTTTTTTACACTTTTCAAGGGCTATAGATGTTTTTAGTTATCTGTAATAACACCAAAGACAATTTCTTATGGGAGCCCAAGAAAATAAATTTAACATTGAAGTATTGAAGTTTCTTTTCTTGGGCTCCCATAAGAACCTTTTCTATGGAGTTATTTCATATTAAACTTATTACATTTATAGCCCCTGAAAAGTGTAAAAAAGAATGCAATATGGCAAATATGCTTCAAATTGGTACAGATGTACAAGGTTTGTCATACACTGAAAATTAAAATTACTCAATTTCCTAATGGATCCATCTTAAGTTTCCAGGTTAATACAACTAGTAACTGGGGAGCTAAACAGCTAGAAATGGCTTTTCACAGTTCTAATTCTTAGCCAGGGGTGATCACTCTTGTTCATAAAAACCAGGGAAAATTCCTTGGCCCCAGTTATTTCCTTTAAATAGAGGCTGTAGAAACATAGATAATAAATATATTAAATCAAAAAGCTTTTTGGGAAACAAAGTTTGCATCTCCTCATGTAAAAAGGCCCCTTTGTAGAGTTGTCCCAAAGAATAAACGAGGTTCCTAATTGTCATCGTGCTCTTCCATTCACTCAAAATAGCTCTTCGTCCTTTTTTTAGCCAACAGATCTATACCTTATGCGCCATGTTATGTCTTCATTTCCAGATGATTCATATGAGCTAAATGATGATTTATAATCAAAGGAGCTATCTGACAATTCACTAGTTGGCACAGGCGAGTCACTGTCTCTTTCTGATGATGACGATGAAGATGATGAAGTGACATAACTAGAGGCCATGCCAGATTCTTTTCCTGAGGAGCTTTCCTCATCACAAGATTCCTTCACTGATATTTCATCACAGACGTGTTTGTTGATTAAGACTCTAAGGAAAGAAACAACCATGTACTGATGTGAATTTATATTAATTAAAAAATGCATGATCATTGTTTCTTAGTGTTCTTGCTTATCTACTGCACAAGATTTCTGCTTTAATCTTAGTGATACAAAATTTGAAATTTAATCATCACTCCTTATGAGTTTTAAAGGGGACAGAAAGCATGTGGGAAGTAGAGACTGTGTGCTGTACATACATTGTCTGTTTGCTCGCTTACTATCTAAAATTAAACACTGGTATATACAAAGCCAATAATGCTTTTTCCAACATTACATTTCATCTATAATGCAAGCTAGTTACTCTTGGCTAAGGAGTCCCCCCTGAACTCAAGTTTACTAAATGAACTAACTAAGAAATGTATGAATAATTTAAAAGCTGTGTTTGCATTTCTGGACAGTCATGTACAGTCTTTAAATTTGATAGGCAAAGTCACTGTTTTTCCAGAATTCTAGCCTGAATTGCAGGCATATTTTTTGGGTGAGCAAAAGCTTCTTGCTTATGTTTGTAATGATGTGGCTGCCATCTTTGATTTTATAGCTCAGTGAGGTTGAGAGAGAAGAAATGACAACCCTTGGGGTAGGCGCTGGGAGCCTGCTACTCCCCATCACCTTTAACTAACCCCTTTATAAAATTCAGCATTGTGATTTCACAACTATAAACATTTGCATAGCCGAAGAAAACGCCTGAAGAGTAGGCGACCAAATTCTCACTGTTAGAGAATTTTAATATTTTCAGCTCAATTCTTAAAAGAATGAATCTCTACAGACAATTGGTAAAATAAATGTTCAAGTGATTTGTTAAGGAAGATAAAAAATGTTCTGAAGTGAAAACTAACTTGAATTAAGTACCTTAGTTCTCTTGTTTCACCAAGAGCTTGCACCTTGTTTTTCACTTCCTCCACAGCACCTCTTGTTTTCTAAAACAAAGGGTTCCTGATATCGTTAATGGCTTGCACATCTGTGGCAGGATCAGCTCAGTCGGTAGAGTGCCTCACTGCAGAGCGGGAGGTCGCGGGTTCGATTTCCGGGACAGGATCAATACACACCGTGACTGTGGAGCGGGAGGTCGCGGGTTCGATTCCCCGGCCAGACCATTACTCAGGGTCTTAGAAATAACTGAGAAATGAAGGTACTCCCTTTCCACTGCAAGCGACTGGGCCTTCATGTGGCTCAGATGACCATGCAACATGCATGGCAGTCCCATCTCTATATGGTGTCCCCAATTAGCACTTTCATACATTGACACTCAAATAAAGCGCTTTTTTTAAAAACGAGTTTGATTTTCTCAATGTCCTATAGATGTAATTTTAAGCAAATATATAGTACAATGATACATTGATGCTTAAAAATTTAAACAGCTGACTAAAATTAAAGGAATCGAATGGTCAATCCAAACCGCCACAAAATTGGGCTTGAGCTTATATTCATTTAAAACTAATTGACGATCAGTCGCGACTACTTGCCTTTTATAAACGCAATATAATTTTTATAATTTAACTGCAAAACTAACCTTTGGTTTAGTTGTTTCCCCATCTTCATCCTCACTTGCACTGTCTAGTATTTTTCTTCGTTTTCGCGTCGCGCGCGCAACAGTTGCATCGCTCCTTTCTCCCAATTTCATTCTTGAACTACTACCGTTCTCTTCATTCCCGACGGTGGAGAAAGTAGCTTTGCGTGAACGACTGAGGCGTTCACGAGATAGTCTATTCCGTGAAATTTCTCCAGGGGCTCTTATTTTACTTGAACGAGTAGTAACTCGTTCGTTGTTTACACCCGCCATGTTTGAAATTTACAAGAAGCGATCTCGTTCCCAGTCCCAGGGCTCCCAGTGATCTTGATCTCTTTTAGCGGTGAGGGGTAGAAAGGCGGAGATGGCTCATTTAAACTTTGCTTCTTTCTTTGAACTGTATCTTTCTTCAAAGGTTTGATAAAACTTGATATATTTTTAAATCCCTTGAATTGATCAAGGTCAACTGTAACAAAAAAATATGCATATAATTGCATATACCAACCAGACGCAAATTACTCTTCCCTCTCTTCCGTTCAAATTTTTTCATTGTTATCATAGTATTTCTGTCATATATGATGAGCAAAGTGTACCAACGCTACTCATTAGAAGGGAATCCGCTGACCTTTTCAGTTGCAAATGTAGAGATTTTCCAGTCAGGTTTTTGCTCTTAATTTTCTGATTAAGTCCGGTGGCAGAAGATCTCAATGGGGTTCTCTTGCATTTATTTTCCAAAGCTGGACATACATTATTCCAGCATATAATCCAAGAGTGCAAAAACTGGTATCTTTAAGTCCCAGCAACAGCAATGAAAGAATGTCCAAGAAGGGTAAAGTCACGCGAGTTAAAAAAATTGGGTACAGATTCATCAGTTCCAGCCGAAGAAGAAACTGCATCAGTGATTTCATTGTCAAAGGATGGTCGGATCTGTGTGAAGATATTAGCAAAACCTGGAGCAAAGCAAAGCAATATAACAGGTTGAACAGCTAGTCATGTGTTGAGCCATCTTAAAATAGAAACTCTTCTTTCATATGCCCGCATGCATGTATTAAAGGTTTATACTAGCAGTAATCGTAGATTATAGTGCGTCGCCTTAGATCTCTCTAATGAAGCTCCGTTTTATGGTTTAACAGCGAAGATAACTGTGTCTGGTACAACAACATTTGTTTGGCGCAATGGCCACCGAGCACACCGACTCGGTCTATTTCCTTTGTGACCGCAATGGGTCAGAGTGTGAGAGCAATGACTTCAATCAACTGGTTGCTCAATAGCCAGCGAGTACAACGGTCACAACGACTTATTTGCTTAAATCTTTTGATGAATTCAGGTGATGCGTGAAAACATGAACTAGAATAAGCTCAATCAGATAGTACGACATCACATGTTCACACACGTAACGTGTGTATTGCTGTATAGTAGCAGGTCAACACCAGCTTTCAAGCAGGGCTGTCAACTCCCCACTACTTCAAATATTGAGATTTGATAGGGAAGGGATGATAGGTGACATCATAACACAGGCACTTGACATCATTTGTAAAGAAAACACTCGTTGACTCTGATTGTCACAAATATTTGTAATGACACAAAACGCACAAAAGATGTTGTTTGCACTCTAACATTTGACCTGATTGGCTTACTATCCACCAATCACATTGTCGCCTATATTACGATGGCATAACAGAGTTTATGAGGAAATGTTTGATGTTAATTGTACAATAGCTCAAACAGTGCAAAATATTTGAAACTTCATAATTGTTGGAAAGTTGAGTCTACAAACTTCGGCAACAATTTTATCCGGCCAATTTCAGACTCTAATCTGCAAAACAGGATATACAGTCCAAAATGTGGAGTCTCCTGGATTATCTGAGATGGTTGACAACACTGAAATGATAATGATGGTGATGATGATGACGATGATGATGGTGATGATGACAATGACGATGATGAATTTGCTTCTGTTGTGATGTTTTTAGGAAGTATAATAATATCTACACTTTATCTCTTTTACAGACATTTCTTCAAATGATCTTGGTGTCCAGATTGGAGCCCCTGCTAGAGAGGGTGAGGCTAATGAAGAACTGATTTGGTTCTTAGCAGAGGTACTGAATGTTAGGAAAAGAAGCCTCTCTTTGGATAAGGGATCCAAGTCAAGGCAGAAAATTGTCTCAATTGAATCAACAGAAATCAACATGGAGCAAGTCAGGGAGAGATTATCTCAAAATGTTTTGAAGGAATAAAGATTGATACAGTGTACCATCTTTATAACTATTCAAATCAAAATAGTGATGGTTGAGATAGAACAATGGTACAATGACTAAGAATTTAAGTATGTGAGATCCTGGGTGTGGATCAAAGGGTGGTTCAGCCGGTAAAACCTTCTACGCAGAAACCACCAACTGAAACCTGCAGTTGTTAGAGCAGAAACAGATAAGCAAAGGAGGTAAACTTAATAGCGAAGGACCGCAACTTTGTTGGCCAACAAATCCCAACATTGTTGGATGTTACATGATGTGTCCATTTGCATACCCTGCGGCATGTTGTTGCGTGTTTTTGGGAGTTGCTGCGCAAGTTTGGAACCAGTCAAACTTTTAGCCCTGTGCAAGGGGACACAAAATTGTTGGGAGTTGTTGCATCCGTTTGCATGTAGCTTAATACTAAGTGGCCTGGCACTGATGAATAGCTTGTCAATCATGCTGATGAGTTATGAATAGGGATGTTCAGATATTTCTATAGCTATTCCCATGGACAATACTCAGACTATGTATCCTATTTGTAATAAAACAACCTTGCATAGCAAAACACCACTAATAATGGTGGATAAGTCTTTCTGGTAGTCACTATTGTTCCAAGTAGGCGTATTAGGAGGGCCAGACAACAACTATGTATTATGCAGTTTCACCTGTTACAACCTCCACCCTCTGTAGCCTGCGAAAACAGCTGTTTCTCCTCGCTCTTCGCCACTGGAGAAGGTTCGTTCAGAGAAACGTCTGCGACTCAGCGGCAGAAATTCCACACTGATTGGTCCACAGAGTAGTTACATTGTTTTAGCTATTGTTTACGAATGACGGACAAAAAGACACAAGGCCACAAAGGTCAAATGTAAACGGGATGAATCTTTAACAAAACAGTCGATATTTATGGCATATAGTCTTCTCTAGGAAAAGCATTTGAGTTTTGCTGGAGCTTGTTCACGGATGAACACAACACTTTACCAAAATTGACCAGGAGAAACGTAAAATTGAAAAGAATTTGCATTTGGAACCCCATGAATGCCGGATATATTATGATGTAAACATTGATTTACGTCATCAGTATGGAATTTGTGCCGCTAAGTCGCAGACGTTCCTCCGGACGAAACGTCCCCAGCGGCGAAGAGCGAGGAGAAACGGCTGTTTTCGTAGGCTACACCCCTTGGTAACGCCCACAAAATGTCCAGCCCTGCACTCTTGGTTATGGCATATTATAATTATTTCAAGGAGTCTTGTGCCAGTGGTGGGGGAGGCAATTCGAAAATACCGGTAACTTCTTTCAGTGGCGCAAGACCATTTTTTGACTGCCATACTGTTCTGTCTGCTGGTTTGGAGTAAAGAAAGAGTAAAGAAAAGTAAAATTTGGAACCAGATTTGTTGGTACGGATTCAAGCCTCGCCATCGGTTTGTTCCCTTACTTAAACAAGCAACTTTCCTCCACGTTGTCTCCCTGTCCACCGGAGATTAGGCTAATTTAGCAACAGAACGGGAACGTCAGTTGACGACGGCGCGAAAAAAAAGAAACAGCTGGCTTGACCAATGGCAAAGCGGCAAATTGGGCATTGGAAGTCGGGTTCAGTCCTCTCTGTGCGCTTTCCCGTCGTCAACTGACGTTCCAGCTCTGTTGATAGATCAGCCTGTTATAAACGGTCACCAGTGACATACTTCTACTGAAGGTAGGAGTGGTAATCCTGCGGTGATGCACTACCATCCCATCCAGGGGGAGTAACAATACCCATAGGTGCTTCATGTTACTGAAGGAGGTGGGGGGGGGGGGGTTAGTTTCGAATGCGAAGTCCCTACTACCCCAAAGCGTGCCTTTACATTTAGGGCTAAAATAGAAACGTTAACTCAAAGTAAAGTAAACTCCCTTTGAGTGGGTATAGGTGTGGTTTTAGACAATGTAGGGCCAGGTTGACAGTCTGGGGTTAGCCCTGTTTTCATCTCCTGTGAGCGTACTTCTGTTTGTGTTTTTTCTTGTATGCATGCATTTCCGATATCTGGCAAATATAAATAACTTAACCTTAAGATGAATCAGTCATTTCACAAATTGTTTATTGAAAGTTCCTATTATTCATGTTTCATAACACTCCACTAAACACTCTGTATGTACATTATAATTCACTCAAAAAACTCTATCTAACAAATTCTCTACCTTACAAAAATACCTAGATTTACAAAAATAGTCTTTACTATCACTGAAGCTAGTTGAAGGTGATGTTAACATTTTTGGCACTTAATAAATAACATGTAAAGGAAAAGAAAATTTAGCGACACGAAATGCTTAAAAGAATTAACATCGAAAGATATTTTTCATAAGAAGTAGAAAAGCTGTACTTTTTTAAAAAAATAAAGTATTTAAGAAAAGCACAGTATAAATCTCTAAAGGTCACTTGCAAATACATTCTAATTAAAGTTCATTACAAGTCTATGATTCATTTAAAAGTTCGCCCATTGCATATGAATACAAAAGCTTAAATTACCATTTTAAATTTACCTAAGACACATGCATGAAAATGCATGGTCCATATAATATGAAATTACTGCATATTGAATTCATTGCATTTGCTAATCTATGCCTAAAACGTCACATTGCTCTTGGAGCTCGCTACTTGAGAAAAGAAAAACATTTCTTCAGCCAGCTAACTACTCAGCTTTGTTGTGTGCAAAAGATTAAATTATCATGGCACCATCATCACTTGGTGTACCAACAAATAACTTTTAACGCATATTGTTTGACACACAAGAAACTATTAGCAAAAGGAACATTTGGCAACGTCAATTTTTCAAAATGATAGGTGTGGTGCAGTATATGGCTAAAAGAAAACTGAGACAATGTACAACAAGAAATCAAGATTATCTACAAAAAAAAAATCAAGTTGCAAGTACTTCGAGAAATATGCATGGTGTTACTGAATCAAGAAATCCCTCATCTCTGATACCTCATGGTCTGTAATTCAAGACAAAAGTATGCATATAATTTAGCAGAAAAATAAAAAGGTATAACATCAATTTAAAGTACTTTACAATGGCTTTGATTCCCTTTGGATTTCTTATCAATTTGTATGTAACCGCCAGAAAATATTTTAAGTACTCGTTGGTCGGGTCGCTGGCTACTTACTAATACTTGCCTGTCACTGAATAATTATGTATTCAGTTCATTGTCAGAGAAAGCAATAGTTTACTTAGGTATTAATAAAATCTAGTTTATCAACCATACACCTGATCGTGTCATAACAAAATAAAAATCGTTCCTTGTATTTTTTTCTGCCATTAACTGGGCGCTGAAGTAATTTTAGTTAATATACCTTTTGGTCATGTAATGCTCCATTCTTTGGACAACATGTGGTGAAGAAGACTGCATCATAGATGCTGCTGAAGAAATATGGCGATAAAACAAGTTCAACGTACCATTAGAGAGGAGAAGTGTGACGTCACGTTACCATGGTAGCAAAATGTCTGGATGACAACAATAGGGAGTTTTTGCAACGGCGATGGCGAACAGCAAAAAAACAAAAGGTTTAGATTGGCAAAAGACATCTTTGCACGTGTATCATGCATTTTTGTACATTTCTTAGCTGTTGTTGCACGACCGCGACATGAAACGTCCTAATTTCACTAGCCCGCTTTATGGAGTAGGTGAGCACAACACAAAAAATTTGTTTTCCTTTTTCTAAACTTACATACGGTCCTTTCAGATTTAACCTAGAAAATTTCGCCAACATTTGACAAATTAAATAAAATCAAATAAGATCAATGAAGTTTGAAACAGTGCGAATCCACTTTCTGAGTGACATTTTGGTTTGTTGTCATTCAAATGGCAACGTGACGTAACGACTTCTCCTCTCTCTAGAGTACTCAGAAATGTCTGCTATGACAGTTACTATTTTTAAGGTAAGAATTTGTAAACTCGTAAACTGTTCATGGTGACTCATTCAAGCTTTGAGTTTTTCGGTCTGAAAACTGACATGGTTATTATGTGCACCTTGTTAGAAACTACAGCCAGTACAAAGCACTCTGCTTAAAATCACCGTTAAGATGTCTTATACAGTGCATGTATAACAGTGTCTTGAAGCACTTCATAGTTTACACATGTACGTGCTTGTGTGATTGAGACGATCGATATGATTGTTTTCCTAGATGGCAATGAAAAGAGTTGGGGCGAGACGCCAAGAAAAAATCCTAATCAATGCGTCACCTAGCCAGCGTAACCGGTGCTTAAAAGTTCTGGGTACGAGAGCTAATGAGACGAGCGAAGGAGGCACGCGAGGGGAGAGAGAGCGTGTCCCCCTTGCGCGCATATTTCTTTCTAGCGCCGAAATTACTTGCAAGCGTCTGCTACGCAGGCCAGTATGCATCACTCAACGACATTCAACAACTCACCATAAGCAGGGTCCAGGGTCCTCATAAGAGTTGGAGACATGTAATAACCCATGCGCGGGTCGCTATATTCAGCTGCCAACCTCTGCTGTCTTATGAATTCCTCTTCAGTTAGAGCATCAATGTGGCCTGCTGTCAAGCGACTAACTGCAAGGTTGTTCGAGATGATGCTTGAATGAGCACGGGCGGAGCTGTCTTCACCTTTTAAGTCCGATGCTCTACTAGACTTGGGTGAAACATTCTGTTCACTGGTGACATTGCGACTCCTGACTCGCTCCTCTTGAAACATGACTGGCGAGTGCCGAGATTCCTTTCCGGCTTCTATTAGCCTTTGAAGCCTCTCATGCGATTCTGTAGTTGGTAAACGCGAATGGGGACTTGAGCGTGATGTGGGCGTTGATGAAGAGCGGTCGCGTTCCATGCCACGGTAAGGACTTCTCTCTTCTCTCTCCCTGCTAGCAGGCGCTGTTGATGTCACTAAGCTTGATTCTCCATGGCTTGTCATTGGCATGCTCATGACCAGCCCGGGCGGTAGCCCCGAAAACTGAGAACCAACTAGCATCTGATGAGCGCCATATGGTAATGAACCCGCTACAGGATCAAATGAAGACAGAAATAGCTAACAACCATTGATACTTGCATGTAGCTTTTGCAAAAAAAGACTACTACATCAAATCTGTAAATTGCGCCAGAAGGCCATGTTAGGACACTTATTGAATAAGTTCTTGAAGCCAAACAAAATTAACATGGAAAACTGAAAGTATTGTACTGTCACATAATATTAAACGCTATAAAACGTGCCTGCGTCGCAGACGCTCTAAACTGTCTGTAAAGACTTGTCAAAGCCCAACAAACCTGCAGATGGATCAAAGTTGCTCATGCCCAGTTGTGCCGAAAGGTACGCTTGAAACTGTGTCTTTTCATCGGAGGCTGAAAAGCTGTCTTTGTATCGTGACGCTGGGATAGGTGACCTTGAAGGTCTGGGAGACCTTGATGCAGACAGTGATTGAGATTTCACAACTTGACTGCGAGGAGACCCTCGGCCGGAAGAATTTTCTGCCTCAAAAGAATGATGTGCCCCCTTCACAGTAGCTGATACTGCCTCCTACAATTTAAAAGATACGAAGTGATAACAATGTTCACAAAACCGCAGACGAGATGGAACCTGCTTAATATTTAACAATTATTCCTCGAGCCCGAATGGGCTCTGAGTCAATAGCCCATGAGGCCTAAGGCCGAATGAGCTATTGACTCAGAGGCCATGAGGGCGAGAGGAATAATTGTTTTAGTAAAATCCCACTAGTTGGTCGAAAATATCGAGACAAAACAACTTTAGCTAGTTAAAAAATCCTTTTTTGCCGCCAACAAGTCAGCGCCTATCGCTACTAGTAGGCTATAACATATAGCCTACTAGTAGCTCAACCAATCAGAACGCAGCATTGATTAGCGTTTTTATTTATTTTTCTCCCTTTAGTAAACGTTTGTTAAAAAGTACAAAGGCAAAATGAAAACGATCAATGCAAGGTGGTCAAATGCCAACTCAGAAATTACCTTTTTTCTCTAAGTAGCTTTCAACCAGGTTGTATTATCAAACTGATCGTTGTTGTCAAAAAAATGTAGATGCTATTAATTTTTATTGAGTGACGTTAAGTGTTTGATTATATTTTCTCCAAAATCAACTCAACTACTGTAACTCCTGCCAAACATTTCAAGGTAATAACGACGTAAACGAGACCCAAGAGCAACGAGCTAATGCTAACAATAAAATCAGTTCCTTCAAGCGCGTTAGTTTAACGTACTTTGTGTTGAGGCGTTTCTGGAACCAATTAATTTAAAACGCGTTTCGGTGAATTACTTGGCTTATCTCTGAGCTGTAAGTTACGTCAAAATAAACATATTATTTACAAACTCCTCTATAACTTAAGCTACGTGCGAACGGACGCAACAACAACCAACATTACGGCGCGAACAATGTTGCGTGGTGTTGCGTCCGTGTTGCAGTGGTGTGAAAGCAGACGCAACAACACCCAACAACATGCAACAGGGTGTGCAAAAGGACGCAACATTTAATATCCAACAATGCTGCGTCCGTTTGCACGGGGCACACTATAATTATACATGTTATAAAAGCGGTAGCTAATTTCCTGACATTATTCAAAAAGAGTGTTTAATAACAAACCGGAGGTTTAAGATGAGCAGCAATTTCTCTGGTGCTCCTGACACCATTTTCTATCCCTTCACTTTCTCGGTTGATAGCAAGCCTGTCTGGTTTTTCAGTGGTGGTCTGTCGTTTGGGTGGGAAGCTGGCACCCATCTGTTCCTTTTGTAGCTGCCTTAATTAGAGAACAGTACAAGGACTAAGCAAAATACAACTAACGACTGCAATAGGCAGACTAAGAATGGTAATTTCCAAGAATTTATTAAATCAAATTTTAGATTGAGACTGCACCATTCCAAATTGACGCTTCAGTCCATCCCACTTTACATACACCCAAAGTAGCGCTTAGCACTGAAAAGTATAAGTGCTTTTTAAAATATTTTATTATCATTTTATTATTATTATGGTTATAGCTGAGGGTTTTCTCCTTCCCTTCCTCTCTTTTTATTTTAACTGTACAGTCAGTCTGAGACTGTGCAGCCTCTCTTTACAACACAATTCTGTGTTTTCACTCACGTGGCCAGCATCTATGCAAATTTATTGGAACCAAAGAAAGCGTTTACATAAGAAAAGAGTTCAACTCCCACAAGACTGGTTTGGCACACAAACATGGCCGCCGTTTCATAGTTTTGGGGCACAAATATAGCTGCCATGACATCATGTGAAAACACACAATTACTAGAGTCAAATCTCTTGGATGGACATCTCTACCCCTGGGGCAGGCACCAAAAATCCATCTTGGTGTCCACCTTAAAGAAAGTAAAAAAAATTGGAGAACAGTTCTAGGCGTACATTTAGGGAGGTGTATCTTGTAGAGGTGTCTGTTTAAGGGAGAGTTGACTGTACCCAACTAAGGATACTTTAGACACCACTTGAAAGCTAAAACATCATCCAGGAAAGCCTGCAAGCAAGGAAGCAACTCGGGGCAAAAACAATAAGAAAATAATACAAGAAAGCCTTTATAATGCGTCAATTCACTTTTAAAACTTAACTGGCCATTTTGTGCTTAAAGCTGTGCGTGAGATTGGGTCGGTATTGTGTCGAATTGCACTATGGGATTGTTTTGGGGATGCTAGTGTATGGCTTCTTTTATTGGCTGTTATCAGGATGCAAAGGAAACTGGGTCAGATCTATCCTCAACACAATCCAATGGTGCAACTTAACACAACACCTGCCCAGCTCAAACCTGAATAAACGATAAAAAGAAAATGGTTTCTTACTTTAACATTAACATTTGTTGCTGGAGTTTCTGCTGCTGAAGGAATTCTTCCAGCTCACCCTTCTTGTCACTGGCGTCATCTCTAAACCTCTTTTCAGCCGGTTCGTCTGGTGAGGGTTTTGACATCACTTTAGGGGACAAGTTCTTGGAGGTGTAGCGTGAGCTGTCACTTTGACCGGCAAGTCTGCGAAACTCCACGTCACTGACATCCACGTGAGCTTGAGAAGTCTTTTTGGTACCAGATTCATTGATTCTTTTGTCATCTTGTGCTCTGTCACTTGATTTGGGAACATCTTTTTTCTCAAAATGTCTGGATTCTAGGTGGCTTGAACTACCACTGCTTCGCTATACACACAACACCAATAACAATATAAACTGTAATTGTACCATTAAAAACATATATAATTACATACATATAACAAGCCCAATATTTTACATTTTTCTGAAAAAATGATGGGCATTAACAATACTTAGAAAACAGTTATAACTGCAAGCAATCCCAGCAACTCATTGTTTTCCCGGAAAATTGCTATATTATTATGTTAGAAACATAAACAAGACCTTATGGAGTGAAATCACAAGGTGTGAAAATTATTACAATCATGTCCTGAGATCACTAGCAAAACCAACAGGAGATGTATTTTTCAAGGAAAGGAGGGGAGAATTGGATATGTTGCACACTCTGAAAGCAGACTTTAACAGAAAGAAAGGCAGGCTGCACCTTTATGGAATTTCGTAGGAAAGTAGAAGGAAGTAGTTAAAAGGTGTTAAGAAAGAAACGCAACATGAAGCTATTTACATGGAACCAAGTTCCTACCACAAGGTTACAACATGTAAATTACACTGGAGGATGCAGAATAGCTAAGCACACCATTTAAAAAGACAAACAGCAGGTAAACGACAGTTGGGAAATTATGTTTTACACAAATTGGAGTTCAATAAATTAAGCAACCATGCACCTGTTTCTCTTGCTCTAACATAAGTTGCATCCACAGTGCTGCTTTGGGGTCAGCAATTCCCTGTAAGTATGCCAGCTGGCCGAGGTTCTTGACCATCTCCAGTGGCATGCTGCCGCCCTGCATGAATGGCTGATAGTACTGCTGCTGTAATGTCAGCTGCTGTTGAAGCTGCAAGTTTCTCAACTGCTCTGCAGACATGGGTTCTTGTGACCTGAAGCTTTGCTCGGCAGCAGAGTCCCTAGCATCTCTTCTCTCCCTTTCTTTTTCAAGTCTGGACTTGTCTTTTACAAGATCCTCTTTCACAATAATCACATCTGAATCTTCCCTAGCGCTATCTTCTGACCCCCTTGCTTTTTGATATGACGCTACTGGTTGAGGACTTTTTCGGTCAGGTGGAGTTTTTGGTACAGCTAAAGAGCGCGACACTGGTGATTTTGATCTTCCATATGGTGAAGGTGTTCTCATCGAAGTATCACTTTTCCTTTCACTTCTCATTTGGTCACTCATTCCTGAGGTCTTAATCCCTAGTAGAAAAGAAACAAATGAAATGCTCAATACTATGTATGGTAAATTCTCAAATACTGCATGACAAGTGGTTCTTTCTATTCAGTTGCGGAGGGTGATTGCCTCAGCGGCCAAACACAGCATCTAAAAACACAAATTAGTTACTTACAAATCTGTAGCCTGAGAAAACAACTGACATTTTGCGACGTGACAACTGGTTTATCCGTGAAATGACGTCCAAGAAACAAGCGCAGAAATTCCATACTGATAATGTCTCACTGCCCAGATCTGGGTAGTGCTTCTGATAGGCTTAAGCAAATTTACCATGAGGCATGACCAACCAGAAGCACTACCCAGATCTGGATAGTGATGCATCATCAGTATGGAATTTCCCTGCCTGTTTTCTCAGATGTAATTTTACAGGGAAACCAGTAGCCTGCTACACAACCGTGTTTAGTGTAGTCATGTAACATGGGGAGGAGCGTTGCGTGATGACACTAAAAACAGCTGTGTAGCAGACTAGGAAACCAGTGGTGGCATCGTGAATTGTCGACTGTTTGCTGGGTCTAACACTTCTTACGTTTTGTGCTGTTTCGGCCATACTGGTGTTCCAAACAAATCCTGTGGGAGTTGAACTCTTTTCTTATGTAAAAAAAATTCTTTTGTTGCCATAAATTTGCATAGATGCTGGCCACATGAGTGAATAATTATGCTCTGTATTGTTATCAAGTTTACAATAGCATTTAAACCTGGTCTGATGATTGGATGAGATGATGCAGATCCCTGAGTTTTAATTCCTGGTCCAGTAGTTGGTAGAACAGGTGGCAGACCAGAATGAATAGCAGGACCTGGACTCCTCTTCAATAACACTGGTGAAACCTCACCCACTGGAATGGGCACTTGGAGAGTATTCATTTGCTTAGTTTTGGTCTCTGCTTGAGGCAGATCTGCAGGGTCATCATGGGCACTCTGAAGGGGTCTTGGAGAAGCAATGCTGTGGGATACTGGTGAGGCACAGTTTATAGAAAAATGGTTTGAGTTTCAACAGCCTGTTTAGTATCCATAATTTTAGATATTTTATTATTATTACTATTAATTTTTTGCTTTGGTTTCATTTCTTTTAGAGCGTTTATGAGCCAGTCACAAAGACTAACAATTAGTACAAAGATATTACATTAATATATTACCTCACTGTCCTCTAAAGGGGAAGTGAATAGGGGTTATTACTATTATACCGAGTTACAAGGCATTGAGATATACAGTATTATCTAGTGCTATGCACCAAACTTGAGGGGACAGTTGTTTAGAATTAACCAGATCAGTTGAATGAAAATGAAAAACCTCAGCAACTGGCATCTTCATAAATTTATTGCAAATCCAAAAAGAAGATGATTTTCTATCTTCCAGTAAACAATGATAAGCCAAATTTCACTGCTTTCTGGGTATTAATTTGTGGAAAGCTGTTGCCACTAAAACCTTGTCTTCTAAAACTGTTGCAAGACAGGAAAACTGCTGTTTACTGATTTGATAAAGTCTAATGGCTTATACCTTTATGTTTATAGCTATGCCTTACATAACAAAGAACAAGAGGAATGTTACCTGATGTAACAGATGACCCACAGACAGTTGCCTTTTGTTCAAAGCCCTTTGAAAGACTTGATGCTAACCCACCATCTGAAGCTCTAGGATATGGAAGGGCCACACCAACAGGGAGTGATGGTGGCAGTGAATTACTGTTCCTTGAAATTAATGCTGGGTGTGATCTGGAAAGGGCTCTGGCAGCTGCCTTGTAAGACTTTTCATGATTTTCTGTTTCTTGACCGGGGTCCGGACTTTTCCTGTTGCCAGTTGGGTCATTGTAACCTGGTCTGCTCTTGGAATCCACAAATGTTGTTTTTGTTTTAGACTGGTTCAAGTTCACTTCTTGTTTAATTCCTTTTGTTCCCTCTGTAGGATGGAAATCATGTTCCACAATCACAGGTTGAAAAGGATTTGATGGCTCTTTCCTGTCTACTATTGAGGAATGCAACTTAGTGCTTGAGGTTGAGAAAGAGGAGGGTGATTTGGAGGCAAACCCTGATCTTGTAGAAGACAAATTCTTCACAGTACCAGTAAATAAAGTGGCTGAGCTTGGGCTTTTTGTTCTCAACTTATCAGGCAAATTGAGATTTCTGTTGAAAGCCTCCGGAGTTGGACTATGGGTTCTACTAATAGTGGCAGCAACACGAAGCTCATTGTTTGGGATCTTACTGATACTAGTATTCTCTTCCAAGTTCAAGGAATTGTTAGCATTCCCAGTTGTTCTTATGCTCTCAGAGGGTAATTTGCTACAATCTGAAGCCAGCTCAGAACTACTTGTGGCTCCATTACGCAGAAGTTCTGGATATCGAATAGGAGCTAGAGTAGTTCTTGACTCTGTACTTCCTTTCTTATCCACATTTGACGTTCTAATGCATTTATCATAGAAGTCATCACCATAGTTTCTGCATTCAAAGACTTGGTATCTCACTGATGGCGCATCAGTATTAGTTAGTGGTGGTTCAATTGCACTACGTGAAATACTCTTGGAAACAAGATCCTCTGTGGAAATTCCTCCACTTGTAGTCTTTGGAGTCTTGTTTTCTACAGCTATTAACCTTGTACCTGTGTTCCCTTGCAACATCACTGATGACTGTGAAAGAGAATTTGTGGATTTGCTCCATGCCTCAGTTTTTCTGCTTTGGCACTCTGACAAGGATTTAGTTTCTTGCTTCACATTTGTCTTACCATCTCTGTCAGTGTTGTCATTTCTCATGTCAAAATAAAAGCTGCTTCCAAGTTTAGTTCTTAGTGAATCAGAATTTGAGAAGCTCTCCCTGGATTTTATTTCTGGTTTCTTTATTTGGGTTTGGCAGTGCCCTGAGTCAGGAAAAGAGTTCTCCCTTTCTTTCTCAGACTTTACTTTATCAGTAGCCAAATCTTCACTGGTGTATTCAGAATCTGTGGTAAACAATAGTTTAGAAAAGAAAACTTGTCAGGCACTTATCAAAGGTAAATTAAATACAGTACATTATGTTTACATACATGATTTATTTTATATACATTTGTCATATTTAATGTTTGTTTTATTTTGCACTGCAGTGGCCATTTTAACATATTATTTGTGCTTTTAATACTGATGAATGTCAGGGTATTAAACAAATGGTTATCTAGGTGTCCTATGGATATCCAGTTTTTTGAAATAACAAGAACACTCTTAAAAGCATTAATTGTCCCGATTGCTTGGAGATTAGATTTTTTAAAGAAAAGAGGAGGCGATTAACTAGAAACAGGATTTCCTCTATAAATGTTTTTCAGGTCCTACTTCATTGACAGTTGGGTATTCTTCAGGATACTAATTTACTTTTTATGTCGTATTTGTTTATTTGTTTCGTCAAATTATTGTATCCAACACATGTTTAAATACACGGACATCAAGGGCCTAAATTTGAGAGAAATTACATCATTGCCAAAGAATGAAAATGGGATGAACGTGGTGCATCATTTCAATCATTGCTAAAAAAACCCAGCATGCTCATGACAATTGAGACTCATTTGCTTTGTACTGACTTGTAAAACAAAGAGAGAATTTGACTGTACATCAAAAGTCACTGAGGCCTTATTCCATGTCCCCTACAATATTAATGCTTAACACCAAACACTTAATATACACTGTAACCGGGTACTCAGTGCTGAAATATCACGATAACAAGCCAGCCGAATGGCAATGGAGAGTGCTGCCACTTAAAGAGATTGTGAGGAATAATTAACCAAGTGACACCTGATGTCATGTCAGATTCTCCCTTTGATACACAAGCACACACAGAAGGCACTTGGGCCCCTTTTATATGGTGCACCTCCTACATGTATCAAACATGTAAATTGCCTTACCTTGCCCAGGGTCAATATCTTCTTCATTCTCACTGATATCTTCCACTTCAATGCCCAGCTGGTTAATAAGTCCAACTCCAGTGTCAACAGCCTGACGTAAATCAACTGGCTGCATGTCAGGAATGCATAACTGGCCTTCAAATTGCTTATTGCTTAGACTGTTATTACGAATAGCTTTTTCTACATCCTCAACCAAGTCTTGGGATTTACCACTGCCATTTGCCACACTAAACCCACTGTCAATAACAGTTTCCCAAACTTCTTGACTGTTTTGAGCTGTTTCTTTAATCCCAACTTTGCCAGCTGTTGGCATTTCCACTGACTTTGCAGCACTACTTGCTGGTTCTCCAAATGATGCATGGACCACAGCAGAGCCAGTAGCACCCTCTGGTGTGACATTCTCAACCTGCACACATTTCGCTCCAGTTTCCAACTTCTCTATTGGTTTGAACCCAGACTTGGAATCTGGAATTCCTTGTTTACCTTGGTCAATGCCAAGTTCACTATTTTCCTTTCTTATCTCATGTTCACAAGCCTGTTGGCACTTATCAGAAATTTCTACAATAGTTGTCCCAGGCTCTTCAATGTTACTTTCCTCCTCACTGGCAGGAATTGGTGATTTGGATATCTTTGCCTCCTTTGCACTTTTACCATCTAATGATGGTTCTGGTGTTTCTCTTTTCTTGTTACCTCTCAATAATGAGTCACTCTTTTTCTCATTCATGGAAGCAATGGCAGCTGCTAGGGAAGGTGATATGCTTCTTGCTCGCGCACTTACTCGTGAAGTTCTTCCTTTGAAACCAGGCTTTGTATCAGGTTCTTTAAACTCTTCCACAGGAGAGGGACTGGTGCTAGCAGACCTCTCATCTGACTGGTTGGACTGGAGAAGAAAGGAATGATTTATTGTTATTTTAACAAGTTGAGCATATTTTTTTCAACTAGAAGAGTTTAAAAGAAGCGAAGAAAGGCCATGTTCATGGTGTAGTTCGATATCATCCCTGGTTTAAATTTTAATTTCCTTTCTTTGAAACTCATTATCATACACACTACACAACCAAAAACAAAGGAAAATAAAATTTAAACCACACATAAAATTAAACCACAACAGACAAATTACTATGACTGGTACAGCAATGTATGTACCCTGCAACAAGTTATCCACATTCAGCTATTTCAAGTTTGAAGCATGCAACCTCAAAAATCTAGCACCTTGGGCTCCATTTTGCTTCACTACTTAAGGCATCCTTCTAATAACATCACATCTAGTAGTTGGTGTACTTGTACATGTTGTGGTTGATTTGATTTTTGGTTTAAACTTTGCTCTCTTTGTTTCTAACTCATTCCTATACATTACCTCAGCCAGAAACAAGGGAAAATGAAATTGACCAAGGGAAAAATGGAATAACGCATACACTACATCTGTAGGATTGATACAAGATTCCAAATATATGGGTTCCCCCTTTACAAAAGCATAGACAGTAGCTGATACTAATGTTTATAATAAGATACATACTTCCTCTAAGTGGGCATGTGCTTGATGATAGCGTAATCCATTGATATGCTTATACTTCTTGTCACAGCCAGGTTCTGGACACTCTATCAAGGTGGGAGATGGTTGAGGAGACACAGTTGTCTTTATTGTGCAGCTTCGCTTGCCAGGGCGTGGTCCATCCTCGTCATCATCCATATTTTTTGCTCTCCTCTTGCCAATGCCTTTGAACACTTGGGATTTTGGAGGTGGGCCGTTGGCAGCTCCTTTCTTCCTGCCACGCAACTTGTGCTTTAAAGGTGTGGCTGCAAGTTGTGAAAGATACATTGCACACAGGGTATTAGAAATCTGACCCAGATCACTACTGACACAAGTTCACTGGGAAATGGATAAAAACTATACCTTCTTTAACAACTCCTGTAGCAGACGACTCTGAGATGTTCTTCTGTCTTCTCTTTCCTTTTCCTCCCTTTCCTCCCATCTTTACTTCATTTTCACTTCCATCCGCAGGAGGAAACCTGTGAGAACAGAGAATGCTAATTTTCAGATGTGTAAAAAAAGGAAGGTAGGGATACTGCTCACAATATAATAGTTATTTATGGCACTGGTCTAATAAAACTAACGTGACAGGTGTTTTTATACTAAGACTACAATATTGCCCTGTCATATAATGATCTGTTAATCAATTCTCAGCTGGGGTCCAAGTACATACATGTACATTGCACCTTACTGGTACTTAATTTCACAGTTAATTTAATTTCCCAATTATTATGGCAAGAGAGTATTTCACAGGGTTTATTTTCACAATTTCAACATGCAAATATGAGAAAAGGGCATTAAATTTCATGATTCAGGCATTGTCAACTTTACTTTTCTTTAACAAATTTCTGAAACATTTCCAATTTCTACTTAAACTGGAAAAGCAATAAGTGAAAGCTTCACAAATTAGCATTATTTCACTAACTGAAGATACAAAATGGAGGTGACCAGTATAACCAGTTTTAAATAAGTTATATTATAGATACATACCCTGTATACTTTTGTTGCTATTTCAACTTAGAATTATATTTTTTCTGTGATTTGAATTTTCTACATAAGTATTTAATTTCACATGCTTAAATTTCATGAGGATTTATTTTCGCAGGTCTTTATTTTCATGATTTTTTGGCAATCGTGAAAAACGCAAAATTAAGTACCAATAACATACATCTACTAGCAGTAACAGATAGAGTGTTTTATCAAATAACTAGATACATGTAATGGAAGTGGGTTAAACATCTAATGGCATACATTATGCATGTATAATGCATACATTATACATTGTCTGATGCAGCTTCTCCATGGTTACATCTTGAAACTAATTAAATCATAACTGTCCAAAATTTGATGTCACGAAGACCACATATCCAAGTGACAGTCAAAGTAGTGATTTACTTTTTCACAAACTTTGAAAATGTATGAACAGTACCTTGGACTGGCCCATGCATGCTTGGAACAGTCTATCAGTGAGCCGCAATAAAACTTGTTTCTCCATTTGATATTTACAACCAATACCCCTAAAAACAAACATTTCAGAAAATGCAGCACATCAAAGTTTATTATTATTATTTCAGTTAAAAAATCAAGGATTTTACTATTATTATTTCTACAACAGCTAATTGAATTGTTGCATCTGAAAAAAAAGTTACCATAGTAACAATGGTTTGGCTTTGCTCAGACATGAAGGACACTCACATTCAAGTACAGTTTGTAGTTTTACTGAAGAATTTTAAAACTTATTACTATAATAAATGTGCTACATGTACATGTATCTAATCCTGGACCGCTATCCAGCACATAAGATTAGGGAAATCAATTATTGTGTTATCCAATGGATAGAGATTAATCTGGCGGATATCAATATCACCTTTTTCAAAAAGGCCTACATCTACATTGTTCAAGAGCCTAAAAAATGATCTAAAACTTATGTTGACTTGTTTTTTACAATATTATTTATACTTGAATTTTAAAGAATTATTGATTTTTACAATAATATTGATATTATCACTAAAATTCGTTGAAACCACTTTCCTTTCTTTACCTTGAGCACTTTGATCACTGCTGAGTAGTATTACTTTCCATTGCCTTAACTCCAATACATTTGAAAAATTTAAGCCAAAAATATTGCAGTAAATGAATTCAGAAAGTTATTGTAATAATGTTATATATCATGGCCATAGCATACCAGAAAACTAAAGTCAGCCATACCTCCTATTTCGTGACAAACTATCCCATGAAGTGTCACAGGGACCCCAGGAGACAACGAGGTTGAGCCACTCTCGTCTCCAGGATACACTGAGTTTGGAAGCTTTTCAAGTAGATCAGCTAATGGAATATTACTGCCATCCAAGCCTGCCATAAAACTTTGCAATCCTGTCGGACACATCTATTAAATAAATCAAATAATTGGTTAATTCTAAAATGTATCTTTATTCACATTTTTGTAGTTTATTTTTATCTTTTTCTACACAACATTTTCCTCTTCTTTTTCTCTATTATGTACGTGTACAGTATGGAAATGACCCATTATGTAAAAGTCAGAGGAAAAAAAACAAGAAAGCAAGTGGTACTACATGTACATGTATGTAAAAGTACTGGCAAAGATGTTTCATTTTACCCTTTCATAATTATGTGCTCTGGCAAAAACAGAAAGTGTCTAGCTGTTACACTAAACACACAAAATCAAGCCAAACAATTATTTAGCAGCTCTCTTTTTTAGGGGATGACCAGGCTCTACTTTTCATATATGAAAAACCATTGTTATATTCCTAGACTTTCACTCAAATAAACAGGGACTGCTGTTGGTCGATTTTTGGTCACATGGCCTTGACTAAAATCAAATGTATCCCGATCGTGATACATTTGAGCAAATGTACCCCACTTGGGATACATTACAGCGTGTGATCAAAGCATGTGGAAAGTGGCGTCATAGAAGGTGGGAAAAACACTGCAATGATGAAGCTTCAAGCTAAAAAGCAATCATTTTCAAATTTATCCCAGAAGAGAAACAGCAGCTAGTGGAGAAAAAATTAAAATGCAGATAATATGAGGAAAGTACTTTGTAAATCATTCATTCTGTGGTTTTGAGAATTAAATTTGTGTTGTATAAGCACCGAGTTGACTGATTTGATTTGCTCTGGTTATTCTTTTGTTGCTGTTGAAGTGAAAGTCTAGAAATATAACAAAAAATTTCATGTCAGGTCCCACGGGAAACCAGTTAGTTTTGTTTTCCCTTGAGTCCTGATGTTTTCCTCGACTTTGTCTTGGGAAACTTCAGGAACTTCTTGGGAAGACAAAACTAACTGTTTTCCTTGAGATCTGACATTAAGTGTATGATATATGCATTGCAAATCAAATGGTGCCCTCTTTTAACAATCTAGCTGCTAGAAGATAAAGAATTCATTTAGGAATGAAAAATCAAAACAATAATGTACAATGAGTATCAACACTCAACAATAGGGTGTTATGACTCTTTTGCCTCTGGAAGCCTACACTTTGGGATTGAAAACAGCTCTAGATCATTACATGTGTGTGTATTTCTAGCTGTAGTGCAGTAATACCTCTTGATCATCCGGCTCTTGCTTGATCTTTTCTGTCTTTATGCTCTTATCATTTCCATTTAATGAGATATCATCATCATCATCATCATCATCCTCATTATCCTCATCCTCATCTTCATCTTCAACTTCATCATCATCATCATCATCGTCATCATCATCATCTTCATCCCCATCATCATCCTCATCATCATCATCACTTCCATTATCCTCTCCATTTCCATCTGCCCCAGAATTGCCACCATTGCTTGAACTGTTTTCATAATCTCTAGTACTTTTGGATATTTTTCTCCTGCGATTTCGACCGTTGCCTTGAGACTTTTGATTGTAGTCCTTGTTATCGCTTTTTCTTCTACCACGACTGACAGCTTTCCCTCCCTTTGATGCCTTATTAGGACTCAAACACTTATTGCCAGCCGAAGATATGTCACCTTGGTTACCCACTACTCCATTCTCACTTGAAGGTGAAGATTTATCCAAGGCACCATCAGTCTCTCCGAATTCTTTTTTGATAGTCTCGATACTTTTTAAAGATGACGGTAAACACATGTCATCTACTCCATGAATTGAACTACCACACCTGCTCTGGTCACTTTTCAAAGTATCCTCTTTTTTTACTCCATCACCTTGTACATCCACCGTGTCTAATTTTCGCTCAAGGTCTTTAGCATGAGGTGTACAGGATGCTAAACTAACAGAAACCGTCATTGTTAAAATTCAAGGGCTGGCAGACTGTTTGTAACTCATGCAGAACACATTTCCTTGTCACGACTCTGAAAACAAAAACCAAATATTTGTGAAATTAATATGATAGTAAATATATAATGAATGGGTGCCTGCAATAAAGCCCCACATGACGATCTGATAAACTCTACATGTAGATTTTCCTCCCAATTTACCTTGTATGTGCCTACAAATCAATTCAAAGGGGAAACTGATATTAGATCAGCAGTCACTTAAGGGCCTATTCCTTACAGCTTTCTTTAATCTATCTTATCTTACCATAAGAAAAATGTGGAGCACATTGTGAATATGAAAAGGGTTATGTCTTAATATTAGTTTGGAAATCAATATGACAAAGAGTGCTAGAGTTCCACCTGATAGCAAACATGTACATGACTGTCATTTCCTTTCAATATCAGAGTCAATGCATACCAACAAAACAATGTGTGGGATAATTTCAGGAAATAACTAAGGGCATAAAGATCAAGTACTTATAGACCCCACATAATTATATTGCAAAGCATGTGGTGTTCATGCTTGAGTGACACTCTTTTTCAGTTAGACGGTTCATGACATCCAGACAAATATAACATTCTTGAGAACTCTAAAATTAATTACAGGAAGTTACAATGACTGCACTTTGCAGCTATTGGTTCAATATTCTCTCTAGAATATCAAAATGCCTGACCATCAATATACACCGCCTGCATACACAAGGCCAGAGGTAGTTTAAAATCCTTTGTTTTGCCCAGTTACCAAAGAAACCCGAATCAAGAGCAATATTGTTTATAAAAGTGCACATGGACTTGAATGCATACCCCCAGGCAATTGGTTAATATTTCACAAGAATAAATCTTTGCAAAAACTGTTTGAAAACACTGATGTACAGGATATGTAATAAAATTGAATGCCTTTAAATTAGTGTTTTACTTTTGTGTTAAAGGAAACTGAAATTTGATTTCAGTCCAGTTTGTCCTCTTGAGAAAACGTTCATGTAAATTGTCCCTTCTTCAAATTAATTCTTTGTTTCAATTTGACATCATTTTGTCATTAAAATATTGGCCACAAAACCAAAAAATACTAGTCATGCATACTTGGATCCGAAAACCTGAATATTATATGTATGGCTCTAATGAGAAAGTTTTTCTCTCTTATATAAATAAATAAGTACTATTTGATTACAGTGCAAACACAAAGCACCTGAGCATGTTATGCTGCCATTGTGAGAACCTGATTACATAAGGTAAAATTACTATTGCTTCTCTAAGTAAATCTAAAACCTTAACAACAGGCATTAAACATATAGTATTCAGACTTTTGAGAATGTACTGTAAAATTCTGAAAAATTAATAATTCCCAGGGTTTATATTTTTCAAAGGCCCTTTTTGAGGGGCTTATTTTTGGAGGGGCTTATATTCGTAGGGGCTTATCTACAGAGGGAAATTTGCGTTTCAAAATCGATTGGGCTAGCCTTATAGTTGAAAGTAAATTGTACTTGAGGGCAATTTTCCAAGTACAAGCCCCCAAGGGGCTTGTATTTGGAGGGGTGATTTAACAGAGGGTTTTTTGTGTTACCGGTTTGGGGGGCTTATATTTGGAGGGGCTTATTTTCGGACTTTTTGGTATTTCATGGAAGAACATACGATTGAGATCACCATGGTAAGTGCAACTTTTAATTTAGTTCTAGGAGTGAAAGGTACTGGACATACATGTAATGAACAACTCTGAAAGAAATGTACTTTGAGATAACTGATGAAACAAGATTACAGACCTATTTAAAAAATAATAGAACCGCATTGCAAGACATTGTTTCAAGGGAGGTAGGTTTTAATACTTAAATGAACTGCCTACATGTACTTTAAAATTGAACTTGAGGGGGGTTTAATAAGTTGATATACAAGGGTTAAACGAATTACAATACTTACTAGCCAGTTCATGCATTGCAAGGCATGAAGATAAACCAAATACACCTGTAATTTTTGTGATGTTTATAAATCTCTTGCATTTAATACTTCATTAAAAAAAATGAGAGCATTCCATGATATTACACTTGTAAAAAAAAGAAACTAGAAGATAAGACTACCAAAAATTCATGACACTGAGATTTTTTAAGGTCTGCGTGGGAAAACGGTTCTAAGAATAGTAATCTTTGAATGTGTCTATTGAAAGAATCATGCTGTTTTAAATATTTATCAAACAAAATGCAAATTTGTCACAGGTCACTTGATAAACACAGTTGTGTAAGCCACGCTTCATTTCATTTTCAATTGCCTGGGAATATTAAATAGTTCAATTGCCAACTACATTTCACCAAGTCAAATCTGGAGAAAACACTTCAACTATACTAAAATGCATTGCAAATATGATCTATAACAATATTATTGTGTGACTACCTGTAATATGATACTATTTTTGCATTCCCCAAGCTGAAGTTTTACTTTTCAAATATACAGTAGATACAATACAAAAGCCCTCTAGAACAATTAACAATGGTTATCACATGAGAGATTGTCATTGGTTGCAGGGAAGTCCAAATAACAAAGTCAACCAGGCCACTGGGAAAAACACTAAAGACGATAGTCCACATAAGATTTAGATAAACGTTTAACTAGATAGGCAATATTACGTTATTTGAAATCTTCATCAAAAAAAGTTTGAAGCCAATAAGTTCGTGATAAGTTGAAATTCTAATTTAATGAGTGAATAAGGGGAAAACAATTTAAAATCAGGAGTTAAATCCTTTTTCTTATGGTTTTTAAATCAATACTGTTCGAGCGAAAAGACATGTAAAATTAGCAGGATGTTTTTACAATGGCTAAAAATGGCTTAAAAGGTAATCCCGGAGGACGTACAAAAAATGTAATTGCTTCAATTGATTGAAAACCTGAAAGGCTGTCTGGGTAGAACTTGGGGCTTTGTAAAACGGATTAAAAACTTTAATCACGTTGTTACGTTTGTAGGAAGTTTTATAACATACCAAACGAGTTTCACTCCAATAAGCGAAGTATGTGACATAAAATGCAAGCTAATCAAAGGATTTAACTTTATCAAAGGTTTGCTTACGTCAGTGTCTCTTGCTTGAATTGTTCAAAAGCATAAAAACAATATATGCTGTCCACCGCGGTTAAAATTTCCGCTATGGAGGGCACGGTGTTATTTTCAAAGTAGCACATTTCAAAATAATGGAAACAGATGGGAAGAAAATAAAAACACTGACGAAAACAGACGGATGCAAAACTTTTCCCACCGTCAAAGGATTTGCGAGTCCGACAACATGTATCAAGTTATCAAAACAAAATATCAACACATTTTAATAGCTCGACCGTTTATCGGCTCCATCAAATTGCTCGTAAATTTGAGAAAATTGAAATTGAAACATTTTATTGGGAAGCCGATATTCAATTCACTGACCTTTAAGTTTTTTTATATGACTGTGGCGCGATCTTGTTTACGTGAACTATTCCCCCGTGTGGTCGTAAGCTAAGTTCTTGGTCATGTCCGTTCGCACTCAGGAAAAAAAAAACGTATGCTCATTGTAACGCTTACCGTCTAATAAAGCACGTATAGCAATCATCTGCCTCAAAAATTGGAAACTTCACAAGAGTATCAGCCTGCAAATTTACAAAGAAAGTGTTTAAGCCTGTATAAAGTCTTATCAAATCATGGTGTAAAAGACATAGCGTGGGCCACTCAAATGGGTGGGCAACAAAGATCGCTTCGACAACAATCAGAACGTAAAATTAAAACATGAATGCTACTCTTATCGTATTAAAAGAACGTCTACGACTAGGGCCTATTTAAATAAGTTAGCGTGCAATATACAGATTTTTCGGCGAAAGTGATAAAATTAGAAATTCAAATCGCCACAGAGCTATGTTTGTTATTCATAACATTACATATTCGACGATCACTCCTGTAAAATTACTGTTTTCGCCATTCAAACGAAAGAAAATTATCTTAAAACAACACCCTAACAGAAGCCGTGGCAATTTAAATCCATTAACAGAACCATTTCCCTTTCAAACTCCTTAATTCCTGAGTTGTTCACGATTTTACAGTTCACGCCATACATATACAGAGATACTTGAAATACCAATTGCCTCAAGACGTAGATAATAAAAAACCATAAAATGTGATGCAAACCTCGCAAAACTTCGTCCTCTTAGTTGTAATACCAAGACCTACTCGTTACAGATCCAGTTTCACAAAACGAGGCGTTTTTCGCCCGAAAATAAAGATTTTACAGCGTTTTAAACACGACCACTGAAAAAAGATGCCAGCTACAAAAAGGGTCGGGCAGGATTTGAGCCACAAAAGCAATCAGCAACCGAACTGGCCAATCAGAAAGCTCAATTATCTTGTCACGCTTCACACTCTATGTCACCGCCACGGGTCGCCGATCAAATACAAACGCTGTTTCTATTTAGTTTTTTACATGTAATTTTCTTCTCCACGAAAAATTAGTAACGTTCCTTCAATTGATGAATGCTGAAATCAAAAATTCTTTTCTGCGAGAGGGCAATATCTCCCGGCGTTATCGGGGAAAATAAAAACAGGAAAACACTTGCGGAACTTTCGGACGCTAAATTTGGAACCGGTCTGACAGCCATAAAAGCTTCGAACTTCAACACTGCTGACAGACATAAACGCTCTCGAGTCTTAAGAAATTTGCGTCTAAATAAGTATAAAAAATCCAAATAGGTCCATACCCAGAGAAGAATTAATTTGTGTTTCTTGTGGCATCCCAGTAATATATTTCGCATACTTGCGGGTAGAAATTAAATTTATATCTGCCTTACCAGGGTGACAAAATAACACTTTCGGGGTGTGACGATGACGAGAAAAATAACCCTAGAGGACATGCTCTGGATTAATGCCAGTCATAATACTATTGTTTTGGAGCAGTCGAGGATAACATCCTTCAACAAGCCTCTAGTAGTTTCTATTGACTACCTAGGAAGGTGCCCTCATTGTGGAAAGCCAATATTTCCGTGAAAGCCACTTTCAACCCAATTTGATACCATCGACGAATTAAAATCGGTAGAGATAAAATTGGCAAGAAAACACAGACAACTAAGACAATGGACTAAATTTATTTCAATATCTTCACGCCTTTTTATATTCATTTTCGAGTTAACTAAAAAAATTAGAGAATAAAAATGCAAATTCATTCCTGAAACACGTAGAGCAGAGTGTTTGTCTGATCTCGCTAAATCATACATCTTTGCTTATAAATTTGCAACGAACCACAAAGTTAATTCTTTCTATGGGGCCAAACGAAGTATACGACATTTAATATATTAGCATTAATTGTTTCCTCCACGTTATAATCGAAATTTTTGATACTTATGTAAATTCTTAAGAGAACAAAAATACGAAAAGAAAACTCATGTGTTGAGTATTTTCTTACCTGAATAGGTGGTGAGAATTTCATAATTCTTATAAAATTGCAGGAACAGTTTTAACTCAAAATGCCTAGATCAGAGAAGAAAAAACGGCTGTAATATCATCAAAGATAAACCTAGGATAACAATACGCACACACATTTACACACGTGCGAGAAATGAACTCAACAAAAGATACGATTGGTTTTCCTTAGACCATTGTTTTGATAACGACTATAAATTATTCACCGGAAGGCAATGGTTGTTCAATTCAATTGATTCATATAGTCTTTACAAGGTGAGAAGAGGGTCTTTTTTGCTGTCGTTGTTGTCACTCAGTTGAGTTATTTATACATCGAAAAGAAAGGAGATCAGACAAGTAACTTTTTCGTTTAACTATTGATTTTTTTAGAGCTATAATTTATGCTTGACGCTGTCACCACGATAAGGCTGGCGCAAATTTCTGCGACCTGCATCAAATTATAAGTGTTTATATAGTAACAACTACAAAAAAACACAATCATGCAAGATAAAACAAACTCCGAAGCTTCGGGGAAGGTGATATCATGAAAGTGAAAACTATTTGCTTTAACGAAGGATTGGAAAGGAAGAGTCTTAAAAACAGGCACAAATAAATGTAAAAAGAAATAGTTTTTTTTTTCTTTTCCTAAATTTTCTTTTACGTCTTCCGCTTTATGTTAATTGGGTGTTGAGTTTGTTGAACCGAAAAATTTAGCAGGTTTTGAAATTTAAATCAGTGTCACATAAGGGTAATTACATGTAAAAAACCTGTTTAGATGGCATATTTTAAGGACAGCTAAAAAAAGTATATCACTAAGGCAAAGCTAAAACAAAACAAAAAAAGGGAAAGTCGAAATCTAAGGACTACTGAAAAAAAAGACTACTGAAAAATTAACTAGTAGGCAGCAGAACTTTCCCTTACCACCCAAGCGATCTTCGCAGCGCATGGATTCAACAGAGACTCGATTCTAGGTGATCTGTGACGTCATTGCGGGGGCCTGGGGAAAGAAATTTTAATGCCGTATCCCATAAACCAAAGCTGACGGGAGCGACGGGAACAGATTGAATTGCTGGTTTTCAGTGTCACGCCATTCAAAATAGATGAAAATAAAAATCAAAACCATTCAATAGATAACGCCCAGAATCTGCATGGGAAATGAAAGGAGGTACATATGCAAAGACCCTCGCCAAGATTCAGGTCAGAGGAATATTTCGTATACAAGATATCCGAAGAAATGTTTTACCCAAATTTATAGAGATTTGTATGGAGACGCCATGCTGGTGCTCACCTGGATGAGCTCCAACATGGCGGACGGAAATCAACAGAAACATCTGTTACCGAGTTTTGCTTTAAAAGCGTGAATTTATTCTTCGAGAAACTCATTAACATTAAAATAATACTTTTTCCAGTACATGAACTGCTTAGATGGCAAAATTTCTTGAAATAAGTCATTTTTTTAACCTACATGACAGCTCTCTTGGCCGTCATGTAAATGCCGCGTCACGCAAAAGCTTAGAAATTCAAGCGTACTCTATCACAAAACCAAGAACCCTTTTGAAGCGAAAATTTGTTTGACAATTAGTTTTCGGCTGCTCTAATGCATCGTGAAAGTAAAATCTCGGTAGGACAGATAGTTTTTTAGTTTGAATTTTAGTGACGTCATGTGAAAACCAGCAATTGGTGCGCGCGTTGGTTTATGGGATACGGCATTAAAATTTGTTTCCCTAGGCCCCAGCAATGACGTCACAGATCACCTGGTTACCATGCAGAGACCTTGATCCCCTTCACAGATCCCTACCTTTTTGCCCACTCGCACCGTTTAGTGGCGGATCCAGGGGGGGACCCCCGGCTATTTCTAGACCAAACTGAGGCCCAAAGGGCCGAAAACGTTTTTTCTGGAGACTTGGCAGCCCTTATCTCAAGGTCTGGATCCGGCACTGCCGTCATCCAGGCAGCTTTCAACTGAGATTTCCGATTCGAACTTTGAAGCCATATTTTCCAATGGAACTCTATGAAAATTTAATGCTGGTTCTAGCCCTCATAGCCATCCCATTTTGTTTCTTTATCTGATAATTTCATTATATCTGTTTCAGGACTATTAAAACTTCGATCTTGAATGTTACATTGGCAAACATTTTTTCGAGTGATACCAGTCTGCGCTCAGTAGTTACCGTTTCTAAAACAACCCTTTAGGCTAAGTATATACTCGTGTACAGTGAAGAAACGTTGAAAGAAAACCTTTGCATGTATTTACAAGCTTAAAGGTACGGAAAAACTGGCAACAAGTGAAAACGTGCATCTTGTTTTGCAACATTCAGCTGCAAAATGACCTGAAAATCGATGTTGCGCGTTTCTCCACCCAAGAATCAAACCTGTCTTGGAACAGTTAGGTCGTTGTAGGTTGCGAAGCGTTAACGTTGTTGGAGGAAGTCAAGATTGGTTCTACTTTTTCCAACAAAATCTATACATTTTGCGCGTTCTACCGGCCAAGAACCAAGAACTTAGTCCCGTGTATGGCATGACTCCGCGGGTACTGAATTTGTCCAATCAGTTGTCAGTATTCACGCAACTGGCAACAACCCGATTTGTTTCAAGACAAGTTTGATCGAACGTAGGTGGTAAAACGCGTAACATCGCGTTCAACACCTACTGTAGTAAAGCTTCAAAATAAGTTGCCCGTTTTTGTTGCCCGTGTTACCATAGCTTAAGCGAACTCTTGCTTACATAGGGTTAGCAGTGAAAACCGCATACACCGTTCAATATATGATACCTCAAAATTTAACCGCCCTCCTTTAACTACCATCGATTTAATTATTTTAATACTGTGTAAGTTCTAAAAGAATCCTACAAAACATGGAAAAGATGACAACTATCTATTATAATCTAAATGAAATTGTTTCGAAAGCAGCCCGTTTCCCTGGTCCCGCATGTTATATTTATATCATGATTTCCCTTACAATCTTCTTTTGTTTCACTCTGAATTTCATATGCATACTGTAAAATCGAAGGTTGTTCCAGTGAGCTCAGATTCTACACTGGCTGATCTTGGACAAAAAAAGAGGGGCAAAAGGGTGTGTATGACTGAAGAAACCATAAACGGTAACGCCACCAGATTTACTATCTTCCAAAGGAAAACAGAAAACAGCAACACTTATTTGAGACTTCAAAAGAAACTAATAATTAACAGCGATCTGGATGTGATTTCAGTTTCACGAGCGGCAAAATATGCAGGACCAATATGGCTCTTAGCACACACTCATCAGCAATCAGTAAAGGAGAGACTTTCATGATTCCATAATTATAAAAGAACTGCCGGTTCTAAAACTTGTTTCGTCAGTTTAGTTACAGTAAAAAAGGAGTAACCCTGTCCGTACAGTCCGTCCGTCCGTTCGTCCTCCTATATACCTAACATCCCATCTATCTATCTATCTACCTATCTATCTATCTATCTATCACAGCTTTGTCACTTTATTTAATTTACCACAAAATATAAATAACGATAAAACAAGACAGTTACACAAAAGCAAATGAAAGTGGCGAGGAAGCCCAAAAAGAAACCATGAGGCTTATAGACATTGGGCTCCCTCAGAGTAAAATTAAATTAACAGTAACAGTAAGGCTAGGATCGAAAGTAAGTAAGTAAGTAAGTAAGTAAAGACTTTATTTTATGAGGGTAAGCACGAAATATCCGGGGCTAATAAACTTGTGGCCCTCTAAATAATAAAGAAATAAATAATAAAATAATAAATGAGTATACTAAGCTAAAGTAAAATACAATGAAGGTAAGTATAAATTAACTAATTACATAAACTGAGTTGACAAAATATAAAGTATGGTACATGTAACAATAAGTATAAAAATAATATCAGACATGTGAAGAAAGGTAACTATTTACTACAAGATTATCTATCTATCTATCTATCTATCTATCTATCTATCTATCTATCTATCTATCTATCTATCTATCTATCTACCTACCTATCTATCTGTCTGTCTGTCTATCTATCTATCAACATTTAACACAGTTTGATTATTACTCCAGACAGTGTACGGCGAAAAAATAAAACATACAGCCCAATTAATTAATACCCCAGTGAAATGTTTGGTTTTTGGTTATGAAACATTTGTTTCTTCGCTTGTAGGATCACTCATACATTTATAGCGTGTTTATAGCTCTAAGTCTCAAGTTCACAGGGAAATTGAGGAATTGCACAAATAGTTATATTAATAAACAGACAAATCTAAATTGACTCTTACATTTCTCATATAGGCCTTTATTACATCCACTTTGAAATCACTGGTGATCGCTGCAGTCTGATTGGGGCTGCATTCCTTTTAGCCAATCTAAATCCGGATTTTGCGATCGAAAATTCGATTTTTTGTTCCTTTAAGGACTAAACCAATCTAAGATTGCAATCCGAACGATCTACCTCTGAACGTGGATCGTTCAGATTGGTATCTCAATCTGGTTTCAGATCTTTGTTCCATTTAATGAAACCGCTTTTCGATCGCAAAAACGTGCTCGTTCATCAATAAACACAGCAGCTCAAGGCTAGTTCAGGCAAAAGTTATTTTCAACTCCTTCGTTGTTCTATGCCGCTAAAGGATTGTAGTATACTAAACTCAAGTTCCATTGTCACTCTAAATCCGTTAGGAAGTGAAAACGCTTAGGTTTTCTCACGAAAAAACTATACTGGCCAATGTCTGTGTGTCAAGAGCGTGCTTCTCAGCGCTTGAGAATTCGTAATTGTCTTCTGAAATGTTCTTGAATCAAATTCCAGATAATTTTAAGTTGACACCGGAGTCCCAGCATGAAACACCACCAGTTAAAGAGCATTTTTTTCCCCTTTTTCCACGAGAAGATGCTTAATTTAGCAGGAAGACAAAAAACGATGCGCAAAAATTGAGAAGATCGGAGCGGCAGGCAGCTTCTGTATGGATCAATCTTATTTCAGATTTTTGTTCCGGCTAGCACGAAAATCCAAACAATCTGGATTGTCCAAATCCGAAAAAAGTTTGGCTAAAAGGAATGCAACGTAATTCTCAGCAGTGCTTGTGAGATCGTCGAGATCAAGCGCTTTGCTTTACGTGATGCCATCGTGGTTTCAAATGTTCAGAGTCTAGGCTGGGGACCAACCTCGTCCCCAGGACTTTTCCCAGGCCTGGGGATGAGTGTCAAATCTACTTAGGATGCGGGGAACGGTTTAGGAGGAGGCCAGAAAAATCTCGCTTCCAACAACATTGAAAAGCAGACTAATGGTGGAAATTTAATCTTTTAATTCGAAATTCTCGAAAACGCATCGTACCAAAGCCTCATTAAAAGTATAACTATAAATCTAACAATATTTGACTATTTGCTAATGTTACTCCTCTGGTCGGGTGTCGAGTAGCCTGTGAACATAATCGCGCCGGTGGAGTTTAAGGTGAAAAATAAGAGAGGGAGTCCACAGGCAAAGTGTCGAAGGATCATGCGAAGATATCTTTAATCTTTAATCTTTAATCACAGTTCGTAACCATACATAACTGATACAAATGAACTAATACTAATATATACAATCAAACAAAAATGCAAAAATGGTTAACAGGACGGCAGTAGGGGGAAACCAAATCCCCATGCTAAGACATACCCTCCAAAAAGAATACTGAAAGGAAGAAAAAAGTTAATTAATTAATATATAAACATGTAATTAAAAGACTATAAATTAGGCTATAAATTATAAGCCTAGATGACTAATAATAATGCATAAACTTATATTAAAGACACTATGCCTAGTATTTTAAGGTAAAATTATGAGCGAAGGTACTTAATTAGTGAAACTTTAAAAGACTGAAGGCTAGGAGATGACATTACTTCAGAAGGCAACAAAGAGTTCCAATCATTAATATATCTATGAAAAAATGAATAGATACATAGTAACCTTAGCCTGCTTAACCATTGGCAGTGCTCCGGCAGGATGGCGAGCCTCTGGCAGTGAGGTCTGACCGTCCGGAGGCTCTTCTTAGTCACCAGAATCCACTGTTGAGCGGAAAAAGACAGCAAAGGACATCACGGGAAAGATGCATAACACGAACAATGCCGGGGTGCAGTGCAAGTTTACCAAGGTACCGCATGGGCTGTTTCAAGAGCTAGGATGGACACCAAGGGACCAGGCAGGAGGAGGCTTGAGGGCAAGAACGCCCCCCCCCCCCCCCCCCCGTTGATCATCAACTACGACTTTCTTCAGTTTTCACAGATAACTAGATCAATTTCTTTCTCAACAAAATGTATATGACTGTATAAGACCTGATATAGTTATTATAATTATGGAAATACACAATGGCGTAATAATCGTCTTTTTGTATTAGACAAATTGCATGACCCTTTGAATAGAGGTTTTTACTCAAAGTGCTGTATCCCAAACACCAAAGTTAAACCAAGCTTCCTCCATCAGTTCCCGGATGTATGACGCTCGAATTGTCCCGTCTAAATTTTCCTGGAAACACAGGTTCATGATCTCATGAAGCTAAAGAAAGTTGAAACAATGTTAGGAACTCAAGTTATTTTTTTTTATCCAAGTGTTAATCTTAAACTAAACGCCTTTGTTGGGTAACTAGTAGGTAATCATGATCACTTCCGATCATGACTCAGTCAAGTCTTCATCTTTATTCTACGGCTCCATGCAACGCCTTTATTAAAGTTGGTAAGCAAGAAGCAAGGAGAAAAAGGCTCACTGAAAAAACGGTGGCTAAATACGAATGGGATTACATGCGCGAAAGGGTTTGGTGCGTCAACGAAAATCTTCAAAAATAATACCACTTAATTTAACTGAGGCAGGCAGTCACTCTTATCTATAACAAAATATAGAGTAGCTACTCGGGGGGTACTTCCTTATAAGAGGCTCATGGAGATGTGCCGCTGGATGGGGTCACATTTTCACGACTGGATTGCCTATAATAGGGTTGCATTTTCAATAGAGTTACTAGAATGGGATAGCAGATATTTGGATTTTTGGCCCGAGGTAAGAAAATTCTGCACATTAACGTTTAGCAAACTTGCCAGAATGTTTGTCAACCGTAGGTGAAACGGTAAAGTGTTGTTCATTTAATTTAAAAGAAATGGGTCAATTCATTTTAGGATGACCTACTTAAAAGACTGATAAGGTAGATACATGAATAGAAAGTGACTTAGTAGGGATCGCGAAAATTACAATCTACACCAAAACCTGCACCAAAACCTACACCAAAACTTGTGCTAAAACCTGCAGCAAAATGAAAGAAGTCAATATGTTCTGAAATTTGCATTGAAACCTGCACAAAATCTGTGCCAAAATCCGCACTTGAACTTGGGGCTCGTTCCAAGAAATTCCCGGTAACTTTTCAGGCCCGAAATCAAACTTTAAAATCAAAACCTGTTGAAAAGTAGCACAGTTCCTAGCTCACAAACTGGTTAATTTGCTTCGTCGACTGATGGTTTCTTTGTATCATTTTCAAAATTACTGAAACGTTTATCTCAGTCAATGGAAACACTGCAAACACAAAACAACTTTTCGGGCCCGAAAAGTCACCAGGACTTTTGAGAAACAGACCCGTGCACTTCTCCAGATCTACAGTCCAAAAAAGGTAAAAACTGTGAAAACTATGCCAGTCGATAATATAGAAATATCTATCACAGAATAGTATAAGACCTTAATAGCCCCTGCAATGAGTAATAACAAGAGCCATAATAGGACTCTTGGTTGTAACTATTGTGGACAAACCTGGGTGTATTCACTAGAGCCGTGGCAGTGTCCTAGCAATGTAGCTAGCAATTGTCCAAATTGCTCAAGATCGTTACCATGGCTACCATGTTTTTCAACCGTCCAGTTTGTATATGCCCCAGGTTCATTAGCTCTAGATACTTGAGAAAAACCTCCCAACACAGCTCTTATTGGAGGAAGCTACAAAAAATAAGAGCTAAATAAGGTTACATAGTTCTTTGAAGTTAACCCGTGCGCAAGCTCTCTTGGCTCCCCAAGTCCGGAGAAATTATTATTAACTCAAAATGTTTGAGACTGCCTCGAGAGGTCGTAGGCGGAAAGGAAGCGGAGAAGAGAAATAAATCATTTCCCTCTTCTTCGCATCGTAGGTTAGCATTTCCCATACTGAATACAAGTCATTTGCCGCGTCGTTTTGATAAATTTATGTACAAGCATGGAAATAAAACTTAAAACAACCATAGCAAAATTCAATTTCATAAAGATCAAGTGGACCAAGTCCTTCAAAAATCGAAAAAAAAAAAAAACACAACAACAACAACAACAACAACCTCCCAGTGGTTGATTTCCATGTTTTACTCGGCTCCTCTAGTAAGAAATATACGGAAAGTTTTACCACATACTGAATTCGGACGGCACGTTGATTTACTTACTCTCGTACAAGGACCAATCAATATGTTTCTTGTGGTGACGTTGTTATGAAGTATACCATGATCCTCCAGTCGCTCAATCGCGGTGATCACGTCAGTCGCTACCGCGCAGACGCCGTCAAAATTGAGAACTGTGCCTTTATCGCAAAGAAAATCTTCCAACGTGGAACTGGACACAAACTCGTAGCAAATAAGTCTTACAAAAGTAATAAGAATAAATAATCAGCGATGAGTAACCGCGTACACAACTGCCCTTAGTTTGCTTCGCTCCGTTGCTCGACTAAATTCAGCTAGCAAATGGCCAGAACCCGGGACCGTCGGATTTGCGAGTCCGACGCGCTGACCACTCCGACACGCTGCCTTATAGTCAGCAACAGGAAAACTGTTGAAGGTACAGTAAAAAAGAATGAAAATGAAACTTACAGGCTTCTGGGGCATAATGCATTTATCTTCTTTTTACCATGCTCGATGCTTTGATCACAAGCTGACAACAAGAAAAACAAACTATTAAATAAATTAAATGAAGCAACAAGAAATTGCAAACAAATTGCAAAGTTTGATTTTAACTGTGTAAATGCGCACAATTTGTTGTATTATTGTTGAACCACTTTTTTTCTTGCGAGATTTATACAATTAGTTAAACCGAAAAGATCGTTTTTATCGCAAAATACGTTTATAGCTATTATTAAAAAGGAGATGTAATACACGGTTTCAAAGATTTCTTGTTCACCTATGCAGTAATTTGATGTATTAAAGTTCATACTTACCTCCAGGCGAGGCTTAGAGGAATAAAACGAACGAATTGTATTATGCATTCTTGGTGCTCCAAAAAAATTTTGGTCTTTGTTTTATGCATCAGTCAATTGAAACCCCGCCCCCCCCCCCCCCCCCCGACACATACAGGGCGCCCTAGACTCACACACAGAAAGAGATGGAGCAACATCAGTATCAAAAACAAGGAGTTGCCGTTACTAAACAACAGAAGAACCGCGGCCAAGGATAAAGTCAATCCTCACGACTAGGCAATTGGCAGAGAAACCAAGTGCACACTCCTAAAACCGAAAAGTACACTCAGAAAGTTTAGGAGACGATTTTTATCTAAGTCCAGTGATTTGCAAGTGAATAGAAAACATGAAATGTTACAGGGGAAAGTTTATCATGCGAGTATATTCGCAACTTTCATGATCTGGTCTAAGCGGTTTGAGCCTCTACATTAGAGGTCACTAGAGACAGTGGAATGCATGTTTTACCAGTGATAATCACCCCTTGACCAGTTTCACTTGATGAGTACTATTGATACAGGTATAAAAAGTGAATGGAACGTCCAGAACGTCGAGAATTGCCAATTTCTTTCACGCTTAGAAAATTGGAAAAAATCTCGGAGAGGAAGACTGAACTGTTTCGCTTTGGCTCTCTGTCCCCCGGGTAAAAGGTAAAATGCGGAGAAAAAATGAGAAAAACACACAGCCATGATTTCAGTCCTACATTTAGAAAGTAAATAGGATCAACCACTCGATTCTTATATGCCTATGGCGAAAAACAACGGGAATGATCAGAAGTGGTCACAACATTTGAGACTATTAGTATCCCACGTGTTTGATATGCCAAATGGAACTTATTCGAAAAGTGGAAACTAAAGCGACGATAAATTAAATGCAGTATTTATAAATATACCATGCAGATGTTAAGCGATAACCGCATGTTTCTACTTTGGCTCTAGAGGTCCGTTTTCAAGGATAAGGTAAAAAAATCCTCTGGCACCCATAAAGTAATATTTTAATGAATTTGAAGGAACGCAGGGGAGAGTTTCTATTAAAGCCGTTGGTTTGATTTGAAATAAATACAGAATTGAGTCAATCTAGATCTTGAGTCGTCTGATGTACGTACGTTGTGATCGAATTGGAAAGTAGAAGTCAAATTTCCCTGAAGTTGTTTGGTATAGTTAAAAGCATATGGTTAACTTTAGAATCGAGTTTTGCTGTGACCGGTTCTGAACTGCTATAATCTCGATTACCAGCCGTTTTTCGGAAAAAGAGCCCATTCTTGAGGAGGAACAAGACCCGACCAGAGAGAGCGGCTCAAATCGAGCCTAGAACTAGTCTACTAATGCCCCGCTATATGGGGCTTTTAATTAACTTCTTGCCCGCGATAGCGAGGAAATTAGCAGTGTTTTAACAAGTGGTCAATTAATTTTAAATTCCCCGCTAAGTCCGGGGGGTCGGGGGGCCGGAGTTTCTCGGGCTATTCACAAAGTAAGAAACGTCATATTTGTATGTGTAATTAAATGGTGACGAGTGAAATTAGGGAATGATTTCACGAGTATACCATTTGATTACCTATTAATATCATGGGTAACGAATTACGTTAGGAATCGAGAATTTTTGACTTGTTTATCCTGGATCGTATCGATCGATCGTGAACTCCACTCTCTCAACGTTTAGAGCTGAAATTTGGCTTTCAGAATTTTTGGACAACATACCTCTAAGAATCCTTCTTGATGTGCTCTTTCGTGTGTTCAGGTTTTCTAAAGCGTCTTTTTATGCCCTGACATCTTCATTCATGACATTTTAAAACTTCGTCGCCATCTTGAAATGGAGACGTACGGCAGGTTGCCATGCAATTTTGTAATTTCACATATGAAATTACAAATTAATGCTGAAATTTCGCGCCAGAATTAAGGAGTAATTCGTCACCTATGATATTAAGAAGTATAATTACATGCGAGCGATGGCAGATAAACAGGAAACTACGTTTTCTTTTCAGTTTTCTCACCTTTGGAGTGCCAACGATATCGAAGTAGACTGGCATGCGGTTGGTCGCAAAAAGACAGGCTCCTAGCAATATCAACCTCGCGAGACCAGTCTTCTTTAGATTCTTTAGCAAAGTACTTCAGTAACACCATACTTAACGTGCTTTCCTCTTCACACCAGGCGAGAGCAAAGCCCTAACATAACAAAGACGAAGGTAGCAAGACTACGGTATCATTTCTTTAATTTTATGGGGAGCTTAAGCAATCATGGCGGCGATAGCCAGGGTTGAATATGGGCAAATTTTTCTGGAGTTGAGTTCCATTTTGAATTTCAATCAGTTGTCAATTACTAGTCTCCTGCAGGCTTACGATTATCTTTTAGCGAAATGATTAATTTATAGAGTCTTTTCACATAACCGGCGCGTTCTAAAACAACAAAAAGGCCGCCATGTTGTTGTTACAAAACAAATCCGCTGGGAGCTTTTTGTAAAAACTTTCTTTTGTTTCAATTAATTTGCATAGCTGCTGACCATGTGACTGAAAACCCCCTTTACATCTACTATTTCATTAAAATTGGAGGTTACAACCATGAAGAGATGATGAAGAAGAGAATTGAGATGTGAATGGCTGTTCGGACAAATTGACGGAAGTAAGTAGATACGCCAAAACACCAAAACATTTAAACATAGTAATTTTTAATATCAGTGAAGCTCCATTATTAGCAGGCTATCAGTATCGAGCCATAACTGTGTTACTTCCCAGCATGGTCAGCGTGCAAAGAAACTGGTGTACGATAGCCCGGGGCTAGTGGATTTTGCTACTGGGCTAGTGAATTTTGTTCTCAACTTGCCCGATGGGTAGGTAAAGGTTTTGGGGAATTCATATTACAGATGAACTGTAATCAATCCTGCTCATCCAAAAATTTTTTCGGGCTAGTTAAAGTGACTCTTGGACTAGTACATTCTAGCTACAGCTTGCCCGAATGGCAAGCTGTAAAACTGACTTTCTTTGCACCCTGATGGTGAACAAATTAACTCGGGTATTAGGGAAATTTGGACAAAACTATGCGTTATCTGCAGAAACATTCTTCTCTACAAACTTACTGCTGAACGTTTTCCCGCGATGTCGTCTTGCAGGATATCGACTTCTTCAATCAGCCTCAATTTTGCGCGCACTTGCTTACAGTTTCGTTCCGAGATTTCCGTTACCCTTGGTAACGAAAGGGGACTGGAACCAGTGCCGACGTTGGAAACTAGAGTGAGGTCATCATATGTTTTCAACCAATCAGTTGTTTGTTTCCTGCCTAAAAACAAAATTGTAGGAAAAATCTTTCACATCATGTATTGCCGGAACTACTCAGAGCCAGATCCAGACCTTGAGATAAGAGGGGTGGGGGGGCGGGCTCAGTTTGGTCCGTTCTTTGCCGTATAAATCGCTGGCAAAGGTTTTTTCTTACGTAGGAGACTTTGTTGCCGCTTCAGACCGACTGCTTCTAGCAGCCCCAGACATAATCTCATCAAAAACACACAACGAAGTTAGCTTCGAACTTTGCTGGAATCTCTTGGGCCTGACACGAATGACAAGGGACGGAAGGGAAGATGGGAAAAAGGTTGCTGTTCAAAACAGTGAGTACAACTTAGTACCAGACTCGTAGCTCGTAGCCAGTCGCTGTTTACGTGTTTTGTTTGCTCGTTTTTTTTTTAAGGGGGCCGGGGGCGGGGGTGAGAGAAGATTCAAGATTGGGGTTAGGTTGAGGCACACGGGGTCCAAGAGTCTCCGCGCACCTCAACCTAACCCCAATTTTCTTTTCCCAAAACACGCAAGTAACCAATATGTGAGAGTCTGACCTAGTACCTCTTAGAAACTTTGCACCAAAGAGACAGCACTTCAAAGTTAAAATTCATAAGCTAAACCGTGTTCCGCATACCTTGTAAACGCCTGTTTTGCACTGATTTAAGAACCAAATTAGTCACGTTTTTTCGCCGTCGGTTAAAGCTCCTCTTTGCCCTTTTGGTGGAAAATGTGTACAGGATTGGATTAAGAGAAGAGTTGAGTGGAAGCACAAACACGGCAATCCACACATAAGCAATCTTATTGGGATCATAAAAGTTCCCAGTTAGAGATAGGATATTGATAATAATAATTGGCATCCAACAACAGAAGTCGGTCATTATTATGAAGACGAGTCGCTTGGCCATGGCTGATTCCTTCTTCAGATTCGTGGATCGCACTGCACGGGAAACGCGTTTAACGGTCCAGAACATTGAGATGTATGCAATCAGGATGAAAATGAAAGATATAGAGTTTAAACCAACGAAGAAAACGACTGAGTATTCCCAGCCAGCTGGTCTTGCTGCAGATAGCTGCAATGGAAGGCAAACGGCTGATCGGCTATAGAAACCGAAGTTTCCGTTCTCGTCGATGAAGTAGTTTATACCGCTGATCGGAATCAGCGAGATAACAAAACCGAACACCCACACGCCAATGCAAATTGAAACGGCTGCCTTATAAGTGAGACGCTTGAATTTAAAAGGGAAGACGATGCAAACGAGTCTGTCAAGAGTAATGATGGTTAGAATTAGAACGGACACTTCGCTTGAAAGCATGGAAAGAGCTCCAGTGATCTGACAACCCAATCCAGATCTCCATTTGACATCATGCTTGAAATACTCTCCCCGCCATCTTAAGTCCATTACGGCTATTGTCAACAGATATACACCCATAAAAAGATCTGCGAATGCCAGATTTGTCAACAAGAAGGAGTGTGTTCTGTTTTCCTCTTTATCAATTGCGCGCCATATGATCACAAGAAGGTTACCGACAAAGGCTAGAATACCAAGAATCCAGATACAAATCTGAAGCGTGTAGTTCTTCATGAGGTCATCGCAGCTGGAAAATTCATCCACTGGGGAGTCGCAGTCCACTCCACTGATGGATTTCTTAGCATAGCAGCAAAGGATAAAACGGTCTAGTTTCCTGTGTGAAAAATTAAATCAAGTCTTCCTGGGTAGTATCTTGATGAAAGCGTTCAACAAAAGGTAAGCATTGGATGACTACATAAATTACTTACAAATATTTCAAGTTACGTAGTTCACTAAACGCCTCAGGTGATACTTCTGTCAGTTTATTTTTGTCCAGATAACTGCAAAGGAAACATCGGAATTTTACAAAACAGTGAGTTCAGAACGGTCAATTCAACACAAAAACAGTATTACATATGCCGATATAAATGTTACGTGTCTACAGTGATAACGACGGCAAGATACTTGACTTTTTGTTCAGTAACTGTGTTCAGGTAATTTTACACCAATTTACTTAAAAAAGAGGGCAGGTTTTTCGGGGACATTGGAATGCAAAGCCAAAAGAAAAAAAGTCTTTCGGCAATAAGTAAAACCTCTATGCAATACTTACAGGTATTCTAACGATATCAATCCACGGAAGGTTTTCCTTGAGACTGTAGTCAGCTGGTTGTTACTAAGATCCCTAGTAAAAAGTCAAATAAGTAAACAATGAAGTGATTACAAAATTTGGAAGCAAGTTAGCCCCGTTTCCAGATCGATGTTTTTCATGTGAAGAACTTCGTTAAGATACCCGTAGTGCTTTCTTTGCAGTTAGAAAACTCTCAGTTTTAAGCTTTGCACATTTGATTAATAGATTCTGCATCGCTATACCTATTAGGCACAGCTATTTTCACCTCTTCACTTTAATGCCATTATCAATTAACAGCTTAGCAGTCGCGGGTAACATAGAGACTCTCTGCAAACAAACCTACTCTTTCGTTAAGGAAGAGTCATCAAGTGCTTGACATAACACAGCCATACATTACATGCCATATACTCACAACAACTTGAGCTTAGAAAGGGACTCAAATAGGCCGTCAGGCAATGTTGTTAACTTGTTTTCCTGAAGATACCTAGTTGCACGAAATAAATGTCAATGATCAAATAACCATTAAAGGAACACAATACCACCAAGGAACCCGATTTAAGTCATTTACGGACTTAGCTTCTCCAAAACTGTATGCCTCATCCCGCAGCACATACTGATATAGCTTAGCTGATAGGAGCTATACCCTGGAGTTGAAAATCAATATTTGTTAATATACTTACAAATGTGTCAAGTTACTCTTGTTGCTAAATACACCATATTCAATCTCCTCTATTTGGTTTGAACGCAAGCTTCTACAATACAAACAAAGTTGGTAGAATCAAGTTCATGGTTAAGAAATTCTCATTACTCAATTATGTTTCTACTTACAGAATCTCTAAGCTTGACAAGCCATAAAATGTTTCTTTCATTGTTTTGCGAAGAAGATTCTTTCCTAAGTCACTACAAAAAAGGGATAAAAATTTTATTTAAGACGTATGTGATAGTCATACTCATGAAAAAAACCATCATCAGTCCTTAATAGTATTCGACAAGGTAAAGCAAACTGAGCGCGATGTTAGAGTAGTAGTGATAGACTTTTAGATATCCTGTCATCCTGTCCTATTTTGTTCTTCAATATCGTTGTTGTGTGACATGTCACTGATCTGTAACCGTAGAAAGGTAAGAACAAACGAAAGATAAGACTGACAAAACTCGTTCAATACTTACAGAACGCGTATGCTAGGAATTCTAGCGAATCCTTTGGCAGGAAGAGATCGTAAAAAGTTGGAATTCAATCTTCTGAAAAAAGTAATGTTATGACATTATAAGAGATATGTTGAGCCTATGCCTAGCTCCACAGAGTGTTTTAATTTCGACACCGCAACGTGTTAGCTAGTGTACGACATGATACATGATCAAATGATATATTCGTTAAGCTCAATACCGATGATTATTCTGTTACTCAAGACGAATAGACGTTTTTAGCTTGTAAGTTTTGTTTTCCCATTTCAGACCACGTGATGGTATCCCAGAGAACGGTTTTTTTTTCAAATTTCGTCTTATGCACGTGCATCCACGTGACTACGTATGCATAATTAATGAAAAGACAAAAGGCAAACTCCCTGGAGAACATCACGTGGTCTGAATTGAGAAAACAAAACATACAAGGTAAAAAGGTGTATTCTATAGATCGCATTACTTTACTTGTTTTGTACATGTTTTTTTTCACTCTTACAAACTCTAAACTCTTCAAATGACCCATTGACGTCAGGCTAACGTTGTAACTGTTCATATAAATGGGTTTTTAATTTTTTAACACTTTAACGATTTTAACCATCCGGGCTAGTTATAAATTATGACCAGTTTTTGCAAGTGAGAAAATGCTACATTCGAAATTCAATACTTACAGTGTTTTAATTGAGGTGATGTTTTGGAACGAGTCCCCATCAAGGCGAAGAAGAATGTTGTAGCTCAGGTCGCTTGAACCGAGATTAGAAAAAGTAAAGTTATAATAAGGTTTGGTTTCTAAAAGCACGCACATATCATTGCAAAAACAGATAAATTTTAAAAGATACTTTTTATACTTACATGTATTCTAGATGATGGAGATTTGTAAAATCTTTTTCTCTTAATTGAGATATTCGGTTCTTCTGGAAAAATCTGCAGCGCAAATGCCAAGATTAATATTCGGGGATGATATACGGCATCGCTAGGAAATGAAGGAGGCTGTTCATCCTTTTTCAATAATACGTACTTAAATAAACTGGAAGATAGAAAATACGTGCAAAAGGAACATTTTACTATATTTTGGTGTTCTGCAATGAGAGAATGCGCACCAATCTCACCTTCTCTGCATATTTTAAGGCAGCGCAAATCAAGATATTTGTGAATCGCTTTTTTTTCAACTCTTGCTAATTGGGAGGATTCAGTTTTTTCACGAGGAACTGAAACTTGTAACACTGACTGGCGGAGCTTTCAAAAAGGCTATTGTCCGTTTAAAGCACTTCCCTAGTTTTTATACCCACTATTTTGGACAAAAGCTTGTTTGTTTTCGTCTAACGAAAGTGAAGCTCTGATTTTAATGGTCGCCATGGTACTAAAATAGAGCAACAAAGGCCAAGTACATTTGAGGAAAAGACATAACAGCACGAGTGACAGTGAGATTAAAATTATCATTTAAGTCATAGGTTTCCATTCAGCCGTTACTTAAATACTCGATATCGGACACTGTCCTTTACAGTCTTTGCAATTCTTAATTGTTGTAAACTTACACAGCTCCAGTGTTGGAGGGAAGGTCAGTCGGCACAGTCAGCAAATCTTCTCCTGTTACCATTATTCTCTTGCCTCTACTTTGGTCTTCACCAAATTCGTCACATTTGCAACTCGATGGGCACCCTGAAAAGACGAACACCCACGAATTCTCAAACTCATAAATACGGGCACCTGAGAATCACTGATCCGGAAGTGGAACCACTTTTTGGACATTGAAATGGGCAGGAAATAGAAATTGCTTGATTACTTAAGACTCAGTGGCTATGAGTCAGGGCGAGTTAGCTCTTATTCCCTAGGTGGGTCTATTGTTTCTATTGCCTTAGTAAAACAAGGATATAAGACAAGAGAGTATGACTTCGCCCATCCTAAACTTGTCAAACAGGTTTTTACTTCAAAATAGCACATGACCACATTGTAATGAGACTCCCCCGCATTACTTTCATGAAATAGAGACAAAAGGCTATGACGTGATCGGCGTTAATGTATTTCCCCGCACAAAAAATGATGCTGGTGAGCCCTATATTACTAATGTATATCCCGGCACGTTGATAAGATTCCTGTGCGAAAAAGGGCAATACGACTAATGTCACCTTTTAAAGTAATTTGAGACTTCAGGTTTGCGTTTTATTACAATATCAAACCTGTCAGAGTCGATATGCGAGGAAATACTGTTTCGCAGTGAAATATTACTTTTCAAACATAAGAGGTATAGCCACGCCTTCCTTAAAACTGCAGGGAAATAAATTTTTTCAAGAATATGAATGACAGTTTATAATTACTGCAATTAACACAAGAAATAAGGAAATACAGTACTCATTGCAGGCCATTGCAACGTACAGTAGTCCTTTTCTGGATTAGCATTAAGTACAAGACAGTGGCATCGATCCCGACGAGAGTCGAGGAATGATCATGATGATGAATTTACCTTGCTGTCGTAAACACGAAAGTCCATTATCATCATAAGCTGAGACAAAAATCAAAGCAGGTAAATCTTTATTAGAAATTCGACTCTACTCTACACCAGCATCGTCATTTATTACTATGGAGACTGGCCATTCAACCGAACTTAAGCCGAAGAAAGAGTATTCTTAGTCTGTGTTGTTTTCTTTACACAGTGTTACCAGGCCAATCTGCGAAGACCACAAAAAAATCATTTGATTACTTTAGAAAGTCTCTTTTTATATTACACGGACACTTACAGATATTTATTAACGCTAAAGTCATAATTGTGACTGGGTTTTATATTCGCCTTATAATATCATAGCTAATTCAAACTTATATGTTATGAGAAATAAATAACAAGTAGTGTATCAAAAGTTGTAGCTACCAAACAGTTAATCAAACTGCAACGTACCAGCAACTGAGGAATAAAAGGCCTTGAATCTTGCTATGAAGGGTTTCCCTTGACACCGAAGAACAACAGAGAAGTGATTCGACGACGAGGAAAGTATCGGAGGGTAGCTATAACCGCAGAACCTGCCTATTGAGGGTGCCGTGTCGTCACTTCCGTCAAAAATCTCAACAAAGCAGTCCTCACACGTGGGATGATCATTCAGACGAAATTCATGAAAGGTCAGGCGAATTATGTTTTGTTCTGGAACAGTTATGTGCCAAGTGCAGTAGCTTTCATCGAGGTAAAATCCAGGAAACAACGGGGAGAAGAAATATCCTGAGGTATTAAATAGGGTTTCGCTGCAGGCTGCAAAAGAAACGAAACTGATTTTTTAAAGTAGTTAAAAATACTTTTGCTCGTGACGAAACCGAAGCTGAGTTAAATGCCCCGCAAGGCCTAAATAGGTTATGGCAGACGTTTCCTTGCTTATTTACACATCCTTTCGATAGCCAGGGGTATGCGTTAGTTGTGTCGCCACTACTACCTGAGATTACATGGTGGCCGTTGGCACGAGAGAAGCTCATCCGACGTCTGGCAGGTCTTACATTGCTCACCAAAACAAAGCTGTTGGTTGTGGTTGTGGTGAAGGGGCTGTTTTGGTGCTTTCCGTGAATGTGGCACTTTTTACTAGCTAGGTTACATTCTTACTATTTATAGTAGCAACAGAGACTTGCCCTGACCCCGCAGAGGGTTAACTTACCATGTTTATGAGGAAAAAGTTAGATGTACATCTGAAAATGCGGAAAAGACAGATGCACAGCGTACATAAAAATATGTAAAGACTTAGAATTGAAAGGATGTAGAATTAGCCTGAAACGCCAAAAACTATACGTTATGTGGAGTTTGTCCACCTTAACTTTGCTTCCGTGTTAGAACGGATGTCTCGCAGCGAATGCTGACAAGGTCTTCTCCTTGTCCAGAATGTCACGCTAAGTGATATTTTTGTCCCCCTGATTTATGCTGTTGTAGGGTTAAAAAGTGTCTTCTTTAATATGTGACGTATGACAGTATACCTTGTTTTGCTGACTGTGGTAGGTGTTGGCAGTGAATGCTCGGGTCCTCCTCAACGTACAGTCCTGACAATGCCACGAAGGCTTCCTTCTTCTCAACTTTACCTTTTATAAAGACCTATTAATAAGATTGCTTTAGCACTGGTACCCCTTTTCTCACCAAACACTATTACACAAGTTTGGTTATTAAAGAGTGCGCAGTTATATCCACTGGTTACCCAACACCACCGCCCAATTTTGTGATTTAGCAACAGAACGGGAACGTCAGTTGACGACGGCTCGCGCAAATAAAACAACTGGCTTGACCAATGGCAGATCGGCAAATTGAGCACCGGAAGTCGTGTTTAGTCCTTTCCGCGCATTTTCCCGTCGTCAACTGACGTTCCCGTCCTGTTGCTAAATCAGCCTAATTGCCCAGTGCCTCCTTTTTTTTGCAAATTTTTCCTCATGGCGTATAAAAGCCACGGTGACCGCCTCTAGGTTAATTAGCTCAGTTGAATAAGTGTAGGTTTTCTTAGCAGGCCGAGGCCACTGGTTCAAACCACTGTTCACGCCCTTTTTAAAGACTGTAGGGTACGTCGTCCCTGTTGTGGTAGGGAGCACTAATAAGTCATTACTTTATTAATTGTAAACTGCGCTACCAGCAATCTGGCAGAAGTCCCAAAATCAGCGTCCCTGAAACGTTCATGACGGAAATGGATAATACGGTATTTACAATTTAAGATCAAAAAGAAAATTACTGTAACCTACACCAACGATTTCGGTCGTTAGTGTCCAGTCTCAATAAGCTACTCTAGAGTCTGGCGGGCCGGGGTCATCAATTTATGCGAAGTAGCTATGCGTAATTGAGTATTTGGGGTTATATCTCTTACGTTTTTACCTGAAACGTTGATACAACGCTTAAAGGGACTTGTCCGTATACCCAGTTGTTACCACTCCTAGTTTTCCAAATCCAAATGGGGACTTCTCGATAGTTACCAGTCTGTTGGTAAATTGTTAAACTCTTCCTCCCAGGTCCTCTTAGCATGTAACGAAATTTTAAGCACTTTGTATGCCACTCACTCGACCTGTTGTACTTCTGGCTCACAAGGATAGCGGTTTGGTTAAGGAGTGTAGAGTTGCTGTCTAACACAATTCGATCACCTGTGTTGAACATGAGGAAAAACAATGGCAACAAATAGTATGAGGCACCAGGGACCAATTACGGGAGACATATTTTTCTCATTCAGTGGCCCGTTTAACTTGAGTTTAGGTCAATTCAAAGTAACTAGCTGCTTCTCTCAAAATAGTTATATACTAAATTGAACAAAAGCAGGAACCTACTGACAGAAAATACTAAACTTGTGATGAAGTTGTTTCTGCGCCTGTCCGAAATAGCTAGCGTTTGCGGTTGTTTCAACTTTACAATCTTAAATAGAGAAGTCGTATCAAGGAGAATTGGGATAAGCGAACAAACTTAGGCATCCCATCCGAGTTGTTATCGGAAACCACTCCTCTAAAGTCAGTGGAGGTACACATGTAATGTGTCACCGAGTCTCTCGATCTTTGTTCAAAGCTTATATACGACGCGCTTAAAGGGGCTGTGTCACGGCACTCCAGTTCGTTTTGGTTTTTTTGCCAATTACTGGCCCTCAATACATACATACATACATACATCATTTATTTGTTTACGCAGGTCGAAATAAGGCAGCATAAAGCTGATGTGGACCTGCGGTTAATTAAGTTTACAAATCTTACACCTAATAAGCCTACTAAAATATGATTAAGAATACAATTTAAAATTCCTAAAAATATACATAATTTGTTAAATCCTTATTGTAAATTATTGCCGATTGATTGAAAGAAATCTTGTCAATAAATGAAGAAAGATAACGAAGTTTGTTTTTAAAACTATTGTGGTCTTCTATGGATTTAACTGATTGTGGTAAAGAGTTCCAAGCCATTGCAGATCTGTGTTTGAACGACAGTTTTCCAACATTACAGTTCGGTCTGTCCAGAGTAAGTTTAAAGTTGTCTCTCATATTACGTAAATTTGGACTTTTCGTTATGATTGTTGCAACTTGATCAGGGCAAAGCCCATAGTAAGCTTTATGTGTCAGACAGAGCAGGCCTCTTCTTGTAGAGATAACTGATTGATTTCCAAGAGGGTGGTATCCGTTGTTTGAAAATGAGTTTGGCCTTAAACTAGGCAAAGAAATTACATGTAAATGACAAAATCAGAGATTAGAGACAAACAAATATGTCCCCTGAGCATTATTTTTGAAGCTTCAAACAGCAGAGATAAACTTTGAAAAACTGTTAGGCTGAACAGTTTTCAAAAACCCTAATTTCAATCCGTTTCAATCTTCTTCAGTTTTGCCCATCCATGGCAGCTGTTGTATTTGTTGTGTTATTTTAACCTTCCTTTAATGTTTTAAGCGGTTATTTTTATGTTTCTTTTAATTTAATGGGCATTTTGCAATAACCTAATTTGGCTGAATTTCGTGACTCACAGCTCCTTTAAAAACCCCAATAAGTGCGAACTTTCTTTTTCCTAATCATACGGATCTTGTTGCCTGTAAGGTGGTATTAAACTTGTGAGATAAAAACCTACCTTTTCTATCTCTGCATGATCTAGGCCGCTTTACTTCCACTTCTTTTGTCAATCCTTTGCTGACTGTCTCCCATGTCTTCACATCTCCTGCCTCGTTACCACACCCTTGTGACATGCGCAGTATTTCTTCTGCTTTGATCTGGTAGCTCCAAAGATTGAACCCGCTCAGTTTGCCTAGCACGGCTGATATGTTTTGGTGGGGCGATCTAAAACCGATTGTCATGGTTCCTCCGCCTAAAAATGGTTCATTGTTTAAGAGCAAAGTAAATGCTATTGACCATTGATTCAAAGCAAACCGTAGACGAAAATAAAATAACATTAATTTAAAAGTTATCGGGGATGGCAACAACTAAACAAAAAATAAGAAATAAAACAGTGTTTTGTGTACTTATTTGATTACTGTCAATATTTTCCAAAATAACGTAGATGTGTTTATCAGGATTGTTACAAAGAGCAAACAAAACAAAACGATTTTAGAGAAAAAGACAAAAAAACAAGGCATAGCAGCTTACGCCATATTAGGGTGAGATGCTGCAAAACATTCTATGTGGTCTCAAAGCGTTATTATTGTGTTTTTTTTTACAAAAAGGTGTCACAAATTAAATAGGCCCCAGAGTTTCACACCCCGTGTTTACTTACTGTGGATAATCTAGTCTTATTCATACAACTTTGATGAACGATTTATTAGGTGTAGAATTGTAAGACTTGTAAGAAAAACGACCTGATCGACATCAGAATCACTTCCTTCAGTAGGTTACTAGGATCGCTTGCTAACTCGACTCGAGTAGTCTAGTTTAGTGTAAGATTCTTCAGTAAATGCTGACGATTAAACCTATTCAGGGAAAAATGCTGCAAAATCATGGAGCACATTTGTGCAAAAAGATTAAGACCCCGAAAAACTTAACTCAAGGAAATCCCGAGTTTAGAAGCTCTAAGCTTCTAATACAGTTAAACTTTAGGAGATGTGGGAGGTACGTCATGTAGAGCTTAAAACAAGAGAACAAGAGTGAACGTATCCTCTGTGACACCGAAAAGTGACCATTGTGGAGAGCTGGGTGTTGGTAGATTTTCTCCTGTATAATGAGTAAATAGTATACCACTCAGGTAATAGCAAAGTACCTTCAATCCGCCAATTCAGTGCGCCTGCTCTATATCCGTCGGACAGGTATTTTCTTTGACCATTCTTATAAACATTTAGCAGCCCATTTTTTCGTTCCCATGTCACACACAGGTGGTGCCACGACCCATCAGCCACATCCAATTCGATTTCTCTGTGCACGAGGCAATATCAAACATTGTACAGTTTATTGGTTATGAATTTTAATGTAGTTCTTGTAGAATAATTTCTGCATGAAAGTAAGGATTTGTAATTTTAGTGACAGCAGACTTGGAAATACATAATAATTTTAGTGCCGGCCACCTAATAGCTTTCAATTTTTTGCAGTCCTTATGAGTTCATGGAAAAGAACTGAAACCGGAAGCTTCTCATGATTGTAATGAAAGATAATCCTGCTGTATAATGATCTTGCCGTCTTGCATGGCACAGCGAGTAACAAGAGAACAAAAAGAAGTGGGAAAAAAACATATGAGCAGCTTACCCCTTTTCCAGACCTTTGCCTTTCGATTTTGGCTGAATTAACTTTTCTTAACCATAAGCATCGAATTACCTTATTTTCTGGTAAAAATGAATTCTAAACGTGCTTTTGTTATAGTAGAATCCAAGAACAGTTGATTCGTTTTGTTCTGATGCCACTTTGTACTCAATAACAAAACCACTGTGCACCGTGTTCAACCAGAAGCACGAAGTAAGGCCATTGTAAAGTGGAGGAATATCCGACAAAGACACGTATCCATGACGTTCTTCAGGAAGATGAATTTCGAAGTTGTCCAGATCACTGACTTCATCTATAACTGAAGAATTGGCAATCATTAATTTGCAAGAATTTGGATTATTGACATAAATGTACCTAGTAGTTATTTGGGACGGTCCTATAACCAGTGAGGGAGTAATTATTACGTCGACCATGTAATAGGGTAATGTTGTAAGTACTCTTAAGAGTACTTTGAACAATCTGATCCAGTGGGAACGACCCATTCTGGTTACGTTGCTAACAGGGACTCATATATTTCTGGTCTAGTATACTACAGTGGAACCTCCGCTGACGGCGACCTCTCCACAACGGCAACTCTTTTAGCGGACAGTCCATACATTGACTCGTTTTTAAACCTCTCTAGAACGGCCACTTTCGTCAGCCCCAAGGTATCCTTTTTGGAGAGGTTCAACTGTATCTAAAGTCCCTTTTACTACTCACGCTAAACGCACCTTATTCACGTTTCTTATCAGTCTTGCATTTATACGCGTTATTGTCCAAGCATGGGGGAGAATTGGCTAGATATTGGTCAGGTTCTTGTTGGGTTTTCACTTAAAAAGCGCAAAAGGACGAGGCCAATATCATTTCATCTTGACAAAACAAGCTTGGTCAATAAAGGATTTATTATATGGTCAAATGAGACCTTTTTCTTGCAGGACCAACGCGAAGAATCCCGGGGAGCCAATCAGAACACAGGATTTGCTTCATCTTTCTCGCTCGTGGACTCAGCCAGATAATATAAGAAATTAAAACCAAGAAAGCTAAGCTAGTAAACCGCCTTTTTTTCACAAACCGTACACCTCGATAACTTTCCAACTAAATCGAGGGAACAAACGGGGGCGATTGGTCTTGGTCTTTTACAGTACTACTACTCGAACTGGGGCAATGGGAAGAAGATTGTCTAATCACGACGATTTCTGGAAACAAAAGACTGTCAAGTTCTTTTGCAAACGGACCAATGACATTCACTAATTTGAAGGCCGTTTCCTAAGAGGTCAGGTAGGTTCGAAGGGGTTTTAAAGTTTTCAACGGTTCCATTGTTTAATCTTTAATTTTATTGGTCTGTGCAAAAAATCTTGAGAATCTTTTGTTTTCAGAGATCGTTTTGATTGGGGAATCTTCTTCCAAGTGCCCCGGTTCGAGTAGTCGCACTGTAAGCTGGAAACGAACTTTTCGTGAAAAACATGGCCAGTAAACTCAAAGCAAAATTGATATCAAACATTTTCGTTACAGATTCCGCTGATCTGTTGCCAAGCATAATTGTTTACTTCTAGCGTCACTGATTTGGTGTCCATTGACAACTTATTCTCGTCCAAAAACGGTTGAAAGGTTGAAGTCCCGCTCAACAAATAAAAGGAGACCGCCAAACTTTAAATGGGTGAACACAGTACAAAGCGACCTTTGATTTCTAAAAAACCAACATAACGTACGTCGCTCGTTTGTGCTATCGGCGTTATCATCAGCACGTGATTCCTGACTGCCTTGCTGCTCAAGATCTCTGTGACTGATTCTTTTCCAACCACGTAAACTCCTCCATCCACACCAGGTTTTTGTTATGTCACAAGGAGGTTCGTCTAAATTGTGTTAAAAAAATGTGTGGAGAACGTTTGAGTCAATCAGAATTTACAATAAAAGAACCAGACTTTTTCTGTCCATAAGAGAAAGCTGTTCGACAAAGCACGTGGATCTAGATTGTCTTCATTCTTTTCTATAGTCAAACTGAAATTTTGTGTAGCCTGCCTTCCGTTGCAGGCGGAATTATTTTTGTGCGTGTGAGAGTGTGTTTTTGTGGCTTTGTCGCGAGAAGCATCTCCTCCCCATTCTCCACGGCTTCGCAGCTCCTCTGCTAAAACTTTCCTCTCGCGAACGATCCCGCCGGCTACGCAGGATAAATTTCGTTCATAGCGGCTATGCAAGAAATTTGAAGTGTGACCATAGAAAAAAAAGCTATTGAAGAGTTAATTCCAGAATCGCACATATCTCGAACCTTGGGCAGTCATGATATTGAACGCAATTAGTATTAATTTTCACATTATTTCATGTCTAACATAATTTATTGCGTTGTGGTATGCATTACGATTAGGGGACACTTCTTGATGTCTGCTATAGGAGCATGAATCTTTTTTTTCTTTTTCTTGGACCAAACCTTGATTGATATAAGGTTAGGTGCCACTGCTTGAATGATTTTATCATGAATTAGGCTACATTTTATTTGCAATCTTACCAAGGCAAACAAAATCACCCCTGAAGTCATCAAAATTTAAATGTCCTCCTTCGTCATAGTCGAAAAGAACTATTCGTCCAACCCTTCCTTCGAAATCTTTGAAGACACGAGATGTGACTCGGATCATTTGCTCTTTGCACTTGATCTTGTCGTAAAATTGATGGCGAATATCATCGAGCTCTAAATAGACTCCTGTCTTTGAACCGCAGCCTCCACCGAACAAAAAGTTGGCATCTGGGCCTGTAATGCGTATGAGTGATGACAGAAGATATCCGGTTGGCGTGTTTCCCTGCACTTCTCCTGCTGGAATGTCAGCCTTTGATCGGTTTTCATACGTGCCAATCCACCAGCTGCCCTGATGCCCCGATGAAGTTTTGTTATACCCAGACGTTCGAGCGTGGATGTTATCTCCAAAGGTAGGCTGGTGGCTGAAGGCAGCTCCATCTGCTATCCATCCCTCCAACGTTCCCTTTTCAAAGTCAAAGTTTCCACAAGAACGGTCTAAAAATCCAGGGGGAACATTGTCAATTTGTTACTCTCTATCCCGCTTTGTCTCTTATGTTGAGTTCAAATTTTGTGGTTAAATGTGCAATCATTAAGTGAATGAATTTCACGCAGAATTCATGTTTTCTTCAGTGAAATAATTAGAAAAATTATTCCAAACATCAATTTCAAATTTTTTACCAAGGGCATGTTCGACTGGCTGAATTCCGTTACAAGAGATTGGTAACAAAAAGCTTACTTATTCTTATTCCTGGATACGATCAAAAAAACGCACCCAAAAATTGTTCCAGTATCAGTAGCTGTTTGTACTTAACTTCGACGCTGACCGTACAACGGCCCAAAAAAAGACAACAGTAATCTAGTAAACAACAAAATTAGCTGAAATGTCACTTTTGTTCAGTTTTTACCATTCTCCGGTTTCCAAGGGATGTGTTCACATGACTCCTTGGAAAAAGACACGCCATCGATAGCGATGACTAGGTCCAAAGATGAACGGCTGTCCTTGCCGGCTACAAAATCAATCTGTAAGCCATATAAAAAAAACATCAAATTAAATGTAGTGTTCCATTACTCTTTTATCTTGGAAGAAATGCAGTTGTAATATCTACTTTTTATTGACAGCCACTGGGCTCTAAGAAATGTACCAACGTACTAGCCAATCAAAACCACTCCACTCAGCTGTCATGCTGGCATGCCCGCTCAATCTAAGAGTAGGAATAGTCGATCAAAATCTCATAAGGATTTAACGTAATGAAAATGTAAACTACGGAAAAGGCCTGATATTTTTCTTCTTGAATGGGAGAAATTTAACGGCGTTCGGTTTCGTGAGAGAGAGCTTGTCTACGTTCGCCTGGTTATATCTACTATGATATTGTAGGGTATAAATGCAAGGTTCCCAATCCACACGCCAGAAAGGGAAAATCGTCCTCAGTACTTTGCTTTCTTCGATCTCTAGGTGTTAGCCCAGCGAGCTCTGAGCACGTCTGTCGGTTTGGTAACAGTACATGAAGTCAAACGGAAGATGATTGATATAGCTTTGAATTTTCTTTAACTAGTAGATAAAGAGTGCTCATGAAATTCATGATTACAATTACGAATTTCAAGTAGCACAATAATTTTTTTAACTCGTCAGTTTATGTGTTATTTCTACCGGAAAATTAAAATAAACTCATTACACATCAGATATCACTATCAGTTTCGCACAGAACATGAGAGATAACCTACCTGTGCATTGGAGTAATTGCTGGGTATGGGTATCTGTACATAATGCACCTCATTCGTTACTTTATCGTCAAAGAAAAGCCGCATAGTCTGATTTGATGTCACACTTCTTATGATCACCGTTAAAAAATGCTCGTCAAAGTGATGAACATGCACACTGCTAATCAAATACCAAAAACGGAAGCACTTCCATTCATAATCATGCGTGTTGATGATCGGAGATGAGAGCGTTGCAGTCACGCCAGCAAGCCAGATATATCCGCCTATGAAGAACGTAAACATAAAAAAGTCGTTTGTTGTCATTACGTAGCGGTAATAACATTGTCTTTGGTTTTGGTTCAAACTTAAGACCATTTTTAAGCCTGGTTTAAAGCCTGGCGAAACCTAGTTGAAGCTGGCCTACTAGACCATTGAGAACATAGAGCCAAACCCAAGTTGCACCTGAAGTGAAAGTTATGCTATTCCTTTCGTGTTAAAGTCTGGTTGAAGTTTAGCTAACAAACATTCCGGGTTTTAACTAACGCATTGAGCAAAAAGCCTAGTTTGTCTGGTTTTACCAGGCTATCCTAGTGGGATTAGTTGAAATCTACGATAGGTGTTTTCACATTAGGTAAAGCTTGGTCTGATAACCCTGAAACATTGGTAGGTTGAACCAGTCTTGCACTAAAGTTCACCAGGGTTGAACCAGGTTTTTCGGGCAAGGCAATTAGCAGTGGGGAAATGCAAGTACAGTAAAGTCCAAAGATAAAGGAACACTGGATGTAGATTCCATTTCAGATGAGACTCTAAGAGTAAACTAGTTCTTCTTCATTGGGGACTAGATTCACTTAAGTCACTTGAGCCATTTCAAGACTGGATATTATTTTCTAGAACTAATATTGTCAGACGTACCCTGAATGTTGGTTCGGCCTGGAGTAGAACTCCCGACCTTCTGGTCCTCTAACTGGCGCTCTACCAACCAGCCATAGAGTTGAGAGAAGGAAGATTAGACAAGATAAGATCAGTGGATTAGAAACAGTCAGTTAATATTGGAAAAACAAAGAGAGGGATGCACCGTTCTTACGAGAACGACTAATCAACAGAGAACAAGTGACTCGGTATAATGTATTCGTATGTAACAACCAGCAGGGAAAGAAGTGGTACATCTGTTCTGTTTAAGGAAGGAAATATTTTCTGGTTTATCAGTGCTGGTCGAAATGGAGAGGGAAATAATAGAACGGAATTTTTGAAGGGCAACAAAACACTGCACGGACTAATGCCAGATAGAGAGCCTTTGGTTTAATGTGATGATTTGATAGTAATTACTTTATAACCGCCGTTGAGCTGATAAGGAAAATTTATCCTTCAGATTCCTTAATTTATTAGAATTATCCAAGCTGATGGTAGTGTTACTGAAAGTAAAGAGTGATCATCGCAGTAAATTTTCCAATTTAAGCAAGCTGTATTCCCTGGAACAGGAAATAATGAAATATTCATTTGTTTGGTCAAAGGTGCTGGTGTGAGCATTAATTCTCTTATAGTATAGGAAGAAGGGAAAGCTACGATACTACAACGAACGTGTCCCAGGTAAGATATGAGAATACACGCCATCCCATGAGATAAGCAAAGTTAAAGGGAGGGAAAACACGAAAACCTCGAAGAAGTCAATATGAGGACATGCAGTATGAGCCAATTCCAGTTTCAGAAGTAAATTTTTTGTATCACCCGCGTAAACATCTTTGAATATCCTTACGGTGGAAAGTTAACGCCATTAAGTCAGTTAATAAAACCAATTTTGCACTTCTCTACCCCCACCGAGCAGCACAACAGTTTCGCTTGTTTCGTTTGTTCTTCGTCCGGTCTGTCAACACGAGCAGCAAGTTTGTAAAATTCGCAAGGAAAATCAGTGACCAACTTACCTGCGGCTTGTTGGCCACACTTTTTGACAGACCATGTTACTAACACCGGTGAACTTACCCCTCTTCTCTAATCCCACCAAGATTGGATCTAGGACCCATCCCTCCTCGGCTTCCCAGTCACACATACTTTCTTCAAAATGGCAGTCTGGACTCCCTAGTGAGAGTGAAGGAAAAGTAATTATGATGAGACGTTTTGGATTTTTAATGGCTCTGATTGGAATTATTACCATCAAAATGATTTGCCTTGATTTTTCTACCAGTGAGAAGGAAAGCACAATAAGGCGTTGTAGCCTTGAGACTTAATGAGTTTTTTTCCTCGTTTCAGATTGATTGGTCACACCATTTTCTGTCACAACATAGGATTTTGAATCACTCCGTAAATTAAGAGTCAAAGGCTGAAAATGGGCACCATACAAGTGTTTTTTTCTTAACATCATATGACTGACCACGTGTTGAAAACTTCCATTAGAAAAACTAATATTATCCTTGATATTTCCCACAAAGAGCCTTTGCTAAAACTCATGTTGCATAAAGATATCGATAGTTTTTGTCTCCTCTAAGGCATGAGATCTAAATAACTCAATGAACCCAGTATTCGTTCTGAAGAAACCTGCCCCAAGCAAGAAAAGCACGCTCAAACCAGGACGCAGATTTGAGGCTGTACAAAGACATGTGGTGCTCGACATTGGTTGTTTGCCTGTTGCATTGCAATGGAGTGGCTTAAAACAGTGAGTATTACAATGACTATGATTCAATCCTTTCTTCACAACTGTTTTAAATTGGCCGAACGTCATTAGTTAACCTACCTTGTTTCAGAATCGTTTCACAATTTCCATCCAACACCATCAAGTCATCCACTGCAACGTCACCTTTACTTCCACCACCAACTGTTCCCTCTAAAACAAACTAAAAAGGATACCGAAAACACCTTCAGCCTTGTCTCATTGAGGCTCTGATAAGCAATCAAGATCAGACTTCGAGCTCAAGTTCTACGGCTAAAGAGATGCAGTTCTCAAGAGTGTATGTTTTTGGGAATCTTGTTACAGCAAAGCTTTTCAAACTGGTGGTTACTAAAGCTATTTTACTCACTTAGCATGCGAATAAAGCTGCCTCACCGAGTCACGTCGCTCACCTTCTGGCCCCAGTTGTTCAAAAGGTAGATAGTGCTATCCGTTGGATAAATCTCTATCCAGTGGATAGTGCAATTAGTTTCCCTAATACTTATCCGCTGGATAGTGATTTATCCGGTGGATAGCACTATCCGCCTTTTGAACAACTGGGGCCAGGAGGGGAGATATAGGATATACCCCTCGTGGCGGTGGGCAACGAGAGGTGACTGAATTTGCAGCTTGCTATAACTAACTTTATAATAATTTGGGCTATTAAGGGCTGTCTGTCCAAATCTCCAGCGATTCCCGTTTTCTCCTGTAAGTCTCCAGACGAGCCTCTCTGATTGGTTAGTTTTTAAATACACACTCAGATTTCCAATGTCCGATCCGTGCATATGATACCAGAACTGCAGACAGATTGTCTCATTGGGTTCCATCCAGCTGCTTAGTAGCCTCGCCCTCTCCCCAGGCTGCCTTTGAGACGCTTCGATGTAAATATAAGAGCCTGAAATGTACACGTTGCAGTTAATTTTTTATTCCCGTTAAATTTTGTGTTTCCTTTGATTTAAATTCATTTGCATACATTACAATACCCAAAAACAATGGAAAAATAAAAATTAACTTCAACATATGCACCTGTAATATTTAACTATGATGATCATCTTGTTTCTCGTTGCCCCTATTCAGCTGTGGCATTCGTTTACTTCCTGTTGGCTATTTAAGTAAACGAACAATGGAGTGCTATAGCACTATTTTGGTGGTTCATATGCATCAATCTCGTCAATAACATCATGAAAGAACAGTCGAAGTATCAATGGAATATCCATTCGAAAGGCTTCAGCAATTTTGCATTAAATCCACTTGACGAATCACTCGAATTTTCTCTTCTTACTGAAACGTCAATCTTAAGCTAGGTTTGCAATAAGAGTGTTTGCGAATCCGAATGCCTGGAAACACTTATGAATCCTGTAATATCACCTCTAGTACAAACTTAGCCGTTACATATCTCGTTTTCGGTGTGCGATAAAATGTCGCTAGTGATTAGTTGTTATTTTGGTGAGGTTAGAATCAAAGGATGTCTTATAATGGTCTATACATGACTTTGACTGTTACATAGTTGTCATGGAAACGATATGAAACATTACATTTGGTAAATGGTTCTTGGAAGGTTTCTACATCCCTCCACAACAAAAGGCATATTTCTAATGCTCTTAGATGTCATAGTTACATGGATCTAGGCAAGGGTTCAAGGTTTTCATTCAGATAACCTTACCTTTCTTGTTAAACGACGTATGGTCATGGCTCGGTCCAGTGCTTTCCGTAGGTGTTTGTCCTGATGCCACAGTCCACTGCATTGCATTAAATTTGTCGGTTCTTAGGCCACAGAGACCATTTTGAAAGTTGCAATGTCCTTTAAACAAGAAAGAATGGTCGAAGTTAAAGATTAGCGAAGAATATAAGTTACTTCTTATCTTGCAGCCAATGTTGGCCTTGCTGGTGGAGATTGTCCTTACTGGGAGATGAATACCCTCCCCGAATGATATTTCCATACGCCACTTGCACATCTCCCATAATGCACCTTACTTGCCCCCCTGAAATTTGTGTTGTAAATAAGTCTTTTTCAAATCTTCTTCCCGTCAAAAGGTTATCGTTTATTTCTTAGACTTATTTTGACAACATTCTGTGACAATAAGGTGCTATAATTGAGGAGGACATCGCCATATCATGAGAGCTCCCTTATCATAGGAAATGGGAAAGCTGTTTTCGCTTCGATGCCACTTGGAGTGCCCGAAGGTGTGATAACGTACACGGGGGCTTTAAATGCGCTCTAAATTAGGAGTGCAATTTTTCCCGTAAACCTGTGAAATGCTTGTATGGAAATTAAGTAAGTAAAGGATTTCTTACCTCTGAATGATCTGCAACTTTTATTTCCACGTGATGTTTTCGATGAACAAGCTAGGTCATTAAGGTGGCACTTTCCAGATCCTGGAAAAAACTTATATTAATTAAAAGGCAGCAAGTGTGGCCAGAGCCAAAGCTCGAAAACAGATAAAGATCAACGAGTGACTTTCGAAAGCTGGTTCACTAAGTTAGAATACACCCCGCTGAATTGAGGTCAGCAGCTACCGGCACCATGCAGACGAATTATTTAAAACAGACCTGAGCAAAGCTGACAACGATAGAATGACTGGAAAACGGAAAACTTGACTAACAATAAAAAGACCGTTCTATGACAAAAGACGGATCAAACTTCACTTATTACACTTAACAGTCTTCGTATCCAATTAACATCAAACCCGTTCTGACAGACGACCAATAACATCGCGACTTAGTTGACCAATCACGTCTCTATAACCAAAGTGTCATCAACTGACGTGATATAACTCACTTTGACTTTGAAGATGACTTTACTCATCAGGATGATCAAGGTTAAAATCAAGGTTGCATTTGACTATTTTACTACCTGCTGACTGACATCCGATCAGAAATCTTAGCAAGTTCAAATAAGTCAAACAACACTTTTGAAAGTCAGTCTATGAGAATAGCAGTTTTATGGGTCCTTGATTATGGTTACTTACCACAAATAGAGGGCGTGTTAGTTTTATCCCTGCAAAACGAGGTTTTGCTACATGTGCTTTGCCATGGAATGCATGACCCGTCCAGACATTGATAATCAGAACATGGATTTCCTTATAAAAGCAACGAGAAAGGATTTAGGAATACTGGTTGTTATCTGAGACATGGTGGTTGAGAGTTGTTAAGCCCAAAGGAATAGCAAGATTATCATGGTTAGTGTTTAGGAAATTGCTTTAAAATAATAGTAAAAAAATACTAAGATTTCTTTTTAATTAATTGGTTTAGCTTGGTTTATTTTTCACACATCCGATAGAGCATCTGGGTTTGAAACACGGCCACATTAACGCACTTCTATATCAAGCCGGATTTTTGACGTTACCGCCAAAATAATAGACCTCTTCCGTCAAGCAGTCTTTTTTTATTCGGGCAAAGCGTAATCTCCAAAGAAGCTAATGTAAAAGCTAAGAGTACAACGATTGCTTGTTTTTCTCTTCCCCCTCCTTTAGTTCTCCTCGATCTTGCTTTATTGTTTTCCTTTCAATTCCTTTCTTTAATCTTTAATCACAGTTCGTAACCATACATAACTGATACAAATGAACTAATACTAATATATACAATCAAACAAAAATGCAAAGATGGTTAACAGGACGGCAGTAGGGGGAAACCAAATTCCCATGCTAAGACATACCCTCCAAAAAGAAAAAAGAAAGAAAAAAGTTAATTAATTAATATATAAACATGTAATTAAAAGACTATAAATTAGGCTATAAATTATAAGCCTAGATGACTAATAATAATGCATAAACTTATATTAAAGACACTATGCCTAGTATTTTAAGGTAAAATTATGAGCGAAGGTACTTAATCAGTGAAACTTTAAAAGACTGAAGACTAGGAGATGACATTACTTCAGAAGGCAAAGAGTTCCAATCATTAATATATCTATGAAAAAATGAATATTTAAAATAATTTGTACGGGCAACTTTAGGCCTTATTTTATACGCATGCTTACTTCTAGTTCGAGTTAATCCGATAATATCAAAGTAATGATGGCAATTGATATCACAGTAACCAAATATAATCTTATACATTTGAACTAGGCTAAGATATTTCCTTCTCAATTCTAAAGAGTCCCATTGTAACGCTAGCAGTCTTTCAGGATATTCTTTGTCGGGGCCACATATTAGTCGGGACGCTCTTCTCTGAATTGCTTCGATTGCCTTGGTGTGCTTCATCAGATAAGGTTCCAGACTGGGCAGGCGTACTCGAGGATAGGTATTACTAGCGCCTTGAAAGCTGTCTTGATACCAGTCTTGTTTGAATAATTCGTAAGTGTGATTATTTGCAAATAACCTGCCTTTTGGCCCTTTTCCATTCAAATGGCTGCAAATTTCGCTACGAGGTTTTAAGTCCAAGCCTTTAACCCTTTAAGCCTTGTAGGTCTTCCAAACGAACCCTGAAAAAATTCACTTCTCCTCTTTTGCCTTCCTTTTTCTTCTATTCGCGTGTCCTCACCGAGATCCTTCTTAGTTTCTTTGACTAAAACTAGAAGTTCACAGCTCTTTGCTAACACATTTTTTAGCTTATTATTAGTTGTTGTTGGTGTTTATTAGTTATTGATTTACTTTTAAGTTTTTCGCGCGAGGCAATGGGAAATAAAGCACAGTACAAATGATAAAAATGGTAACTTAGTAACCAACTTACGGCAGTTGATTTCATCTTCTCCGTTACAGCCGTCCTCTTTAGTTTCATCACACAAGGCAGTTGCTCGCAAGCAGCCTCCTCCTTTACACTGAAACATATTGGTCGGACATGCGCAGTTCTTCTCATCTGAGCCATCTTTACATGCATAGTCCCCATCACACAGAAGATTCTTCTTTACACACTCGCCATTAGTACATCTAAACTGATTATCGCTACACTTGAAATCTAATCGAAAAAGATTAAAAATGTTGGCAAATGTCAATTTGATAAAGCCTGATAGACCACAATATACTTTTGAGGAAGCTCGACCTTCAGTATGTGTTGTCTCCAGGCGTATGTATCCCCGATTCTTCACCCTAACTGTAAAAGTCCGTGAAACTTTCGGGGCGTAATTAATTTAAGCGCGAATTAAGTTACGAAAGGTTATACTTTCAACCAGTACACCCAGCCGTGAAGCAGAGTAAGATTAGAGGGCGCGCCGAGAAATCAAACGCGTGGGAGCAAGCGGATAACTACATATTTGAAAAGGTGTTTGCTAACCAATCTGTAGAGTTATAGTAATGATAACAACATATAAATTTTAAAAAGAAGTTAACTTTATAAGCGATGCGCTTCTGAGGTTCTGACGTTGAATGTGGAAGCGTGGTGATCTACTTCGATTAGGGGCTAATTAACCTTTAAACGTGTCAGTTTATTCGGTCATTAAAGGAAGAAAAGAACAGAATCAGTCACCTGGTTTTGCAAAATAAGGCCTCAACGAGCAATTCTCTGTCGTAACAGTAATGAAGTCTATTGCTATGTTGAGCTTTTGAGCAAGAAAACCTTCTCCCTCAAAAATGATCTAAAATGAGGAGTAAATAACAACACCGTTTTCATTAGTTGAGTGACTTAAAACCCAAAGATACTGGCAATCCAAAAGAGGAACAAATTGAAATTGTCTGAAAAATATACGGAGCTCTTTTGATTTACAGTGTGAGTTGCAACGTGTTTTAACATGCAGAACCCTCTATAAACCGGACACTCCCAGAAACGAACACTGAAGTTGGTACCTACTCTCCTTCAGACAAGGGAAGCTCAATCAACCACGACGTTGACAGCAACGCAAACGTCAAAAACAAACGAACAAACAAAACTATAATAATCAGCAATTGTCTGTTCCTGTAGGGCTACGACGCCAAATTCCCATATGCAACTTCGAACTTTTCTTTTTCCTTCTTCATAGAACTCGGGTAGCTCCCCAAGAATTCAATTCAAGGGAAATTAACTTAGTAATACATTTTACACTGAATTATAAAGCTAGTGTGATGATCGCAACAAAGTTTAAAAAAAACGTAAATTCCTCTTAATAGTGCCATTTTCGTTTTCGCCGTTGTCGTTGTCAAAGATCCGTATTTTCCTTGGCTATCAAAAACGCGGACGCTTCTCTAAGCCGGATATTTGAAATCCGTTTACATGTCAAAAGAGATACGTACGAAACGGCTCGGGTAGAAACAAGTAACTGGCAGTTCCAGACAAAATTTGTTTTATTACGGACCCGAGGAAAATAGGTACATTACTTAACATCCCTGGGGAACACCCTCGAGACCGTTTACAAGAGTTATTTTTTCGATACCGATACCACAAGATCAGTACCGAAAAGAGGACGAGAGTAGTGTACACATTGAAAAGGAAAGAAATTTTGGGTACGGAGCCTATTTTAATCCCTTCCGTTCCCAAGAAAACCATATACTTATTACCGCCTTAGACCATTTTGGAATAGAAAGGGCAAAATTGGAAGTGTCCGCACCAAGTGTCAACACCTTCACCTACCTGAGTTGCATCTGCGCCTGACCAAACCACTTGAGCTACTGACCAGTATCCACCGTGGTAGCCGCTTAACTGCCACTCCAAAACTGGTTTTTCTTGTTTAGCTTCTTTGAGAAATATTCTTAAAGTTGACTTGGAATGAGTTTGCATAAGGTACTTAAACCTGAGACACAAACCGACGGTTCGGTGAAATGGTTTCCACTGCAGCAATGGACTTTTCAACTGAGCTTTGTATGCACCATCAATGTACACAAAATAACCTGCAAAGAGTAAATATTTTCATGCATGCCATAAGAACATTTACTTGGTACACTTTGGTCGATAAAATTATTATCACAGTCACCATTATCACTCGTTGTGTCACCAGACACAAAGCCATGAACTTCTCCTTTGGAGCTTCTTTACCTTCTGCCGCTGCCTTCAAAGTGGCCCAGTCGCGCAGCTCTGCCTTTCTATTCACTGTTTCCTTCAATGTCTGTTTCCTGGTCGCTTTTGGCCTCTGTACTGGTATGGCGTTTAAAAAGACTCATGATTTTAAATGTTTGACAAACACACCTGTATAGTTCATCAAGGTATGTAAACCAGTTGACAGTTTCCACTTGTGGTCCATGTCTGCAATATTCTTCCAGTCACAAAAGCCGGATTGGAAAGAGCATTTGTTCACCACCACCGCTGACAGAGAAATAAACTTCAGAAGTCAAGTTCAATTTTTAATTTTGTAACTTTTTAAACTATGTGTTGCTCTCCATTATGGTTTTTTGCCTAGAATGCGTAATATGACTGATCAATATTACAATTCTCCAGCAAAGGTTGAGACGGAGGAGGGCTTTCCGCCATCCGGAACTTATCATCAAGATTCTGAAGTCATGAAAACGACGCTAATATAACAAATGAGGACACCACCCTAGTGTAAGTCTAGTGTCTAGTTCCATCTGGACTGCGTGTGTGCAAATATTTCTTGGATTTTTCAAGCGTCATCCTCTCTAAATAGTCACCGGTTAGTTTTTCTAGGTTTAGACAAGAACGATTTTACGATTATTCTGTCAGTTATTTTACAAGCCTGAGTAATGGTCCGGACCCTATGACCGGCGAAATCGCGCTCTGTCTGAGACCAGCTCGCTACCAAGTGTGCTTACACTGTCTAGCTCAAGTAAGATCTTTTAAGAAATTTGCTTTTTTTCTTTGTCTTAGACACAGTTGTTAGAACCGTTAAAATGATCATTTTATCGCCGTATTTTCAAGGATATCGAATAGTAACCCTATGGCTCGCGAAAAAGCCCCCAAAATCCTTGGAAATACCTTGAAGTAGAACATGCCCCAACACTCTTCCATTCAAACGTTGCTCTGAATTGTTAGCAAAGGCATAAGTGATCTGGTGCATGGAAATAAAAAAGATAGTAAGCATTCGTAAGTGCATGGACAGCTCTGGTCTCCTAAGAAAGCCCTTCTTAGTGTCGGCACGCAACTACACAGAGAGCAGCTGCTTTAATCTCGTACCCAGATCTCCCACGGCCAAGGGAAAGGGAAAACAGAGTGAGATCTGGGTACGAGATTACAGCTGCTTAGGAGACATGTTGTTCAAATTTAAAACTAGAATATGTCGAATATATTTTCCAGGGAGAAGATTCCCAAATAAGAGTGACCAAGATGCTTGCCGTCTCGCTTAGGGGAAGAAATGGCACATTTGGTCTCATTAAGAGTGTTTAGGGTGGAAAGGAAAAATTTTTGCCGATAAAAGCATCGCCTAGGCAGCCTAGGGTTGAGTGAGAGACGTACATATAGGTCTCCTTAAGTGGATTTCACTTTAATTTTCTGCAGATAGGCCACCCCCGCAACTTTTATGTGGAAAACCCCCGGATATAGTTATACGATAACATGAAATATGGGATAAATTATTGATGTCGTTTTAAGTCATTCTAATATCTTACTGCTATCATAAAAATAACTATTTCTAGTTAAATTGTACAGCCGTTCATGGTTTCCCATGTGAAGCACATTAGAGAATTTTATTGCATGTAACGCGATGTTTTTTTTTCTATTTTTAGGTTATAATTATGCAAAACAGATGCATACAAGAGGTTTATTTCGCCTCTTATACAAAGGTTATTTACAAGCTTCAGTTTTAACTTCGGGTGCAATAAGTGTGAAAGCCATGGAAATAGCAATATATATTTGCATTGCTGGGACTTCAATTGCTTTCATGTACCTCTTTGTACGACTGAAAGCGGGCGAAAGACCCGTCAATCCTGGAACAGTCATTCTACATCAGATTCCTCAAGATTTGTTTACAACCGTAAGCGGTTCTCCGCCATGTCTAAAATTGGAAACATTCCTTCGAATGGCAAAGATCCGCTACCAAAATATTTACAGCGTTAAGACCTCTAAGAAGGGGAAGTACCCATGGATCGAGTTCAACCAGCAAGAAATCGCTGATTCCAATTTCTGTATTCGGTTTCTTCAGAAAGAATTTCATGTGGATGTCGATTCACATTTGAGACCAACGGAAAAAGCTATTGGCCACAGCATTCGCACCATGTTGGAGGAAAACACTTATTGGTAGGTAGAATGGACTGTTCACAGTCCCCTATTTTTGATTGTAGGGATCGAGCGCTTTGCGTTACGGCTCTTACGTATTTTGAACGAGCTTTTTTTAATATCATCACTACGGACTACGGACTACGGACTACGAACTACGAACTACGAACTACGGCTGGCCGAACGTTGTCCTTTGTTTGTAGCACTGGGTTCAGAAGTGCAAATATATCAAATTGAATATAGAACGTTAAGATTGAACAACACGCAAAGATTTTGTTCTTTTCATGTTCAGTTCACAAGAATGCAAGTACTTAATTTGCATGTGACCTTATCTTTAGATCAATGAACAAATTCTTCCATACTTGGGGAAGCAATTACGTCGGGTGAAATTAGTGAAGAAAGCTTTTATTTTTTCGCCTATGAATACTTATGTTAGATATTAGGGATGGACCATTAGAAAAGTTATTGAGGGGGGGGGGGGGGGGTAATTTTTGAGCAGATGAACTTTTTTCTTTAAAAGATGTGCACGAATATTTTTTTCCTTGAAGTAACACTAAACTAAAAAAATATTAAATCATTCAGTTGTTCACTTAGCCAAGGGCATAATTTAAATGTAGGCTACCTGGGCACGTATGCGAAAGTAAATTGATACATATTCTAAGGTTCTGTATATAATGCCTTGATTGTGAACCAGGGCTCAAAGTTTATTTTTGGCTTTGGGAGCACTTGTGCGACCAGGTGTAAACTTTTAGGCGCACAGCTAAAACTTTTAGGAGCACAGCTTAAAATATTGGTGGCACCAATGAAAAATCAGAAGGCTCAGACGTTGTATAAGTAATCATTTATTTGCATGTTATCTTTTCTTTTGGATGAATCTGTGTTTGTTCCTACCTTCAGGCTATCACTCTACGTTGGAGATAACAATAATACTGTTACGTTTTTTTTAAATTATCCTTCTCGATCTCAACAAATATTACACTTCATGGTACGTTCAAGGCAACAGAAAAATTTCACATTCATTTCCTTTGAAATGAACGTGAATAACTAAGAAAATATACACTGTCAGTTTACTGCTCACAACTTTCATTTGATTTGCAATACATTTTTAGTTTAAAGCTGATATAGACTTGGACGTAGAACCACGTCGTTAATACAACATTAATTCGATCGTACGAAATCCGGTGAGTCCCATGAGTAAGCAACTGAAATTAGTTCATCTGGCCACCTTCTGTAAGCAAAGGTGGGACGCCTTAGTCTCTGACCGCTGCTAAACCACTTGACAACTGCTGGAGTTGGGTCAAAAGCTTGTAATTCTGGCCCTTCCATACTGATGTGGATTAGGTCTTCTGTTGTCGACACATGGAGGCTGCTTCTTACATCAGAATTGATTCTCCTCTGGGCAGAAAATCCCCGCTCGCACTGAGCACTACTTATTGGAATAACCAACATAATTTCAGTCAGATGTAACAGGTTCTAAGAAAATTAAAAAGCAACCACAAGTAGTACAATATGACAGCTCATTTAATTCAAAACTACGGTGACCTTTCACATCAAGCGGTGAACTCGATTGCCGAGAAGCACGTGTTTAAAGGTGGCCTTCACTCGCATGTGTCAGCGGAGTCTTCGCAAAACCGAAAAGCACTGGGATGAAATGGAAACATGGAACACTCGGAGAACCACAGCGGAAAAAGACAAATAAAACACACGCTGATGCCAGGAAAATGATAACTTTATTGTTTGGAGCCTGATTATGTCATACCTACGATTGAATTTATTATTTCAAGCTTCAGTTTCGTGTCTAACCAGTCGGAGTCATTTTAGAATGATCAAGCAGAGTTGAGTGGTGATAAGCCCAGTCGCACTAATCTCCGGGATTTTTAGGCGCGCAAGTGCGATCACACATGAATTTTTAGGCTCACAATTGAAAATCTAGTCGCATGTGCGACCAGCTGGTCGCAAACTTTGAGCCCTGTGAACTGTAGGTATCCTGTATTGTACGTACATTGGTACTGCGCAAGTTCATATTGCTTTGCTCAAATTTTACATGTAAACAGCATTACGAACAACAAGTCACGGCAGGAATGTTTCAGGCTCAAACATGAACAGATTCTGACACAGCAAGGGGTATTTTGCAGAACGCTGGACGCAGAACGCCGAATGACGGTCATCGTTATATAGTGACAACCCTAACAGTTCTTAAAGCTAACCATACTTCGAGTCAGTGCTTAACCCTAATCACTGCTCTCAGGACTTAACCCTAATCACTATAGTCATGTCTTAGCCCTAATCACTATTTTCAGTGCTATATACCACTGACCATCACCGTTAATAAATTATGATATATTCCTACCATATTGATACATTATGATGATATTGTTATTATCAAGAACGAGAACGGAAATTTTCTAAAAATGTACGGTAAAAATAGATAAATTTGACCAAATGTTAAAAGTCTTTAGGCTGCTAGTCTAAAAAGAACATGTATCTTTGAGTTAGTTCCATTTCGAAGTCTCAGAAAATGGATTTTTTAAATTATTTTTATTTGATTCATCTGTTGCTTGTTAGAAGTATCAAGAAATAATATATCTCTTGGTGTTTTTGGGTGTTTCCTTTGATTTATGGGGGATACTCTGATTATTGTTACCTATGGTATTTCAAAGAAATGTTTTGGTCCAGATATTAGGTATATAACACAAAGTAAGGAAACGATAACCTTATAAGATGTTGATTTTACATAATATAGAAAAGAATAATGAAATTTATTTAAGTTATTTAATAATTGTATCTGAAATTGCCAGCAATTGAAATTTATGATAAGCTGACAAACCTCAGATATATTTTTTTGTATCAGGTATGATTACTAGGTGATCTGTGACGTCATTTCGGGGGCCTGGGGAAAGAAATTTTAATGCCGTATCCCATAAACCAACGCGCGCACCAATTCAATTCAATTCAATCTGTTCCCGTCAGCTTTGTTTATGGGATACGGCATTAAAATTTCTTTCCCCAGGCCCCCGCAATGACGTCACAGATCACCTGGTATTTACAAGACCAAATTCAGCAGGAAGTTTATTCAAAGAGCTGATCTTTTGCACACAGTATATGCTTTCCTGCCTGCCTTCTTGAGATCTGTGGAAGGCCAATGCAGGAATTTTTTCCTGGTCTACTCTGCATCCATGAATTTTTTTTTCACTTAATTTTCCTTTGTATGAATTTTTTTTGTAGTTCGCCCGCCCCCATAATTTTTCTAATGATCCATCCCTTAAAGAAATTAGCAGAAATAGTAATAGTTCATTTATTACTTTACTCCGATTACTGATGTAGTTTGAAGTATCGAAATGCCGAGTTTCTATTATCTCAAAGATGTTTATATCGTTTTCATTCAGCAAATGCGATATAAAAACTCGCATAAACAATTGTTACACAGTTAGAAAAATACACTAATCATTTCGAACAAACATTGAAACTTTTCAAGTGCGAAGAGAAAGTAAATTACCGCATGATTTCTGTTCTCTGCCGTCAATCTAAATTCTGCGTACAAACAGCTAAGCTTAAGCTTAGTTTTAGAGATGAAAATGTTGTCACAACGTTGCTGTGAAACTCACAAAACCGTGATCAGCAGAAATATTTATGGAATGTTATTGTGTTGGGAGAAATAAGCCAATAAGGTGCGAGACAACTAAACCGCAAACAGCAACGGTAATTAGTTTGTGATTTTGAGGTTTGCTTGCGTATCCTAAACATTAGTGTGATTGGCCAGTACACAATCAACATTCCTGAAAATTTTCAAGTGTTCACGGTTTTCCGAGTTTAAGTGGTTCGAGTAAGTGGTTCGCTTCCCTTTCACTTACAGCAGGTGAATTGAAAACGTTTTAACAAAAAGACGAGATTCTAGAATTACTGAGACGGCGAAATGCGAGCAAAATGTGCTCCGTAGTCGCGACTTCTCAAAACTGCTCAACAACTCACCGTAGCGGCAGGACTACGCGGGAAAAATGAACAGTCACGTGGTTCTGATCATGCAGAGTAGCACGTTTAACCGTAGTCGTAGTCCATAGTCATCCTACCGTAAAAATTCTGAAAATAAGCCCCGGGGCTTATATTGTCCAAAGGCCCTTTTTGAGGGGCTTATTTTTGGAGGGGCTTATATTCGGAGGGGCTTATCTACGGAGGGAAATTTGCGTTTTAAAATCGATTGGGCTAGCCGTATAGTTGGAGGTAAATTTACCGTTTTTGCTTTGTTTTACTTTGTATTTGAGGGCAATTTTCCAAGTACAAGCCCCCGGGGGACTTATATTTGGAGGGACGATTTGACGGAGCGTTTTTTTGCATTACCGGTCTCGGGGGCTTATATTTGGAGGAGCTTATAAATGGAGGCGCTTATTTTCGGAATTTTACGGTATCTTAAAGTCCCTATTGTGCAACGCGCTTTTCGCCCGGGGGATACTCCCTAATATAGGCTGTATAGGTATGTGCGGCGCCAAAGTGTATGGTTTTTTGACTTTTTTTAGCCGTTTTGGTCTGAAAAAGGGTATGGTTTGTGCACTCTAGTCTTGAATTGGTTATGTTTTTTAGGACAAGCTACTTCTTCATCATATGGCGATAAGACCATTTCCCTTTTTGAGCTATTCTGAAAAAATAGCTGATATGTCAGTGGTGAGCGTATGCATCTTTGTATCTTTTGTATGTTGGGATGTTTGTTCCAAGAGCCAATAAAGTTGAAGGTGCTATGAGTTGATGCTTAGGAACCAATGAGATCTTGGCATCTATTTAAACATGGCATTGGTAAAGGTCGAACAAGGGCACTTTGAGACCGCCATCTTGATTCTTCACAATTTTTCGTCTTTTATTACGGGTACAGGTGTTTGAAAGCATTACGTAAAATATCTTCATGATTCAAACGCTGTGAACAGTGATGCAGCTGTTTAAGGGTTTATATTTTAGTGTGGATGCTGCTTCAAGACATTTGTGACCGATTTGGCTATCGCGCGAACGGTGCAACGCACGTATTTATAAGTTGTGTTTCACTTGCTTCCAGCGCAGGTATAGTATAAAAGATGGTATCTTTTCAAAGCTCTTCCAATGAAACAATAATTGATATTTAGATATGGACTTTAATTCGAAAGTATGCGGCGTATAAATTGTGGTTTTAGATGTTTGAAGGTTGTTTATTTTTTTTTGGAATTTGTATCGAGTATTGTTTATCTTGTAAACAAGCTTTATTCTCTCGCTTACAAAGTTTAACAGACCTTTTTCGTTCTGGCAATTAGGACATGAATAAGTGAACAACATAATACATCCTTCCTGCTTACTAAGTATTATAGTTATTGAAACGTATTTTATTTAGTGAAGAAGCGTAACTTAAGTCGAAACGGTAGCGGTCAGGGAATTAAATCTGGAAGAAGCTAGTTGACAAAATAATTACATATTGTTTTATAGAGCGGAATAACATGTTACGAGTAGAAAGATATTTCAGCAGTTTGATAATTTTCGTGGAAGTTAATAAATGTTAGGCTTTTGCAACGTTGACGTTGCATGACGCATAATTTAATTGCAGATGTTGTAATCCGAGCTGATTTTTTAAAATCGTTTGAAAAAAATTCCTAGTAAACAATTTACGTTTTTTTACGTACGAATTGTAAAGGGGCCAAAGTCCAACATCTTCACGTGCAAATTGTGTGCATGAGTTATTTTTATAATTCTGTTTACTAGATTACGGTCTGATAACTCGAAGTCCCCACGTACAACCCAGGAAAGGGGCAAAGTCCTACACTTGCACGTGCAAAACTGTGTGATTCTACATCTCGTCCAGACTGGCTTTTCACAGTAATAATACTAACTTGAAGGTATGAAGACATTTTTAGTTTTGTAACTGGTGCCTAAGCAAAGGTCCTTTTCTTTTGAGAAGCAATAACTTATAACCCTTCTAGAATTAAGTCGTCAGACTTAAAGACTGTTTCATTAAAGCGGAATCGCACGTGACAACCAGGTGAATAATGATGATGCAACCATCTACAACAATGATGAAAACCGTGACATTTCTTCGCTATTCGGTCTTCGACGAGCTTTATTATTTTAAGATATCATGAAGAAACCTTGAAACCTTCGAGTCTTCCCTCTAAGCAACAATTGGTGAGTTGAGATTCATAGTACTTTAACAATTTGTTTATTTTGCACCAGATGTCTCAAGGAAAGACAAAGAAAAGTGAATCGGTAGTATGGGGAACAAATCAATTATGCACAGCGGTTCTCGTTTTCATTAATGTACAGCAATACACAATTTCGCACAAAACATAGCCTTAATTTAGGATTAAAACAGTAGATTGCCGATCACTGAAGCATTCAAAATAGCTCATGCACGTATAACGTGCCTATGTTAATGTTTACGCCAATCGTGAAAACAGCTTGTCACGCGCCGGTCTCCAGGGCTTCAGGTCTGAAATAGGGTATCAAATTTTTGATCAGGTCTGATATAGGGTAGAGAAAATCACAGATTTTGGTCCGAAATAGCCGGGTAAGGGTTTCGGCAAGCATGCCTCACATCCCCACCCAATTCTGGAAGTAGCCCCCGAGGTTTTTTCGTCGTATTTTATACACAAATGGGCGTTTGTTGTGCCAGGCGGTCCTTGCGGAGACCGTGGAAACTTGGACTAAGAATCGTTGCGTGATCGAAGCCACGCATGTTTATGAAAATATTAAATTTATAACTTTTCCGAAACGTGTCGGTCCACGAATTCTACGGCTTGAAAGCGTTGATTACTATTGAACAAGTGAACACTATTGAGTAGTGAGTAATCGACAAAAAAAAATAAGAATCGTAATTCGCAAAACTGCGATGGTCGGGTGTTGTAAACGTTCATTGTATGCAAACGGTCTTGTGATGAGCATACGGTTTATTTTCGGCGATGATTGAGATGACGTGCCATGTAGATCACTTTTTGATCTCTGGCAATCATGTAATTTCTCTGGAATGGAGGCCCTCGATTTTTCGTGTATTTATACATGCGTTTTGCCTTAGCCTGCGAACCGCAGACGTATTTCCGGTCGTCGCTTCTCTCCCTCTGAAGAGAGGAGGCAGAGAAGCGACGACCGGAAATACGTCTGCTGTTCGCAGGCCATACCGACGGACCGCAGAAGTGGTATTTTGAGTCATTTTGAAGGATTTTGAGTTCCCAGTTTACTTTTCCTCTTAATAGAAGGACAAGGGTGGAATCAATTGTTAACCAAATGGTCAAACAATAACTGATCTATGCAGACTTGGTAAACGTTTATTGTTTAACTGCATCCAATCAAAAAGAGGCAATCAGCGGGACGGTTTTCTGGCTGGCCCGTGTAAATCTCCCTACGCATTTTCACCGTTCGAAAACTGCGAGATTTTAATTTTCCTCAAGGGCTAGCTCCGGGCCTTTGGATGGATTGTTAATCGGAAGGTACGAGAAGAAGCGTGAATCTTTCGACCTTTCTGCTGCGAGTTTTAAAAGTGGAACATTGCGATTTTCTAGGGAAAATCGCTCCGGCCCGGAGCCGTTCAAAACAATTGATTCCACCCTTGTCCTTCTATTAAGAGGAACAGTAAACAGCAAACAGCGAGCTCAAAAATACTTGAAAATGGCTCAAAATACCACTTCTGAGGCAAAAGGACGACAATTTACCTTAGGTAAGGTACCACAACGTTTATTTAGCATTGATCCATGCACATATTTAACGATATAACTCTACTTATGAAGTTAGATGACGCAAACGGTCAATCTATTAAATTTATCATAAAATTACAATGCAATCGGTTACACAAACAGACTGTGTGGACACCTTGTGGTTACGGGCGGCCATCTTGGTTTCAAATCTTCCTAGTCTTGCCTGGGGATGAGTGTGGAATCTACTTAGGGCGCGGGGGACGGCTTGGGAGGAGGCGAGAGAAATATTTTTCTCCCTTCTCCACCCCTCCCCAGACCGCTATATGTGCCCAACGCTCGTCCCCTCGGTACATTTGAAATCAAGATGACCGTCAGTAACGCAAAGCGCTCCATCTCGACGATTTTCCTGTGAACAGTCGATCGGTAGAAAAGAAAAAGTTTTGGAACTTTGGAAACTGTGAGCTGACTATCGTATGAAAAGATGAAGTTCCACCGCGTACAAAAAGGGAATGTCGCGTGCGATGAATCTTCATGACTGAGAGAAAACTAGTACAAACCACCTTAATCGGCTCATTTTACTAGCCTCATAAAAAGTTCGACGGTCGATCGAGTGTTAATGGTATATGAAATGAATCATATGTGAACTACGGAAATGAAATGAAGAAATGATCGCAGTGAACGCAATTTATGCAATTGCGTAGAGAAGCCTGAAAAAAAAATTCAGGACTTCAACGGGGTTTGAACCCTTGACCTCGCGATTACCGGTGTGATGCCTCTACCAATTGAGCTATGAAGCCACTCACGTTGGGAGCAGGTCAATTGTGGGTTCGTATGTTCCCGTGAAAGAAATGAGTGTTAATGATATATGAAATGAATCATATGCGAACTGCAGAAATTCATTTCATTCCCGCAGTTCACATATGATTCATTTCATATATCATTAACACTCATTTCTTTCACGGGAACATATGAACCCACAATTGGGTTGATCGAGTATTAAACATTTTAATCAAAACTTAAAGAATGAAAGCACGGCTACTGATTAACAACCAGTCTGTTTTGTCTTTTTTAACTGACAGTCTTATCATATTCTGTCATATTATTTGCAAAACTATTGAATTTAAACGACAAATTTTACCACTGGGTAGTGGGGGGGCGTACCCCGCTCCTAGACCCCCCAAGAGAACTAGTTCGCAGGCTAGTATTCATAATATGATCACCTAATGACCGTAGTGGTTGAAGTTATATATATATTTTCTCTGGGGTCCGAGATTTAGTATTCGTTGTCAGTATTAGACAGGTATCCTTAAGATTAAATTTCAAACTGGTCAAAGGATGGGGACTTTGTCCGTTCCGATTTTATGTTTTGCTGTCGCATAGGGAACTGACGCCAACATGCTGTTGTTCGTGTACAGGGCACTGACGTATACATGCTGGTTGTCTGACTATGGCAAGGAATATCGGGAAAGAGCACTAGGCCGGCTTTTTCAGCCACTGAAATATCTGGTGTTATACAGAACACAGAAAAAGTTTAAGAATATGATATGGTCTCACGGAATGGGTCGACACACAGAACAAGAGATCTACGAAATAGCTAAAAAAGACTTGGTTGCAGTGTCAGAGATATTAGGTCCAAAGAAATTCCTGTTTGGAGATAAACCTTGCTTAGCAGACGCTTCCCTGTTTGCCTTTATCGTGGCGTCATCCTGGGAGCACCCAAATAGTCCATTTGTTGAATTCATCAAGTCTAAGGCGCAGAATCTCCAGGAGCACGCTCAGAGAATGAAGGAGACGTATTATTCAGACTGGGATGAAATGAGAGCAGAGAAAGCTAAGTCTTGCCTTCCTTACTTAACCTCTGGTTTCTCTGGCGCCATACACAATTAGATCATTGAATTCAGTAATTTTTTCTAAACATGATTATCAGTTATTTTAATGTCAGTGGTAATGAATTTAACTTACTGGCTTAGTTTCTTGTTTACTTTACGTCCTTGTTTTATAACCTGACACACTAGTAGTTTGAGTCAATAATCAGCATTGTTTTTGTTAAGGCAGCTGGTCGTATCAATTCTCGTCCGTTGCCCAAACTATTTTTGATTAAAATTAAACCTGTGTCTATCGATATGGTGTTGAATTGGTGTTGTTCCCACCAGGCCTGGTTTTGTTGACGGCCCTATGTAAACACCACATAAGGCAGGTGATTATTTTTCACCCCTGTCTTTTTGCGAGTGTCCATTTTTGAATCTGGTACGTTTGTGTGGAAGGGAAGAAAGATTTGAGTAAAAATGCTTCGCTTTCGTTTCATTGGGGATGCTTGTAATTGCTTCAGGAGTGTTTCCGCATGGTACTTAACTACATTAGCTTTCTGTGTCTTTGTTACTGTCTCTCTTTCGATGCACCGTTATCCTCTTTGAAATGCTGCCTAGATATTTGTTTCTTTCACTTTCTTGAGCTGAGTGCCGTTGTTACCATGGTTGCCAGGTGTTCTGCTCACCTCTCATCTTCAATTACAAGACCTTGATCGTCGACAAAGTACAAAATTCAAGGGCTCTGGATCTGGGCTTGTCTCTTTTGTGACAGAGGTCTTCTTGAATGTCTTGCCAATCCCTCCTCATTGGAGACGCCAATGTACCTAAAGTAACATCTGGCAAATCCTTGGCGGTACATATTGACGAGGCGCTTACACGGGCAGCACATATTAGAGGGGAACTCAAAGAAATAAACCAGCGCAATCGGAGCGCTAAACGTGTGAGACAATTTGTTCCTCCGTCGACCCTCCAAACAATGTACAACTCTTTTATCCAACCGTACTTTGACTATTGCAGCGTTGTTTGGGAGGGTCTGGGTTCAGAACTAGCTTAAAGCTTCACAAACTACAAAACCGTGCAGCTGGAACCATAACCTTTTCAAGTTATGATTCTACCTCCGGCCCCCTGCTACAAGAGGTAGGATGGGACTTGCTTTCAAGGCCAAGAGTAACTTTTAAAAAGTTGATTTAACTTACCTTGATTGTAAAATTGCCAGGTTGTTTTTCGGTTGTAAATGGAGCCGTGAATGGCGTGTTAGTACATGACATGTTAAGTGCAGGGGTCACTGTTACGTTTTGTTGAAGGGTAGAGATATTCAATTCCATCGGGCAATCTGGGCAATACACCCCGTCACAGCAAAATTTGTAAAACCCTGACAAATTAAAGAAATATTAGCAAGAGCCATTTCTTCGGGAAAAAAAAGCTGATCCAAAGGGCGAATGAAACCCGCCAAGAATGAGATTACGCTAACAAAACTTTCTTGAGAAGGTATTACACAAAGACAACACAAAAGCTCCATTGGTGTACAAGCCGTACAGACCATGTATAATCTATGCAAGTGATGGTGAAATTGTTGGCAAGCTTGGGACAAATTGAATGTACAATCGCGTTGCGTAGTTTAACTAACCTGATACGAGCAATTCTGAACCAACAAAGGCAGGTAGAGAAGTTTTGTTGTCCAGGAAAGTAACCTCTAGTCTTCGTGTTCCTGTTGAGGTCGAGGTCGAGGTTCAGTCGCTGAGTTTTACGAGCCATGCAATATTATAAGTTTTAGTGTCGCTTTGCTAAGCTTGGAGACTTTATTATACTTCATTAAAATTTACAGGTTATAAAAGAAGAACTATAAGCAGTCAGTTAAATACCAAGAGAAATATTTTTTAGGTGCAAGCAAAAGGCCAATCAGTGAGAAACGACAACCTTACGAGCAGAGGTTTCCTTCTGGCATGGCTTTTTTCCTGGTGAAAATCCTTACAGGATCGTTTAGGATCTTTGCGGATCGTCAAAGATCTGCAGAGATCCTTAAGGATCTTTGAGGATTGTAAGAGGATCTTACAGGGTCTTGGAAGGATCCGTCAAAGGGTCTTTAACAGATCTTTGTAAAAATCCTTCAAGATTCTTGAATATTTAGTGAGTATCTTTCAAGGAATGTTAATTGACGCCCTCAAGGATCTTTGAAATAACCTAGCTAAAATCCTTTAAGATCCTTGAGGACCGCAAGAAGATCTTTCAAGGATCTTAAATTACACCCTCGAGGATCTTTCAAAGAACCTAGCTAGGATTCTTTAAGATACTTAAGGATTGCAAGAGAATCTTTCAATATCTTGAATGTATCCTTCCAAAGATCTTACAAAGCTTGTCAGTCGCGTAGGAGGTTGGTTTGGAAGTAGTTCGCGTCAGCTTGTCAGTCTCGTAGTTTGTTTGTTTTAGATGCTAAATAACTAAATAAGAAAGTAACCTCTGCTCGCAGGGCAAGAAAAGAAAACTCCTTTGTCACACCTGCAGCAAGCAGCAACCGGTTAGCTGTTTCTAATTTTGTACTTTTCGTGTTGTTGTCCGTTTGTTACTACACAACCTTCATTCCAAAACGACATTCCTATGTATAGAGGTTTTGATTATAAGAGATGCTAGTATCATGTAGACAATCAAAAGGAAACCTGATGCAAAAAAAAAAGAAATAACTGCAACCGGTGCCAGCAGCAACCAAACGACAACAGGCACGGGACGCATTTCAGGAAAGGTCTGTAGTTAAAACTCATGGTTTAAGCCGGGGGGGAAGAGACGAGGTCTGGGACCGAGAAACGATGTTCTCACAACTTGCAAAGCGATCACCCTGCGTGATGGTCAGCGGATAATTGCAGCATTTTTCCCACAGTAAATATTTTTAAACTTTTTAGAAGCAAGAAGCGAACCGGGAGAGGAAATCAGAAATGTTAAAAATTGAAAAAAATAATAGCATTCATCTTTGTTTTTCTTGCATATCGTATTTGTCTTTCGGTACTGAAATTGCGGGGGAAACTAACACGCAACCGCGTTAGAACTTAACCAACAACAACGCGCTCGATCGATTTATAGGTTACATCGTTTTTGCCCGGCAAGGAAAAAATTACTGGAGAAAGTGTCAAATTTATCGGAAGCAAGTATACTCAGAAAGCTTTATAAATATGAGCTTACAGCTCTACATATCATAACTGAATAAACATCAGATAAACATTCACACTTCATAACATTTCACTTCGTTTATTACGATCTGTCAACACCTTGAATCCAAAGTTAAAATTCAAAACGACCCTAATAAACAAATCACAACTACTACTGAACGCTCTGTACCTTGAAGCGACTTTAACTTTCCTAAGGTTTGCTGCAAAACACTGCTCGATAGCTCAACTCTTCGGCGGTTCTTATCAGTAAGGAGCTATATGTTGCATATTCCAAACTCTGCAGAGAGAAATTGTTTAACAGAAAAAGAAAACCAGACACTATGTCTGAAAAGCGACATCAAATCAATAAATTTGTGAATTACCAAAATATCATGAATAGTGAGAAACAGTCCCGCCTTCGACCGCCATGTTTTTGTTTCTTCTCAAGACCGTTGATCTATGGATTTTGACATAATGCGCATGATCAGTACCAAATCCGCTGGCACGACCCTTGCTGATCGCTTTGCAAGTTGTGAGAACACCGTTTGGATTTCATTTAAGAGAATGTATGGGAAGTAGCTTCCCCCCTGGTTTAAGCTCTAATTGCAAATATGGCAGAAATGAGTTTGCTAGCTTAGAGTCATGTTACCTGGCTTGGTCCAAAACAGTCTCCTTCTTGGAATAGGGCCTTCAAACCTGCCAGACGGTATGCGCATGCCCAGGGATATGTGATCTTGGCTGCCCTCTTCTCTCATAAAGGCCTCCATACGATAAAGTCTGCACTTGTCTAAAAATATCGGCCGAGAGAGCTGCTCCGCATACCTACAGATGCAAATGGCAACTGCGTGAGTTACCCCTACCCCTTTCCAATTGAAGGACATGTACTAAGCTGTTGTTGTCTTCGAAGACGAGAAAATGGTATGATGCTCCAAGAAGCATTTTGATACTTTTGGCGACCCTGCATCGTTTGTTAAGCGCTTTGACTGTTACAGGAAAAATGCTGTCCTGTAACTGTCGCGTTTTACCGTTGTTTGCACACACAGTGACTTTAACAGTCTGTTATTAAAGATATATTGAAATAGCAACTAAGGTGAAGCACTTGCATGCAATGAATGTGAATGAGCGACACGATGAAGACCCTCCCAATCATCAGAGTATTGTATTCTGGGTTGAAAAAAGTTAATTCCTTCCATTCTAATTGATTTTTTCTATCCGAAAACATGAGCTTCAAATGACTGCTGTAGTTTTTCCACTTCCCTCCCGAATCGTTTAGCTTATATTCTTTTAAGGAATATGGATTATTGTTGAGGGCAGGCAGCAACTTGTTAAGTCTATGCTCTTTGTCCGTAATGATGGAGGTAAATTAAAGGCACTGTTGCAAACACCTTCATTGTACGAAATAATAGTTGGTATACCTGTAACATTTAGTGCCTCTTTGTAATCTGAACCAGCACAAATAATTGATAACGCTCTTTCTTGGACACGCTGAAGTACAAGGGCAGTGCGAAATGGAAAACGGGCACTGCATAAGTTAGGATAGATCTTATGGATGACGTATAAAAAGAACTAGATATTTACAAGGAAGCTGTGCCCTTTTTAACTGAAACTAATCCCGTTTCCAGTTTTTGTAGCCCGCTTTCCTTTTTCAGCATAAGGCGACTAGGACTATTTCTGCTACCTCCTCGATAGACACGAAGTCAGTCTATCCATCGCAAGGTTATCCCAAGCTCTAAATTTGGCGATAACCATTTATACAACTGGGTGGAGTAAGGCAATGTAAGAGTAAAATGTCTTGCCTAGAAAGCTCTAGAATTTAACAAAATGATTCTTACTCTTATTCCTGATTGCATGTTTTAAACAATTTTGCTTTGCTTTGAACAAGATATGCATATATCTTTCATCATCAGAACTTTTTTAGTCGGTTTTACTTGAGCCCCCCATATATATAACAACCCGTCATTAGACAATGTATGCGGTTGGATATGATTACCGAACTGGCCAATTATCGAAATATAACCCTTCGTAGAGGAATATATGGATAGCAATTGCACTCAACATACATAATCTGTGTCCCACCATTTTTCTGGGTGTTCCAACCAAAATAGTGACCTGCTCGTAAATTTAAGGCCTTCCTAAAAAGAATTATCATTTGCAGGTCTGTGCATGCATATAGATTTTATGGCATGTTTCATTAATTGGATGTGAAAAAGGTTGCTTACTTGTCCCATTTATTATGGCCAGTTATTCTTTTAAGGGTAATGACTGGTTGTTTTGCCAAGGTCTTCTCAACTTTATGTTTCACTTCATCGATACCTTTCTCACTAACATCATGCTTCCAAAGCTCACAAACATCATCACAGGATAGATAAAATGTGTAATTGCCGCTTTCAGGGACCTAACAAATATGAACAAAAACAAAAAAAATTCACAGTCATATCTGCTAAATGGTAAATAACTCAATGTGAAATACTAGAATTGATAGAAGTTGTTTGTTATATTTGGAGCGCTGGGAAGGACAGTTGAAATATCTTTTTATTCCTGGGTATGGAGGTCAATTTCCCATTCGAAAGACCCTTCTGAACAACTATCCTAGGGTATATAAACTGGCTACTCATATGGATCATTCATTTCCAAGCAAGATATAGAATGTCCTGTTCACTTTATTGCAAGTGTTGGCATCCTGATAAGAAATTCCTTTATTCTGTAGGACGAGGAGAAATGGATTGGAACCTCCTGTAAGCAGCTATCTCTCAGGAAGGAAAATAATAAAATAGCCCTTAAAGCTGTTAACGTCAGACCTACAAATTTCTCCAGGAATCCTCGTTTTGAAATTGTTCCTTAGTTATGAAATTTTGCAATCGTGGATTGCCAATACTTTCAAGTTGAAAATAGAATACTCGTGCAAAAACAATGGAAATGTCGACAAACGAGTAGTGGTGGGGAACATACGCAAGACCGACGTCAACATGCATTTAATTGCTATTGGATTTATTGATTTATCTTCAGCAGGAGACAATCAGTCCATCAACAGCTGTCTTAAATCACGACAGGATAGTGGGACTAGGGAAATTGTTAGGGTGATATAAAAAGAGTGATGCTTTGTCCGATTATTTGGTAAATACCGACAAATTAGTATTAACGACCCAAGAACTATTGATCATGGCGCTTAAACCTGTTTGGAGAGAAGCTAAACCATGAAAGCTTTAGAAAAAATATTGTGTTGTTAAAAAAAGAAAAAAATATACAGTGTACCTGCAAGTAACTTGTCAATCGCTGAATGTACTTATCTCCAACATTTATTGGTGAATCAAAGTCACTCAAAGTGATACGGCTTTGAGCTGGGGGCTTAAAGGCGGGATTGTCTCGCATCGTCGGTGCTTTTTTGGAGTTGTAGTTAACATTATACCACCCTTCGCGCAATACTCCCTTGGCATCATCACCATGCTCTGAAGATAAAATTGATAACACTTTTGCCTCAACATTCCGTCAACATTGGTTACGTTATGTTGTGAAATATACAGACCAAGTCTTGTCTCAACAAAGTTGAAGGAGCGTTTCGAACAGCTTCAATATTTCGAGAACAAATAAGTGTTTGACATGTTGATTTAATCTTTCCTCGACCACCACTACCACCACGCAACCACTACGTTTCACTCCATCAGCATATTTTGATATTCCTTGCTCTCATTTTTATTGTTTTCCCGCCTCCTCCTCCTCATCATCATCATCTATATTATACATGTAACGGCTTTCTTTCAATCGAGCACAAATTTTACAACACAATAATGGTGTAAAGGGAGTGGAATCAGTGGCTGCTCTTTTGTTTGTATTTGTTCACATCACGTTTCCGAAACGTTACTAGAAATTTTTCAATAAGAAACGTTTCTGGGAGGGAAACGCTCGTTTCTCGTGGAGGAAGTCACTTGTTTTTTGACTTACCAAGTGTTCGTACCACCACATGGCAGAGAACTAGTGTGACGTTCTCTCCAATCAACGTAAATCTTACGTAAGTGCCAAGCGCTGGTGTAGAACATTGTAATTTGTACTTAAGCCCTTTCCCATACTCAGTGAAAACAGTACAGGTCGTGTCCAAATCGCTTTCATTAGCAGATACGGTGATTGAGATCATCCCATGGTCCCGAGGGCAGCAGTCGACTTTGTCGATGATTTCGATGGATTCGACGTACAGCGGTCTTTCGAGGGTCACTCGCCACCAAGGGTTAGGCTCCTAGAGAAAACACGCGACAATTCTAGGAGAAACTGGTTACTAGTCACAAAGCTAACGGTGATTTTCATTTCCCCTCCAAGCCAAATTGCCTTGTTATTAGGCCATATTTAAGTAACTCTCAGTTTGAGTAGTTAAATTAACTTAGCTATTCCTGTATATACCAACATTGTGAAGGGGGATGGAGGCCTAAGAAAACACCATTGTAATACTGAACCTTAAGAGGAGCTTTATGAAATACATCTCTGATGCTGCACAGCTGTACAAAGTTCCCAATAATTCCCGGAACTGTGGTAAAGTGTAAAAGCATTTTATTTAGAAATAAGCAATACAGCTGCTAATCCGTATTACTTTGATATTCCTTACCTTATTGGAACGGAAGCAAGTTGAATATGATCCGTCAATGGCTAAGGAAGTGTGATGCGGCAACGACACGCTTGAGCTTAGCACCATACTCTCGTGTGATAATGAACTTACTGAAAATGAAATTGATTAGACTTAATGGGGGTTGTTGCGAAAGGTACAGGGGCACGGCATGAAGCGCGCGTAGAGACAGTTGTTGAAATCGTTCTCTTAAGAGGTTTTCGAGAGTTGGCTATTCATGACCGGAGTAAGGGATTGCAGATGTGAGATTGGCACTTATTTTGGAAGGAGGAATTTTCTTCGAACGGAATTCCATAGCAGATGTGGTGCCCCTGATAAAATGAACTTGGAGGCTCGTGACGAATGTTTAGTGTAGTTTTTGCTGACAACTCGACAGGATGAAGACAGTGAACGTTTTTTTGCACAAAGTTTCGAGTCTGCCATCATTCCCCGCTGGCAAAATAAACTAGAATTGACAAAGTTTTATAAGTCACATACCGTACTGTTTCTGACACAAGAAATCTTTTGTTGATTGACAATCGACGCTTTTTATTATCTTATTTGATGAGCCAGCTGACATAACAGCACAGCTTTGGATTCCATGACCACCAGTAGGATATCCCAGCTTCCAAAAGGATTTATTGAATGGTGTGTTATCTATCCAGACCCAGTCATCCTTGGTTAGGAGTCCAAAGAATAAGTTGTTGGGCTTAGGTCTTCTTTTGTCAAGCAAGCTTGAGAATGCAAACCTCAGCCCTTCTCTAGATATCTTGGCCAGTGTTCCTCCTTTAACTACTCTCTTGCAATACCCTAGAGCGTCTTGCCATGTTCGAGGAATGTTTGTATTTATGGAGTAGCAACCGCCCCGAAAAGGAAAGAAGTTTGGACTGCATGAAGGCATTTCTGTTCGGAAAAAAATGCTTTGAGTGAGTATCTCAATTTATGAACAGCTCTCTCTTATATTTTTTAAACTGAGTCAATCTATTTACTTGTAAGACGTCAGAGATGTGGAAAAGGGAAAGATTAAGCCTTTCTGCAGCTATAAAAAAATTCATATTCATGGTTCTATAAAAAGGACTAGCGGGGCCAAAATTGTTTTGATTGCTTCTTGGCTCTAAATTTCACGACCAGGAGTGCGTTCACGAAAATGTTTTTCATTCATTTCATTGAGTTCTTGTGTTTAAGAGAACTGTCGTTATAGTTTTAACTTGACATACCCTGTGTCTCTTCGTGTCTAGAGTCAGTTCTGAATTCATCAACTTCCTCGGAAATAATGTATAATTTGCTTAGAAAATATTTCTGAGCGCCCAGAATGGTAGTTAAACTTTGCAACACCGTGTTGCGATTGGATGCTCTCACCACTGACGTATCAGAAGTAAGGAAGACAAGTGGTTTGCTATGTCAAATGAAACTTGTACTTTCACTACAGTTGATTTAACGATCCATGTAGGTATTTGGAGACGCTCAGGTTAGAGTAGATTATTCCATTCTACGCGTTTGAAAAATGATTTACCATAAGTTTCTATCTAATGTAAAATTTTGCTTCCGTTAAGAACTTACTGCGTTCTTCAAGTTTTTGTTCAATCTTTGAAAAAGTTATGAGAAAATTTTGCTAAAACTAATTTATGTCAAAAATCAGTATTTATCCAAGCTAACGAAGAAGCTGTTCTCATGCGATACTTACCAGTTTCATTACACTTTGACTTAATCTTCATAATTTGATCTGTGGATAATGCTTGATCATAAATTTGCAAGCACGAAATCCTTCCTCGAAAATAGGCGTTTTGTTTTCTTGTAGCCCCAATTCTTACATTATAACGAGTAGCTAAACCCATCTTTGCTGAAATAACTCTCTGTATCACTGTAGTGTTGTTGACAAAAACAAACGCCAGACGTGTGTGATAATCGTAGGAAGTTCCAACAAAATTCCAAGCGTTTGCTTTTAGAATGTTCTTTTTATAAAGCACATAACTTTTGGTACCTTTCCGGTTCATATATCGCACACTAACACCCAAGTTTGACGCAAGCACCTTCATTGAGCAGCCATAATAGTTGTTCTTTTCATACTTGAATATTAAGCCAGATCTAGATGTGTTGTCAAGATGAACCCAAGCAAAAACTCCGATGGAAAATCTGGTGTCCAAATCACCCGTATTCTTCAGTTCTACGTAGCTGCCGTTGTTACCTTTAAAGAAGAATGAACCGTTTTCATTTTCATAAGGACCCGTTGCAAACATGATATCGTGAGATATGGCCGAGGTCATTCTGTGAGGACTTATATCCATAGTGCCATTGAAACCACTTAAGGTAAACAAGGCTGAGGGATGAGGCACAGCTATAAAATAAATAGAAAAAATTCATCAATGGTAAACCTCACAATGAATTTGTATGATGCGTTCCCAAAGCGCCTAAATCCTAATCCTGATACTAGCTTCCCTCCCCAAATTGAAGGGGGGGGGGGGGGGGACTGCTGAAACCATGGAACCCTTAGCTTATACCAGACCATTTGTGCTGAATTTTGCTACCCTAAACTAGACTAAAATCATCAAATTCCTGCGTATTCAAGAGCCTTCATTTTCCAGGAGTCTGTGCGAAATAAGGTTGGGTGGGAATATTAAATGGTTAGATTTTTATGAAGTTTGAGCAAACTATAGTATTTCTTCATTATGAAGTAAATATGTAATGCGAACTTTTTTAACACTTGTGTTCTTGCTGTTGCCGTTACCATTGTATTTCATTTTCAATAAAGTTTGATCGTGTTGCCTTTGGCAATGCCAAAGAATTAGCATCTACGCGCAGGAGTCATGCCAGAAGACGTGCTCAAGGTATACACATATAATATCAGATCGGTCTTAGAGTATGCTTTGCCAGTATGGCAAGATATTCCTGCATACCTTTCTGACGCTATTGAATCTATACAAAGAAGAGCCTTAAGAATAATATTTCCAAACTTTAGTTATCAACAAGGTCTAGACCAAGCCGTGAATTTGACACCTTCAGCAGATCGCAGGATATTCATATGTAAGAAGTTGATGGCTGATATGAGGAATGAGAGCCACCCCCTAACTTTCTTAGCTCCGCAAGTTATGACAAGTTCTATCCCATATCAGTTAAGATTAGGAAATACTAAAACCACTACAACAATGAAAAGGACAAAGAGAGAAAATCTTATTTTACTTTTAGGTTTTCTATTTCTTATTGTAATTCTTATTATTGTAAATAGACTTAATTATTAGTATCTAATTGTAAATTACACTGTTTATTCAGTTTTTAAGTGCCAGAAGTGTTAATAAACCATCATTATCATCATCATCATGATCGTCATTATTATTATTATTATTATTAATTTACCTCCAATGATTTGGCCAACCGATTTTGAAAAGCAAACATTCCCCTTTTATAAGCCCATCAAGAAGGCCTTTTGAAAAATTACAATCCCGGGCCATATGTTCAGAATTTTGTGGTACTCAATTAAGTGTTTCACCAAAAGAGTATACAGCTTCTTTCTGTTAGAGTCCTATAATTGAACGTGTACAAAACATGCAACTAATTTAGACTTTCGTGGAGAATTTAGTGGTGTGGTGTATTGCGTTGTCCTGTGCGTACGTTGAGTGCAAAAATGTTACCTAATGGCTCTTCACAGATAAATCCAGAAGGGACACGGGTGCAACCCTGATCATTCCAGCGCCATCCATACCCCTTCCAAGCAGAATCCCAACTGATAGCATTTAAAAACGAGCCGCATTTGCCATCACCGCTAGGTTCTCCTGGACCCCAAAATCTGTTTGTCTCTGAGATATTTGTCCCGTCTGACCAGACCCAGTTTAACCGACCACTCAATCCAAGGAATAGTTCGCGATCATCTAAAGTCATTTTCCTTCTCTGATTAATCAGTTGTTTTAACATCCTGGCGTCACTGACAACTGCGAGATCGGCAACTTGTTTGTGACAAAATGACCGTGCTGAGCTCCAGGAAGTGGAATACGAGAAATAAAAAAGAAAGCAGGCTTGGCCAGATTTGTACCAACCAGGTGAGCAGTTAGACATTGATAGGTTTCCTGGAAAAGCAAACAAATCAAAGGTGCACCGTAAATTTAAGTCCCTTAAGCAACTTTCGGCTTAAACCTTCCATAACAAAAATTCTGCATCCGTCCGTACCTATAAACTCCCAGAACTTTGACTACTTTTCTTATGACATGCATAAACGTAAACCAAATTTATTGCCACACATGGCTTGAGAAAACGGGCGACATTTCGTGACCCCACCACTGGTTCACGGCGAAATTAACGTCTGAGGAACGACTGCAGTGAAATTCCATACTGATGCTACGTGTGACACCTGGGTAATGCTCCTGATTAGTTGAAAGTTACTTCATCCAATGAGAAGCACAACCTAGACCTGGGTAGTCACACGTCATCAGTATGGAATTTCTGTTGTCGTTCCTCAGACGTCATTTCGAAGGGAAACAAGTGGTGGCATCGCGAATATCGGCTGTTTTCTCAGGCTGTGCCACTCAGAGGAAGGAACAACAAACACATACTAAATACACTTCTTTCCTTTTTTTCTTACCTGTTCTAGAAACATTATATGCACTAAAAGAAAAAATGGCATCTTTACTGCAACAATCCACATTTTTATGGTCATCCAGGCTAAGCATAGTTCCATAACGATGTCTTTTTATCAAATAAACCTTGGTTTTATGTCGCTCGTCGTGTCGATCACTTAGAGTAACCACATCGATAGGAAAGTTTCCCTGGCCAGAGAGATCCAGATTTGATTCAATGAAACTGTGTCCTCTGGACTCTCGAGAGTAGATAACATGCGGTACCTCATTTGGATTTCCCAGGGGATGTTTGAGAGTGAATCGGAATTCTTCGGAGTAAAGGCTGTGTGCGTAGGGTTGTGAGGAGATTTGGTAGACGTCGTATGAGGAAACGTAGTAGGTGGTTTCACCTACAATTGAACAGAAGAGTAGCTGTCAGGTTGTCAAGAGTGTAAAATAACTAAGGATGGGTATACATGAAACCTCAACGGCAAATGCCATGTCTGCGAATAAAATCTGTGATCATCACATTTTCCATTTCATTTTTGCGGCTGGAATAGGTTGAAGTTAGTTCGAAGATAGAAATATTTATAAGAGCACAACAGGCCTGGGGGTGTGTGTGTATGGGAGGAATTCCTGTAATGGCCTATACGGGGAGGCTTCGCTCGGGTAGGGATTTTACTCGTTGAAGTATACGAAAGGGTAGGAAAATCTGTTATTTGGGTCTGTGAAAGGACCCAAAAGGCTAACATGAATTTTATGGCTTTGTAAAGTCTAGAAAATGTTGTATTTTTGTGATTGATTCCTATTTAAACGACAGTGCATTTTCAGCAGTTAAAAGGGATACAACGTTCTAATTCTTATCGCCAAAGGTAATAAATAAGGGTTATTATTATAACAAGAAAGGGGTTCCATTTGTCGATAGAAGTTAGACGAAATGGGTACCTTTTTCGTGAAAAAATGGTATATAAAAGAGTAATGGGTTGGACCTCGGGGCGGAGCCTTCTCGTATAAAAATTTGTTCAGTAGCCCCTCTCCTCCAAGACAACAAGACACCACAAATCTTTGTAAAATTGTAATGATCGTCTGTATCACACACCAACGACCTTTGAACTCATTTGACCTTTCACAAAACTACTTCTTTGAAGTGCCTAGCTAACGGGGAATTCAAAGCTCCCACTGGGATAATAAAAACATGTCAGTCAAAATACACATTAAAAAGCAATTATAATTGTTATTTTTTTTATTGTTCTGTAAATACCTGTTTGGTTACAAGTTCCTTTTTGGAATGAAAAGTCGTCGAGTGCTGCGTCTCCACGATAATTGATACCTCTAACACCATCAACAATTATCTTAGAAAAGAAAAACAAAATACTGACACAAATAAACAGTATGGCGGGAAAGATTTCCCCTCTTTCCAACATACATATTTAAATAATTGACATCATAAAAGCTGCAGTGGTTATTTTTTTGTGTAGGTTACCATGTCTTTCTCAAATCACCAAACAGGTCACAGTGAAATACTACGTGTTTTTCATGTTCAACTGAATTTAGACTGCAGCGATCACAAATTCTAAGATCTTTAGGAGTTTTGAGAATTGTAAGTCTTGCAGTTTCGATTTTTAAGTTATGACTTCCTATCCTAAATTTGGAGGCGATGCGTTATGTTTAGAATTCCGGATATGATTGATGAATTCAGAGTATTTTGCATTGGTTCATTTTAAAGATGGAGTAGAATTTTAGTTTTTCATTATTTTGTACTTATCCAATTGAGTTGGTGGTAATGTTAACATGTGGTGACAAATTTTTTTCAGCTTTTGATAGGAAAGCAGGAGACAAGTGTTTTTAAAGTTAACTGATTTCTTATCAATATTAAGTTGTGTATATAAAAGATTTATTATATTTACCTAACCTGATTTATTTTCTTGGGCCAATTTATCTGATATGCTTAAGCAAAGTTTAGCGATGCTCTCAGGGGCCGGGTTGATCCAATATTTGAAAATATTCAGTGTTGTTTGTAACTTGAGAGATAATAAGTATGCAAAATCTCCTAGTAGTATAGAGAGCACCGAAACAACGTCATTTTGAAGTGGAATCTCATTATTTTGAAGGAGAACACCTTAACGCCAATATAGTCATGGCCTTTTGTCTTTATCTCATGGATAACATGCGATGCGTTCACTTTAAGATAAGGTCATGTACTATTTTAAGGGGACTTATCTGAGGTTTCGGGTAGATGAATGTCTTGCTTTTTGATTTGTTGACTAAAAACTAAGATAGGAATGGTTGATTCATGTTGTCGAAGGAATAAACGCTAACTCGTGTGTGACTTAAAATCACTGAGCCATAACGTAACTATGTAAGTTCAATTTTTGGCCTGTCCATACAGACAGCAAGTTGTTGTGGATACGGCTCGTTTATTCTTGGCACTCAAAACACGCATAATGATGGGTTAAAAGGCAAACCAGCTTTTTCTAGCACTACACAGTACTTTACTTTCCGCACTCCCTTTGTTTCTCCTTCACAATTCATTTATTTCGCTCCTGCTCAATTTTTTCCCCCCACCTCCACCAACATCACCACATATCTATTGCTTTCCTCCCTCGCCACTACCACCACCACTTTTCTACTGTTTTCCCTTTACCACCACCACCGCATTTCTATTGTTTTTCCCCCACACCATGGCCACCACCATGATCATTTTTATTGTTTTCCTCCTCCTCCACAATTCTATTGTTTTTCCTGCACCACAACCGCATGGCTTTTTATTCATGAGGCTATGACGCCATTGGCATTAATGTATTCTACTTCAAAATAATTAGATTCTACTTCAAAAGTAAGGTTAATTCGTTTGCCGTTATACTACTTCTCCCTGTTCTCAATACTAAGCCCGCTAGGCCCTTGCAAATTATCTATCAAAATACAAGCACATGTATGACGTCAAGACAAAGGTGATTTCTTTTTCTTGCCTTACATGGCGTGCAGACTTGAACTGAAATGATTGCGAACTTTCAGGATGAGCGAGTGAGAGCCTCGAGAAAGTATGACAGGAGCTATTTCAACTAAGACAACAACAACAACATAAAAGACGATGGCGAAAACTGTTGAAAAAGGGGGCTGTGTAAAGACTGTTTAACTGTCTTAATCTACTTCCAAAGAAGAAATAAAAGTTCCTAGAAAGATGGCTACAAATGTCTTTCATTGGTATTTTGGAAAAGTGAAAAACCTACTACTAGGAGTATGCTAGGCCAGCTATGTGTCTGCCTTTGTAATGCCAAAATGTACGCATAAGGTTATGTATAGTAAGTGTCTTTCACAAAAGCAAATAATATCAAAACAAGAAATAAACATGCAAATGTAACTCACTTGATAAACTGAAGACTCGTTGATACTTATTTGCCCTCGGATCCACAGGTCTCCACGGTTTTCCGACTTTAGCCAAACCGGTTTCAATTTGTTTGAGTCTTGACGTTTTATGTATATAACAATACAGCTCATGGTATCACCATACATGTGGTAATAGAATGTCATACATTGCGGGCCCCTCATAAGGGGGCTAACTAATCGGGCGGTGTCTCCTGCTTTTCGTGGAGCGGAAGTCTCTATGTAAATATACCGGCCATTGCCTAAGTAACAGAAGCAAAGGAATTTTAGAACACTTGTTAGAGTTTAAATACTTGCAGTAAGATTGTGACATCTCGTCTCTTTTCCTATCATAGTATGAGATGATGAAGTAAAGCATTTTACATAAATCCTCCTTGTGAAAAATTTAGCCTTAATTTAGACTTACTTTCCAGCTACTTTATCATAACTCGATGTTTCAATGTTTCGGTTTGGGTGGCCATTTAAGGATTTATGCCCTGACCACTTAGTGTTAAATCTGCAATAGTTGAAGTCACCGCCGCTATCATAAATTGTTAAGCCTTGACAATGATAAGCAATTTCAAAACTTTTTTTTAGCTTGGTTAAATATTTAAGATATCCTCCACTGCAATTTAACCACTGCGTTTGTACTTGATCTTTAGTTTTGCTTTTTATTTTGACAAAGTTATCTCTTCATTGTCATGAAATGTGATGAAACATGACCACTTTAAAAAAGAACAACTTTACCTGTAGTGTGATCTCTGCTTGGCCCGGTATCAACGCTTGGTGTTTTCCCATACCTTCGTGTCCATTTAAAGCTGAAATTGGCACTTAATTTCCAATAACACCAGTGTTTATCGAAGCTACAACTCCCTTAGGAAAAGCAAAAAAAAAAAAAGTGATAATTAAAATAAATTATTAACAAGCGATGACTTCATTGTCTATTTTAAGACTGACTTCCTGGGCAGTTTAATTACTCTGTTAATTAAATTATGTGACTTACCCGACCTAATCAAGTCAGTGTCATTTCCTCCATCACACAAGCCATCGGTAAACGAAATGTCATCTACAGCAATATCGCCTTGATAGCTCCGTCCGACAATTGCTGTCAAAACAACCTATAGTGACATTTCAAGAACAGAAATGTTAGAGATTGGTAGAATTTGTCATTGTTATAACAAGAAAATTAAGATCGAAAAGAATAAAACGTTTTCCCGTAGAAGCCTGCTGAGACCCTTGTAACAGCTGGCTCTATTATTATAACTTTAAAACCGATCGAGTTATAACAAACGAAAGAAAAATCGAGCAGCTTTCGTTGTTGTCAGCAATTTTCCACTTTGTTGCCTGGCAAAGCCAGGATATGTAAGAAAAACGATGTTGTCGGCTGCACGAAACCTTTGTTTAAGCCATTCCACATTAAAAAGTGAAGAACGTCTTCCAATACCTCCGTTCTCAAACACCCCTGCTTATTGTTACAGTGACGACGCAATAAACCAAAGTTCATAAAAACGTAGATGCTTCCAGTATTGTGCATAGAAGAAAACATTGTTTTTTTAATTCAAATTTTTAACGTCTGAAACAAAATATTGAATCTTTTGTTTCAAGAAATGATTTGCTTCGGTTGGTACATTAATATCAATAGGTGATCTCATCGTGAGTATGCAATTGTTTAGGTCCCATTATTCCTTCAACCAACCTGAAACTCGCCATTGTGCACCATATCCACACTGGCCTTCATCCATTTGTTCCCTTGTCCACCTGATATGCTCCATATCAAGAACAACCCATTATTCCGGTCTATTTCGGGGAGTTCATGTGGGTAAAGAGATACATCAAGAGTTCCTATATGGCTTCCGTACATATGGTAAAAAAAGTGAAGACATTTTGGACCTTGCAGAAGTGGACTCAATAACCGTGCTTTATCATTTGGACTTCTGGGAAGTGAAGCTTCAATGTAGATGTAGTTCCCTCCTCCTACAAATGCAAATGGTGCTTAGTCGGCATTAAAAAATGGCTGCTCAGGCTCTTCGAGGCCTCTAGTCTCACACCTAACACAAAGCTCTGTCGTTAAAGCGCTAGGCTTGATTATTTGTTTTTATTGTGTCTTTTTTTTTTTTACCCAATCTTGTTAGCTGTTTCGGTAGCGTCAAGGTGACCCAAAACTGGGACCATAATTTTTAATAAGTCGTAAAGATATTCAACAGTTTCTCTAAGACTGCCACCCGGTTAGCTTAACTGGATAAGCGCTAGCGTCCCAAGCGGCAGACCCAGGGTTCAAACCGCGGCTGGACCAACCAACTGAAACAATATATTAATTGCAACGGAAGAGAAAGTGCTGCCTTTGTAATGACATATGCAAAAGTTTTGGCTTTCCAGTCCTCTATTATAAACCGAAGGCTCCGTATCACAACAATTACTCATTAAAAGTTATGTGGAATATCCACTGTTAAGTTGTTAGGTCTAAATATATCATCCGACCTCCGGTGGAACTGTCATGTTGCTGAAATAAGTAAAAAAGCAGCGAGTCGATTATATTTTCTTAAACAACTGAAGAGAGCGAATATTCCCGCCAAAGATCTGCTAATCTTTTGCTTGACTTGTATCCGCCCAGTAACGGAATACGCATGCCCGGTGTTTCACAACGCGCTTCCCGCATATTTATTCGCAAAACTAGAACAGCTACAGAAGCGCGCCATGCGAATTATTTTTCCGTTTGTATCATACAGCGACGCATTACATAAAGCCAACTTGGAGACTCTCTCTCGACGCAGGCAGTCTATCACAACTAAACTTTTTGATTCCATCACTCGTAACTCAGACCATAAATTGCATGAGCTCTTGCCACCTCGTAACAATTGTGAATCCAATCTAAGACGAAAGAGAAATTTTAATGTTCCTCTGGCTAAGACGAATGGACTTAAGAACACATTTATAGATAGCAACTGTAATTAAATTCTTTTAGCTACGTATGTGTACATTTTTCTTATATTTTTTCTAATATTTGTATTAGATTTTATTATTGCAACGATTAATCTAATTCAGCCTTTGGCTGCCATTTTAATCAGAATAAACTATCTATCTATCTATCTATCTATCTATCTATTTATCTATCTATCTATCTATCTATCTATCTATCTATCTATCTATCTATCTATCTAAAGAACCTACACACTGTTTGTAAAACAGTTGGGGACGTAAGAGGAGCAGGCAAATGTTATGATGACGGAGACTTTACCTAGGTTGAGGTAAAATTGATGGAATAACAAAACAGTTATTAAAAAATTCGACCTTGTCATTAAAGATGTGAATATTGTTCGTCGTGGTGTCAGATAGGAATGAACGTTTATTCGTTTGGTTCACGATAGAATCGCTTTGAGATATTGATCGCGACGTTTCGACTGCAATACTGCTAGTCTTCATCAGGCGAAAAGGTCGATTGTTTACGTGTAGCTATTTATGCACGTTGGTTCGCTGTGATTGGTGTATTTCGATCCTTATTATTCCGATTAGCAGATGATGTTTCCTCACGGATCTGCTTTGTAGTTGAACGGCTGTTATGCTTTCTGATCGTAGGCATCCATGCTTCAGGAATTTCGATTCCGTTGTCTCTATTGATGTTATTAGAATGAAATCTTATTTGGATAGCCTCTTTTACCCTACGTGTGTATCGGTGAGGGTCACGATCGATAAACTTGACTTGATTCCATAAAGGAAGATGCCCTGTTTCGTTTGCGTGCTCCGAAACTGCGGAGGTTTGATATACGGCTTGCTCATACACAAATATGTAGATTTAGCCGAGGCTAAAGGCGAAGCCCTTGTTAATACTTTACGTCAACCGCGAATTTATACCCCATGACTAAGTTTCTCCTTTACTTGTCGTGTACTGTTCATTATTCCTACACATAAATTAGTAGTTTCACGCAGTTTTTATCCATAAGAATTGTTTTTATCTGCTCATTTTCTATTTTGAGAAATTCTCAACTTGAATCTGACGTTTGCCGTCTACGTGAAGCATAAAATCTCTAATAAATCTGTAGCTTACTTCAAACAATAAAATGGCAACCGCTGCAACCGAAGTCTACTCGGAGTTGAGCCTGCGATCAGCTGAAAACTAGAAAATTGTCAGCAGATAACTTTAAAAACACGCAACCTCGATGGGTCGACACCTGAGCCCACGATACGGCCATGTGAAAATGGTCAGCGGATACTCTGTTTTGACAACTGTCAATTACCACAACATAGATGTGCAACATCAGTTTGCAGGTTCCAACAATAGCTAGAAAGTGTGCCATTTCGACCGATAACCAAAGAATTATGTTGTTTTCGAAGGTTGTTATTCGCCCTGGTCAATGACACCCTTCTGGTTTTTTCATGTTATACCCAGCCTCTTCCAATAATTTCAAAAAAATAGCGCAATGTTACGTGTTTTTTTGAAGTTTACAGCTGAAAAGCTTCTAATATTCAACTGATCACAGGCTCAAGTCTAATTAGATTTCTTTATTGCAATGTCTATTTTTAACGGGAGCTTCGCTTTTAGCCGCGGCTAAATTATTATATTATTTCTGTCTGGGTTTGAAGGGAAAACGTTTCTAGAACATATTTAGGTACCAGTGTGGTCGGATCTTGGCCCAGTTCCGTAGCTTGGGGTTCCGGTTTTCCTCATGGACCAGTCAAACTGAGAGTCCCATGAAACCTTACGCCATCCGCAAAAACTCTCGTTAAAGGAACAGTTTGCTGAAATAAAAATAACCATAAAAAAAATATAATGAACATCAGGACTATTAAAGTTAAGAACATAGAGGTCGGTAAAAATAAAACGAGTTTTCTCTATTCAATGAACATAATCCCAACAACTCTTACCGCTATATCTTGATGAAACGCAGGACCCCCATTAAACGCTGTCCTCCTACAAACGCATTCAACAAACCTATTTTGACTTAAACACCCCCAAGGTTTACCCAAGGTGCCGGCGCCAAAAGTGAAAATACTCTCTATAGAAGGCTGCGATCACCTGCTCTTACAAGATGGAAGGGAAATAGCATGAAATACATGTAACTACGAATGGACGAATTAAGGCACATTCAAGACGCAAGTAGTTATTAGAGGATGCTTTACCATTCAATTTCACCCCTGATTAATTTCTGTCATTTCCTGATTAACCCTGTCCCCTACCCACTTAGTACAAAAATGACAGAAATTAATCAGAGTTTTTTTCATTTTTTCCAAATATTCTAACTCAAAAAAATTAAAAAATCCGATTAAATTTGTAAACTGTGTGGAAATTGTGGAAAATGACAGAAAATAATGGCTCGCCCTGCGGGCTCGCGGAAATGACAGAAATTAATCAGGGGCGAAATTGAATGGTAAATCATCCTCTAATAACTACTATAGAGAGTTGAGTGAGTGAAGTTTTGATTTAAAAGTTATTTAATTATCTAATAAAAGATGAGGGACTATAAAAAATGTTTTGAAGTTTCACCAAGTTTTCTAAAAGGACAAATAAAAACATTTAATCCGTTTGAAAGAATTTTTAAAAATTTTTTATTTAATGAAATAATAAATCCATTTCCTGATAAAGCAGAATATAATAAAGAAAATTATGATAAAATGGTAGAAAATTACTACATTTATAAAAATCAGTTTAAAAAATATGGTTTAACTTTTAATGTAAATGAAGAATGTGGTGGAAATGGAGGAAAAATAAGTTATTTAAGTAAAATTTTTTTCCTTCCTGAAAACTATAGAAGAGAATATACTATTAATGAAAATAAAATTTTGTATAAGGGAAAAGATTATTATTTAATATATACTTTTTATATTGATGAAACTTACAAAGAAAAAGATAATAAAGCTTATTTTGATCTATTTTTTTATGATATCCCTAAAAAATTTGAGTTACAAATAATAACTTTAAAAGAACAATATCAACAAAATATTAAACCTGGGGAAAGCGACTTATTATACATAGACACAAAGAAAATAGGAAAAAGATTTAAATCATTATACAAAGAATTAACAAAGAGAGAATTAATCAATTATAGAAGGATAATGGAAATACCTTATTTATTTGATTTTACCAAATGTGCTGGGAAAGATCCAGAACCAAAACCAGATTTAGAAAATTATGGTACTTTTAGAGATTATTGGTATAAATTATTAGAAAACGCTCCTCTTTATTCCACTGATAAATATGATTTTATAACAATGTTGAATATAATGTATGAAGATCAATATTTATCTAATTTTAAAGAAAAAAATAATTATTCAGAAGAAGATGATTATATAATGACAGATGAAGAATATTTAAAAGAATATAAAAGTAAAGGAGATCTTGATGTTAAAGATGTAGAAAATTTAGAAAAAGAATATTTTTGTAAAGGAAGTTTTTTTAAACAAAATTTAATGACAGAAGAATATTCTTTTATAGAAAGAAAAAAAGTTATTTATGAAATTTGTGAAAGAGAAAAAGATTTAAATAGAAGATATCTTATATACGATCCTGTAAATAATTTTTGTTCTTTTTATAGATTTGAAAATATTTTTGATAATTATATTTATGGTTTGAAAAAATGATTTAAAAAATAATATTTTCTAATAATAAAAATGCAGTTGTCAAGTTACGATCGTCTCACACCAGAAAATATTGTTTTCAATGAAGCCAAAGAATTCAAAGTAAAGGATAGCAAAATCAAATACAAAAGAATCCCAATTGAAGTCAAATACCCAAATGGAAAGAAAGGTGCTCTCGTAATTGAAACTCCATTTCTTTTCTCTTTTGGAGTAAATGAAAAGAAAAACCAAGAAAATAACAAACTTGTTGGCTACAGTATTCCAGTTTGTCTCTGGGGAAAAGATAGTGAACCAAATACAGAGGAAAAAGCATTTTTTGATATTTTGAATAATATCAGGGAAATGTGTTGTCAACATCTTGAAAGTGAATATGGGTCTGATATGGCTTCAAGCCTGTCTTCTCTTCTTTATTATAAACAGGAAGAATATATTGATAAAAAAGGTAAAAAGAAAACGCGAAAAGATGAGACAGCTGCTCCAGTTCTTTACGCAAAACTTATTTATTCTGAGAAGGCAAAGAAAATAATTACTTTATTTAAGGATACTAAGGGGAAAGATTTGAATCCTTTTAAATATAAGGATCAATATTGCAATGTCAAAATGGCATTGATAATTGAAGGAATATTTTTGAGTAAAACTGTAACTTCTATTCAAATAAAAGCTTATGAGTGCCAAGTTAAACCATTGAAACCTCGAGAATCTTTACTAACAATAACTGAGGAAGAAGTTGATAGTGAAAGTGATGATGAGACTGTTGAGGTTGGTAATATTGAAGATTTAATTATTTCTGACATTGAGGAAGAAACTGATTAAGATTTTTAATACAAAATTTGTATTAAAAATTAACCAAATCCTTGAAACTAACCCATGAGTTAAATTTATCAGGGTAACCACTCCATTTTACTAATGCCATCTTTTTCTTGTTATCTCTCCTAATAATTTTTTCTATTCTAAAAGTCTGCTGTTTTGCTTTTTGTAATTCTTGTTCGTAAAAAGATCCCCTGATCGATTCCGACATCAGATCAACAATTGAATACGTAACAGGTTTTGTTGGAATAATTTTATCAATCACAAATATTTCCTCTATCCAGTTTGGTGTGTAACCTTTATCAAATACCTTTCTTTTATACTTTGAAATTCTAACGTGATCTCCAATCTTAAACTTTGGTTTCTCAGGTTTCAAGTAAATAGATTCGCCATACAAATTAGACCAAACTTTTTTTTCATTCTTCTTTTTACTCGCTTCAACAGGAGTCATTTTAATACTAGAATGGCTCGTATTATTGTAATCATTAACCAGTTTATCTATCTTATCTACATAAACAGTGTTGTTATTCACAGTAAACATTTTCCACATTCTGTTTTTCATTGTTTTATTCCATCTCTCAACCACACTAGATTTCTCTTGATTTTCAGTGTGATAAAGCCGGATTCCTTTTTTCTTCAAAAACTCTTTGAAATGTTTACTGATAAACTCAGAACCTTTATCAGTCCACAACATCTTTGGTTTACGTCCATCTTCAAATATGTCATCAAATGCTTCTTTCACAGTTTCAGTTTTTTTGTCTTTTAAACCTCTTATCCAACCATACTTACTAAACACATCAATAACCATCAGCAAATATTTAATACCTTTGTTCCACTTAGCAAACTTTTTCATTTCAATCAAATCAGCAGCCCAGATATCATCACGGGCGTTTGAGATTACTTTTCTCTTTTGAAAGTTTCTTGTGATTGGTTTGTGAAGTTCATCGGCTAATTGTTGAGACCAATCACTACTCAACGCCGACTCGCGTTTTTTTGAAGACCAAGTCCAAGTTTCTGTTTTGTATTAATCAAGAATCGAGCAGTTGATCCCCATTTTGGCATTTCACCAAAAGGAATCTGATTCAAAGATTCTACCATTTCTCTGTCGCAATCACCTTTGTTTTTTCCCATATCATAACATATATCATGATAAGCTGCAATTTCATCAACTTTGTTATATGGTTTGACGTGCCACTCAGTTACTTCTCCAGTTTTTGGATCATAAGTTACTTGTTTTTCAAGAGGATTATAAGGGCCCATATACTTGTATTTACCTGGAGTCCATCCTGCTTTTGGTTTTGGGAGTTTTCCTATCCATTTGTGAATGTCAACTCCAGTTCCAAAACTAAGGAGAGGATTATTTTCCCAGAAGTGTTCATCAATAATAATCTGATATTTGGTTCTTAATATCTGGGGCCATGTATCAGGATTAGATGAAATGATATTATTCATATCTGCCAGGGCTTCTGGGTTGTTCTCAAAAAATCTTGTCTTTTTCATTCTTCTAGAAGGTTTTTCAAACTTAAAAAATAATTCAGGATTAGAACCTTTTTTTATTATTCCCATCTTGGCTTCTTCAGCGGCTGTGGGTCTTCTCCAGAATTTACCAGAAGTCACACCATGATCCGATCCAAAAGCTGATTTCATGATATCACCAGATTTATATCGATCATAAACTGGTTTCAAAGATGGTATTAATTCTTGAGTTGTTTTCATAGCAATTTCTGGTGCTTTTTTTACAACAGTCATTGGATCAATTCCAGCTCCATCCAAATCTTTTCTGTTGGTTTTATATCTCTTTTTGGGTCTAACTTTGGTTGATAGTTGATCCATTGCTGATCCAACACTATCTTGAATAAAAGGAGTCAATTTATTGATTCCATAATTTACAGCTTTCTTTTGCAAATTTTTATTTCTCATTAATTCACTTGCTCCATACCGACCCATTTCGACTGCCTTTTTCCCCATCCAAGGAAGAGCATGTTCAACGAATGTTTCTGCAGCTGTTCCAACAACAGTGTCAAAGACATCTCCTCCAGTTTGCTTGCCCGCCTTCTCAGACGGGCTAACTAGTTTTTTGATTTTACATATCTTACTTTTTTAATTCCACAAACAGCACAATGACAAAAGAATTGTGTTCTTCCTCTTTTATCAGTTTGGTAACCACTTGGTTCGGTACAAGGTGTTACCATTTTATCTTTGATGCAATATGATTCTTTCATTTAGTATAATGTTTAGATTAAAATGTCAGCGAGGGTTGATTTGGTAAAGATTGAACTTAATGAGATATATAATATGCTTAATGAGAGTTTTGAATACGTTAATATTGCAGTATTAAAGAGTGATAATCGTTTCAAGAAAATATTTGAGATTCTTATGGAAATGAAAGAAGAGTCTGGTTTATTATGCAGGATAGTAAAGGGAAATTCTTTTTTTTAATTTAAAAATAAAATATTCTATAATAAAATGGAAAAAGATCGAGGATTGAATAAAAAAAGGATAATGCCTTTGTCTTTTGATATGCCAGTGCCTAATTTAAAAGAAGGTAGGATGTTTAGAATTGAAGAAATTTTAGATTCAATTAATAGTCATTTAGATAATTTAGAAGAAAACGCGGAAGAAAATCTAGATAATTTAGTCGAAAGAATAGTTGAAAAAAATGATAAAATTGAAAAAAACATAAATGAAAAGTTAGATAAAATTGAAAAAAACATAAATGAAAAGTTAGATAAAATTGAAGAAAGAATTTTATTTTTAGTTAATTTATTAATATAAACTAAAGATAAATGGAAGCTAAATTCTTTTCAGAGATAGAAAAAAATATGGATGTTGAAACTATCAAAGATTTTGAGAAAGAAATAAGGACAAAAATAAATGATGAGTTTGAGACTCTCCGGAGTAAAAATAAAGATCTTTCAAGGGTGTTAATGGCTGGTGAATGTGAGATGTGGGAAAAAATAAGAAGAGGAGATTATTCTTGGTTGAAAATAAAATCTGATAAAAAGAAGAAACTTTTTAGACTTATTGATATTTACACAAAATTTGATTCCATAGTTGATACTGTCAAAGAATTGGAAAAAAAAGTTGAGAAGGTTAAAAAGTTGAAGGATTCACCAGTGGATTCAGATTAAATATAAATTTTATATTTAATCTTGAAAAATATTATTACAAATTATTATTCAAGGAATCTTTTTTATATATAAAAAACTTTTATTTAATTTATATTTTGTAATAATCTTTATCTTGAAAAATATTATTACAAATTATTATTCAAGGAATCTTTTTTATATATAAAAAACTTTTATTTAATTTATATTTTGTAATAATCTTTATCCTCCAAAGTATTCTTTTATAAAATCACTATTATCATTATCAAAATGAGGATTGTGTATTACATTAAGAATATTTTTTCCATTCTGTCTCTCAAACAAATAGTAAAGACACCAATAACCGCAGAGAACAGTGTTGCGATTTTGTATTTCATCTATTGAATAAACAATATGTTTTCCAGAAGACCTGAAATACTTCAAAGCCTCATTCGGCATTATCAGACCAAATGGATCAAAGTACTCAACAACTGAATCCAAGTTTCTATAACAAACCCAGTGTGTGCCAGGTCCTTTCATATCATCAAGATTTATTATTCCACATTCTTTTTGTATCTTTTGTGGTAGATGGTCTCGACTGTAAATTCCTCTGAGATGTCTCAGGCCAAGTTTTTTCACCCATTCCATCAAGTCAAAGTTTGAAAGGGGTTTAATTACAAAATGTCTCCTATTATGGGAATTGAGTTGAATGGGCTGTTTTTTCCCAGTAGCAAACCTTTGCCTTTGGGCTTTTTTCTTGCCTTTTTTTTATCCCCATTCCTATTGGATTTTCCCAAGTTCCAATAAAGGGAGGAGGATAGTAACCCTCTCCTTGTGTGGTTGGAACATAAACATTTCTTGTGACATTAGAAGATCCTCTGTCAACCTGTAAACCAGATCCAAACAACTTTGGAAGCAGACTAATTGCCATTGGAATTCCGATTGATGCAAGTGTTCCCAGGAATCCTCCTTCTATTTGTTGACGAGTTGGTTTGATAACCAATCGTCCTCCTGTTTTAAAAACTTTGTTAATTTGATCTATTTGAGCTTTGGTAAACTCATTAGCAAAAGGAGGTAAAAATGGGAAAAACTTTTTTGGAATTGAAATACCTCGTCCAAACAGTTTTTTTAATCCTATTTCTCCAAGTGCATTTGCAGCTCCAGTAGCAAGTGCAGGAGCAACTTTTGAAACTCCCTTTATTGCAAAAGGAAGAAGTTTAGCACCAAGTCTTGCCAGACTTGTGAATAAGTTTCCTCCATGTTTTACTGATCGTGTAATCTGTGTTTTACTTATTTTCAAGTCTGATCCTGTTCCATTTGCAAGTGATTTTTTTATCTTTTCAATCTGTCTTTGAGTCAACATTAACTCATCAGGCCCTTTAAGATGAGAATGTTTTAATCGAAGTGTTAGTGGTGATTTATTTTGAATTGCACTCAATAGTTTTGATTTTTGACCATCTGAAAGTTTTACCCCGTATTCGATATAAGTTGTCATTTTATATAATATGTTATATTATTTTTTTCTTAAGCTCTAAGAAGTAGTTTTCCACTTTTTTGTTCTATTTCTGCTTCTCTTTCATGTAGTACAAGAGCGTAAATATTATAATTAGCGTCTGGATTAGCGCTTAGTTCGTAATGAAAAGATAATTTTGTTACTCCATCTTTCAAGTCTATTTTTTGTTTTGTTAAATCAAAGTAAACAAATGGGAAAAGATTCTCAAAATTTGATCTATTGAGAAGAGTGCCTCCTTGAAAATCATTATTAGCATAAACATATCCCATTACTTCTCTAAAAACTCTTGCTGGATCTGTAGCTGGCTTAAAGGCAATATCGGGATATTCATTTCCATTTCCAACCTCGAGATAGCAACGTGAAATATTAGCATTGTTTGGTAAATTAAAAGTGTTGTATAAAAATTGATTTTGTTCTTGCGAGTCAACATTGGCTGTGTTAATTGCCCAAACAAACACATGACGTGGTTTTGAAATGCCATTTGTAATCCTGAATTGTCCTGTTTGTTGCTGACTATTATTTGATCTTTCAACTACTTCATTAAGATAAGTCCATTTGTAAGGTTTAAGGTAATTATCAGCATAAAGTTTTTGTCCTTCTGAGTTAAAGACTAACCTTGGAACAAATAGTTGAAATCTTGTTAGAATAACTCTGCAGTCATTTCCTCCAGCTCTCCAGATGAGATTATTATCCGATTCTATTTCAATATTTAACTCAATTTTTGTATTTGGAAGAAGCTTGTCCTCAAGTGTTTCAAAAAATGAATATCTGTTGAGAGGAATTTCACAATGCACTGTTGCTGAGGCGCCCAGTAAAGTTTTTCTCAGGGCAAAACCTTTGTTGTAATTTGCTTCTCTTCCTTTTACAACATTTGCTCCTCCAGTTACATTTGTGTTATTGATAGTAAATTCTGTTTGATTAGCGTTTCGTGTTGAGTCAAGATAGTAAAATTCATTTGTTGCAACACTATCAACATAAGAGGGATTATACTCAAGCAAATTCTTAATATTTACCACATGATTTGCGTAATTACAACTATAAACATCTCGTCCATTTGCCAAGATAGTTAACTTTTCGATGAGAGAACTGGAACCATTTACAATTCCCGATTCATTATTATTTGCATTAATATTACCCCCATTTGCTAGTAGATTAACTTTAAAATCTACTGAAAGTCTTGCATTATACCAATCAAATGGAGTAGCCTCACCTGTGTTATCAGCTATAAATCTATGTCCTGTTTTGTTTTGGTGAGCATTATTTGCTGGTGCTACATCCAGGGCTTGTTCAAGGTCAAAAACAACATCTTCATATCTTTCAAGATATTTTGGGTTTCTAAAAGACTTCATTTTAATAATTAGATTATATTATTTTTTCTTTCCAGATCCAGACATAATCTCTAACACTCTATTATTGATTTCTTGCTGTGTCATTTGCCTCTTTGTTTTAGGTGATGGAGTATTTTCTCCAGAAAGCATTTTTACTATTTTGTCACCAGCCTTTTTAGTTGCAGTGGGGGTTGGTTTGGGAGGTGGAGCAAATGTTACCTTTTTTCTAGTTGGTTTTTTACCAAGAAAAGATTTTACTGTATCCATTATTCCTTCTCCATATATATGTTTTCTTGAAAACTTTCCTGTATCAGGATCATATTTTTTTTTTAAACTCAGATTGTCGCATCATTTTATCTATATATTTACATTATCTTCAGTATGGCGAAGCAGCAGTGTCATAAACCAATCAATACCGTTCAAGTCAATAGGTTGACCGAGTGAATCATTTACTGTTATATGCATTTCAGAAATGGTATTAGAACTTACAGGACAGTACAGTGTCCTCCTTGGTTCAAAAGTGAATGGAAAAGACCTTGTCAAATTATCCGTTGGAATAACAGCAATTGTGTTTGTATTCACTCCATTCACAACAGAGTCTTTTATAGCACTTATGTTTATGTTAAGGGAGTCAATTGATTTTGTAATATTTGGAAGTCGTGTTCCATACTCAGTTTTAGTCACCAGTTTCTTTTCAAATCCAATCAATTCTCCAAAATCTGTTCCTCTCAGATCAAGTTGATAACTTCCCTCAAGTGTTACCAGTACTCGATAGGTAGAGAGAATGAAAGACAGATTTATTGAGTAATTTTTTACTCCTTTGGAGTCTGTTGTGTGATGATTCTTTTGTTCCATGTACTGATGAATGTAATCATTAATGTCTGAGTAAGAATACATTCCATCTGAAAAGGTGATAGTCTGCTATGTTGTTCCATCATGAGTGTATTTGATTTTATTGTTTCCATAACTACTTCTGATGTTATACCAAGAATAAGTCATTGACAACCTGTCCAAGGCGAGAAAATGCCTGAATTGTGGGTCAAGTTTCAAAGGAGGATTAAATTTAACCAGGAAATCATGAGGTTTGTTTACTCCTATTTTTTCTCTTTTAACAGATGAAATATGAATAGCACTTTCATTCATTTATAATATATCTAGATAACTTTTCTAAGGAGCGTATTAAGTTGGTTATTAGACAGGATCCCGAGATCTCTTAGTCGATGAGCTATTTGAATGTATTCAGGCAGCACACCATTGTTTCCTGCAACAAGTGATCCATTGAGTAACTCAAATCTATGAAGTAGTTCTTGGGGGGAGAAGAAGAGGCCTTGGCCTACTTTATATTCAAGTGATCTTAAGTAAAAATCAAGAATTTCTTTATATTTTTTTTGTGTTTCCTGCTGCATAATGTTTAATTCAAGTTCAAATTCTTGTTCCTCAGTTTTATTTTTTGTTCTTTTCAAAGCTCCAATTTGATAGCCTATTTCTTTTACATCATTCTTTACCATTTTATAAATTTCGTTTATTTCATTAGGATCTTTATCTAAAAGTTCATTTGGTTGGGGATAATCAAGTAAGTCTAAAATCTGTTTATCTTCTTCATCAAAATTTTTTTCAAGGTTATATTTTAAGATTTCTTTTTGTCTAACTGGATTTAAATCTGGATCTATTTCATCTTTATTTTCTACCTGAGGCAACTCTTGCATATCAGCCAATCGCTCAAACTGACTAAATCCGTCTGTAATGGCTTTTTGATTGGCTTTGAGACCTTCTGTAAGAGCTAACTGATTTTGCAACATTTTCTGGTTTTGAGTAAATATATTTTGTGCTTTTGGGTCATCAGGTTTTTCAAACTGGGAAATCAGAGGCCGGAATGTTTCAGTAAATCCTTCTCTCAGATTCTGTTTTTCCCAAATAGTTTCTTTTATTTGTTGACGAACCTGTTTAATAAGATCATCAGCTTCAATCTTATTTTGTGAATATTTTTTCATTTCTTCAATATCCATTTATATATTTATTATATAAAATGGAGATACCAAATTATGATAGTAATGATAACAGAGATAAAAAATTCAAGCAGTTGTTTCCTTTCATGCCATCGGATACATTTCGAATGCTGATTTGTGGAAATAGTGGAAGTGGTAAAACTAATTTGCTTTATCACATGTTAATGAAACCTCTGCTATATTACGATGAGATTTATCTTTACGCTCGAAATTTGGAGCAGGATAAGTATAAGAGGCTGATTCAAAAAATGAGAGAATTATCGCATAAACTCGGTTATGAAATACTATCTGTGAGTAATGATGAAATAACTCCTGTAACAGAAATGGGTTATGAAGACAATAAAAAACTTGTGATATTTGATGATTATGTATGTGATAAAAATCAGAGACAAATCGTTGATTATTTTATTCAAGGCCGACATAAGAATTGTTCGGTGATTTATCTGAGTCAATCATTTTACAAAACTCCAAAAGATATTCGATTGAATTGTTCGCACTACTGTTTATACGAATTTCCATCTTCCAGAGAAGCAAACAGAATATCATCTGAATTGGGAGTTGATAAAAATGTGTATAAAGAGGCAACTAAAAAACCATTCTCATTTCTTTATGTCAATAAACCAAAGAAAACCGTATCAAAAAACTTTACTGCGATTATATAAACAATAAATAAGATGGGAATATTTAATGAACACTCTTCTAATCATTATCAATTTGCCAAAGGAGTACAAGGAGCTCCAGGTGTTGGGTTTAATCTCACCGCAGATGGAAATTATGATATGGTTGGCAAAAAATTGACAAATGTTGGAGCACCAACATCAGACACAGATTCAGCAACCAAGAAATATGTTGATACTAATTCTGGTGGTGGAAAAACATCACTTTTGACAGTAGATTCAAATATTGATATGAAAAGTCAATATTCAATCACAAAACTCAAAACACCATCAAACAATGATGATGCTGCGACAAAGAAATATGTAGACGACTCCAAAGTTGATGGCAGTGTCTTTTTGAAATTGGATGGAACAAGACAAATGACTGGAAATTTGGATATGAACAACAAAAGAATATTTAATCTTCCAAATCCAACTGCTTCCAAACAACCAATACCATTGGCTTACGGTGATTTAGCTTATCTTCACGTTGATGGATCAAATATGATGACTAATCATATGAACATGAATAATAAAAAAATAACCCACTTACAAACACCAACAAACAACACAGATGCTACTACCAAAAAGTATGTTGATGATAACATATCTAACCAAGATTTCAGTTCTTTCTTTAAAAAAGATGGGAGTATCGCCATGACTTCAGATCTTAATATCGGTGGACATAAAATAATTAATCTTGAAGATCCAGCTTCAGATTCGGATGCAGCCACCAAAAAGTATGTTGACGGTAATTTACACCAATCCCAAGTTCAACCAAGTCATTACAAAGATGAGTTTGCTTTTTTGATGACAAGTCCATCTCAATGGACAGATGAAATAGATAATAGAACTAGTTTTATACCAAAAAAGATAGCAGACCTTTCAACAAAAAAAGGAAACTTTCACGACTACAATCATAAAGTTCTTTATACAACTATACTTAAGAATTTTCAAGGTGGTTATAAGTATAAGATGGGACTTAATTTTTACAGGTTAGTTGGAGGAACTGACTATACCCTTTGTTTAGAAATACTTAACATTGATTATCAACTATGGCATAAAACCCAGATAAGCGTTGACAACAACACGTCACAAGGATTACAGCTTGGAAATGTTAGTGTAAAAAAACTTCAACATAGTTTCACCGATTCAAAAAACCAAACACAATTTATGTATTACCATAGAGTCATTATTAATTTCAAGAAGTTGACAACTGGAAGCAGGTTTTTTATTCACATTTTAGTTAATATTCCAAATAATGGAAATGATTTGTCTGTATATCCAATGCAGTTTTCTGGAGTTTACATGATTGCTTATGGTATTATGAGCAAAGTTAGCAATATCGACCCAGATAAAGTTTATGACTATCATACAGGATTTGATGTCAAACCAACACAAGTAGTTTACAATGTTGACATTAACGCAAATAATAAAAAAATATTAAACATTGCTCTCGATAGAAATCTGAATAGTAGTGCTGCAACAGTAGGAATGGTAAAAGAGTTAATTCCTTTTACTACAAACTATGTTTATAGACGATACTTTGAAGAATTTTATGATTTTACTGATGCAAATATTTATGGATTAAATATTATATCATCTGGTATTATTATAAATTCCTTAATTCCAAATATTACCATACCTAATAAACACATTAGTGATATAAAAAAAGATGGATTAAATATGCATAAATACTCTATTAGTTTTAATCCATCTGCTAATTTTACAAATTATACTTTATGTTTAGTTTTAAGTAACTGGGGGCGGGGAAAAAGATTTACTTTAGTTAAAAAGGATGGAAATAATCAAGATTTAGCAAGTTTAAATTGCAATTTTGATTTAAGTAACGGTATAAGTTATTTAACTTTATTATCAAATAACAAAAGACATTTTTTTAATTTACCAAGAATAAACATCAGACCATCATTCAGAATACCAAAGTATAACAATAAAACTGTTTTATGGTTGACAGAAAATGCCAATTCAATTGTTACAAAAGCTAAAATAAGTGAATTCATCACAACTTTAACATTAACAACCTCTAATTACGCCGAAAGACAACATTTTGAATTTAGAATTTATGATGAAGATGTAATTTTAAGTAAATTTATGTTTTCTCCAAATTTTTATGACTTTGACTCAGAAGCATTTCACAGAGTAATGTTACAAGAAAAACTAAATGGGGCTAATATATTATAAAGAATAAATGAAGGACTTGTTTGAATTTAATCACATTGATAACTCACTATCAGAATCAGAGATCAAAACTCTCAAAGATTTCTATAAACATTATCACAAGAAATTCTGGTGTTTTAAGAAATCTTTTAAACGATATAAAATTCTTGATGAAACACTTACTCTATCCGGAGAAGGATTAGTTGTGATAGGAACTATTGCTGGAGGAATAACACTCAATCCAATAATCCTGGGTGTTATTAATGGTCTTGGAGTGATTGTGAGTAGTATTTCAAAAATGAAGAATTACAAGAAAAAGATTGAAATGTCACAAATAGCATTTACAACTTATGAAAAAGTATTGGTTGAACTGCGATCAGCTTTGAGAGGTGATGAATTCAATAAACAAGAGTTTATTGATCGAATGAAATTGATAGATGAAATGATAATTGATCAGTCTCCTATTGCAGATAGATTTTCAAAGAGATACAATAAAAAATATTTGAAAAAGATTATTACATAATTTGAATAAAAAATTTTATTTTTTACTTAAAAATAAAATTGATTAAATATAAATTGTAAAAATCTTTTTCAATGATCAGGTATTCACATCCGTCTTATTCTAATTCTTACACAACTGATAACGGAGGTGTTTATAACTCAAGAACAGGAAAAGAACTTGGTAATAAACCATCTAAGAACGGTTACATTAGAATCTCTATTAGACCTCGAGGAGAAAACCCGATTAGCTTGCTAAAACATGAGTTTATTTGGGAAGCCTTCAACGGTGAGGAAACAAATAAATACTTTAAAATAATTCACATTGACGGAGATAAGCTAAATAACAGACCAAATAACTTAAAAAGAGTTATTAATGAATCCTCCAATCCAGAAGGACAATCCAGAAAAATAATAGCAACTAATCTGACAACTGGTGATAATAAATTTTTTAACTCGATATATCAGGCATCCAAATCACTTCAGATCAATAGTGGCTCGATTAAACTGATCGCAGAAGGACAGAGAAAAACAGCGACATCAAAATTAAATGGTAATAAATACTCTTTTAAATATTCTAATCCAAATGATTTAAATATTGTAAAAGTAATCAAAGATAAAATAAAAAATAATATTGAAAAAGGTTTGTACAAATTATAATTTATAAAAAGTTTTTTTATATTATAAAAAGATTTTATTTTAAATAATTTGTAAGATTATTTTTCATCTTAGAATCAATATTCCAATCCAAATATAGATAAAGATTATTACAAAATATAATTTATAAAAAGTTTTTTTATATTATAAAAAGAATTTATTTTAAATAATTTGTAATAATATTTTTCATCTTTTATCTAAAAGATAGATAAAAGATGTTAGACTCAATAGTGGCTTATGTTAACTTTTACTTTCCATCTTTTAAAACAAAATTTTACGATGATAACTTTATTAAAGCTTGTTTGGTTTATCAGTATTTGTATATAAAATATTTTACTCAAAGATTAGACTTTAATCAAATCCTTTACAAACTATCTGACTTCAGACACAGTTGCAAATCAAACTCGTCAATACTATCCAATCATCTTATATTCAATCTCGCTTTTCGAGAATTTCGAAAACATTACAATCTTGGCCGAGGTTGTTTTTATACTTTCAATTCTCCATTCAAATCTGAAGTACTTGGTTATTTGACTGGGATTATTTACTGGTGTTTTCACAGAGGTGTTATTTGAGTGATTTGTAACTTTGCCACCAATTTTCATAATTCTCCAGAGTTTGATCGCCAATATTCAGTTCAACTAATTTATGCTTGTCATTACTCATTTCTTCTAACATTTTTTTTATTAAAAACACGATATTAATAGTTCTTTTTCGACTGAATTGTTTATTTAATTTTTCCAAGACGCAATTATCTAATTCTAACAATTTCTTAAACAAATAATACTTTTCATCTTCAGTAAGTTTCAGTCTTTTTGAGATTTGATTGACTTTCTTTTCATAGTGATACTTCCTCTGGTAAATGCTTTTCTTTCTAAAAATCAATCGGTCTTGGTCTCTTTTATCAAAATAGCCAAGAACATGTTCATTATAAGATTCGCAATTCTGACAAATTTTGAAACCTTTATCTATTTCAAAATCAGATTCTTGGCAATACCAACATTTTGTTTTTTTATCGGTTTCCTCTTCTTTAGGTTTAGTATATTTTTTAATAATTTCTAAGTATTTTTTTATTTCAGCTTCGGAGTAAGACATTTATTATTAATTTAAACAATTAATTTTATAAATAAAAGAATTTGTATCTTTTTCCATCTTTCTTGGATTTTGTGATTTTAGTTTTTTTCTTACAATTCTTAGAAACTGTTGATTTATGAATTTGATAAAATTCAGCCGCTTTATTGAAACTATCAAAAATCTTTTCTTCTTTAGTTTCAATATTTAAAGAAATCACCTTTTTACAATTTGATTTTTGTTGATTTTCTTTTGGAAAAAGTAACTGTAAATTGTTGATTGAATTATTTTTTTTATTGTTGTCGATGTGATCCGTTTGCATTCCTTTTGGAATCTCTCCTTTAAATGTCTCGTAAACAAATCTATGTACATAATAACTTCTTTTTTTATTATTTTTGTAAAAATTAAAAACTAAATATCCCCAACAATTGTTATGTAATTTTAAAATTTTTTTTTCTTTTCGTTTCAAACTCAATATCTGTCCACTTTTGCTTGCAAGATAATATTTGCTAAAAGGATGCCAAAAGAATTTAATATCTTGGAATTTAATATATTCTCGTTTGGTCATGATTCTATAATTTTTAATTCTAGAATCTTTAATTCGTTTTTATCTAATAGCTAGCGTATTAACTTTATCTTTGCATAAAATCCTTTTATCGTCTTCATTACTCAAAGCTAACTTGTTAACTTCCTTACTATAAATTTCGTGATTCTCACGTCGAATGATATTCATCGTTCTCATTTGTTTTTCACCTGAAAATAACCAAACAACATAATCCTCAAAATCGATTCCCTTTTTTACAACGTTTTTTTTTATTCCTTTGCATTTTTTACTTGTATTAGTATCTTCAACTTTGAAGCTGTACAGTTTAGGGCGAAGTCCGACAAAATGTGTTATCTGCTTACCAGCCACTTCATCCTTAAACAATCCAATCACTTTTTTATTAGCTCCTGTTAGTATTCCTGACTTGTGATCCTGAGGATATTCCGAAGTATCAAACTTAGATTTTATATCTGTTGAAATATCATCATAAAAATCATCCGTATCTAATTCATACATTAGTGAGTCCGTATCAGTAAACAGCAACTTAGCGCGTTTATAAGAATATTTTCTTTGAATGTAATTATAATGAAAATCGAACATCAACAGTTTTGACAAATCCAATATCGCCTGACCGACGTAAACTGGTTTGTTAAAATATACCTCAGTCTTTTTTAAATGAATCGCAACCAAATTTCGATCAAAAATAGTCGCCCGTTCAAAGTTTGGCCTGCATGTTAATTTTACAGCTTTTGCTCGATTATCAACCAGAAACACATTTTGTCTTTTCCGAATGTTTTCTATCGTCTTTCCAAAAACAGAATTATTCATTAACTTGAAAAAATCTTTCTCAAAGCTGTTAGTCGCTGTTTTTCTAAGTTCAGTATTTTTTCTTATATAAGGTTCCATCCAAGGACTCTGATTAAAAGAAATTCCTCGATAAACAGCTGTTATCCTCAATCCCAATTCAAGACATTGTCTCAAATTACGATAATGAATGACATAGTTTTTACGCAATTTAAAATGTGAAATAAGTTTTTCCACACCACCTACTTTAATCTTCTCCGGTGCAAGAGGATAATCGTTGTGTGATTTCCACAATTCCTTTGGATATTCTAAATCAACCTCGAATATATAACCTTTCTTTCCCATATTATTCATGCTGCTATTTGTTTTCTCAAGAATTTCCATTACCTTTTCTTTTGTGAGATTAGTAATCCATTTAAACCCTCCCGTCGGAAGTGATTGAGACATCGCCCAACCATAGAGATTATTAGCATCAAGATATTGAATGAATTTAGAAGATTTGTCAGGATTGTAATCTTTCATATATTTGTTATTCGCTTCTGAGTATCGTTTGGAAATATGCGTCATCCCACCTCTGATTCCTCTCTCAAACATCATCAACATATCGTAATCATGAAGCAATTCAAGTTGTTGGCCAGTTTCTTTGAGACAAGCATCCCAAGCCAAACCAGGTGATGTATAGTAATGCGCTGGATCTAGACTGTAATGTTTCAAGCATGTTTTTCGAAAGTTTTCAAATACATCTGCCAGAAGCAATACATCTGATTTGAGATAAAGATCGTGATAATCTCTGATTGTTTGGCATTTGATTGTATTCCAAACATTGATTGCGTGACTGTAATCTTCATCTGAAATATCTTCGTCATTCAGTTTTGAATAGAAATGCTCTTTGGAAGGAAGTTGTGTTTCAGTCAGCTTTTCAAGAGACGAAACATAGTCATAAGGATAAACACCTTTTCGAGTAAGAAGTTCAACATTATCTTTGAATATTTCTTTTGTACTATGAAAATCATCCAGTTGCAAGTTTCCAACAAGATTCGCAAGACTGGTTTGTAGAAACTTGAATGAATCAATGAATCTTATCTCAAAATTCAAAGAAACCATCTCTCCAGTTCGCCTGGATCTGTACTCATCAACTTTGATCTTTTTGGAAAACGATATATACTTCTCTTCAGTCGATGGAATACAGTTTAACTCACCTTCAACACCTGAAAGTTGTTTTATGAACAAATGCGCATCGTAACCTTGAAGATTGTGAAATATTACAGGCAATATCAATGGTTTTCGACACTGTAGATTGCAGCTGTTATGAGCAGCTCCTCGATATTGACCGGTAAAATGGCAATGATCTCGGACTTTATCATCTTTTAATTCTTTATTGCAAATATGACAAGTTTCAGCTTTATCAAAAGATGCTTGTTCTTCTTTTGTTAATCTTAGAGGTTTTGGATGACGATAAAAATCATCGTATAATTTTCTTGTTATCATTGCAAGTTTTGAAACAAATATTTCAGCAACATTATCACTATCTTTTTGTTTTGTAAAAGTGATAGGTTTAAAAATGTTTGGTACTATTCCTTTTATGTAAAAACAAAATCCTGACGGTTCATGTTTCTGGTAACCAAGTGTATATGAACCTGCTGGATTGGGTTTGCAATTTTCTATTGTCCGGGTAAAACATTCAAAATCAGCATAAACTACAAAAGGTATTGGAAGCTGTTTGAAGTAATTAATAAATCCTAATTTTGAATTTCTTGTTGGCATTTTTACAACAACTGATTCATTGGATGAACAATATTCAATATGACGCTGAAATAATTCTTCCTTTGAAAAATGGGTAAAGCATCTTTTGCAAATGTGTATTTTCCCATTCGTTCTCGATGTTATTTGAGACCGAAATAATCTTGAAAAACTTTTGATAAGAGAATAATGGTACTTACCATCTTCCTCAAAGAGGAACAGGTCAATTGTTTTCTGAGGATCTCTCTGTGCCATTCGGAGAGGGTAAAACTTGTTTCTCTCATTGACTGAAAACACGTTTATCCCTGGGAGATCTGGATTGAGTTTTTCGAATTTTGAAATGTCTTTTAATTTGACTGGAAAAGCAATTCCTTTTGTATTCAAACTATTTTCATATTGCTTCAAATCTGTCAATCGAAAATCATTTTTGTCTCTTGGATGAAGGTATCTCAATACACACCATAAAAAGCATTTCTCATCTTTGTTTCGAATGCTTACTATCGCTTTCTTTCGCATTATCCAATCTGGAAGGGGAATATAAGATGAACCTCTCATTGGTTTGAAATCGACAGTATGAATCTCAAGATGTACTATTTCCTTAAAATACCATCCACTTCCATTCTTCTGATAAATAGTAATTTTTTCAATTATTGAGCGAATAACTTTAGTTAGTATTTCTTTTACATCAGTTGATTCAAGATTGATATGTGTTTCAGAATTAAAATAAGCTTTATCTTGAATAGTAAGACTTAACTTTCCATCGCTTGACTTTCCCATTTGTTCCATCATGCAAACTAATACAAATCTGACTTTAATATTTCGATGGTTCCTGAGAAACTCTTTTAAATAAGCAGCCTTGGATTTGAAAAACTCGAATGGCGTAATATCAGTTTTGCCTTTTACTACGTATTTATTAGCAAATCCTTCCAAAGATGATTTCTCTTTTTCTATTCCTTGGTCATATTCCTTAAGAGCTCTCTCAAGTGCTTTGCGCAGATAAGATGGAGTATCAGGAGGAATTGTTTTATTCTTGATACAATCCTGGAAATACTCTTCAAATGTTTTGGGTTTTGGTTTTGTTTTTGGTTTTGGTTTGATTTTATCTCTTACTTTTTGTAGTTTATTTATATCATCAATCAACTTTTTCTTATAATCAGCTTTGATTTCTTTTTTTATATCTTTTTTTATTTTTTTTTAGCTCTGAAATAGAAAGATTAGTTAGATCAGTGGCCATCTTTATTTATTGGTTTTTTTATTTTTTTAAATTTCAATTCTATTTTTCTGTTTCACAGTCTTATATCAAAAATGATATGACTTAAAACTCGCCCGGACGAATACCAGTATCCCATAACTTAACCGCAATAGAATCAAATCTTTCTTTGATATACTTTGGAGTTTTATTTGTTATCTCATCATCTTCTTGAATATCACATGCTTCATTCAAAAAATCTACTATTTCAATAACTCTTCATTAAAAGCTGAATCATCTGTTTCTAAAATAATGACTTCGCCATATTCTTCATTAAATCTATCAACATATTCTTCAACCTTATCAAGAATAGCATTAAATTCTTCAACATCATCTCTATCTGAAGAATAAAGTAATTCTATTTTTCTATTAATTCGCTTAATAGTTAAATAAATTTGTTTTGAAGGAAATATTAAATTATTTAATCGATATCCTCTTCTTAAACTTTGCGTTGCTGACTTGAAACCCATTTTTATTACTATTTTTAAAATCTTTAAGCCAGATATTTCAATTTTATTTTTCTGACTCAAAACTCTATTTCCCCGACCAGAGCAGATTAACACTCCAAAAATTAGCCGATTCGGGGTTTTCATAAGTCAACTCACCTTTCTTATTCTTTATCTTCATTGCCCGGGAAAGATATTTTTCTTTTCGCTCGTTATCTTTGTGAATTAAAAAGTCTGGATATTGCGACGAGCCAAAATGTAAATTCTTTCCGCTTGGCAGCTTTACAACATATTTGTTATTCTTTCGCTTTGAATAATCAAGAGATTCGGCGCCGAGTTTTTTAGCCTTTTTGCTTAATTTCTGAAAATCTTTTCCTTTCACAACATATTTATCATCATCGGATGATTCCTCTTCCTCAGGAACATAATCAGGATCTTTATCATGTTTATAGCCATCATCAACTATAAAATCTTGGTCCTCAGGGCTTAGATATTCCATTTTAGTATTTGTTTAGATTATTTTGAAGGGAAATACCCCACTACTTATCTAATATTCAAAAATGAGACAAGTCTAGACATGACTGGTAAACAGGATATGAATCATAACTATTTAGCTATTGTTTGGTGTCATGAGACAGTCATATGTTTTTTTCATCCAATCAAAAGCTTCAGATTTTCTCTTCAGAATTGTGAAATTTATTTGTGAAGTTGTCTTACTCTCCCCCCTCAGAGAGTAGTTAATAGAGGATGATTTACCATTCAATTTCGCCCCTGATTAATTTCTGTCATTTCCGCGAGCCCGCAGGGCGAGCCATTATTTTCTGTCATTTTCCACAATTTCCACACAGTTTACAAATTTAATCGGATTTTTTAATTTTTTTGAGTTAGAATATTTGGAAAAAATGAAAAAAACTCTGATTAATTTCTGTCATTTTTGTACTAAGTGGGTAGGGGACAGGGTTAATCAGGAAATGACAGAAATTAATCAGGGGTGAAATTGAATGGTAAAGCATCCTCTAATAACTACTGACGCAGACAGTATGTTGAAAAAATATATCGGCTTAGAGAGCCTTCGAAATGAATTTGTCAAGGGGAGTATGTGAAAAGGCTGTAAGTAGTATAGTGGAGATTTCTAACTCATTAGCCATTTTGTCTTCATCTTATGAATATAAAAGGTAGTTTAACTGGTTTGACAGGTTTTCTAGTTCCTTTTAGATCGATATTATGCATAGATTATTTAAGTTTAGACTTCAAAACAGTCCATATTTTTGCGTAGTTAAGGTGTTTGTCGCGGTGGTTTTTGAGCCAATATGAATGAGAAACAGTTCACTTTTTCTCAGTTTACATTTAGCAGTGCTAAGGAGTTGAAAACATGAGTTGGTCCTAGCCCATTTGCGAAAAAAAAAACCTATTCCAGTAAAGACAGCATGCAAAGACATAATTTATAAACATTGCAGTACTCGTCTTAATCCAATTGAAACAACATCAACTTTTCCGTAAAAGTGTCAGCGCTTTTAGCTGCATGGCCCGGTCTGAAAACGCGAATTGAATTCGATCTCAATTACAATAAGCTTTAGAGTCCTTTCATCTTTCACCTGAGGGGACCATCGGTGGTATGCACAATGGCAACATGCGTCTATGGTAATGATAGTTACCATGATACCAATTTTTTCTCGAAGTGGAAAAATGCGATCCATGTTGAAAGAAGGGCTAAAACACCTCTACTATACTACTCCTGTACTTTACAAGAGTATATAAATTTAGCAGAAGACAAAAACCCACGTTTAAAGGCAGACAGTCCTTTAAGCAATGGTACGCAGGATTCACTTAAAGGGCGGCCACATTGAGTTTCAATGCGCTTAAGCAAGATGGTTCCCTAGATGAAAATGATCCAATCACGGCCATTCATTTTTGAAGAAGCACTTGACTAGATAGGTGTTTTTACGCTGTCCAAATTTTTTGATTATTTTCTATGGCGTTTTATAGAAAAATCCATTACCTGACTCGTGAATTCCACGTTAAATTGCACTTGAAAACCGATTCGTGCGATATCGGTTTTCAAGTGCAATTTAACGTGGAATTCACGAGTCAGGTAATGTGTTTTCCTTGAATCGCATAATTGAATAAAAATCAGAAAAAAAAAAAAAGAAAACAGCAATAATATGTTTGTTTTTATCCTGAGCGCGCGCTGCAGAAAGCTATTTCAAAGTCAACTGTCAGAACTGTCATTGCGTTAGCGAATAGGAAGCAAGGTCAGTCGTACACGTTTGAACCTTCGACAACTTTTTTTGTACCTTGTGCTTGTTTTTACATTTGTTTTCAAACTTTCTTACATGTAAACAAGCTTCACGCTAATCGTAAGGATAAATATTGGTATTTCACTGAATTTACAACGTTTATCTATAACAACGTTTTTCAAATTGGTCATTTGCTCGAGAAAGAAAATAATTACACCTTTTACCTCTTCAGTGACAAAACTGAAAGAAAT